>JAAGEH010000293.1:14747992-14850678 GCA_011751065.1 Lasiurus cinereus
TCACTTATTTACCTCACCTAACTTTAATCTTTCTGCTATAATTTCACCGTCTGTTTGATGCTTTATGATTTTTGTCCTCCTGAGAATTATCAGTCCACTCCCTTTCTGTGCTCCTGATTCTATTATATTCACCAGTTTATTCTGTTGATCAGATTTTTAATTCACTTAATTTTTAGATTCACTTGTTGACAGATGTGTATTTGTTGTTCATAATTTTTTGTCTTTTACCTTTTTCTTCTTCCTCTTCTAAAAGGGTACCTTTCAGCATTTCATATAATACTGGTTTGGAGTTGATGAACTCCTTTAGCTTTTTCTTCTCTGTGAAGGTCTTTATCTGCCCTTCAATTCTGAATGATAGCTTTGCTGGATAGATTATTCTTGGTTGTAGGTTCTTGCTATTCATCACGTTGAATATTTCTTGCCACTCCCGTCTGGCCTGCATCGTTTCTGTTGAGAAATCAGCTGACAGTCGTATGGGTGCTCCCTTGTAGGTATTAACTGTTTTTCTCTTGCTGCTTTTAATATTCTCTCTTTCTCTTTTGCTCTTGGCATTTTAATTATGATGTGTCTTGGTGTAGTCCTCTTTGGGTTCCTTTTCTTTGGGGTTCTGTGTGCTTCCTCGACTTGTAAGTCTATTTCTTTTACCAGATGTGGGAAGTTTTCAGTCATTATTTCTTTAAACAGGTTTTCAGTATCTTGCTCTCTCTCTTCTTCTGGCACCCCCACAATTCTGATGTTGGTACGCTTGAAGCTGTCCCAGAGGCTCCTTACATTATCTTCCCATTTTTGGATTCTTTTCTCTTCTTGCTTTTCCAGTTGAATGTTTTCTGCTTCTTTATATTTCAAATTTTTGACTTGATCCTTGCCTTTCTCTAGTCTGCTGTTAGTACTCTGCATAATAGTTTTTATTTCAGTCAGTGTATCACTAAATTTATCCATCTTTTCTAGCATATTCTTGCAAAACCTTATAAGCGTGGTTTTGAACTCTATATCCAGTCGTTTTTTTTCCTCCATTTCTTTTGCTTGTAATCCCTTCCCTTGTCTCGGCATTTTCACTGTGCCGGGGAAACTTCTGTGCTGGATTCAGCCGCAGAAGCCTCTGTTGAGCTTGGGAGGGTGGAGTCTCAGGGCTTAAGGGACCGCCTTGCCTTCCAGTCGGCCCCGCCCTCCACGGCCCCTGAGTCTCACGTGACTGGGTAATGGCTGGAGCGGTCCCTGTGCGTGCGCGCACCCGCAGCGCCTCTAACCGCTGCCTTTCCGGCTCCCCTGCGAACCAGGACCACACGAGTCTAGGTCCCCAGGGTTTCGCCCAAAACAGGGGCCCAGTGGACTCAGAAGTGGCACAGTTGGGAGGGTCTGTCTCCCGCCCACTCGCGAAAGCCAGCGGCACAGTCAGCAGTCCGTCCTCCGCGTGGTGCCGTGCGCGACCAGACCTCCGATCCTTGGCAACTCCCCTAAATTTCCGTGCACTTCTCCCTTTTCACAGTCCAAACTCCCCCCGTATGAGTTTCGGCTGGATCTGGGGTTTAGTGTCGTAAGATAAGGGGTTCAATGCCGTTGGGAGTCTCCGTTTCCCTCCCGCCAGAGAAAGCCAGCCAGGCACTCCGGCACCCGCTCTCTCAGCGCGCGTCTCCGTACCTTGGCTTTTTGCAGCTCCTCTGGGTCTCCGTGAGCCCCTCTCTTTCCCTCTAGTTGTAGAACTTCCACTCAGCCAGCTTTCCTGTGGTTCTGGATGATGTCCGTTCTGTCTTTTAGTTGTAGTTTTGAAATTGTTGTGCGAGGCAGCAGTATAGGTGTTTACCTATGCCGCCATCTTGGATTTCTCAAGATTCTCTCTGTCTTTAAACCTTGGCAATTAATTATGATTTGTCTTACTTGATGTGGCCTCTTTGGGTTCCTCTTGTTTGTGACTCAGCTTTTTCTGGACTTGTAAGTGTATTTCTTTCACCAGGTAGGGGAAGTTTCCTATTATTTCTTCAAATAGGTTTTCACTATCTTGCTCTATCTCTTCTTCTGGCACCCCCGTAATGCAAATGTTGGTAAGCTTGAAGTTGTCCCAGAGGCTCGTTACACTATCTTCATACTTTTGGATTCTTTTTTGTTTTTGCTTTTATGGTTGGGTTTTTTGTTTTGTTTTGCTTCTTCATATAAAAATCATTGATTTGATTATTGGAATCCTCTACTGGTAAAAAACAAACAAACAAAAAAAAAAACCCTTTTAATTATTCTTTATTTCAGCTAGTATATGCTTAATTTCTGACTGCTCCTTTTTCATGTCTTTGAAATTCTCACTAACATCCATGTCACTAAGTTTCTTGAAGCTCTTATTAAGATCCTTGGGTAATCTTATATCCATTATTTTGAACTCTGTATCCAGTAGATTGCTTGCATTTGTAACATGTTTCTTTGTCTCATATTGGCTGCTTCTCTGTTTATTTCTGTATATTAGGTAGAGCTGTTATGTCTCCTGGAATTGAGAGGGTGGCCTTGGGTAATAGATGTCCTATAGGGCCCAGTGGCTCGGCCTCCCCAGGCATCTTAGCTGGGCACTTGAGATGTGCCCCTGTGTGGGTTTTGTGCACAGTCTTGTATTTCAGCCTTGATTGCTTTTGGCATCACTGGGAGGAATTGACTTATAAGTCATTTGGCTGTGAGGATCAGCTGCAACTACAGTGGGAGAGCTGCTGTACATGAGACAATCCTGTGGAACAGGACTTGCTTCAGTGGGGCTTTGGTGTTCACTGAATCTTCCCCTTGAGTGTGTCGCTTGTGGATGTGAAGAGTTGTAATCTCGTATGGTCTGAAGCTGTCTACTGTGCACAATGGCTCTGGGGCCTCCCAGCAGGATCTACAGAGAGATCTACAGATTGCTGCTACTTGTATTGGGCTAGGAAGTGCCTAGGCGAGGCTCAGTTGTGAACCAGGGCAGGCTGGTGCTAGTGCTGGATCTTGGGCCCTTTATTGAAAGGTTTGTGACAGGCTGACTCCAATTGCTGATTGTTTAAGAGATTTTAGCAAAGTCTGAAGCCTGAGCCAGAACAGGCCATTCATATAGAAAAGTAGCACAAACAGCTTGGGTGGGGCTGCAAATTGGATGGGGCACGATCTCAGGGAATCATCAGGGCAGAGAAAACAATGTGGGCCGTGCTGATGGAAACTTAGATATGGATGCCAGTCCACTCTGCCATAGGGGAGGCACCAGCACAGGAACCATGAACCCTGTGAGTACACTAGTGTGAAAGCCACCCTCCAAGTTTCTGCCCTGATATTTGACAGTCCAGTTCCTCCCCATATGTTCCTGGATTTCCCCAAAGCCTCTGCCCAGCACTGAAGCTCAGAAGAAGCTGGACCATGAAAGTTTGTGTGTGGGCCCTTCAAGATGAATACGTGGTTCTCCAGCAGCCTCCATGTTACTCAGCCATAATCACCACTGGTTTTTACAGTCTGAAGTTTCAGGAAGAGAAGTCTGGGCTGGGGGGTCTATGTGGAGCTTCTCATGTGAGGCCTTGGAGATATTCCTCCCGTTTAAAAATAAATGCCACAGGTGGTTGTCAAACCAGACTGTTCAACAACTCTGCCCCTCCTATCAGTCTTTCTTTACTTAGAGAAGTAAAAAGAATGTTCTCTCTTCTTTATTTCTCTAGTTGTAGGACTTGCATTCAGTCAGATTTCAGGTGGTTCTGAATGATGGTTGTTCTATATTTTAATTGTCATTTTGATATGCTTGTAGGAGGTGGTAAATACTTGAGTTTACACCACCATCTTGGCTCTCCAAACCTATATAATAAAAGGCTAATATGCAAATCGACTGAATGGCAGAACGATCAGTCACTATGGGGCCAGATGCTCAATGCAGTATGGTCCCACAGGAGGAGAACCGCTCAGCCAGAAGCCACGCTCATGGCTGGCAAGTGCAGCGGTGGTGGCAGGAACCTCTCCCACCTCTGTGTCAGTGCTAAGGATTGTAGGCCAGGCTGAGGGCCTCCCCCTCCCAGAGCATGAATGTCATGCATCGGGCCTCTAGTATACTTGATATTTTTAATCTTACTTATATGGAAATGTAGAGAAAGCGCATAACCAGAATAAGTACATTTCAAAAATTTATATTATAGAAGATGTTTTAAAGAATGAACTTGATAATACTATATAAGTAAAATTAACTTTTTGGTAAGAAAACTGTAGTTTTTGGTAACTTTTCATTAAAAATAAAATCTCAGAGAAAATAGAAAATGAAATAAATCATATGAAGAAAACTTAAATTAGCAGTAACACTGCATCTCAAAGTTAACTACTGTAAGCATTTGGTTGCATATTATAAAATATTTTTCTTTGTGCAAAAACAAATATTTTTAAAGTGAAAATATAAAGGATAAACGAGTATTGTTTTATGAAGATATCATTGCCTTTCTCATACCAAGCAAGATAAGCAAATAGTAAAAGTCAAGAACCATATGATTTCACTTATATGTAGGATATAAAACTGAAAGCAATAAATGGACAATATTTCAAGAAAAACAAAAACTCAGAAAACAGTGTGGTGGTTATCAGAGGGAAGAAGGATGAGGAGTATTGAAGGGCAAAGAGGGTCAAATAAATGGTGATAGAAGATGGGACTTTGGGTAGTAGGTGCATTATGCAATATAAGGGAATGTAGCACAGAAATCTAAACTTGAAGCCTATATAATCTTATTAACCAATATCACCTTAATAAAGTTAATTTTTAAAAATGAGATCATTGCTGATAAAAGGAGGGAGAGACCCTACCCCCATCACCCCGATAAATGTGGCTACAGTTCTAAACTATCATCTTAAACAGATTGTTCTAACCTGAACAGAATTTAATCTGTGTAGGTTAGCTATATAGATTTTTATTCAGAGGGTATATTCAGTTTTAACTCTTAGGCTCTTAAGTAATTTAAAACCTGAAACCTATTTTTATAAGTTTTTAATTTTACCTAATATATTTTGCTTTTGTTTATGGATATACAGTTTACCTACCATACAATTGAAGGGTTTGGTTTTTGTTTGTTTTTCAATCCTTACTTGTGGATATTTTTTCCATTGATCCTTACAGAGGGTGGAAGGGAGGAAGGAGGTAGTGGTGGGGTGGGGGCGAGAAGAAACATTGATTTGAGAGAGACACCACAAACTCTGACCAGGGCTGGAATTGAACCTGTGATGCTTTGGTGCTTGGGTTGATGCTCTAACCACTGAGCTAAATTGGTCAGGGCTCAATGGTTTTTAATAAACTCAGATTTTCCGACCATTTTCACAATCAATTTTATATTTTCATCACCACAGAGACAACCCTGTACCCATTAGCAGTAACTCCCTATTTTTCCCCAGCCCTCTTCCTGCCAGTCCTAGGCAACCATTAATCTTTCTATCTGCCTATTCTGCACAGCTACTTTGACTAATGTTTTTCCAAGTTTTCCAGGTTATAGGATATATCAGTACTTCAGTCCTTTTTATACTGAACTAGTACCCATCACGTTCAGTAGGCTGCCTGCCGCTTCCACGGGAGCAGGCGGGAAACCACAGTGCACGGCCAAGAGCTGCGCTACTCCCATGGGAGCCGTGCAGCTTCCGCAGAAGGCAGGAGGGACCAACTCGCTTTCACTCCTTTATGAATGGCCGGTCCATGTTCATTCATCTTTATCTTTTAGTGAAGATTGATCAGCTTGGGCATGTACCTAGGACTGGAATTGCTGGATATATGGTATCTCTGTGTTTAATTTTTGAGAAACTTTTTCTAGAATGGCTCTAATTTACAATCAGTAATGAATAAGGGTTCCAATTTCTTCACATCTTCACCAACTGTTTTCATTTTCCATTTTTTGTATTACTGCCATCTTACTGGATGTAAAGTAGCATCTCATTATGGTTTTAATTTGCATTTTCAGCCCAATATATTTTATGTAAAAAGATTTAATGTGCAGAGTATAAAATGTTACCAGCATTAAAGTAGTATTTTAAAATATAGTTGATAAGTTTTGTTTAATTTTACTTTCTTGTTTCATCTGAAATTACTCTTAAATCTATTTTTAAACTACTTTAGAAATTTATTTTATCCTCTTGCTTTTTTTTTTCAGTTAGCTCCCTCAGACAGACAAGACCGATTAAACCAGACCATTAAAAAAGGAAAAGTCAAGAGTATTGATCTACCTATCCAGAGTAGCCTGTGTAGACAACTGGGCCAAGATCTTCTCAATAGCTACATTGAAAACGAGGTATATAAATTTGAATTGATGTTGAAATAGGTAGTAGGGTATTCTGAGATTTTTGTAGAAGTCAACAGTTATGCCCCCAAATGAGATAGCCTATAGTTACTAAGAAATTATTAAATAGATCATTGAACTACTTTATTTTGGACAAAATATTGAGCTGTATTAAAGTCATGTACAGTACAGTTTCATCTTAGTTATATGAGAAACATGATTATCTCCACTATAGAGGAAGACTAGTCCAACAATAATGATTCCTACCCCTTTTAGTCTGTCTTTAACAGTAACACCCAGGAGATACTTTATGGGGAAGTAATAGCAACTCCCCTCTTCTAATGTGTTGTTCTAAAAGATTAATGCTCTATTCAAAATGCTTTCTGACTTGGAGTTGATACTTTGTAAAATTGGTTGTAATTCTTGAAATTTTTCTTTTATGTCTAAATGTTTAATTTTAGTCTCTTGAAGAGTTTTGTTTCTTTAATAGTAGTTGTGTAAGAAGTAATTTATTTTTATTTCCGAGAGGGAGAGGGAGAGAGAAAACATCAATGAGTCATTGATTGGCTGCCTCCTGCACACCCACTCTGTGGATCAAGCTCACAATTTGGGCACGTTCCCTGACTGGAAATTGAACTGTGACCTCCTGAATCTGAGTATGTAAAATGACAAGATCTATGTGGCTTTTTTAAAATATAAATTCTAGCCCTAGCTGTTTTGGCTCAGCGGATAGAGCATCGGCCTGTGAACAGAAGGGGAGTTCTGGGTTCGATTCCTGTCAAGGGCACATGTCCGGGTTGTGAGCTCGGTCCCCAGTGGGGCTGTGCAGGAGACAGCTCATCAGTGATTCTCCCTCATCATTGATGTTTCTATCTCTCTCCTTTTTCCTTCCTCTCTGAAATCAATAAAAACAAATTTTAAAAATAAGTAAATAAATAATAAAATAAAAATTCTAAACCACTTTCTGTCTCTACAAATTGACCTATTGTAGATGAATCTAATCATACAGTATTTATTGTATAAATATAGTCATACAATATTTGACCTTTGGTGTCTGACTTATTGCACTTAGCAGATGTTTTCAAGATTTATCCATGTTTTAACATGTATCAGAACTTCTATTATAGGTTAATATTCCATTGTGTATATGTACATTTTATTTGATCATTCATCTGTTAGTGAACAATTTCTGCTTTTTCAATATTATGAACTGCAGTGAACCCTGGCATACAAACTATGGCATGTTTGAGTTGCTACTCTGGATTTTTACCTAATTGCTGGGTTATATTGTTATTTGAGGAACCACCAAACTTTTTTGTCATTGCAGCAGCATTGTACATTTCCAACAGCAGTGTACAAATGTTTCATATTCTGCACATCTTCACCAATAATTGTTTCTTTTTAATCATCTTAGTAGGTATAAAATGATATTTTCATTGTGCTTTTTTATTTGTATATCCCTAACTCCCTAATATTCTTAATGACACCTTATCTGAAACTTTTTGAACAGGGGAAAATGATAATGCAAGATAAATTGGAGAAAGAGCGAAATGATGCTAAGAATGCTGTTGAAGAATATGTATATGATTTTAGAGACAAGCTGGGCACTGTCTATGAAAAGTTCGTCACTCAAGAAGTAAGTCTAGCTCTGGCCAGATGGCTCAGTAGGTTGGGGTGTAATTCCTTACACCAGGAGGTCTGGGGTTCTATTCCCAATCATGGCATATATGGGAGCAAACAGATTGATGTTTTTCCTACATCTATGATTCTCTTTCTCGCTCACCCCACCCTCCTCCTGTCTCTCGCTAAAAATCAATAAAAAGCATATCCTCAAGTGAGGAATGAAAAAAAGTATAAATTTTACAGTTTTCTACTAGACTACTTAAGTGTTTGTGACTGCCAATACAAATTATGTAAATAAACGTGTTAAATGCATTATTGTCAATCTTCTTGAGCACATTTAGGAATGGTTCATATTTTTCCAATTAGCAGAAGTATGGTGAAGAACATATTTATAAATAAAAGTCAAAAAATATGAAATTCAGTTTTTCTTATTTGAAAACATTATGCCCTTCATTGAACTTGTTTTTCTAAGGAGAGCATTTTTAGTCACTGTCTTTTAAATGTATATCTAGGACTTGAATAAACTGTCTGCAGTATTGGAAGATACAGAAAATTGGCTTTATGAAGAAGGAGAGGACCAACCTAAACAAGTTTATGTGGATAGGCTTCAAGAACTAAAGGTAAAGTTTTTAAAGTCCATGTCAGTGTAAAATAGAACATTATTAAGTTTTCCTAAAAATTGGTTTTAAGAACACAGTGTATTTCTTTTTTCATAAATATGTAAGAAATTACTAAGGCAGGTAAGTGTAAGGGGAAATGTTCTTTCTCATTTAAAAAGCATTTTGAGAAGTGAGCAATGCTACATGTAATTGAAATCAAATAATGATAATCATATTATCTGTCATGATTCTCAGATATAAATGTTTAGATGACCAGAATGTTAATGTTACTTTAATAAGCCATATATTTCTGAGATGTCATTAAAAGTGATTTGTCAACCTAACCCCTTCTTATTAGAGGAGTCACGCTTCCTCAGCTTTTATCCCCGTGGGTTTGATTTTCACACTGCAACTGTGGGGACACTTGGTCAGCAAAGAACTTCAAAATTTTTCTTTTTACAACCCAACCCTCCTCCTATACTGAAAAAGAAGTCGTTTGATTAGAAACTCAGAATGGAAGGATGACAGGGAATTTTATTCTTTCCTTCATAGTGGTGCTTAAATGTGTACATGAATTACCTAAGGCTCTTACTGAAATGCAGATTATGATTTAGTATATTAAGTGGGCCCAATATTCTGCAGTTTTAGCCAAACTTCTAAGAGATTCTGATGCAGTTGGTCCCTAAATAATTCTTTGAGTAGCAAGGGACTACATAAAAGCTTAATAATGGCATTAATAAGGATTTCTAGAATATGGGAAAAAGCAGCCCGTTAACTGGAGGATGGGGTGTAAAAGAAGTTAATATCTTGAAACAATTACTTTCATGCCAATAAATTACTTCCAAATGGAATAATTATAAAGCAGCTAGTAAACCCAAGCTTATGACAGCAATACATGGCTTTATCACATTTTATCTTCTTGGTGGTTTTACTCCCTATCTCCCTAAGAGAATGCATGTATTTTGGGCCGTAGGAACAGCCAGGCAGTTAACACTAATAGAAATAGCTGGAAAATCCCAGAAGCACCCCAAATGGATATTTAAGCATCTCAAATGTATAATTAACCATAAAAATGAATGCTACATAAGTTTTTATAGACTTTTCTATTGTTTTGAGATGGCTTTTAGAAATTTAAAATGCAGTACTTGCTTCTTCTTAAGATATCTTATCCTATATAATAAAAGGCTAATATGCAAATTGACCCAATGGTGGAACTACCCGGTCATTGTGACATGCACTGACCACTAGGGAGCAGATGCTCAATGCAGGAGCTGTTCCCTGGTGATCAATGTGCTCCCACAGGAGGATTGCAGCTCAGCCAGAAGCTAGGCTCATCAACATCCGCCGAGGGCTCCTGGACTGCAAAAGGGTGCAAGCCAGGCTGAGGGACTCCCCCTCAAGTGCATGAATTTTGTGCACTGGGTCTCCAGTATTTATAATAAAAAGTATGATGTAAAGACTAAATGCAATATGGTATCCTGGAACAGAAAAAGATGAAGTCTGAATAAAGTCTGAATTTCAATTAATAGTAATGTACCAGGGTTGGTTTCTTAGTTTTGACAAATACACTGTGCTGGTATAAAATGTTAACATTAGAGAAAAGCGATGTGAGGTGCTTGGGTCTATTTTTTATTTCCTTTGCAACTTTTCTGAACATCTAAAATAAACTCATTCTTATTTAAGTATGTAAATAATTTGAAAGAAAATAGTTACTCATTCTTCTACATTATACTCTCCTAAATGTTATAGAGGCTATTTTAACATTTAGAAACTCCCTATTCCAGGGCCCAATGATTTCTTTCTTTCTTTTTTTTCTGAAAAAAATACAAAGATATATATTTTTAAAGCACTGAATTTATAATACAGTATACATTTTTAAACTAATGAGTAAACATAATATACATAATATTCAATGTCTTCTGTTAAAAGATTTTTTTGTTAGTAACTATTTCTTTTAAAAAAAATTTACCTATGTTTACAGAAATATGGCCAGCCTATTCAAATGAGATACATGGAACATGAAGAGAGACCAAAAACTTTAACTGACTTGGGAAAAAAGATACAGCTTGTCATGAAAGTGATAGAAGCATACAGAAACAAGGTATTGAATTCATAGAGTCAACTGATGATGATGGCATGAGGAGTACATGGTGATCGCGGGGTAAATCTAAAAGTACTCAGCTGTAAAGCTGTAACAGTTGTTGCTAACAAATTTCAGAGACATTGTGCACCAAACCAGTTTGGCTCAGTGAATAGAGCATTGGCCTGCAGACTGAAGGGTCCCAGGTTCAATTCCAGTCAAGGGCATGTGCCTCCATTGCAGGCATATCCCGAGTAGGGAGTGTGCAGAAGGCACTGAATCGATGTTTTTCTCTCATCGATGTTTCTAACTCTATCCTTCTCCCTTCCTCTCTATAAAAAAAATCAATAAAATATATTGGAAAAACATACAAACAACAAAACACCTAAGCAGTACCAAGTTAACATACAAACTTTTAACTATGGTGCTTTTCACTATACAATGTAAAAAGAGGTTACTTATTACAGAAAAAGATTTATGAAATTTATAAAATGTATTGTAATCCAAGTGACCTAGAAGACTCCAGGTAAAGATTGTGAATGTCCCTGCCAATGTCAGCATCCTATTTGTCCAAACAGGTACAAATAGAACATAAGGATAATGGAAAGATAAGGAGGAGCAAGCCAACAATGAAAATACCAAGACTGAAGATTCCCATAAAATTATTATGGCCCAGGCTTTAGCAGTCTTCTTGAGTGTGCAAGTTTAAGAAATTATTCAAAGGAAGACTTCACTTATGTTCAAGGATTTTTCGTTTTTATCATGTGCCAGGCTCCCTTCAAGGGGCTAGAACTACAGCATCAAACAAAACGTTGAACCTTTTGCTTTAGTGGGGCAAGGTAGATAATAAGTTGCTGTAAAGTAGTAATAAAGAGCTATGGAAAAGGTAAGGAACTGTCAGAGGTGGAGATTTGTCAGAAGGGCAGACTGCTAATAAGATGACATACATGTGAGGAGAGAACTAAAGGAGGTAAAGGTTCAAGATGTATGATAACTGTAAGAAAAAAGTTCTGTGGAGAATCCAAGATGGCAGCATAGGTAAACACCTACACTGCTGCCTCGCACAACAATTTCAAAACTACAACTAAAAGACAGAACAGACATCATCCAGAACCACAGGAAAGTTGGCTGAGTGGAAGTTCTACAACTAGAAGGAAAGAGAGGGGCTCACAGAGACCCAGAGGAGCTGCAAAAAGCTGAGGTACAGAGACGAGCACATGGAGAGAGCGGGTGCCGGAGAACCTGGCTGGCTTTCTCTGGCGAGAGGGAGATAGAGACTATCAAAGGCATTGAACTCCTTATCCCACGACACTAAACCCCAGATCCAGTCAAAACTCATGGGGGGTGAGGGGGGGTTGGACTATGAAAGGGGAGAAGTGCACGGAAATTTAGGGGAGTAGCAAAAGATCAGAAGTCTGGTGACATGCACGGCACTGCGTGCAGAGGACCAACTGCTGATTGTGCCCCTGGCTTTCACGAGTGGGCGGGAGACAGACCCTCCCAACTGCATCACTTCTAACTCCACTAAACCCCAGTTTCGAGCAAAACCATGGGGACCCAAACTAGTGTGGTCACGGAGCGCAGGGGTGCCGGAGGAGCAGCAGTCTAGAGGCACTGCGAAAGAGCGTGAGTGCACAGGGACCGCTCCAGTGATTACCCAGTCACGTGAGACTCGGAGGCCGTGGAGGCGGGGCCGACTGGAAGGCAAGGCGGTTCTTTAAGCCCTGAGACTCCACCCATCTCAAGCTCAACAGAGAGGCTTTTGCAGTTTTGCAAATCTGGTATCATAAGGCTGAATCCAACACAGTTCTCCCAGCATAGTGAAAATGCCAAGACAAGGGAAGGGGTCACAAACAAAAGAAATGGAGGAAAACAAACGACTGGATATAGAGTTCAAAACCACGTTTATAAGGTTTTTCAAGAATATCCTAGAAAAGTTGGATAAAGTTAGCGAGACCCAAGAGATGAAAAAGGACCAGCTAGAGATGGAAAAGATCCAACTAGAGATGGAAAAGATCCAGCTAGAGATGGAAAAGGACCAACCAGAGATGGAAAAGAACCAACTAGAAATTAAACATACACTGACTGAAATAAAAAATAGTATACAGAGACCTAACAGCAGACTAGAGGAATGCAAGAATCAAGTCAAAAAATTTGAAATATAAAGAATCAGAAAACACTCAACTGGAAAAGCAAGAAGAGGAAAGAATCCAAAAATGTGAAGATAATGTAAGGAGCCTCTGGGAGAGTTTCAAGCGTACCAACATCATAATTGTGGGGGTGCCAGAAGAAGAGAGAGAGCAAGATACTGAAAACCTTTTTAAAGAAATAATGACTGAAAACTTCCCACATCTGGTAAAAGAAATAGACTTACAAATCCAGGAAGCACACAGAACCCCATATAAAAGGAATCCAAAGAGGACTACACCAAGACACATCATAATTAAAATACCAAGAGCAAAAGACAGAGAGAGAATATTAAAAGCAGCAAGAGAAAAACAGTTCATTACCTACAAGGGAGCACCCATACGACTGTCAGCTGATTTCTCAACAGAAACGATGCAGGCCAGACAGGAGTGGCAAGAAATATTCAACATGATGCATAGCAAGAACCTACAACCAAGAATACTCTATCCAGCAAAGCTATCATTCAGAATTGAAGGGCAGATAAAGAGCTTCACAGAGAAGAAAAAGCTAAAGGAGTTCATCAACACCAAACCAGTATTATATGAAATGCTGAAAGGTATTCTTTAAGAAGAGGAAGAAGAAAAAGGTAAAAGACAAAAAAATTATGAACAACAAATACATATCTGTCAACAAGTGAATCTAAAAAGTGAATTAAAAATTTGATCAACAGAATAAACTGATGAATATAATAGAATCAGGAGCACAGAAAGGGAGTAGACTGATAATTCTCAGGAGGACAAAAATCATAAAGCATCAAACACTGTGAAATTACAGCAGAAAGATTAAAGTTAGGTGAGGTAGATAAGTGATCGATCAAAGGACTTGTATGCATGCATATAAGCATAACCAATTATCACAGACACTGGGGGGTTGGGGTATGCCTGGGAGGGAGGGGGGGCAATGGGGAGATATATATAAAAAATTAATTTAAAAAAAAAAGAGAAAAAGGTAAAAGCCAAAAAATTATGAACAACAAATACATATCTATCAACAAGTGAATCTAAAAATTAAGTGAATTAAAAATTTGATGAACAGAATAAACTGGTGAATATAATAGAATCAGGAGCACAGAAAAGGAGTGGACTGATAATTCTCAGGGGGAAAGGGGGAGGGGTGTACAGGGAGAGACTGGACAAAAATCATACACCTATGGATGAGGTCAATGGGAGGGAGGTAAAGGTAGAGTAAAAGGGGAGGTATGGAGGAGAAAAAAGAGAAACAAATGTAATAATCTGAATAATAAAGATTTAATTTAAAAAAAAAGTTCTGCAAAAAGGGAATAGCAGTTGCAAAACCTCAAGGGAGAACATGCTGGAGAAACAGCAAGAAGGCCACTGTGGTTTAAAACAGTGGTGATGGCTAAGCAGGTACCAGATCATAATGGGCCTATTAGGCCTTTAGAAAAGTTGGCTTTTCCTCTGAGAATAGGAAATCATTGCAGATTTTGAACATAAAAATAATATGATTTTAATTATTTTTTTAAGGACTAGAAGCAGAGAGACTAGTGCAGTCATTAATAGAATAATATAGGCAAAAGACAATGGGAGGCTTGAACTTGGGTATTGGAGGGGGAAGAAGTGGTTAGATTTTTGCTGCATTTATTTTGAAGGCAGAGCTAATAAGATCTGCTGATAGATTTTATATAAATATAACCGAAAGAGGAGTCTATAATAACTCAAAGAATTTGGTCTGGAAGGATTAAGTTGCTATTTACTGGGAAGAGTAGGTAGGGAGATGATTGAAATGTAGGGTATCATTTCAAACTTCACAAATAGAAAATCAAGTTGGAAATTGGATATAGAGTTGAGGTTTCTGGGAAGAGTTTCAAGGATAGAGTTTTTGCTTTTTTTTTTTTAATAATGTAAATACAGCATGAATGGGAAAGAACTTAAGCAGTGATTCATGAAGTTGGAAAGAATTCAGAAAAATGGGGGAGGGCAGAAGAGGGAATGCCCAGAAACTGAGATGATGGGAGCATAATTTATAATCACACAAATAGAAAGATGGATCAAGTATCTGATGAAGCATCATCATCCTCTCTGTTCTTTGGCTTTGGAGTGTTCTTTCATTCTATTACCCTTTATCTCTATGTCCAATCTCCAATTCATCAGGAGACCCTCTCTCCATATGTTGCATTGCCCATTTTTTCTGGTTCTGTGGCTAACAACTTAAACCGTGGCTTGCTATTATGTCTTCTATGTGTGGCAGCTGCATTTCTCTTTATATATATATTGTTTTCGGAGAGGAAGAAAGAAAAATCAACAATGAAAGAAAAATAATTGATTGGCTACCCGCTCCGTGCCCCCTACTGGAGATAGAATCTGCAACCTGGGCATGTGCCCTTGACCAGAATCAAACCTGGGACCCTTCAATCTGCAGCTTGATGCTCTATCCACTGAGCCAAAACAGCTAGTGCTGCAATTCTCTTTTTCAGACAGTATTTTATTATGCAATTCCCTTATCAACAATTTTCTATTGTGTTTTGTTGTATATTCAGAAATTTCTGTTTAGTTTTCCATATGCCTGCTTCCCTTATTTCTCTTAACTCTCTAACAAATTCACTTCCATGCAGCTCCTTTTTTGGCTAAGTACCTTTCCTTGAATATTCACCACTAGTCATTTTTTTCCAAACCTGAATCCTTCAGAAATACTTCAGAAAGAACCCATACTGATTTTTATTTTGCCCCAGTCTCTTTCGTTCTGTGTAACATACATGTGGCTTCCTCACATGGGTATGTGCAAAGTATATATTCAATAAGTTTTATTAAATTTACTTGCTAAAAATTTTCCATTAAGTAAACTTTTTTTAATAGGATGAAAGATATGATCATTTGGATCCTGCTGAAATGGAAAAAGTTGAAAAATATATCAATGAAACCATGAGTTGGCTGAACAGTAAGATGAATGCACAGAATAAACTAAGTCTCACTCAAGATCCTGTGGTGAAAGTTTCAGAAATAATTGCAAAGTCAAAGGTAAGAAATTATAGAATTCTCT
The DNA here is from genome assembly GCA_011751065.1 of Lasiurus cinereus. Lineage (NCBI taxonomy): Eukaryota > Metazoa > Chordata > Mammalia > Chiroptera > Vespertilionidae > Lasiurus > Lasiurus cinereus. The sequence goes on from JAAGEH010000293.1 coordinate 14,763,697, forward strand.
TTTTAAGGGGTGCAAGCACTAAAATATTTTAATGGGAGTCATAATTTTTTATTTTGAAAAAAGATTCTAAGTGGGACAGCTCTGTCCCTTGATTTCATTAGTCGCATACACAAGGCCTATATATTTTTTAAATTTAAATGTAATACAGAATGAAATAAAGCACTTTGACAACTTTTGACTGTCAAATATGTTAGATTTTTCTGGATTGGGTAAGACCTCTAGGTCTCCATTGTAAACTTGGCAGTACAGGTCAGTCTTTGCATAATTCAAAACATGTTCAGTCCTATGGTAAAAATCTTATTTCTAGGATAAAGTTTCCACTCTAAAAACATCACTACTGAAAATTTCAGTTAATTATAGAAAACATAAAAATAAGGGACAAACTTTTCAATAAAGATCAGCGCCAGCGTAGGAATATGAATAAATACGTTGGATAAGCAGTTGACAAAAGAAATACATGTTCAATAAAAATATAGAAAATACAAAAAAGTATTGTTCATCCTTATCACTAATCTAAAAATTGCAAATCTTTCTTTTCACCCATTTGAAGTTGTGTGTTTACATTTATAATCTTGTTAAGGGTATAAAGAAACGAATAATTGTTAAGGGTATAAGGAAACGAATGCTCTCCCTGCACAACTTGGTTAAATTTGTTACAACTTTTCTGGGATATTGTATCACAATATGCATACAAATTTAAAATGAATAGGCACTTTAACCCAGAAATCACATTTCTAGGAATTCATCCTAAATTGATTATTGCACAGGTATATGCAGATTAAACACCTTTGTTTTTAATAGCAAAAAGTTGGAAACACCTAAAATACCTATCAGTAAGCAAGTCAGTTAATAAATTGATATATCCATATAACACATTGTAGTTATTAAATATTTAAGTATAGAGATGTATCTCTATATAAAGATGTTTGCAACATACTGAATGAAAAATGAAAGATTACAGGATATAAAGTTATCTCACTGTATAAATTAATGTGTTAATAGATATATTTGTATATATGTGTGTACCTGACATTCATCTAAAAGGATCATCACCCAAAATATTAATATCTGTAGGATATGAAATTTCAGGTGACTTTTTCACCTAGTATGTTTTTAGGTATCTGATGTTTTTTAACAGAAAGAGGTATTATTTTAATCAAATAGAGCACTAGCCGAAACTGGTTTGGCTCAGTGGATAGAGCGTTGGCCTGGGGACTGAAAGGTCCCAGGTTCAATTTTGGTCAAGGGCACGTACCTCGGTTGCGGGGGATGTGCAGGAGGCAGCTGGTCGATGTTTCTCTCATCGATGTTTCTGGTACTCTATCTCTCTCCCTTCCTCTCTGTAAAAAATCAATAAAAATATTTTTTTTTTAAATAATCTATTTTGAAAAATTTAAAAAAATATAGAGCACTAAATGCATTTTCCTTTTGGAAAAGTTTTGCAAAGAAGCAGTAATAATTTATTCCTCGTCAAATGAAGTGCAAAGTATGATGAAAGCAGTTTGCCATTAAAACATTCCCCCAGGATGTTACTCCCTATCTTTCCATCCCTATCTCAATCCCTGTGACACAGGTATTAAAAATATTTTAATGGTCTGTTTTGTCTATGTAAAAAAAATAAAGTAACAACTTAGAAATACATTCTATTTCTTCTAAATTATTATGTTGCATTTATTTTCATGGCTTATTCTCTCAACATAAAAGGCTACTCATTTGTTTTAAAAAGTAAAGTTAGTGTGTATGTTTTTATAAAAATTTGAGAAATATCAATTCATGAAATAGGTGCTGACATAATCCTCATAACAGAGCAGTAGGCATAATTTAATGAAATTAATTAAAAGCTATTTGCAATAGTAATCAAAAAAGATATATGTATACCTATGTTAATTGCAGCATTTTTATAGTAGCTAAGATAGAGAAGCAAATTAAATTGTCTGTTGATGGGTGAATGGATAAGGAAGATAGGGCTTATATACACAATGGACTATTACTCAGCCATAAAAAAAGAATGAAAAATTGCCACTTGCCACAACATGAATGGACCTAGAAGATGTTATGCTAAGTGAGAAAGAAAAATAGCATATGATTTTAGTTATGTGTACAATCTAAAAAACAAGACAAAATAGAAACAGACTTCATGATACAGAGAACAAAAGTGATGGTTGCCAAAGGGGAAGGGAAAGAGGGATACGTATAAGAAGGAGAGGAAGGATAAGAGGTACAAACTTGCAGTTATAAAATAAAGAAATTATGAGGATATAATGTACAGCATAAAAAAATAGTCAATGATACCACAATAACTTTGTATTGTGAGAGATAGTTAGTAGAACTATCTCTCACAATACAATCTCTCACAATACTTATTGTGGTGATCATATCATAAAGTATATATAAATGTTGAATCAGTATGTTGTATACCTGAAAGTAACATTATATTGTATGTGAACTATAATAAAAAATTTTAATGTTTAAAAATAAATAATAATGATTCCTGCTGTAGTAAACTATATTTTAAATTATGAGTAACCAATGTTTTAGGAAGATTCAAAATAAAAACCACTGTTAAAGATTGAATAGTTCCATTGATATGCACTAGTCCAGAAGGTAAATACCTCATTGAGGCACTTGAAGAAACTCAGTTGCTTATGTAACTGAGCTAACATAAATTCAGGTAGGTGGAATTATATGGAAATTTTAAAGTTAATGTGGAATTTAACAGTGGAATTTTAAATGTAATCAATATTCTTCATGTCTTTAGGAACTGGATAATTTCTGTAACCCCATCATTTACAAACCCAAACCAAAAGTAGAGGTTGCAGAAGACAATGGAAAAGCTAATAGTGAACACAGCGGACAGATGGATGGACAGAGTGGGACTGAAACTAAACCAGATACAACAAAAGACAGCTCACAGCATACTAAATCTTCTGGAGAGATGGAAGTGGACTAAGTCTTAAATTTACCTTCACATAATTCAAACAGTGCAAGTAACCATGGGATCCATTCTTCTTTCGCATCTGATACACACAACAGATGTTCAGTTTTTCTTAACCACTTTTTGTCATTTGTTATTTGGAGTAGTTTTGAAAAGTGTTTTATATTGAGTACACATCTGTTAATTTCCATTGCTGCTTATGTGAAGCTTTAGCTGAATATAGATTTACAAGTCAGTTTAAACTTTCCTAATATATTTTATATCACATACAAGATTGGTATGTAGTTGGCCACAGTCTACCTTATTTAAAGCTTCTACTTGGATAAACTTTAGCTTCTTATTCAGGAAAGTATACTGTATTGCACTATTGTCGCAGAAGCATAGATATAACTGATCATTATTTTGAAAAACAAATATTGAAATTGATGTGGTTTGAAGTCACTGGGGCACTGACTTTTTTCTAGTTATTGTATTGTTCTAACTTAAATATTAAAACAAATAAGAGGTTCCTTGACAAATTAGTCTATCTCATTGGTGTGCCATGAGAACTCCAAAAGCTTTGCTTTCATCACGTAAATGAACCAAATCACATGTTGAAAGGGAAAACGCACAATTTTATGTTAAGGTGACACCAGCAGTTTTCTTCCTTTATTAGAAATGTGGATTGATGTTTTCTTAGAGTACTTCAGTATCATTTTCACTTGAAACTTCTGATCTACTTATTCTGAAAACCTGCTGCTGCTGCTGCTGCTAGCCGGAAGAAGGCTTTTTTATGAAAATACGTTCATGTGAAGTGGGAAATGCTGTTGTCCTCCTCAGACATGCATCTGTAATATCGATAGCCTTGTTTCAGTTTTGATATTTGTTTTAGTTTTATGGATTGATTCTGTTAATATCTTAACATAGGGAAGGGGAAATGGCACAATGTATTGCATTATGTACACTTACTGAAGTACTTAATGTTAAGATATAGAAAAACACTATTAAATAAGTGGTAATACTTGAAAAGAATCACTTATACCCTAAGTCTTAGGAAATAATGCTTGTAATAAACTTAACTATGTTACATATCAACAGGCAAAATAGAGAATGTTACATAATTTAATATGATGTGATTAAATTATAGTTCCTGCTATTATAATATTACCTGTGCGACCTTGGCTCCAGTTTTGGTGCTTCTTATATAAATTACATGGGACAAGGGACTGTGAAATTAAGATATTTTAAGGACTTAATCTGTGTTTCATCACCAGACTTGTTCACATTGTTCAGTTCTGTCTACAGGCTTGAAACTACCTGGGAGTAGACTGAAATGATTTTTAAACCTATAAGAAAAGGAAGCATAGACAGTGCCTGGGCTCTTGTATTTAAAGCCAATCAACAAGATTGACCTAGTTCTGAAATTTTCAAAAGCTCCCTTTTTCCCAAAGCTAAATCTTTACATTAAGAATAATATTGACTTAAGTAGTACAAATTGAGAGTTTAGTATCTTTAGGGATGGTTATTATTTCTCACAATTAGTTCTCTAAGAGAGATTTTGTTTCTGCAATGTAGTCTGCACTGAAAGGGGAGTGTAGAGGGAGTGCACTTTCCAGAGATTTGTATTCATCCTTTTTGAGGAAGATATCCCTTGTTTGCATTATAAAAAATCATATATCCTCAATATATTTTAATGTGTTCTAGTCTTTATACTGTCCTTGTTTTAATACACTTAAAATGAAATAATTATATCCATTAGTAATAAGTGGTAAAATACCTTATTATAAAAAGCATTTATCAGTTAATTTTCATTTATATGTTAAATATATTGTATAGGTTTGTTTGGGAAAGAAAAAAAATTATTAAAGGGAACTCATAACAGTACAAGTAAGGAGTTTATAGGGTTTTTGTTTTGTTTTGTTTTTTTGAGTTAGCAAGAAAACCAATATCACTATTTTAGGAGGTATATACCTCAGAAACCTCTTGGGAATACTTGTGGGAACAACCCTTTCTTCATCTGAATTGTCTAGTAGGTTCTGACATTTTTCATTCCTTAAATCAGTTTATGTAGTTCTGTGTTTTGGTCAGATATATAACATTCCAATTGTTGCAGTTATATAACAATGAGTTAAATACATCCAAAGATAATGTGTGTGCTTTTTACCTATTTATTCAATTTAAATTACATTTTCAAACACTCTTAAACCATATAATGTAGTTATTTATTGACTACATTAGAATGTAATGTAGTTCTTCTACAAGAGAATGTTCTCCAAAATACAGTTTTGGGTACATAGTATGGTTTAGTTTCATTTTAATTACTGAAATATGCAGTGCTAGACAAACTAATTAAATATTTTTTCAAAAGGAAAAGCCACTATAGATTTTTAAAAGATACATAGCAAAATAGACTGTTTTCCTGTAGTAGGCAAATAAAGACTAAGTATAAGAAATATCTAGGATGATTAATAAATATTAGTATATTTTGACTCTGGAAAAATATAAATTATTTGGTTTGAAAAACAAATCTTGATAGCCTATGATATTATGAGTATAAAAACAGAAACTGCTCAATAATATAGCAATAATATAACATTTTAATTCTTTAGCAGTAATCAGAATTCTTGAGTTTTAAAATAACTAGAAACAGCACACTAAAGAATTAGACTATTAGAATACCAGATAATTTCAGTTTTAAAAGGGTAACTGGTCTCTTATTAAGAATTAAAGATTTCTTAGACTTTTGGGGGTGGAAGTTTTTAGTATGTTCATGGTTATTTCTTTGATAGAACTCTTTATTAAAAGTGAATTTGGGAGCTCAGTTATCAAAATAATAAAATGGCAGTGTTAAAGCGTTTTGTCCAAATTAGCACATCTTTAACTATTTTGAAAATTATTCATATTTAAAGACAACAGATATTTGAATATAGGAATCAAATTAGCTTACTTCAGTTTGTCCCAAAATAGATATAGTCATTCCTCCTTTTTCAGCAATTTAAATTGTAAACATTCCCATTAAGATTTTGTTTTTGTTGTTATTGTTAATCTTCAATCTTCACTCAAGAATATTTTTTCCTATTGGTTTTTTAGAGAGAGGAAGGGTGGGGGTGGAAGGAGAGAGAGACAGACAGACAGACAGAGAGACAGAGAGACTGAGAGAAACAGATGTGAGAGTGTCACATCAACTGGTCACCTCAGGCACATGCCCTGACCAGGGCCTAGAATCAAATCCTCAACCCTTCCATGTCCAGGCCAATACTCTAAAGCAACACCGGCCAGGGCAAGATTTTGTTGCTTTTTCAAGATTTTGTTTTAATGGTTGGTTAAAACAAAATCTTGAAAAAACAAAAAACAAGGCAAGATTTACAAGTCTTAAATTACTAGAAAAATAGAGTTCATCTTTTTCACCTTGGTGAATTTTACAACAAGAAAAAAATACTTCTGTTCTAAAGTAAATGTTTAAACTTTGTGTTTAAACTTTGGAAGTTTTAAGTGGAATTTTATTTTGTGATATTTGATTCTGTAAAACTTAATCCGAGGCATATAACTAATTGTATTGCTCTATTAATATTTAAAATCTGATAGCATAAATTAAATACAATTGCTAACTTTTCAAATGACATAGGTAGGGACACTTACAAAGTTGGATACTGATAGTATATCCTCTTAATGTGTTTTTAACTAAGAGTGATTTAGCAAGCTAAATCTTCTTAAAGCAGTCAGTTACTTTCAGGAAATAGACTTTTTGATAAAAAAGAAAAACAGGTTTACAATTACCTTTTGTTTTTTTTATCAAGTTCTAATTTAAAGTATTTTAAAATAATACCCAGGAAGCACATAACCTTTTCTTTTAATAAAAAGTAACAAAAATTATTGCAAATAAAAGACCCAAGATTTTTAACCAAACAAAAAAGAAACTTTAGCTATTTTACTTTCACATTTATAATTTAAAATACACTCTATGTACAAATATGTTTCCTGAGAAAGAAGTTTTGGGTTTACAATACAGACACATGTCTAAGTTTTTTTCCTACTAAATTCTAGGGCAATTGTTTCACATAATAAATGGGCACCTGCAATTTTTAGAATAACAAACTGCTTAGAAGAATAGAAGAAAACCTGAATGTCGTTGGCAGTGATCAGTATCCATAGGTACTAATGGCTTTTTCCATCTGCTAGATCCCTAAGGATACCTCTAGCATATTGTTAAAGTATTAAAAGAAAAGACACATGTGTTAAAATACATTATTAAATGATTTGAACTTTCGAAGAAAAAAAAAACCACAATTGAATCATGAACATTTGATTCAGTCTTTCAAATAGGTAAACATCTGTAACAACAGTAATTAATAGTATGATCTTTGCTTTGGAATCTCTAATTTAGTATCATGTTCTAAGTCACAGGATAAATTATTAGGGAAATATACTGATACTTAGAAACAACCTATCCTATAAAGACATGAGTGAAAATTCAGAGTTTCAGATAGTTTGATTGCATTATGATCTGTAAACTATATATGGAAACGGTCCTTAGTCTTTTCTGTCATATTTTATTTACCTTTTCATCCAATTCTAGACTCTTAATCATTATATTTTTCAGAAGTCTATTTTTCTCTTTTATTTTGGATTATTCTTTAGGCCTTTTTAAAAAATATATATTTTATTGATATTTAGAGAGGAAGGTAGAGGGAGAGAGAGAAATATCAATGATGAAAGAGAATCATTGATTGGCTGCCCCCTGCACACCTGCTACTAGGGATTGAGCCTGCAGCCCAGCATGTGCCTCTGGCTGGAATCAAACCTAGAACCCTTCAGTTCGCAGGCTGACACTCAATCCATTGGGCCAAACCAGCCAGGACATCTTTAAATCTTTTATTTCATGAATTTAAAAAATTCTCATCATTTTTTTTCAGTTATAATTGACAGTATAATATTTATACAGCTAAGTGATCATCTTGATAAATCTAGTTCCCATCTGACTCCGTGCATAGTTATTAGAATATTATTGACTATATTTCCTGTGCTGTACTTTATATCCCCATGATATTCTGTAACAATCAATTTGTATTTCTTAATCCCTTCACCTTTTTCACCCAATCCCCCTTCCCATCTGGCAGCTATTGAAATGTTTTCTGTATCTATGAGTATGTTTCTGTTCTGCTTTTGTTTATGAAGATGAAAGATATATATTTAGTGTCATTTTATTGTTCATATTTTTAATCTTTTTTCTTCTTAAAGAAGACTTTTTAACATTTCGTGTAATACTGGTTTGTTGGTGATTAACTCAGCTTTTCCTTATCTGTGAAGCTATGTCTTTTTAAATGATTGCTTTGCTGGGTAATCTTAATTGTAGGTCCTTACTAGTCATTACTTTGAATATTTCTTGCCACTGCCTTCTGGCCTGCAAAGTTTCTTTTGCGAAGTCAATTGACAGTTTTATGGGCATTCCCTTGTGGATAACTAACTGCTTTTCTCTGACTGCTTTTAAGATTCTCTTTGTCTTTAACCTTGGCATTTTAATTATGTGTCTTGGTGTGGGCTCTTTGGGTTTCTCTTGTTTGGGACTCTCTGTACTCCTTGGACTTTTATGTCTATTTCCTCCACCAGGTTAGGAAAGTTTTCTGTCACTATTTTTTCAAATAGGTTTTCAATTTCTTGCTCTTTCTCTCCTCCTTCTGATACTCCCATGATTCAAATGTTGGTAAGTTTGAAGTTGTTCCAGAGACTCCTTACACTTTCTTCTTCTTTTTAAGTCTTTTTTCTTTTTGCTATTCTCGTTGGGATTTTGCTTCCTTATTTCTAAGTTGCTGATTTGATTCTTGGCTTTTTCTCTTCTGTTGAATCCCTGTAAACTAGTCTTTTCAGTTAGTGTATCCTTCATTTCTAATTGGTTCTTTTTGTTTGCTTGCTTGCTTGTTTGTTTCCATGTCCATTTTTATGCTGTTGAAGTTCTAAGTTCAACTACTCTTCCTCTAAGTTAATTGGACATCTTATAACCAGTGTTTTGAAAGTTATATCTAGTGGATTGTCTCAATTTTATTTCGTTCTTTTTTTGGAGTTTTGTTATGTTCTTTCATTTGGTATGTGTTTCTTTGTCACCTCATTTTGGCAACCTCTCTGTGTTTGTTTCTGTGTAGTAGGTAGAGTTGCTATGTCTCATGGACTCAATAGAGTGGCCTAATAGAGTAAGGACAAGTGGCACAGCTTCCCAGATCATCCAAGATTGGGCACTTCAGGTGCTCTCTCCTATCCCTCCTGTTGTAGTTGAACTTTGATTGTTGGCACATTAGTAAGATGATTTACTCCCCGACTGATGAATTGCAAAGACTGACTGTGACCAACAACCACTGTGGAGGATCAGCTGTGCAGGGACCCATCCCCCAGAGCAGCACTTACTTCAGCGCGGATCTGAGTATGTCACTGTGAAGATAGTTGGCTGGTGTTTCGATATGGTCTGAAGCTTTCTACTAAGTGTGCTGTCTCTGCTGTCTCTCAGTCAGTGCAGGCTAAGGCCAGCTATCACCTGTGTTCTTCCCAGGGCCACCCAGCTTGAGCTAAAAAGCCATCTGTAGATGGCTACTACTTGTGCTGGGCTTGGAAGTCCCCAGGAGAGGCCAAGCTGCAAACCACTATTGCTTCGCGGGGGCCTGGGGCCACTTAGCAAAATTTAGGAAGCACACTAAGGCCAGATACTCCTTACTTGAGAGATTTTAGAAAAGACTGAAGTGTGAGCCAGGAAAAGCCATTAGAAACAATGTGGGTGGGTCAGCAAGTTTGGTGGGTGGAGTCTCAGGGAATAACCAAGGTGGGGCAAACTGTGTGACCTGGGTTGGTAAAGACTAGCTATGATACTTGCCTACCAACTCTGCTGGGGGAGGGCTCATCAAATGAACAGTGGCCTGTGGCAGCACTTTTGTCTGGGAGAAAGCTGCCCCTGCCCCCAATTCTCACCCTGATGCCAGACAATTTAGTTCCATATGTTCCTGGTGCCTTTCTAACTACTATCCCCATGCTAGAGATCAGATGAATTGAGACAGAGCAGGTCTGTGTGCAAGCCCTTTAAGAGGACCTGCCTGGGACTCAATGGCCCTGTGTGTCTCTCAACCACAATCCCCACTGATTTTCACAGAAGTTGTTAGGATTCCTCTTCCCAGGCTGGAACCCTGGGTTTAGGGACCTGGTATGGAGACTGGGTCCCATCACTCCTCAGAGAGGACCACTACAGTGGAGATACCCCCCTCAAAATCCACCACATGTGGGTGTGTAACCAACTTATTCTGCATATCTTCCCCTCCTACCAATCTCAGTGTAGCTTCTTCTTTAAATCCATGAATCTAGGACTTCTGTTCAGCTAGACTCTAGGTGGTTCTGAATGATGGTGGCTCTGTAGTTTAGTTGTAATTTTGATGTGGTTGTGGGAGAATGTGAGTACCATGTTTACCTTCACCTCCATCCTTACTAGAAGTCTTCATTTCATGGATTTTTAAAGAAGTTTCACGGCTATCATACCAATTTAATAGCTAATTTGATTATCTTTGTCTCCTTTTTAATTTTTTTTATATATTTCTTTATTGATTTCAGAGAGGAAGGGAGAGGGAGAGATAGAAACATGATGAGAGAGAATCATTGATTGGCTGCCTCCTGCATGCCCCCTATTGGGGATCTAGTCCACAACCCGGGCATGTGCCCTTGGCCAGAATTGAACCTGGGACCCTTCAGTCCACAGGCCGATGCTCTATCCACTGAGCAAAACTGGCTAGGGCTCCTTTTTATTTTAATACTAAATCTTACTGTTAAGAATTTTATCTTAAATTCATGCTGGAAAAGCTATGTTATAAATTTCCATATATAATACCTTTAAATTTTAATAGTGGCCTGGTCAAGTATATTTTTTACATGTGACCTTAGAATATTTTTAAGCAGTTCTAGACCAAACAAGATCAATTTTATGAATATTAAGCAATCAATATCCCTCATTTTAAATTCAAATATCAATGTGACAAAATAACAAGGGTCAGAAATTAAATATGCTTGTTAAAGATTAAATACCATCAATTATTTACTGCTTTATGATGTACATGTGCTGGTACATCTTATTTTTGAATTTCCTAAATTTCTTGCTTCCAAGAACTTGAGTTAAAATGATCTTGAAATCGTATGGACCCACCCAGAATGTAGATATTAAAAATGTTTGGCTCAGTGGATGGAGCATCAGTCTGCAGACTGAAGGGTTCCAGGTTCGATCCTGGTCAAGGGCATGTACGTTGGTTGCGGGCATGATCCCAGTAGGGGGCATGCAAGAGGCAGCTGATTGATGTTTCTCTCTCATCGATGTTTCTAGCTTTCTATGCCTCTCCCTTCCTCTCTGTAAAAAAATCAATAAAATATATATATTTTTTTAAATGTAATTAGAGGTGGAAATCTAGGTAATGGAAGCTTTATAGTGTTGTGATTTTTTTCCCCCTTGAAACAAGCGTTTATGGCTTAGTCTTAAAAGGTCACTCACATTAAAAGCAATTACCTTTTATATTTAGTAGGATGAAGCCATTGTTAATACCAGTTTATAGAAGCAATATTTAATGAAGTTACCAAATTGTTTAGTATTAATATGGCATTCAATTCACTTTTTCTCTCCAATCATTATTAAAATAATTTATGTACACAGTGAGTCTGACTCCAATCATTAATGTAAAATAACTTCAGGCAGTTTAGTCGCTACTACCTTATAACTTTTTTTAAGAAAACTACCACATATGATTTCACAGTTTCTTTTATTTTCAATACAAAGAGTAATCAGTGCAATGCAGAAAATCATAATTGTGTGATACGTCTATAAAAATTATTAACTGAGTTGTGCATATAACAGATAATAGCTTCAATGAGTGGACATAAGAATGGTTGTGATTTTATGTTGGTAACATTCTAGGACTATATACGTGGCATACAATCTTGATTCACAAACATCCATAAAAAGGCATACTACAGCATCAAAATATATCAACATTTTCTATGTATGTAATGTGCATCGTCATACTAGTGATCAAACAAATGACAATTGATAATAAATGCAATTCATTTTGGATGTCAGTGCACATTGTTAAGAAGATATGTAATTAAAATAAATATATATCTACTTATTTCTTTAACCATGAGTTTTGCACATCTGAGATTTAATTTTCACATACTGAATTTCACTGACTCACTGGTGACAGGTCATCAGAGTCACCGAAATTTGCTTGGCAATAATGGTTTTTGAGTAAATTGGCATTTTCAAAATCAGATGTTACTGATTCTGAAAACTAAAATAAGGTTAACTCTTAATGCAGGACTTAGGGGCACTTACCCCCTGATGGATTTGAAAATCCACATACAGTGGTACCTCGAGATATGAGTTTAATTCGTTCTGTAACCTTGAGGCGTGGGAAACTATGAGACGCTCGAGTCGCAGTAAATTGGTGGGTCGTGTGCAGCCGGCCGATCCGCGCGATTATTCGTATCTCAACTGTTGGCTTGTATTTCAAAGCAAAAATCGCTCGCTGGCTCATATCTCAAAAATCTCGTATGTTAGGGCACTCGTATCTCGAGGTACCACTGTATACCTAACTTTTGACTCCCTCCAAAATTCTATTGCAATTGTCCCTCTGTATTCACAGATTGGTTCCAGGACCCCCTATCAATACCAAAATCCACAGATGTTCAATTGGGGTAGAACAATGCATACAACTGGCTCTCCGTTTTTGAGGATTCCCAACCACAATGGACAGTACTGGTTTTGATCCCTGGTTTATTGAATATGAGGATGCAAAACCCAGGGACAGAGGGCATAGTGTATATATACTGGGGGGAAAGGGAGAAATCCATGTTTTTCAAAGGTCAACTGTAGTACTCATTTTGGAATTGTCAAGAGTTTTATATTAGTTTTATATTAGAAGAGCCCTAGAAGTAAATGAATTTGAAGTCTAGAAATTTTCAATAGGCAAAGAGGGGAGCTCCCTTCCCCAGAGTCTCATAACAGCTCTTCTGTTTGAGAATCACTATTTCTGAAAAAAAAACAAAAAACGTATCAACTTAGCATGTCGTGCCACAGTCTTTTTGCAGCAAGGGTTCAGGAATCTGGAGAAGGGCTGCGCATAAATGAATAGAGACTAGACTAGAAATATAAATTTGGAAGGCACTTGGGGAAACTAGGCGGAATTAGCTCTAGTGACTAAGCTCCCCAAATGTGTTCTGACCCACAACTTTTTATTCACACATTTTGCCCTTTAGCAAAGCAGATATACATATTAAAGAAAGATAAGGTTTGGTAAACAATAAAGGATTATTAGGTTAGGGGAATTGCCCTCTGCTGTTTGGCAGCAGGTAATAATGTAAAAATATTCAGCCCAGCTGAAAATGTCCATCAGCCTTCTGATGAACTTTTCACATTTATTATGCTAATTACTGTCCTTAGCCTCCAGCAATGTTGAGATAAGAAAATGTTTGAGGACCCATGGTCTAGATTAGAGCATTTGGTCCTTAATGTTATAGGGTTGAACAATGCATGAAAACTTGAAGGATAATGGAGCCTCAATCCAGAAAAATATTTAAATCCTCATGCATGTTAAACTTTCCAATGACATGCAATTAAATTCTTCTAAAGTGAAGAATTCTTCAGGCAGCTCAGATGGTTAGGGTGTCAACCTGATAGGCCAACGTTGTGGGTTTGATACCTGGTCAGGGCACATACAAGAACCAACCAATGACTACATACATAAGTGGAACAACAAATTGATGTTTCTCTAAAATATATTTTTTTAAAGCTGAACTGTTGGTAATTCATAGCTAGTCATCGTATCCTAGGATTTTGCATTTTTTTAAACCTGAGTCCCTAATAATTAAATAGGAAAGAAATTATAATCTTCCAGAGGTGAAGAAAGAATGTTGATTATAAGGTGAAAATAATGGGGATATTGAGTTAAACAGCGAGCTTTAATATGACAATAGAGCAATTCACCAGGAAGATAACTCTGAAACAACAGCTTCTAAATATATAAAGTTTAACAGTTACAAGAGAAGTTAAGGTCCACAATGACAGTGATAACTGATAGTAGGCAGTCCTATATAATAAAATCCTAATATGCGAATCAACTGTACAGTGGAACAATAGGTCGCTACAATAGGCACTGTCGCTATGACACACACTGGGGGCAGACACTCAACACAGGAGCTGACCCCTGGTGGTCAGTGCACTCCCACAGGGGGAGCACCACTCAGCCAGATGTTGGGATCATGGCTGGAGAGCAGAGTAGTGGTGGCAGGAGCCTCTCCTCCCTCCACAGCAGTACTAAGGACCCCTCGGGAGATATCTGACTGCCGCTTAGACCCACTGAGAGCAGGTCTAAGCCGGCAGTCAAACATCCCCTGAGGGGTCCCAGACTGTGAGAGGGAGCAGGCCGGGCTGAGGGATCCTCCCTGCCCCCCCAACCACTACCCCGCTCCAGTACATGAATGTCATGCACTGGGCCTCTGGTAATATATAAAAGAACAGAATATAATTTTAAAAGCTAGCTCTAATAGACACAAAACTGTTTAGTTAGGTAAAACTTTTTAAAGTATACATGGAATATTTATGAAAAGTGGTATGTCATAGACCACAAAACAAATCTCAATAAATACCAAATATTCATACAGATTTTTAGACAACAGTGCATTAAGATTAGATGTCACCTATCAAAGTAGCCCCAACGAAATTTTCTTATGCCCCTATGCTTGAATTGACCAAATTAACTTCCAGAAATGTCAAATCATACTAAAACTTATAAAATTTGACTACTAATGGAATAAACTTATTTTAAATTGCAACTGCAAACCCTTAAATCTCAATCCCTTTTAGATCTCTTTTCTGATTGCAATTCATAAGAATGCACTTAAATGCTTAACAATCTTTAATTAATAAAAAGACTTGGTAATGTGCAACTGAAGAACTATTTTAGAAGTTTATATATTTTAATAGATATACTTAAAATGAAGGTTAGGGATTAAATGACCTAATCATCCCAGTAAACAGAAAGACAACAGCAAAATAAACACAGAAACTGGAAGGACCCAGCCAGTGTGGCTCAGTGGTTGAACACTGACCTACGAACCAGAAGGTCACTATTTGATTCCTGGTCAGGGCATGTACCCAGGTTGTGGACTCAAACCCCAGTAGGGGGTGTGCAGAGGTAGCCGATCAATGATTCTCATCACTGATGTTTCCATCTCTCCCTCTCCCTCTTTGAAATCGATAAAAATATATTTTTTAAAAATCACCATATCCTCTAATATTAAACACACACACACACACACACACACACACACACACACACACACACACACAGATGCTTCTAAGTAGTTGATCAAGGAAAATAAATACATAAGCATTAAAGAAACTGATTTTGAGTTTTCAAATATCCATAAAAAATACAAGTCTAGATAGTTTTTCATATATGCTAGGAATAAACTAAATACTTTCTAATTCTAATGTTTTGGATATTAGGGGGCAGGGGGGGGGGAAACAACACATTTCCTAGTATCCTTTATAAAGTCCATTTCACAGTATACTTTTTTGTTAATTTTCACCTGAGGATATGTTTTTGTTGATTTTAGAGAAGGGAGAGAGAAACATCGATATGAGAATCCTCAATTGGTTGTCTCATGTGACTGAATCCTGAACCTATGTATGTGCCCTGACAGGGAATCAAATCAGCAATCTTTTGGTGTATAGGACAACTCTCCAACAATCAAGGCCACAGCATATTCTTGATACCATACCAGGGAAGAATATTATGAGGAATACAATTATTTTTCAAACTCACTTATGAACATAAATGCAGCAAATTATAAATTTTTTAAATCCTAGCAAACTGAATTCTTAAATATATTAAAAATATACTACCAAATTAATTTTATCCCAAGGATGCAAAAGTGATTTAATGTTAGAAAATGTCATTCCCCACATTAACAGATTAAGGGAGGAAAAAATACATAATTATCTTAGTAGATATTGAAAAACCATTTTCTCATTATTTAAAAAAAGTAATCTTGCCAGGCCAGTGCTGTTCAGTGGTTGAGCATTGACTCATGAACCAAGAGATCACCAGTTTGATTCCTGGTCAGGGTACATGCCCTGCTTGCAGGCTCAATCCCCAGTAAGGGCATGCAGGAGGCAGCTGACCACTGTTTCTCATCGATGTTTCTATTTTTTCCCTCCTCTCTCTAAAATCAAACATTTTAAGTTATAATTTTATACTACTCCTTAGTCCAAGCCACCATCATCTCTCACATTATTGCAGTAGTGTATATATTAACTGGTCTTCCTGACACCTATTCCCAACACAGGACTCAAATTGATCCTTTTAACAGTTGCATCACACCTAGCCAGTTTGGCTCAGTGGATAGAGCATCGGCCCATGGACCAGAGATTCCTGGGTTTGATTCTAGTCAAGGGCACATACCTGGATTGCAAGCCCCAGTTGGGGAGGTAACCAACTGATGTGCTTTTCTCACATAGATGTTTCTCTGCCTCTGTGTCTCCCTCTTTCCTTCCCCTCTCTCTAAAAATCAATAAAAACATATCCTTGGGTAAGATTTAAAAAAAAAAAATTACCTTCCCAGAAAGCACTAGGACCAGATGGGTTCACTGATGAATTCCACCAAATATTTAAGAAATTATACCAATTCTCCACAACCTCCTTCAGAAAACATAAGTATTCAGATGCAAGAGATGCATAAGGCAAGATCTGAGGAAAGGGTGTGGAGCTTCCATGCCTTCTCCAGGCATTCCACTCTCCCCAAAGGTCACATGTTCACCAACCCAGTTCTCTGAACCCCATTCTTCCGGACTTAATTACATAGGTATGATTCATTAAATCATTAGCCATTGTTAATTGATTCAACCTCCAACACCTCTCCCCTCCCAGGAGCTCTGGGGATAGGAGTAAAAGTTCCAACCTCTAATCACATGGCAATCAACCCCCATTCTTAGGTGTGTTCCAAAAATATCCTTATAGACAGACACCTTCACACTAAGTCATGAGAACTTAGGATATTCAAATGGTGTGGGAGCTGTGAACCAGGAACTATGGATGAAGACCAAATATATATAAGAAATTTGAATATATTTTGGTCATCTGAATGATCAAACACATATTTCTTATAAACAACAAAAGCAAAGTCCAGCCCCTGGTCTTCAAACACAGATCCCCTACAGCAAAACAATCAGATAAGTCAAAAGATACTGGCATATTAGTAAAATCTCATTCATCTTTAATAACTATCTAGTACATCTCATGAAAATTTCTCCCAAGATGAGCCCTCTCAGTTTTGAAGGCTTTCATTTGATCTTGTAGGGTTCCCAAAGTAGGAGTGATCTCAGCAATATGTGGCTTTCAGGCATCTAGAAATATGTTGTATAATTGAGTATAATTGAGCTAAAAACAGTCTCAAGGTATTAATACTGGCTTTTCCTTATTACATAACCTATGCTTTCATTCCCTTACTCTCAGCTACTATTCCCCTTCTCTCCAAATGTTTCCACCTTTGGAAGGGACATTAGGTTTCCCCACTGTGGCGAGATTGCAGGCAGCAATGCTAATCTAGCAGTCCTTCCCCTCAGTCCATTCTTCACACAGGATAAGGTTACATAGATGCAGAACTAGTGAGCTGTATGACTGACAATCTGCACACCTAATATGAATGGAATAAAGGATAAATACTCTCCCGCTGCACAATGACAGTGAATTATAGGTATTCCTGAAAAGCGAACAGCAAAAGCAAATCTAATTGAAAGATTGGACTCTGGAACCAACTGCTCAAGTATCATATAACCTTTCAGGAATGATTTCAGAAATGAAAGGGGAAAGTTGATTTTTCACTGAACAGATATTTTGGCGGTTTTTCATTGTTATTTTTTTACAGCTTGTAGACAACGTTTGGTAAACAATGTTTAGAAATAGAGTACAGTATCTGCCCTGGATGGTGTGGCTCAGTGGGTTGGAGCCTTGTCCCACACATTAAAAGGTGTTGGTTCGATTCCCAGTCAAGCCACGTACCCAGATTACAGATTTTTTAAAATATGTTTTTAATTGATTTTTACAGAGAAGAAGAGAGAGGGATAGAAAGTTAGAAACATCCATCAATCAGCTCGCTGCCTCCTGCACATCCCCTACTGAGGCTGTGCTGGCAACCAAGATACAGGCATCAAACCTGGGACCCTACAGTCTGCGGGCCCACGCTCCATCCACAAAGCCAGACCGGTTAGGGTCAGGTTGCAGATTTGATGCCCTAGCATTTAGTACACTGATTTTCTCTCATATCGATTTCTCTTTCTCTTTCACTTTCTTTCCCTCTCTCTCTCTCTCCCCCTTTCTTCCTCCCTCTAAAATCAAATTTTTTAAGTGGGTCAGCCCACCTTTTGATCAATACATCATTACTTGTGTAACAGCTCAAGTTCTTATACAAATGAATTTTTTTAAATATATATTTTATTGATTTTTCACAGAGAGGAAGGGAGAGAGAGAGAAAGTCAGAAACATCGATGAGAGAGGGACATCCATCAGCCGCCTCCTGCACGCCCCACAGTGGAGATGCGCCCGCCAGCAAGGCACATGCCCCCAACTGGAATCGAACCCGGGACCCTTCAGTCCGCAAGCCGACACTCTATCCACTGCGCCAAACCGGTCTCGGCACAGATAAATTCTTATACTTAAGAGGAATTTACCACAATAAAGCAAAGAGTTCGTTTTCTTTTAAAGCACAGAAAACACTCATTACAGTGATGAAAACTATGAAGCAAACATGGAGCTATAAAGGGCGTTTAAGCCAGGTAATGCTTTCCTTCCCACATGCTGTCCTGTCACGTTCAGCCTCCTGCACACCACACACCGGGGATCGGGCCTGCTACACGGACCGGAATCGCAAGATGACCTCCTGGTTCATGGGCCTTCGCTCAACCACTGAGCCACGCCGCCGACAGGGCAACAACATTCAGAATTTTTAAAGGCTGACACCCCTTACAGGCTTGGAAGTGGTCTTCAGACCCTCAGGTGGGTGAGTGACGGACAGGTGGAAGTGTCACACAGGTCAGGCTAGCTTTCCCAGGGGACTCGCACGGTCTCCCTAGAGCAGGAACGCCAACACCTCTCCCCGCACAAGCGGCCTTCAGCCCAGCACTTCCGGCCCGCGGCCAGGAAACCCGGGCCAGCGGCCTGGGAAAGCCCACTGCGCGTGCGCACACGGGCGTAGCCTATCGGGAGCCTCCGCCTCGCTACGTCACCGCCAGCCTTGCCCGGACGTCAACGGGCGGGAGTTTTTCAAAATGGGAGCGCGGAGCCGCCGCCCAGGCCTCGGAAGGCGCCCGGGAGACCTTTCGGTGGCTGTGCTGTCGTCGCCAGGAGCGGCGGCCTAGAGAGCCGAGCCCGATGGGCGCCAAGAATCGCTGGTTGCTTGGAGCGTTGCCTCGAAGGGACCGCAAGAAGGGAGCTGATCCCGGGAGCCCAGGCCGTGGCCTGGAAATATGGCGACTTGCATCGGGGAGAAGATCGAGGTAAAAAGACTAGCGGTTCTCGGCGGGGCGGGACCCGAGACCCCCGCAGGCAGGGCACCCGGCGAAACTAATGGCTGCGGGCTGGCCGTCCAGGTGCTTTGGGAGGATCCCGACTCCCCCTCTCCCCTAACCGGCCCTGCTGTTGGGGGGCGGAGCGGCCCGCCCCCCCCCCCCCCGAGCCTGGGGTGACAGCCCCGCTGCGTCGCTCGCGGCCCCGCCCTTCTCTCGCTGAACCCCGCGGCTTCTGGTCTGCGGTCCCGCCGGAGCTACCGCGCTGGAACGGGCATCTCCAAGGGGATGGCGGTTACCTCTGGCGGGAGCCGCGGCGGGACCCCTGGCCCCCCCGGGTTGGCTGGGGGTGGGAGGAGGGTGCGGAGGCCGCACTGAGGTTGAGGAAGCAGAGCCTTAGGGTACTCTGTTCGGAACCCAGGCTGGAAGCTCAGGGAGCCCCGCGAGGCGTCAACATGCTTTCCAGCCCAGACACCCGCTGCATCGAGGTGTGATACCTGCTTGAATTTTGAATGCAAATTCCCTTCTCCATCTTTTTCATGTACTTTATCTAGCCCCCTTTTTTATATACGCCTATGAGTCATCACCCATATTCTTTCACTTTTAAGGATTTTAAAGTTGGAAATCTGCTTGGTAAAGGATCATTTGCTGGTGTCTACAGAGCCGAGTCCATTCACACTGGTTTGGAAGTTGCAATCAAAATGGTAAGATTATATTTATCAACTTCTCACCTCTCCTAGAGAAGCGTACTACTTGAGATGTCAGAAACTCCTTACCTCACAGCCTTTTCTTTGATGATGGTGTAAAGAATCCATTGCATAGGTAGAAGAAAATAGCCCCTCTTCCAGCAGTTGAATTTAAGGATAACTTAGAAGATCCTTGATCATGATTAAATAGTTGTTTTATCTTCATTAATGTCAGTACACCAAGTATCTGTTCTCAATTATATATACATGTAGTCATTGGTAGAATTCAAAGAACAAATAATGGTTTTAATAAGAGTACACTTGTTTATCATTTGCAACAGCGAGGATGGAACTGGAGAGCATTATGCTAAGCGATATAAGCCAGTTGGAGAAAGATAAAAATCACATGATCTCACTCATATGTGGGATATAATGATCAACATAATTTGATGAACAAGAATACATCCAGAGACAAATGGTAGGGGAGGGGGAGGTTAGAAAGCAACCGAAGGCCTTGTATGCATGCATATTAGCATAACCAATGAATACTGACACAGGCAGTGGGGGCTTGCCCGAGTGGGAATGGCTGGGGGAGGAGTCAATTGGGGGAAAAGGAGGCATATGTAAAACTTTATAGACAATTAAAAAATTTTTTTAAAATAAGTAAAAGAGTACACTTGTGCATAGTTCTGTATTACACCAACAATCTGAAATGCTGTTCTTGACTGTTAGAATGAGTAATATGAGCAATTAAGAATCCCTTATCTAAGCCAGTAGGGGAGTTTTGTTTTAAAGCTTGGCTAAGTTGTTATAATAGTCATGCTATTAAATTCTTTAAGTTGTGAGAGGGTATTAGACTACACTGGGCAAACTTTTCTGAATGTTCACTCTGCTATGCAATCTGCTAAGTGCAAGGGGCAGGTAGACAACAGTAAATTGACCTCATAAAGAAGTAGGTAAAAGGAATTCAGAATATTTTGAAGTGTAGGTTCTCTTTTCAAAGTTAACTTTAGACTACTTCATGTTTGAAAGTTTATCATCAATATCTATACCTCTCATATTATTTTTAGATAGATAAGAAAGCCATGTACAAAGCTGGAATGGTACAGAGAGTCCAAAATGAGGTGAAAATACATTGCCAATTGAAACATCCTTCTATCTTGGAGGTAAAATATAATTTTATAAAATTCGCCAAGGACATTTAATTTTTGTATATTATAATTTATTGTGCTCTTTTAAATTTCAGCTGTATAACTATTTTGAAGATAGCAATTATGTATACCTGGTATTAGAAATGTGCCATAATGGAGAAATGAACAGGTATCTAAAGAACAGAAGGAAACCATTCTCAGAAAATGAAGGTAGGCTGCTGCTTTTATTTCTTTTAGGAGATATAAATTTTACTTTTTTTGTGGTTTTGAAGAATGTTCTATTACAAAATAGAACTGTTTTTATTGTTACTTTGGGCTACAAAAGGAGATTCCCTGCCCCCAATTGTAAGAACCATTAATTCCTATAAAATATCCAAGCATTATAGAAGTAAAGTAAATGGAGAAATTTGTTATTTCCTCAAAATTACACTTTAAATGAAATCTGTAGCAAATTAGTATGTATCCTTTTAAATATGTAAAAAGTTCTTTAGAGCTCTGCTGGGGGGTGGGGGCGGGGGGGCAGGGAAGGGTTGCTCAGTGGGCAGAGCTTCCACCTGAGGACTGAAGGGAATTAATTAGAGGAAATATTTTAATATTGCTATTTGCTCGTTTTCTATAATAGAATTGTCATAGATAAAAGAAAATTAGTAAAATGTGTATGAAAATCGCCCTCTTGTCAGAGTCTGGGACATACCCAGAGTCAAGTCCCCACTCGCTCGCACCTTGAAATCGCACAAGATCCAGACCTGGCCAGCTCCACCCTCCTTGGATGAGACCCAGACCAGGCTGGCCCCATGCCTGTCAAGCCCCACTGGGCAGGGGGAGAGGAAGAAGGAGGCGCAGCCTCAGGTCCTCCACCCCAGCCAAGCACCACAAAGCCTCAAGTCCCTGCTGATCTATCATTATGGTGTCATGGCATGATGACCATTTGAGTATTAGCCTTTTATTATGATGATGTATTTATTGTTTGTTCATTATAAAAATTTTCTTTTAATTGCTAGAGACTTCTGGTTAACCTATTTACTTCCAAATGCTAATAAAATTAAGCTTCCTTAACAGCATGTAGAAAACTCATTAGTTAGAAAGGACAAAGATTAAATAAAAAGCATGACTAATTTTCTTAAAGGGAATTAAAGAATATTATGAAGTTATCAGAGTGTTATTTGTTTGGTAAAAAAAACTAAGCTGCAAGCCAGTGTCCCAATTTTAATACTCTGACATGTGTACTTGGATTTCATAATGTATGCAAAATACTTAATGTTACAGTTTTTCTAAATCATAGGTTTTATGTTTTGCATTCTAACAGCTCGACATTTCATGCACCAGATCATCACAGGAATGTTGTATCTCCATTCTCATGGTATATTACACCGGGACCTTACACTTTCTAATCTCTTACTTACACGTAATATGAACATCAAGATTGCCGATTTTGGGCTGGCAACTCAGTTGAAAATGCCACATGAAAAGCACTATACATTATGTGGAACTCCTAATTATATTTCACCAGAAATTGCAACTCGAAGTGCGCATGGACTTGAATCTGACATTTGGTCATTGGGCTGTATGTTTTATACATTACTTATTGGGAGACCACCTTTTGACACTGACACAGTCAAGAACACATTGAATAAAGTAGTATTGGCAGATTATGAAATGCCAACTTTTTTGTCAAGAGAGGCCAAGGACCTTATTCACCATTTACTTCGTAGAAATCCAGCAGACCGTTTAAGTCTGTCTTCAGTATTAGATCATCCTTTTATGTCCCGAAATTCTTCAACAAAAAGTAAGGATTTAGGAACTTCAGAAGATTCAATTGATAGTGGACATGCCACGATTTCTACTGCAATGACAGCTTCCTCCAGTACCAGTACAAGTGGTAGTTTGTTTGACAGAAGAAGACTTTTGATTGGCCAGCCTCTCCCAAATAAAATGACTGTATTTCCAAAGAATAAAAATTCAAGTGATTTTTCTTCTTCAGGAGATGGAAGCAGTTTTTATACTCATTGGGGAAATCAAGAACAAGAAACCATTAATAGTGAAAGGGGAAGAGTAATCCATGATGCAGAAGAAAGGCCACATTCTCGATACCTTCGTAGGGCTCATTCCTCTGATAGATATGGCACTTCTAATAGTCAATCTCGAGCAAACACGTGTACAATGGAACGATGTCACTCGGTAGAAATGCTTTCAAAATCCAAAAGATCAGGAGATGAAAATGAAGAAAGATACTCACCCACAAACAGCAGTGTCAGTATTTTTCACTTTAAGGAAAAGATGGCCAATAGTTCTGGATCTTTGGAAAAACCTGCTAACAATCAATCACTGTAAGCATAATTCAATCAAAAGCTTTTAATTTTTGAATAAAATTGTATTAGTACCAGTAATGAAGCTGCCCCTAACTAAAGGGGTTTACTTTTTTCTAATATTGTCTGATATTCTTTGGGATCTTCTTAACTAGGATTTCTAATTATTAGGAAGAGAACCAGTATGATGATTTTGAATTGTGATTAAGAATCTCTTAATATAAGGATATGTGCTCATGAATGTATTTGTAGAGTATATTTAATACTTGGGAATTTTTAGTTTTATTTATATGAAGTAGGTCTAGTGCAATAGTATATATTAAACATGTTTAATCTCTAAAGTACTCTAATACTAACTAGAAAAACACATACACAAAGAGAGAAGCTGAGCCGAAGTGATGAGTAATCGTATTATTGACTGTTTCTCGAATGAAGACTAGATTTTTAGTGACTCCAGTGATTATTTTTTATTTTTTGATTTTTATGCTTACATCAGAAGAATACAATAGACATATAGAAGCATAGTTACAGTGCCATGGGGATTTTAACATGGGAGTTTAGCTTAGAGAAAATTTAGTTATGCAAGTATTGGTTTCTTCAGTTATTCTAAAATCTTCAGTTATTCAAATAAGAGATCTCCCTTACTAAGTATCTTAAAAAGCTATTACTGATAATTTTTATTAATTAATGGCAATATTTTTTTTTGTCTGTTTAGCTCCAATCATCATTGTCTAGGAAAAACTCCTTTTCCTTTACCAGACCAGACATCACAGCTTGAAGTGGTGCAACAGTGGTTTGGAAATCTGCAAAAAATTGGTGAGTTTTTTGTGTACTGTTTAATAAAAAATTGATGGGGTGGACACTTAGCAAGCATTGCCATTTCCTTTTGATTTTTCTTTATTAAATAATATATTTGCAATAAAATATGTCATAATAATAGTAATAACTTTTAACTGGATTTCAAGCATTATTCTTTTCTTAAAATTTAATAAATCTTTATTGTTCAGATTATTATAATTGTTCCTATTTTTCCCCCATAGCTCCCTTCCACCCAGTTCACATCCCACCCTCTGCTCTTACCCCCCCCCCCACTATTCTCATCCATAGGTGTATGATTTTAGTCCAGTCTCTTCCTGCACCCCCCTCACCCTTTTCCCCCTGAGAATTGTTAGTCCACTCCCTTTCTATGCCCCTGATTCTATTATATACACTAGTTTATTCTGTTCATCAGATTTTAATTCACTTGATTTTTAGATTCACTTGTTGATAGATATGTGTTTGTTGTTCATAATTTTTTATCTTTATCTTTTTCTTCTTCCTCTTCTTAAAGAATACCTTTCAGCATTTCATAAAATACTGGTTTAGTGGTGATGAACTCCTTTAGCTTTTTCTTATCTGTGAAGCTCTTTATCTGACCTTTAATTCTGAATGATAGCTTTGCTGGGTAGAGTAATCTTGGTTGTAGATTCTTGCTATTCATCACTTTGAATATTTCTTTTTTTTTTTTTTTTGAAAAATATCCTTGGTGCCGAAACCGGTTTGGCTCAGTGGACAAAGCGTCGGCCTGCGGAATGAAAGGTCCCAGGTATGCAGGAAGCGGCTGATCGATGTTTCTCTCTCATTGATGTTTCTAACTCTCTATCCCTCTCCCTTTAGAACCTGGGACCTTTCAATCCGCAGGCTGACACTCTATCGACTGAGCCAAACTGGTTTCGGCAGCTTTGAATATTTCTTGCCACTCCCCTTTAGCCTGCCTAGTTTCTGTTGAGAAATCAGCTGACAGTCGTATGTGTGTTCCCTTGTAGGTAATGAACTGTTTTCCTCTTGCTGCTTTTAATATTCTCTCTTTGTTTTTTGCTCTTGGTATTTTAATTACAATATGTCTTGGTGTCTCCTTGGATTCCTTTTGTTTGCGGTTCTGTGTGCTTCCTGGACTTGTAAGTCTATTTCTTTCACCAGGTGGGGAAGTTTCGGTCATTATTTTTTCAAATAGGTTTTCAGTATCTTGTTCTCTCTCTTCTTCTGGCACCCCCATAATTCTGATGTTGGTACACTTGAAGTTGTCCCAGAGGCTCCTTACACTATCTTCACTTTTTTGGATTCTTTTTTCTTTTTGCTTTTCCAGTTGAGTGTTTTCTGCTTCTTTGTATTTCAAAACTTTGACTTGATTCTTGCGTTCCTCTAGTCTGTTATTGGATCTCTGTATAATATTTTTTATTTCAGTCAGTGTATGTTTACTTTCTAGTTGGTCCTTTTTCATCTCTTCTTGGGTCTCGCTAAATTTATCGACTTTTTCCAGGAAATTCTTGAAAAACCTTATAACCGTGGTTTTGAACTCTATATCCAGTCATTTGTTTTCCTCCATTTCTTTAGTTTGTGATCTGTTCCTTTGTCTCCGCATTTTTGCTGCTTCCCTGAGTTGGTAGAGTGGCTTTCTATATGGCCCAGTAGCTCCGTCTTCCCAGTTACCTGAGGTGGACACTCTTGGTGCACCTCTTTGTGGACTGTGTTATAGTTAAATCTTGATTGTTGTTGGTATCACTGGAGGGAATTGACCTCCAGGCCAATTGGCTGTGAGATCCCCTGTGTCTACGCCAGGAGAACTTCTGTGCTGGAGTCAGCCTTATAAGACAATATGTGCAAAATTGTAAAACCCTCTGTGCTTAGCTTAGCTTGGATGGGGCGGAGTCTCAAGACTAAGCAGACAGCCTTGGCTTCCCATCAGCTCTGCCCTTTGCGGCTCCTGGGTCTCAGTGTCCCTCAATAATCACTGCAGCCCTCTCTTTGCACACTTGTGCTCGCCTGCCTCCAGACCTCTGCCTTTCTTGGCTCCCCTGAGTTTCTGTGCACTCTGGGGACCCGTATGAGTCTGAGTCCCCAGGGTCTCACCTGAAACTAGGGTTCAGTGTAATCAAAAGTGGAGTTCAGCGCAGTTGGCAGGTTTGGTCTTCCTCCCACTAGAGAAAGCCAGCAGCACAATCAGCAGTCAGTCCTCTCTGGGTGCCCTGGCATGCGCATCTCCAGACCCCTGCCTTTTCTGGCTCCCCTGAGTTTCCGTGCATTCCTCCCTTTTTCCAACAGTCCAGACTCCCCCAGTATGAGTCTCGCCCGGAACTGGGGTTCAGTACAGTCGGGAATTTCTGTCTCCCTCCCTCTAGAAGAAGCCAGCCAGGCACTCTGCTGCCTGTCCTCTCCACGCACGTCCCTGTACCTCAGTTTTTTGCAGCTCCTCTGAGTCTCTGTGAGCCCCTCTCTTTCCTTCTAGTTGTAGAATTTCCACTCAGCCAGCTTTCCTGTGGTTCTGTCTTTTAGTTATAGTTTTGAAATTGTGGGAGGCAGCAGTTTAGGTGTTCACCTCTGTCGCCATGTTGGTTTCTCCCCTTGAGGATTATTCTTAATTCTTATTGTATATCATTGTATATCATTAATTTCTCATAAAAAATAATACAAGGATGGTAGTATAGCCTCACCTTAGGAAGGATGAGGAATTTGTGGTGCACAGGGCATAATTTGCCAATCAACCCTGCCCAAAGAAGTGATAGGAACAGGATTGCCACCCAACCAATCTTGACTCTTAACCTCTGTGTTCTTAAAGCCTTTTGTAATTAGCATCTACTATGAGTGCCTGTAAAATACTAGAGGCCCCGTGCACGGGAGTATTTGTCCCTCAGCCCAGCCTGCACCCTCTCCAATCTGAGACTCCTCAAGGGATATCTGACTGCCCATTTAGGCCCGATCCTACAGACATCTCTCTCACAATCCAAGACTGCTGGCTCCCAACTGCTCGCCTGCCTACCTTCCTGATTGCCCCTAACCACTTCTGTCTGCCAGCCTGATCACCTCCTAACCACTCGCCTGTCAGTCTGATTGATTCCTAACTGCTCCCCTGCCAGCCTGATTGCCCCTAACTGCCCTCCCCTGCAGGCCTGGTCACCCCTAACTGCCCTCCCCTTTAGGCTTGATCCTCCCGCAACTGCCTTCCCTGCACGCCTGGTCTCCCTAACTGCCCTTCTCTGCAGGCCTGGTCACCCTCAACTTCCCCCCTTTGCCGGCCTGGTCACTCCTAACTGTCCTCCCCTACAGGGTTGTTTGCCCCTAACTGCCCTCCCTTGCAGGCCTGGTCTCTCCCAACTGCCCTCCCCTGCTGTCCTGATCACCCATAACTGCCCTCCCTTGCAGGCCTGGTCCCTACCAACTGTCCTCCTCTGCTGGCCATCTTGTGTCCACATGGGGGCAGGATCTTTGACCATATAGGGGCAGCCATCTTTTGTGTTGGAGTGGTGATTAATTTGCATATTATTCTTTTATTAGATAGAATATAGGCCTGCTACACAGGTGGGAGCCAGCTGGTTTGCCCTGAAGGGTATCATGGATCAGGATAAGTGTTCCTTTGGGATGTGGGACAGTCTGGGTGAGGAGCCTATGGTGGTTTGCAGGCCGGCCATGCCCCCTGGCGACCCAAGCCGAGGCCCTGGTAAATGGGATTTATTTGTCTTCTATAATTGAAACTTTGTAGCCTTGAGTAGAGCCAAGCTTCCTACTTGCTCAGTGGCTGCAGCCATTTTGGGGGGGATTTATTTATCTTCTATAATTGAAACTTTGTAGCCTTTAGCAGAGGCCAAGGCAGGCCAGGGCTGCGGAAGCTTGGCTTCCTCCATTGCCAGGAGCAACTCAAGCCTCCTGCTCTTTCCAGCTCCATGGCTGTCACCATTTTTGTTGGGATTTATTTATCTTCTATAATTGAAACTTTGTAGTCTTGAGTAGAGGCCTGGGCCCGCTAGGATGTGTGGAAAGCTTGACTTCCATCATTGCTGGGGAAACCCAAGCTTCCTGATCTCTCTGTGGCTGCAGCCATCTTGGTTAGTTTAATTTGCGTACTCGCTCCTGATTGGCTTGTGGGTGTAGCAGAGTGGTGGTTAATTTGCATATTACCCTTATTATATAGGATTCAAGAGGTTTTACCTTATTTTTAAGTAGAAGCTGATGTGGACATCATGATGTACTAGTGGTACCTCACATACACTAAATTACACAGGTACTAAAAACGTAAATATTTTTAAAACAGCTGGGTTTGAAAGTTAAACATTTCTCTTTAATGAAATTGATAGAGTCACAGATGGTAGATTGGAAAATAATGATGTAAATAAGAGAGAATAAAAAAGAAACATATGGAGAGGTGGAGATTATTTTTTACTAGGTATTATGTTACCTCACACAAAGAGTGCTTAAAATGGCTGTAATTTAAGCAGAGAGCTGTGTCACGACTTTTTTTTTTCTTTTTAAAATACGTTATTTTCAAGAACCCAAGAGAGTTAACTTTCTTATATGTATTTGTTAAAGGTGATAATTGAAATTTATGGGTTTTTTTAACTATAAAATTGCTGGGTACTTAATCTTGTAGTTAACCTTCTATTGCACTTATAGATACTTTTATTTTGTAGCTTGGACATATCTGAGATGATATACCTGAGATTATGACACTTATAATCTAGTAGTGCTGCTACAATTTTAAAGTACAATATCGGATATTACTGTCATAATAGAGGAGGGAGAGAAATATAATTGGGGGAATTGCAATACAAATTTTTAGAGATTAGCATTTGAAAAATTGTCATTGCATTTTATATTATCTAATTTTCAGGGCTTTAAAAAGAAATGTTCTTATTTGAATACTAAAACCATGTGAAGTTCAGTAAGAAATTTTTAAAAATGTGAATTCAAATACATTTGTAATATTAAACATATTAAATCTCTGTCAGATATTGCATTTTTATTTCTAGTTGCATATTTTGTAGGTTAGGATGGACTAAAGACTATGGCTTCAAGAGAATTAATTATTTGCATATTAGAATGATAACCTGGGAAATTCTCTCATTTCTATATTTGTTGCAGTATTGGCAGTTGCTTGTTTTAGAATTAGTAGGTGACTAGTTTTTGCTTTGATTAAAAAATTAATTTTATATTAATCTTTTCTTAGTATTAAAAATACTAAAGATATTCCTTTGCAGTATAGCTTAGAATGTTCTTTAAAGTCACTATTTTATCATGTAACATATTATTTGTTAGAAAAATTATTAACATTTTTGTTGCTAAATTTTATTTGTTCACCAAAAAATAACATCTAGGCTGGCTGGTATGTCCCAGTGGTTGAGGGTCAACCCATGAACCAGTCATGACACATGCCAGATTGCAGACTTGGTCTCCAGTAGGGAGCATGCAGGAGACAGCCAGTCAATGATTCTTTCTCATCATTGATGTTTCTGTCTCTCTCTGAAAAGCAATACAAACATAAAAAAAATAAGGATAAACACACACACACACACACACACACACACACACACACACACACACACACACAAGTAATATGCAAATTAGCCAGGCATTACTACCAGCTCAGGAGGAGGCTGCATCACTACCGCTTGGGAGGAGCAGTGCGTGCAGATGCGTGGGAGGGGACTGCATGCCACCCCCAGACCCTATGGACACACACCAAGGTCAGTGTGCTCTGAGTGGCCAAGATGCAGATTGGAGCATGCCCCCACCCCAGCAAACACACACCAGGGGTGGGGGTGAGCTCCAAGCAGCCGTGGTGTAACTATGGGTGATCACAGAGGCGGAGCAAAGCAGCCTCCATCCCAGATGCCTGGCAGTGGCTGGGGCAAAGCAGCCCAGATCCCAGGTGCCGGAGGGAAGCTGATACTGGCAGCCAGGGGAAGGAAGGCCTATTCTTGCATGAATCTTTGTGCATCAGGCCTCTAGTCTATTGTAAGCAGCATGACTTGCTGTGTAAGTTTGGTGGTGTGTGTTTTTTTTTTAATTATTCCACTCATTTGCTTTATTCTGTGTGTATTTCAGCTCATTTAAGAGAAACTACTGAGCATAAAAACCTTAGCTCAAACAGAGATTTCCAGGACCATTCAGATTTGCAAGACACATCAAGAAATGCCTGGACCGATATAAGAGGCAAAAAGAGCCCTGAGGTTTCTGATAATGCACATTCTGCAAAACAGCTGAACACCATAAAATATATAACTGCATTTCCTCATAAACCTGAGATAATTCCACAAGAATCTATATTTGGCTTAGAACCTGTTTCTGAACAAAGCAAGACAAAGGATATGGAGTCACCATTGGGTTATCAGAAACGTACATTACGAAGCATTACATCTCCTTTGACAGCTTACAGATTAAAACCAATCAGACAGAAAACCAAAAAGGCTGTGGTATGTCTATTACTTTTCAAATTTACTATGTGATATGTATTTTTGATAAGTGAATAATAAGCTAATTTAAAAGAAAAGAGGTGAGGTGTTTATGGAAAAATAGCTTTTGTTTCTTCTGGCTACTTTAAAAATGGTAAATTGATACTGATACATTTTGAATTTTAAGTTATTGATAATGAAAAACATTTCAAAATTATACTGGCTAGTTATTATGTTACATATTTATTCACAATTCCAGTCACTAAGTTAATAATTGATATATTACTTTTTGCTTTTGTTTCTGTTGTTTTTGCATATAATCCAGACTTAAAAAGGTGAACTAGAAAATATAACTTTTTTTAATATCTGAAACTATTTAAAAGAAAAGGAGAATGCACAAAATTAAGTTTAAGAGTTTAAAAAAATATCAACTGTGATTTTTAGAATGATTTTTATTTTTTAATTCCGTTTTCCAATTTATCCAGTCTTGCCTTTGTTTGGCATACTATTATCTTTTCAAAGTCCTAATCTCCACCCTACCTTCTGCTTTCTTTCTGCTCACTGGCTAGCATTTTGCACTTCATTATACCTTCTCACCTTTGCTCCTCATGTTTCAACTGTGCTCAAACGTACTTCCAGTCCAGACTGTTGCAGTGAAGCAGTTATTTTATTTTTACTTTGATTTGTATTTCTACCATGGTTAAGTACTTCTCTGTTAAGTATTATATATGTCAGTGCTGTTCTAGGAAACAAGATCTTAACTGATTTTGCTTTTGTTTTTAGGTGAGCATACTTGATTCTGAGGAGGTATGTGTGGAGCTTCTAAAGGAGCATTCATGTCAAGAATATGTGAAAGAAGTTCTTCATGTATCTAGTGATGGAAATATGGTAATGTGGATCTACTTTATTATTTTGCAGCTTTATCACTTAAGTATTTAGCCTTCTAATCCATTCTATAATGATGTCTTTAAAAAAATTTTAATCAGTTTTCCTGATAGTGATAGTGTCTCTGGAACTTAAGAACTAGAATAGCATACTACATATGTTTAACTAAATTAGTGTGGATTTAAAAATAATTATAACCAGTGTCCTGGCCAGTGTGGTTCAGTTGGTTGAGCATTGTCTGGTACATAAAAGGTCTCAGGCTTGATTCCCACTGGGGGCTGTGCATGGGGCAGTCAATCAATGTTTCTCTATTCCTCTCTCTCTCAAATCAATAAAAACATTTTTAAAGTAATAGCTGTTATAACTAGTAACAAAATGTAAACTTTAGGCCTAAGTTTATAAAGCAAAAAAACTTGCTTTTAGAGCATATTTAACATTTTCAATAAAATAATATTTAACTGGAGTCCCAATGCTCGAAAATCGTGCATGAGTAGGATCCCTAGGCCTCGTCAGCAATCAGGGCCAATCTGTGAGGGGACTGGCAGGGCTCCTCTGGCACCCACCTTAGCCAGCCTGCAGGCCGCACTCCATACCACTGCTGCTGGTCACCTCTCTCTGCAGGGTGACTGGTGGGGTGATCAGGTCGGGAGTGAGGAGGACCTCTGGCACCTGCCTTGCTGGCTTGGGGTCTGCAGGCTAGGGCAGCTCCTGCATTGAGTGTCTGCCCCCTGGTTGTCAGTGCGTATCATAGCAACCAGTCCTGCCACTGGTCATTCCACAGTTTGGTTGATAAGCATATTAGGTTTTTATTATATGGGATATTAAGTTGAACTCTTTTCATAATTTTAAAATATAGTGCTCTAACTTTAATGGCATACAATTAGAATTCTTAAAAAATATTTTGGCAGATCACTATTTATTATCCAAATGATGGAAGAGGTTTTCCTCTTGCTGATAGACCGCCTTCACCTACTGATAATATCAGTAGGTACAGCTTTGACAATTTACCAGGTATGTAAATTTAACAGGGAACAAATTTAGATAATGGACTTTTATATGTATAAACTCTATACATGGTTATCATAGAGTTTAATATTTGGTTGAAAATATTTGGTAAGATAGGATGTACCTCCTGTTCTGTGTAATAATGGTAAAAACTAACTCTGGAATATTAGTGTTGAATCATGTTAAAATTTCAACAAGAAGTATACAGTTTTTTGCTTTTGAAATAATGACTGCACTACGTAAATGTTCAATTATAATTGTGATTGAGCAAATTTGACTCCCAGTTCAGCTCCTACACATTATGGATTGGGGAGTTAGGTATTGAGTAGTAAGACTTCACTGAGGTGACAATTAGAAACAAACAAGAAAACCTGTGTAATTTTACTCTTATTAGAAATCAAAATAGGTATGTATATAAGACTTTATAACCATAGCTACAGGAAACTGCAAAAATGTACTTGTATAAGGTAGAACCAGAAAACTGCTATAAGAACACAAAAAAAGCTATATTTCTATCTGATAAACATTTGGTTCTGCTATCTCAGATAGAAGTCTTTTCATTTCACTTACAAAAATTTCCTGAAATTATTGCCTTATTTATAACAAGGAGGTGATTCAAAAAAAGCATTTTAAAATAATCATCACACCAGTCATCAGATTTTATGTATTTCTTGGGAATTTTACTAAGCTATCTTTAGTTTTTATTGAAATAATAGACATATATCTCTAAAATATTTTTATTTTGGTACTGGGATTACTAACCTATCAACTTAAATTTTTGAGGTAGAATAGAAATAAATACTAAATTTTATGTAATTTACATATCAAGCCAAAATTTTATTATCTTATGATAGATAATTTTTTTCTCTTTTCCTCCCTAGAAAAGTACTGGCGAAAATATCAATATGCTTCCAGATTTGTACAGCTTGTAAGATCTAAATCTCCAAAAATCACTTATTTTACAAAATATGCTAAATGCATCTTGATGGAGAATTCTCCTTGTGCTGATTTTGAGGTTTGGTTTTATGATGGTAAGTACCGTTTAAAAATGGCAATTTTGGGCCAAAACCGGTTTGGCTCAGTGGATAGAACGTCAGCCTGCGGACTGAAGGGTCCCAGTTTTGGTTCCGGTCAAGGGCATGTACCTTGGTTTCAGGCACATCCCCAGTAGGGGGTGTGCAGGAGATAGCTGATCAGTGTTTCTCTCTCATCAATGTTTCTAGCTCTCTATCCCTCTCCCTTCCTCTTTGTTAAAAATCAATAAAATATATATTTTTTTAAATGGTAATTTTGGGGAGCATTTTCTCAATCCATTGAGATTTTGCTTCCAAGCAGTTATCAAGAGATTGGCTTAAATAAACTCACAATAATTCTCAAATAAATAAATTAATTAAGATGGTATTTTTCCCCCTTTAGTTGTGCTTGTTTTTAATTCAACACAGTAAGTTTTTGAGATATATATGTCACATACATATATACATATGTATGTACATATGAGTTAAGACACTCAGATGGACATACAAAATTATAACTAGTAGCCTTGCACACAAATCTGTGCAACAGTAGCTCACTACTGCCCTCCAGTAGCTCTCCGCCCACTCCCCTGCCCTGTAGCTCTCCCCAGCCCCACATCATAGCTTGCTCCCCTGCCTGTAGCTCTCCACTGCCCTGTTATAGCTCGCTGCCTTACCTTCCTGCTAATCCATAATATGGTCATTACACATAATTGCATATTACATCTTTATTATATAGGATAATAAAAGGATAGCATGCTAATGAGATCTGATGTCCTTCTGGATGAAGCCAGGGCTGTAAGGGAAACCTGGGTTCTGGGTGCCTGCCAGTGGCCAGAGGAAAGCCTGGGTCCCAGATGCTAAAAAAAAGCCAATGCTGGCAGCCAGGGGAAGGAAGGCCTACACTTACACAAATTCCGTGCATCGGGCCTCTAGTGAGAATTGCAAATGTGCAAAAGAATAAAACTGAATCAGAGAATCTTATGTTCCAAATCTATTCTAGAATAATGATTTACTTTTTAATCTGTAAAGCTCCCTACTTTAATGGATAGTAAGCACATACACATACACAATACACATAAAATTATAGCTGTCCTTCAATTGTGTTTTTATATGAAAGCAATGATTTTTAAAAATAGCCTATTTCAGACTTAAGCCAGATAGATGCAGAAAAGAAAAATGGATAACCTATATTTACTTTGAGAGCCTCATTTTATTAATGGTCAGTAAATGAATATAAATGATACTGTGGTCTAGGAGCTATTATATAAATCTAGGAATATTTAAAGATATGGTAAAAGTTTTCTTATTTTTTAAGGAGCAAAGATACATAAAACAGAAGCTTTAATTCATGTGATTGAAAAGACTGGAAAATCTTACACCTTAAAAGGTGAAAGTGAAGTTAATAGCTTGAAAGAGAAAATAAAAGTGTATATGGACCATGCTAATGAGGTATGTACCTACTTACAGGTTTTTCATACCAAATGACTAATGAAAAATAACAGTTGAAGTAATGACGAAAGCACTCTTCTTTTGAAATAGGGCCATCGTATTTGTTTAGCACTGGAATCTGTAATTTCAGAAGAGGAAAAGAAAAGTGGAAGTGCTCCCTTTTTCCCAATAATTATAGGAAGGTAAATGTTTGAAAATTGAAAAAGTATAGCTAAATGTATAGGAAATGTTTTTTAAAAAATTTGGTGTTTACATTATGAACATTCTTTACCTTTCTGTAAATTGTAAGTTTTAAGGGACTATGCTTGGTCATTTCTTTCTCCTTCAGAAAACCTAGTTGTACTAGCTCACCTCAGGGCTTGTCACCGCCTCCTCCTATGGATCCAAACTACCTGATGAATAAAATGATCGTAAATAGTGCTGCTTCTCTGGAACAGGCACCAACACTTAATCCTTCTGTAAGTATGTATATGTCACTTTTGTATCTAAAATCCTTTATGTAAAATGCCCTTGATGTAAAATTAAAGCTGATTATTATCACCTTCCATACACATCTTACATATTCACTTACCTACTTTTCTAGCCTTTTATACCGAGCCAGTTTACTCTACACTAGCTGTGCCTGAGCTCTGATGCCTTCTTTTAGTTCTTTGAATAAGTCAAACTCTCAGGACCTTTTCATGTGCTGTTCACATGACCAAGAAGTCTTTTCCCTGACCCTTCAAAGGCTAATTATTTCTCATTCATCAGGTCTCAGTTTAAATCTTACCTCAAATAGGCCCAACCTGACCCTTCTGAGAAAATATATTAAACTAGAGGCTCAGTGCAAGAAATTCGTGCATGAAGGGGTGATTCCTTCAGCTCACACTGCACCCTCTCCAATTGGGGACCCACAGGGATCGGGCCTAAACTGGCAGTCGAACATCCCTCTCACAATCTGGGACTGCTAGCTCCTAACTGCTCACATGCCTGCCTGCCTGATTACCCCTAAATGCCCTCCCTTTCCAGCCTCATTGCCCTTAACTGTCTCTGCCTACCCGTCTGATCACCCCTAACTGCCCTCTTCTGCAGGCCTGATTTCTCCCCCAATGGCCCTCCCTATCAGCCTGATCTTGCCCCCAAAGTGCCCTTCCCTACAGGCCTGATCTTGCCCCCAACTCCTTTCCTCTTCTGGACAATTTGGTTCTGATTGGTCGATTTCTATGCTAGTCAGGCTCAAAAGCTCCGCCTGCTGGGCAGCCATTGGCTTCCCACAGTACCCAGATATGGTTCTAATTGTTCAGTTTCTATGCCAGTCACTGTCAAAACTTGTGCCTCCTAGGCAGCCATTGGCTCCCCATAGCACCCAGATTTGGTTCTGATTGGTCTTTCTTTATGCTAGTCAGCATCAAAAGCTCTGCCTCCTAGGCACCCATTGGTTCTTCATAGCACCCACATTTGGTTTGATTAGTCAGTTCCTATGCCAGTCAATGTCAAAAGCTTCACCTCCTAGACAGCCATTGGTTCTTCACAGCACCCACATTTGGTACTGATTGGTTGGTTTGCCAGTCAGCATCTCTGGGCCTGATCAGAGAGGTGTGCTGAATAGCAGCCCCCATGGAAGCCAGGAGAGAAAGAAAAGCCTGGCTGCTGGCGAAGATCAGAAAGAAAGGAAGAGAAAGAGAGAGCCAAGTACTGATCAGCAGGTGCCACTGAGGCTGCAGATCAGACCCTGCCTCTCTCTCTGGGTAGTCAGTGCTGGGATGCCAAGCTGCAGCGGGTCAGTAAGTGCTGGGTTTCCATCACAACCCAGTGCTGACTGAAGGACTTCTGGGTTGGTCAGCCTTCGGTCATGATTGGTCATTACAACTCTGGCCTTTTATATACATATTGGATTAGAGATTGTTTTTTATTTGTACCTGTAATGTCTCATTAACTACCTTTATATCCACAATAAGCTCATTGTTGAATAAGCTTACTGTATTTTTACTCAATGAACTATTATGCTAATGAAGACTATACAACAATGTAGTATAAAATTCAATAGTGAAGAAATACATATATATATACATGTGTGTACACACACACACACACACACATATACACATATATAATATAATTGCAACTGTGAAAAATTACCTTGGGATAAAAGAAAAGATATCAACCAAAATGAAAACAACAATTGTGTTTTGTTTTTTTCTAATTTTTCATAATGTGGTCATTTTTTAATTTTAACTTTTTAAGAAAACTTATTCTCAGCTAATGAAAATCAATCATTTTCTACTTTTACTGAGGTTGGCTTATAAAAATGGAAAGGCATAATATCTTTTTGTCTTGTACTAATTATAGATGGTTACAAATGAAGGACTTGGCGATACTGTTGCAGCTTCTGGAACAAACATCCCTTCTAGTAGTCTGAAAGATTGTTTTCCTAAATCAGCACAGCCTTTGAAATCTGTTTTTGTGAAAAACGTTGGTTGGGCTACACAGGTGAGAAATTTTAGAAAAATGAATTTTCTTAGTATGTTTGGTTTCCACAGTGATTGGGCAATTACCCCAAAATGCGAATTATAAAGGTTTCTCTTTGCAAGAAAGTTTCTACACCTTGTTTTGCATTGGTTGAATCATTTAAAAAAATATTTTTTTTTACTTGTATATTGTTGATAACAAATTGCCTGTTAGGACCTGCGTGGCCTATTTTTGCCCTTGTTCTTTAAAGTACAGGTCATGATAATGGTTGATTGTTAGGAGTTTAAAATGATGTCCAGGGCATTTTAAATTTTAGAAACTTTGTAATCTGTACTACTACAATAACATTTATTTGGCCAGAAGGGATTTTTGCATTTGAAAGTTAAATCCACATTGTGTTTCAAGCTTACAGAATTTTATGTAGATGTGAAAGTATGTATCATCTGAAAGCTTAAAGCTTGAAGACCTTTGAGGATAGCACAGGTATTTTCACTTACCAGTGAAGTAAAATGCAGCCTAGGCCTTTATGGAGGTAGGAAATAAAAGAAAAGGGACTCAATATTTGTTGAGTACCTGAGATGTGGTACATTAGTTTTCACATATATTGTCTTATTATTTCTCCCAATAAAACCTAATATTGGTGTTATCTCCTTAACTGTGGCTCATAATGATTGATTGGCTTGCACTGTCCTACTTACAATAGTTGGCAGTCTGGATTTAAACCTAGCTCTCTGATTCCAGAATCCATGCCACTCTATTTGGAGTGGTACATCATAAATATCAGTGATTAAAGGGAAAGGTTTCAAACCTAAGATATTTAGGTTCTCAGGCAGAAGAGAAATTCGAATGGCCAAAGGACAAAGAATAGAAAGAAATCCTAATTTTAAAAGTGCTGCTTTTGTTATTTTCTAAATCTATTCTTGGTTAGAAAACTACCTAATAAAAGAGTAACATGCTAATTGACCATACCCTTCATGATGCCCACCAGCCAATGAGCAGTGAGTATGCAAATTAACCCAACAAAGCTGGTGGGTTGATTGGAATATGCAGGCGCCAAGAGGCTGGGGCGGGATGCTTGCGACATCGCCATGGTGACGACTCAGGCATTCTGCACCACCCTACTTGAGTTCTGCACCATCTAGCCACTGGGGCCTCTGAGCAGCATGGGAAGGCAGAAAGGCGGCTTTGGGCCAGAGAGGAAAGGCTGCTCTGGCCAGAATAAAGGCCTATTCATGCAGGGCCACTAATACTATTAAAAAAATACTATTGGAAAACAACAATAAAAACTGCTCAGATGTACTACTGGAAACAAATGGGAAACAGGATTCATATACAATAATTTTAATATTCTATCTAATACCCTAACAATTAAAGGAATAGTCTGAGAAGACATGCATTTTCTCAAAGCTACTATTATCACAGCTCATAAGAGGGTTGTTGTTGTTTTAAACTATATAAAACCTGATAAACCTAAGTACCTTTTAAGAACCTCAGACCCTCTATTCTATAGTAATTTCCAACACTTCATTATTTTCCTAGTTAACTAGTGGAGCTGTGTGGGTTCAGTTTAATGATGGGTCCCAGCTGGTCGTGCAGGCAGGAGTATCTTCTATCAGTTACACATCACCGAAT
Source organism: Lasiurus cinereus (assembly GCA_011751065.1). Taxonomy (NCBI): domain Eukaryota; kingdom Metazoa; phylum Chordata; class Mammalia; order Chiroptera; family Vespertilionidae; genus Lasiurus; species Lasiurus cinereus. Next base: position 14,802,964 of record JAAGEH010000293.1, read on the forward strand.
GGTCAGACAACTAGGTAAGTTCTTAAAACACTGGTTGAGATTCAGTTCTTTGCTATAAATTTTCCCTTTATATTGAATTAATGATTTAGTAAAGTTACTGTTTTCATTTTGACAATGTTTCTATTATTTAAACTGTTAATTATTAGGAGTTCATATAGTCTTTTGTTTGTTTTTATTTCAGAGAGGAAGGGAGAGAGAGAAGAAACATCAATGATGAGAATAAATGATTGGCTGCCTCGGCCTGCACACCCCCTACTGGGGATAGAGCCCGCAACCCAAGCATGTGCCCTGACCATGACTTCATAGGGCTATGCTCAACCATTGAGCCACACCAGCCAGGTCCTAAAGTCTTGTGAATGTATATTTTATGATTCTCTGCATGAATGTAGGATAAATGGTATGGATAATCTACTGCAAGGGATTAGATTTTTTGAAGACTTATTCCATACTAACTAGATTGGCCCTTTTCAGAAATAATAGACTTCTAAGTTCAAGTTCAAGTAATATACATAAACCAGTGGTGGGTAAACTGTAGTTCACAAGCCATATGCTCGCAAGCTGCAGTTTGCTGCTCTGTTGACTAATGAGTTTCTTGACCACTGACCTAAATAGTTTATGTCACAAAACATAGAAGCTAGTCCCTAGCTTATTTGGCTCAGTGAATAGAGCGTTGGCCTATAGACTGAAGGGTCCAGGGCTCAATTCAGTCAAAGACACATGCCTTGGTTGCCAGTTCTTATTATTGATGTTTCTATCTCCCTTTTTCTTCTCTGAAATCATTAAAAATATATTATAAAAAACACACACAAAAAACAGAAGCTAGAAAATTTTTTTAAGAGTTAACCAGATTTTTGTTTTCTCAAATGAAAGGCTATATCGTCTTATCTAATGTAAAGTAATTAATGATTGGAACACATTTTTAAATTTATGTTTGTTCTGTATAAAAATGTGTGGCAGACACCATACTAAAAATGAGGGATTTTGCAATACCAAGAGTAAACAATATTTTGGTTTCCATATTTCAAACCGTAAGTTACTAAAAAGAGGTAGGGTTGATGCCAATTCCAGCATACTTTATGAGCAGTGTTATTGTAAAGGAATTACTTGAGACAAAATATAATTTGTGGATATCTACCAATTGCTTTTTTTGTTAAATGTGTACATGTGCAGTGCATTTAAAGTCATTTAAAGAACTACACATGAAGTTAGAGGCTGTGTTCAATAAGTTCTTTTCATTGCTCCAGAGAGTGGATGGATGCAGATATAAAATGGATAGATAGAACCCATGTTTCAGATGATAAAAGTTCAGATTTATTTGATATAGTCATTTGGAAATTGTTAACATTTAAATAGAAATGCATTCATATGTGTTTAGCTTAGTATTTTCCTTAGATTAGGACCTGCAATTTAATAAGGAATCCAGATCTTTAGGTTACTTTAGAAATTATAAAACCAGTTGAAGTGTTTTGGTCTAATTTTATTTTTAAATACATTTAGAGACCCATCTATTTAGAAAGGAAGCAAATTTGGTATGCTTAACTTGATTAGGTATCTACTTTAATAAATAATTTTGTATAATTTTTTTTGAGATACCTCTCCCAATTGAATTATTGAAAAATATAATGTGCTTTTTGGTACTCTAATATGAACCAAGTAATTAAGTAATGTCTTTTGTCTTTTTTTTTTCTTTGCTTCACTTAGATATGGAGAAAATGAAAAATTACCAGAATACATCAAACAGAAATTACAGTGTCTTTCTTCCATCCTTTTGATGTTTTCCAATCCAACTCATAGTTTTCACTGATTAAAGCTCCTTTTAGCTATATAAGTTTAATAAATAATGTCTTTGTTGGCTTTCAAGGAAAGTGACTTTCTCTTATTTAAAATAACTTCTTCAGAAAGCCTTTCTATAGAAGAACATTTTAATCTATACCATAGTAGATGTATCCTAATGAGAAAACAAACAGAATGCAACTTAAATCATTTATAAAATATAGTGGTAATAGATTAAAATAGGATACCTAACAATCTTTCAAAAGCAAAAATATAAATGGTATGTGGTATATTTATGCTTTTATTGTTTTCCCTACTTCTCAGACATATTGAATCATGGACAAAACATGCTGCAGTTTTTAAATTTTTGAGCATGTAAATAATATGTATTTATGTTATAAGGAACATATGTAAACATGTATATTTGTTTTATATTTATTTTTGTAGCACCAGTTTCTGATGAAGCATTTCAACCAATGCATTTTTATATTAAAAAAAAACAATAAATACAGTGATAAGTTACTTTATTCTTGGATTTATTTAAATGAATACTTATTATAAAATGAAATTACTAGTAAACTTGTTTTTAAGTTTTAGTGCCTGTTTAGGAGGAGTTAATTAAATTTTAAAATTACTTTTGCAAATTTAATTTTTGTAAACACATTATTTGTCTACCTTTATTTGAAAATATGTGCATATTTTAATGATAAACAATTTGACACTGAGGAATTTAATGCATTTAACATGACAGAATAGAATGCTTAATAGTGGGACAATCATTCCTAATGAAATACTCAAAATGAGAATAGAATGAAACTACTTAAATATGATGTTTTCTGCTAAATTTTATAATCAGAGATATACAGGAGCTAATTTCTTTAAGTAGAAAGGAATACCCAGTGTCAATCATTCAACAATATTTTTGAGGTTTTTGTCTCAAAAGATATGAACAAATGATTCACAATGGAAATCCATATAGTAATTCCAAAGGATATATATATTATCAACCACATTTACAGTTAGAAAAATGCAAATATTTCCTTTTATCAGATTGGTAAATGAGCAGGGCATCTCAGATGTTGGTTAGAGTATAAATGATAATCTAATAGGTATTTGGCAGTATCTATTAAAATTAACACATTTTGCCGAAACCAGTTTGGCTCAGCGGATAGAACGTCAGCCTGCGGACTGAAGGATCCCAGGTTCGATTCTGGTCAAGGGCATGTACCTTTGTTGTGGGCACATATCCAGTATGGGATTTGCAGGATGCAGCTGATTGATGTTTCTTTCTCATTGATGTTTCGAACTATCTCTCTCCCTTCCTCTCTAAAAAATCAATAATATATATATATTTTTAAAAATTAACACATTTTGCCAAGACCAGTTTGGCTCAGTGGATAGAGCGTTGGCCTGTGGACTGAAGGGTTCCAGGTTCGATTCCAGTCAAGGGCATGTACCTTGGTTGCAGGCACATCTCCAGTAGGGGGCGTGCAGGAGGCAGCTGATCCATGTCTCTCTCTCATGGATGTTTCTAACGTCTATCCCTCTCCCTCTCTGTAAAAATTCAATAAAATATATATTTTTTTAAATTAACACATTTTAATACATTGGTAATCTAACTTTGATGAAGAAAATAATGTAAGGAAAAAAAAATACCAAAAAAGTGTTTCCCTTTTAAAAATTGAAATAATTTAAAGAATTCCTAGCTTAATTTTGAAGGCTATAAAATATATTTTGCTTTGACAGAATTTAACTATGCTTTTTATAATCTCTTTTGATCTTAATGTGTCTATGTTTCAGATATTTCTTATAAAAAACACTAGAGGTCTAGTGCATGGATTCTTGCACCAGTGGGTCCCTAGACGTGGCCTGCAGGGATCGAGCTGGAACTGGCTCTCTGACATCTCCTAAGAGGTCCCGGATTGCAAGAGGGTGGTTCTCAGGTGATGCACCACAGAAGCGGGCTCTCTCCTCTCTGGGTCCATGTGCATCACCTGAAAACTGCAGCTGCTGTCTCCACAGCTTGGCCAATCCTGCATTGATCATTTGCCCCTCGGTGGTCAGTGTGCATCATGGCTACCTATCAGATGGTTGCTTGGGCTTTTATATATATAGATAAATAGATAGATATAGATATAGATATACTTGAGTTTTGTTTCTTAATCCAAACTAATAACCTCTAGTTTGTTTACCTTTTTTGTCATTTCTGATATATTTTACTGTCATTACATTTCTATTACATTGATGTCTACCAACTCATTTTGTGCTTTGTATCAAATTTTTCCTTTTTCCTTTCCTGCCTTCTTTCAGTTTGAGTTTTCTTTAATCCCTTTGATTCTCTACTGAATTTCTTCATGAGAACAATATAGTGGTAGTTTATCAATATGAAGTATTTATAAGATTATGACTATAACAATATTCACAGCTGAATACTTCTCTATACTTCATGCTGTATGAGATTAAGAGGCACAATGCTTACCCAATTTCCACTTTTATTTATTTTTAAATAATAGTTTTTTTTGTTTTTGTTTTTCCATTCTCTAGAACAAGAACAGGTCATTCCTTTATTGACATGCATAAAATACATCACATTTTCTGTTCTGCTGAAGCTATAAATTCAATACCAATTCTCCAGCCACATCAGTTATGAGCATAAAGTATATCATGTAACCTCAGATCTCTAACAGTGGAAGGCTTAAACAAGAATGGATGCTGCTAAAATAATGCTGTTTCCTTTGATGCAACAACTGAGCCTCCATTTCCCTCCCCCTCAGATGATTTCTTCAGCATGTTAGAGCAGTGAGGAATGGTTTTAGTCTCAACCAAATTAGAGTGAAGACATTGGCCACATAATACACATGCTCCATTTTTTTGTTTTTTAATTCTGAATCTTGGGCAACTGTTCTCTTGTAACTACTTTACAGTTTCTAAAAGCAGTTATTGTCCAGAGTTGAAAGAACTTAAGTCTTCTCAGATGAGCATGTGAATGAATGGAGGGAGGTAAACAAAAAAATAAAATTAAAAAAAGATGAGGTCTGATAGGGGAGCAGCCGGATAAGAAAATCAAAAAAGGGACAGTAATTTAAAGTTTATTCCAGCTATAATGCAGGTTATTCTGACTTTAAGGTAGCATCACATGGCATACTTCTGAGTCCATTCCCGAGATATTCTGTTGTACTTATCTCTGTCTGTTTTATAGATCTGTGCAATCTCTGGCACTAGGGGGTCATCTGGGTTTGGATCACATAGCAGTGAACAAATGGATAAAAGAACTTTAGAAATAGTAATGCAGGAGATCACTGTGATCTTAGAATATCGAGACAAATGCTGCCATTACTGTTAATATTTGGATGATAAATTCTTGTTGTAAATGCAGCCTTAGGTGGTTTGAAGGGGTAGTCTGTAGGAAAATGAATTGTCAAAAAGAATACACCACTTTGATATGGGCTGTCATTAGATCCCATAATTGTGGCTTGCCAATGAAACATATCATCCCCAACTGGACCTGCAGAACACTGTGTTGGAGGGTCACGGGCCAAATCACTAAGTTCCTTATTAATCCGTTTCAGCGCCATAGTCTGTGCTTTGCGTCTGGCTCCTCACTATCTCAGTGTGTGCTCAAAGGTCCGGCCAAAACTCTTGATTAACCCGGCGGCAGGAAAGGCTTGTCTCTTGGTCTCACACCTGCTCTGCCAGACACAGGCGCTGAGGGGCCGGGGCCTCCCTCCGCCTGCGGCCTCGGCCTCCTCCCCGCGCGGAAGCTGGGTGCCTCCCCGGCCCTATGGGGCTCTAAATAATAGTTTTTATTAGTGAGTTTTTTTTTGTGTGTGTGTGAGAGAGGAAGAAAGAGAAAGAAAGAGAAACATCAACATCAGAGTGTAACAAACATTGCCTTTGGCAAGGAATTGAACCAGCAACCTTTTGGTTTAAAGGACAAACCCCCAACCAGCCAGTGCTATGCTTACCCACTTTTAATGTTAACAATGCTCAAAGGGTTCAGGTGTTGTCAGTCTTATCCATCCTTTAGAAAGTTCTTCATTTTCTTATTTTTTTTTGTCGTTACTAATAAAGGTATTACTTATGTGTCATTAACCTCCAATTGCCCTCCCACCCACACTCCAGTTTCTGCTCCTGCCCTCACCCCCCTAATGTCTGTCTCCATTAGTTAGGATTATATGCATGCATACAAGTTCTTTGATTGATCTCTCTCCCCTGCTCCCACCCTCTCCTGATTTCCCTCTGAGGTTTGACGGTCTGATCGATGCTTCTCTTTCTCTGGATCTGTTTTTGTTCATCACTTTATGTTGTTCATTATATTCCACAAATAAGTGAGATCATGTGATATCTTTCTCTGACTGGCTTATTTCACTTAACATAGTGCTCTCCAGCATCCATGCTGTTGCAAATGGTAGGAGTTCCTTCCTTTTTACAGCAGCATAGTATGCAATGGTGTAGATGTACCAGTTTTTTAATCCACTCATCTGCTACTGGGCTCTTAGGCTGTTTCTAAATCTTAGCTATAGTAAATTTTGACACTATGAACATAGGGGTGCATATATCCTTTCTGATTGGTGTTTCTAGTTTCCTGGGATATATTCCTAGAACTGGTATCACTGGGTCAAATGGGAGTTCCATTTTTTAGTTTTTTGAGGAAACTCCATACTGTTCTCCACAGTGGCTGCACCAGTCTTCATTCCCACCAGCAGTGCACGAGGGTTCCTTTTTCTCCGCATCTTCGCCAACACTTGTCATTTGTTGATTTGTTGATGATAGCCATTCTGACAAGTGTGAGATGGTTCTGCATCGTCATTTTGATTTGCATCTCTCGGACGATTAGTGAGTTTGAGCATGTTTTCATGTGTTTCTTGGCCTTCCTTCTGTCTTCTTTTGAAAAGTATCTATTTAGGTCCATTGCCCATATTTTGTTTGGATTGTTAATCCTCTTTTTGTTAAGTTATATGAGTTCCCTGTAAATGTTGGAGATTAAACCTTTATCAGTGATGACATCTACAAATATGTTCTCTCATGTTTTGTTGATAGTTTCTTTTGCTATGAAGAACTTTTTATTTCAATGTAGTCCTATTTGTTTATTTTCTCTTAAGTTTCTATTGCCCTAAGAGCTATATTGGTGAAGATATTTCTTCAGCATATGTCTGAGATTTTGCTGTTTGTGGATTCCTCTAAGATTTTTATGGTTTCCTGTCTTACATTTAAGTCCTTTAACCATTTGGAGTTTTTGCATCTGTCTGCCCAATTTTCCCAACATCATTTATTGAAGAGACTGTCCTGACTCCATTGTATGTTCATGCCTCTTTTGTCCAGTATTGAATATAATGGTTTGGGTCAGTATCTGGGTTCTCTATTCTATGCCATTGGTCTGTATGTCTTTTGTTATGCCAGTACCAGGCAGTTTTGAGAACAGTGGCTTTGTAATATAGTTTGATATCTGGTATTGAGATCCCTCCTACTTTGTTCTTCTTTCTCAGGATTGCTGCAGCTATTTGGGGTGTTCTTTTTATTTTTATTTTTATTTCAGATGAATTTTTGAGAGTTCGTTCTAGGCCTGTGAAATATGCCATTGGTATTTTAATGGGGAGTGCATTGAATCAGTAGATTGCTTTGGGTAGTATGGACATTTTAATGATGTTGATTCTATACCAATTCATTAACATGGTATGTTCTTCCATCTGTTTCTGACTTCCTCATCAACACCAAACCAGTATTAAATGAAATGCTGAAAGGTACTCTTTAAGAAGAGGAAGAAGAAAAAGGTAAAGATAAAAAATTATGAACAACAAATACATATCAACAAGTGAATCTAAAAACTAAGTGAATTAAAAATTTGATGAACAGAATAAACTGGTGAATATAATAGAATCAGGAGCACAGAAAGGGAGTGGATTAACAATTCTCAGGGGGAAAGGAGTGAGGGGGTGCAGGGAGAGACTGGACAAAAAAATCATACACCTATGGATGAGGTCAATGCGGGGGAGTAAGGATAGAGGGAGGGGTGGGAGTTGGTGGAGGGGAGCTATGGAGAGAAAAAAGAAACAAATGTAATCTGAAAAATAAAGATTTAATTAAAAATAAAAAAATTCTTGAGGTCTTAAAAAAAGTAAAAATAGAAATGCCCCATGTGCACTTGGGAAGAACATATATAGTATGTGGCTTTGGGGTGAAATATTCTGAAGATGTCAATTAAGTCCATCTGATCTAGTGAGTCATTTAGGATTGCTGTTTGCTTTATTTTTTTCCTCTAGACAATTTATTCCATGAGTCAGTAGAATATTAAAGTCCCTTACTATGATTGTATTGTTGTTGATCTTTCCCTTGATATCTTCCAGGAGTTTATGTATTTGGGTGCTTTTGCATTAGGTGCATATATGTATCAATCCCTTTAGTATTATGAAGTCGCCTTTCTTATGTCTTGTTTTATCCTTCACTCTGAGGTCTATTTTATCAGATATAAGTATTGCTACCTCAGCTTTTTTCATTTCCATTTGCCTGAATATTTTCCCATTCCTTCATTTTCAGTCTGTGTGAGTCCCTTGAGGAGGGTTATTGCAGACAATATGGGTCATATTTTCTTACCCTTTCAGCTACTTGGTATCTTTTTGATTGGAGCATTTAGTCCATTTACGTTTATAGTTATCATTGATAGATACTTGTTTGTAGGCATTTTTATTTTTTGTGCCTGTGTCCCTCCTCCCTGTTTTCTTTTTATTTCAGTCCCTTTAGCATTTCTTGCATTGCTGGCTTGGTAGTAATACACCTCCCTTAGCCTTTTTTGTTCTGTAAAGCTCCTTATTTCCCCTTCAATTTTGAATGATAGCCTTGCTGGGTAAAGTATTCTTAGATTCAGTCCTGTGCTTTGCATCACTTTGTAAACTTCCTTCCAGTCCTTTCTAGCCTGATGTGTTTTTGTTGAGAAATCATTTGATAGTCTAATGGGAGAAAGTTTACATGTATCCTTCTATCTCTCTCTTGCAGCCTTTAAGATTCTTTGTCCTGTACATTTGCCATCATAATTATGATGTGTCTTGGTATAGATGCTTATGGGTTCATCTTGTTTGGGACTCTCTGTACTTCCTCATTCATTTTCACCTAGAAGTGTAGCATTCATTGATGATTGTTGCCCAAAACTATTACAGTGGTACCTCGAGATATGAGTTTAATTTGTTCTGTAACCTTGAATCACGGTAAACTGGTGGGTCATGTGCAGCCGGCCTATCCACGCGATTACTTCTATCTCAAATGTTGCTCATATTTCAAAGCAAAAATCGCTCACTCCACGGCTCGTATCTCAAAAATCTCGTATGTCAGGGCACTCGTATCTTGAGGTACCACTGTATTTCACTAGAGGTTGCTAAATCAAGATATGTCTAATTCTGTTATTCCATTTGTATTTATTAGCTTGGATTATTCTAGAGAAAATAATTTTACCTCATCATTACTTGATTACCTGCTGAAGTTTGGGTATATGAAAGGCAGAATAGATGCTTATTGATTTCAAAGAGGGAGAGGAAGAGATAAAACATTAATAAGAATCATCGGCTGGCTGCCTCCTGCACTCCCTCCTTCCCCCATTGGGGAACGAGCCCACAACCTGGGCATGTGCCCTGACCAGGAATCAAAAAGCACCCTCCTGGTTCATAGTTTGACACTCAACCACTGAGCCACACCAGCCTGGCTATTTTAGTTTTCAGATTAAAAACTAAAGCTGTAGCAACCTCCAAAGGTGACCAATGAACTTATTTTGGGGGTCATTAGGAACTCAGATTTTCACACATTTGATATGTTTAAGTCCATGTCAGATATTTTCAATATATCAGTTTTTGGTGAGCAGGAGTCCCTTTATGTGACCGCTGTATCCTTTTGGTGAGCTCTAGCTTTGATAGCTCCCTTGCTTTTTGGCACTTGCTGTCTCAGGCTCATCTTGTTTCACACCTGGGCTCAGACTTTTCTACTAGGAACCTAGGCTTCTTCTTAGAGACCATGTTACCTTAAGTGCCTTTCCATTTCTCACGTCCAAAATATGTAACATAATATTGATATACAGTGGTACCTCGAGATATGAGTTTAATTCGTTTCGCAACCTTAGGGCCTGGGAAACTATGAGACGCTGGAGTCCCGGTAAACTGGTGGGTCGTGTGCAGCCGGCCGATCCATGAGATTACTCCTATCTCAAATGTTGCTCGTATTTCAAAGCAAAAATCGCTCGCTCGACGGCTCGTATCTCAAAAATCTCGTATGTTAGGGCATTCGTATCTCGAGGTACCACTGTATTACAAGTGGATTATCTTACTAAGTGGGAAACTGATCCCTTCAGTGCTCTGAGTTATTAGTAGGGCCTGTATTGCCTGCAGAAGCTGGGTACAAGCAGCTTTGTAAGTTTTCTTGATAGTGCATATGATACTTTGTAGGATTACAATGATAGGACAACAATTGAGAGGTATAAGTATAGTGAATAAATACATTTATTTCAGCTCAGCAAACCTTTCTTTGGTGGGACCTCCTCTTCTCCATCCAGTTATAAAACTTTTTTTAAAAAATATTTTTATTAATTTCAGAGAGGAAGGGAGGAGAGAGATAAAAACACCAATGAGGGGAGAGAATAATTGATCAGCTGTCTCCTGCATGCCCCATACTGGGGACTGAACCTACAATCCAGGTATATGCCCTTGACCAGAATCAAACCTGGGTTCCTTCTCTCTATGAGCCGACGCTCTATCCACTGAGCCAAATGAGCTAGGGCTCCAGTAATAATTTTTTAGTCCATGTAATTGAGATGACCCTCATAGGGTTCTTCCCCTCTCCTATCTCCACACAATTGCATTCCCCAGAATTAATGCATATCCAAGACCTGGTAGTAGAGGATTCCGCCCCCTGCCCATTTGGTCAGTTTGGGTATGGGTATATAAGTTAAACTCGGCTACTTGGAGCCTTTTCTGATCCTTCTGCCTGAGCCATTTTCCTCTGAAATTGTGAGCTACAGAGATACATTCACTGACTTTCCTGTTCAGGTTGGATATCCTGTTCCTTACCCCTATAGTTCCATATACTTCTTTTTCATTGTTCTTCCCTTAAGCGTAATGATTACCTGTGTAATCATTTTACCTATGTCAGACTCTCCTTACTAGGGGCTTGTATTTTGTTTAGTGCTCTATTCCCAACAATGCAATGATAATTAAGTAGGTATTCAAAGTATGAATAAGTAATGTTTTAAGGGTTAAGGAGAGCATAATATTTTTATTAGAAAATGTACATTCACAATGAAAAATGCATTAAATTACAAATAAGTCTGCAATAGTAAAAAATGGTACCCCAAAATAACAATCTATTGAATAGGTGCAGGTATTCTATCCTCTTCAAAACAAGGTACATACAGATTTATTTTACTTATTCAAGAGAAAAGTTTCATATGAACTGGAGTTTATTTTTACAATATATTTGTATTGATTTCAGAGGAAGGGTGAGGGATAGAGAAACATCAATGATGAGAGATGATCATTGACTAGCTGCCTCCTGCACACCCCCTATTGGGGATCAAGCTTGCAACCCAGGCATGTGCCCTTGACCAGAATTAAACCTGGGACCTTTCAGTATGGAGGCAGATGCTCTATCCATTGAGCCAAACCAGCTAGGACTGGAGTTTATTTTAAATGTAGCCACACTTAGGAAGGTAGCATGAAGCTTTATGAAGTTATAAATATGACAAAATATGACAATCACTCTTAAATTTGAGTTTAGGTTTTTGAAACCATCTTTCCTTAAATACAGGGTGTCCCAAAAATATATATACACATTTTAAAAATGAAATATACTGTAATGAACACTGCCTTTATAATTATTCAAAATGTATACATTTTTGGGGATACTAAATATACTACTTTTAGAAACTTTTCATTCAAAATGTATAAATTTTTTTGGATACTAAATATACTACTTTTAGAAACTTTTCATTCCTTAGTGTCTCCTATGATCTTTTTCAGTTTATACTCAACTTGTCCCACTAAAATCCTCCACTATATGATTTTTTTCCTCAAACTTTACCTCCCTGCTCTCTCCTCAACCCCATGTCACTTCATCTTCTTTGGGCCAAAGTGTGCACTGTATAATACCCCAGAGAAGAAAGTGCTACCAATAAAAAGGTGGTAGTCATTTTTGCAAGGTTATAGTTTATCTGAATTTTATTCAGTTATAAACCTTTAGAAGTTGGAAAACTTTTGGGTTATATGTTTGCATATAACAAACAGGTTAATCATTAAGGTAAGATAAAAGTTGTTAATGGGTGTCAAATTATATCTGTCAAATATTTCTGGCCCTGACTGGTTTGGCTCAGTGGCCTGATGGCAGGCCAGCCCTAGGGACTATACCTCTGCATGAATTTCATGCACCAGGCCTCTAGTGGTACTATAAAAGTGAGAATTAGCCGAGACCGGTTTGGCTCAGTGGATAGAGCGTCGGCTTGCGGACTGAAAGGTCCCGGGTTCGATTCCGGTCGGGGGCATGTACCTTGCTTGCGGGCACATCTCCACGGTGGGGCGTGCAGGAGGCGGCTGATCGATGTCTCTCTCTCATCGATGTTTCTGACTTTCTATCTCTCTCCCTTCCTCTCTGTAAAAAATCAATAAAATATATTTTTTAAAAAAGTGAGAATTATACTGTATATTACACATTACCAGGGATATGAACTCTGTAAATGTTCACTATTATATTTTTCATCATTACCATTAGTGATGTTATTTCTTTCATGGACGGTACTTAACCAAGGATTAGAGTGCCCCCAAAAATGTAAGAAGAAGGAGCTGTGAACATTAGGGAAGAGGGATCCCAGGATGTGACCAAACAGCCAGAAAATTGGTTCTAAAAAATCTAATTGAAGCGTTGTCTTGCTCTGGTAGGTTGAGAATAGTGAAAACAAACTTAAAATGTAATCACAGGATGAATTCTGTCAGATTAAGCATTTTATTACAGCCAAAGAAGTTGGATTTAAGAATACAACAAACCTCAGTAGCAAAAACCACAGAACAATCCAATTTAAAAATGGGCTGAAGATCTGAAAAGACATTTGTCCAGGGAAGACATACAAATGGCCAACAGGTATGTTAAAAGGTGCTCCTCATAACTAATTCTCATGGAAATGCAAATCAAAACCACAGTAGAGTATCACCTCACACTTTTTTTTGTGTGTGTGTATAATATTATCTATACAAAAATTTGTACTAATAAAAGGGTAAGCCAAAATCAGTTTGGTTCAGTGAATAGAACGTCAGCCTATGGACTGAAAGGTCCCGGTTCGATTCCGGTCAAGAGCATGTACTTTGGTTGTGGGCACATCTCCAGTGGGGGATGTGTAGCAGGCAGCTGATAAATGTTTCTCATCTATGTTCTAACTCTCTCTCTCCCTTCCTCTCTGTAAAAAATCAATTAAAAAATAATAATAAATAAAAATAAATAAAAGGATAATATGCTAGTTAGACCAGATCAACCAGATGTCTTCCAGTCATCCTCCTGGACAAAACCACAATGGCAGGGGCTGAGGCAGAGGTGGTTAGGGGTGATCAGGCCAGCAGGGGAGCAGTTAGGAACGATCAGGCAAGCAAAGTGGTTAGGGGTGGGCAGGCAGGCAGATGAGTGGTTAGGATTGCAAAAGAGTGCAGGCTGGGCTGAGGGAACCTGTCCCGCCCTCCCTGCCCCTGTGCACAAATTTTGTGCACCAGGCCTCCCTCTAGTGTAGTTACAACAAAGGAGTTCCTGCCATTTGTGATGACATGGATGGACTCTGATGGCATTATGTTAGCTAGGTATGACACAAATTTCATGTGTAATCTGCAGAGGTGAACTATTAGAGGGAGAGAGTGGTATGATAGTTTCCAGAGTGTTGTGATGGAGGAAATGTGGAGATGTTGGTCAAAGAATACAAACTTCCTGTTACAAAATGAGTAAGTTCTGGGGATCTGAGGTACAGCATGGTGAACATAGCTAATAATACTATAGTGGCTCGTGAACCGCTTTTTGCTGCTCTATTGACTAATGAGTTTGCTGACCACTGACCTATACTCTCAATTACAATAATTACAGGCTGTTGTTGTACCTTGTGATTAAGCCACGGTGGCAGGGCCGAGGCAAAGGTGTTTAGGGGTGATCAGGCCAACAGGGGAGAGCACTTAGGGCAATCAGTCTGGCAGGGGAAAGCAGTTAAGGGAATCAAGCCAGCATGGGAGAGTAGTTAGGGGCATTAAGCAGGCAGGCAGGCAAAGTGGTTAGGAGAAATTAGGCAAGCAAGCAGGTGAGTGGTTAGGAGCCAGCAGTCCCAGATTGTATGATGGTACAGGCCAGATTGAGGGGACCCTCCCCTCTCCATGCACAAATTTCATGCCCTGGGCCTCTAGTATCTCAATAAAGCTGGAAACAAAAGACAGAGGAAGAATACATCCATCTACAAGCCAAGGAGAGAAGCCTCAGAAGAAACCAACCCTGCCAACATCTTGATCTTGGACATCTAACCCCTAGAACTATGAGAAATAAATTTCTGTTGTTTAAGCCAAATCAAAAAACAGTACCACATGCTTAGTATAAAGTGCAGATTATAGTCTTTACTCACAGTTTTGAAAATATTTATAGCTTAGAGTAGAAAAAATTTGGAAAAGTATTTCAAAATATCTTTACTTTTTTTGGTAATACTAATTATCCACATATATATTTCTTTATCAGCATTCAACTTAAGTAGAGGTAGAAATGTATATATAGAGACCATATACTCAAGTAAACTTAGTAAATTCTATTAGGTTAAAGCAATTTGCTTCAGATATTAACCTCACTAGATTGGGGCTGTCATAGTTCATCCAAATGTAAAATTCTGGAGATCTGAATAGCTGTGCAGACATAGACTGAAAACTGTTGTGTCCACCTTGTCACTTTTCCCTTGGTGAGAAAAGTAAATAAAGTAATAGTTTTCCTCCAAAATTTAAGGGAGCTGAAAATGCCAATCCTATATAATAAAAGGGTAATATGGAAATTGACCTTAATAGTGAAATGACCAGGAATGACCAGTCACTATGACTTGCACTAACCACCAGTGGGCAGACGCTCAATGTAAAAGCTGCCCCCTGGTGGTCAGTGCGCTCCCACAGGGGGAGCTCCACTCAGCCACAAGACAGGCTCATGACTATGAGCTCTCTCCCGCCTCCCTCAGCAGCATTAAGGATGTCCAACTGATAGCCTGCTCCCCATCAGTCAGACATCCCTGAGGGTTCCCAGAGTGGCAGAGAGATATCTGACTTCCAGCTTAGATCCCCCAGGGAATGCACCTAAGCTTGCAGGTGGACATCCCCCAAGGGCTCACAGACTGCAAGAGGGAGCAGGGCAGACTGAGGAACTCCCCTGCGTGCATGAATTTTCATGCATTGGACCTCTAGTAATTATACTCAACAGTTTGCTTCAATATATGTATATAACAACACATACACAGTAACACATACCTGGCTTATGTCTGCAAAGCAAATTACTTATTAGCACTTGGAAGAAAAAGTAATTAACTACTAAAGGTAGTAAAATTCATCTTGGTCTCAATCTTCTTTATTACTTAAATATTAGTATTATCCATATTCATCTATTTAGAATTATTTAGTGAGATAAAACAGAAGGTGTATTAAATATAAATTAAAGAAGGTATGGTATGATGGGAGGCATAGGAATTTAAGAGTTATGATATTTCATAAGGGAACTTGATATAGTAATAGAAAATTTATTTTAAATAAATAAAAATAGATATCTATGATTTGGTCAAGATACCTATTATTTAGGTAAACCATTGCTATAATTTCATTCTGTTATACATGAATCTTCCAGAACTTTACTGTGGTTTCACAGCCTAGATAGTCTCTTATTGTTTTAAGTGATACCTCTGCAGTTTGGGGAACAAAAAATAGTTTCCCATTTAAAGACCATTCCTCATTCACTCATGAATTCATGTAACCCCCAAAGGTGTTGAGTAAAGAATATTCCTTTTTGAGATAAAGAAATTGATCCAGAATGTTTTTTATATTATCTTAATATTCACAGTTACTCATAGAATTCCGTGTTATTCAATATATTCTCTTGCTTTTCAAGGGTCACTTTTGGATACTGACTCATAGCAACTGTCTGGCAGAACCTTAGTAAAGGAAGTCCACATAGCAAGTACTGTGCATCCCAGTGTTAGTTAGCTAGGTTACTCTTGAATGCTTTCATGCCTTACAGAAAAAGCAATGAGTCTTTTGTAAACGACTCCCAGGAGTGTGATGGTGAGCATAACTATTCCACACACAAGGCTGAATGCCCATCGTGGGCCACACAAAGTGTACACTTGGGTGATGAACACAGGTCCAAGAATCCGTGCTGCACTTCCAGAAGCTGTTAACCAGCCCATGTATACACCCTGTGAGGTGGGGATTGAGAGAAACAGATCGATATTCAGGTTTAGTTATTTAAAAAAAAGAATGATGTTTCTATTACAAAACAATGGGAAACTTACAGGAATCACTTTCTCCATCTTTGATTAGTGAATTACATATAAAATGTGTTTTTATAAATACAGCAAATAATAAACAGTAAACTTACTGGATAGAGTCAGCTTAGGAAAAATAAAAGTAGTAGAAAAGAACCAATTAAATATCTGCTGAGGCCCTGGGAACAATAGAATTTATTAATTTACCTTTTAAGACTAACTTTTATTTTGTACTGGTTATCTTCCACACACTGTGTTAGGTGCTTTACATATATTTTCCAATATTCACAAATGCTTATTACTGGTGTCCCTACAAATGGGGAAGCTGAAGCTCAGAAAATTCAAGTAACTCTCACAAGAGCTTTGAAATCATGTGTGCCTACCTCCACTGTACCACCTTCCACTACACCAATGTCCCTCCTCCAATTACTGGGCAGTGCAGCATTACTTTGAATAGTCTCACACTGAAAACCTAACTGTCCACATGTTTCACTCATATGTGCAATATAAAGATCAACATAATTTGATGAATAAAAATAGATCCAGAGACTAATGGCAGGGGAGGTGGGATGGTTAGAGAGAACCAAAGGACTTATATGCATGTGTATTAGCATAACTAATGGACACAGACACTGCATCAGTGGGGGCTTGCTATTCCTACAGCTTGATCGATGATTCTCTGTCTCTGGAACTGTTTTTGTTCACCAGTTTATTTTGTTCATAGTCCACAAATGAGTGAGAACATGTGATGTTTATCTTTCTCTGACTGGACACTTTTAAGGCTACTATGTTTTCATCTTTTTTAATAATTGTACCTAGGGCCAAATGAAATTAAGCCTAGAGTCAAATTTACCTATCAATTTTGGTTTCCCAACTGTTGCCTAGTTTATGAGTTTCAGAACTTTATGCTTCAGATTTTTGTTTTCTATGAAAATGATTCCAAGCTCATAATCTGAGTTCAAGAGAGCTTTGCATTTCTGAGTGCTTTTTGTTCAGTTTCAACACACAAGTCCTGTAAGTATTTTTTAAAAATTGTGGTTTTATAAATTCAAAATGCTGAAAATGATAAAAATCCCCTGTATCTGCTTGTGTGAAAATAGAGAATGGTAGCATAAAATGTCAGTGAAGCATATTTCACATAATTGCAATGCCAGGGTAACTGACTCACCTGAGGTTTTGGTCCCAAAATTTTTGAATATAATGTATATGACATAACATTGCAGGATGGATAGCCTATTCCGATTAGCACAGCTGATGTGAGGAACTGGGCTAGATGGATCATAGGGGTATAGAGGCACCAGGCTTGTTCACTTGGGCAACCGGTTGGTCCTTCACTCTGATCTTCTCTTGGAGACTGCCAGAGAGTAATAATAATTTCCCCAAATGTGGTATTAGGAATTGAATGATTATGTAAATCTGTAAAAACAAAATTAGTACAGTGCATGACTTGTTACTAGATGAATAACAGGCGCAATGTAACATTATAGAATTATGTATGGCTATACCTTCCCACTGTATCTTGGGAAATTGATTTCCCCAAGGTAACAAGATAAAGAGGCCAATCCATATGATGACAAGTCCTCCCAGCAGAATAACACGCTCACCAATCCTGTTAAGAGAGCAGAAACATTATTACTTTTATCATTTAAAAAACTATAAATAAAATATTTTGATGCTTTTAGTGATATATCAATTAATATGAATGCTAAATATAATTTTCCACTGAGAACTATGACTTCTCTAAAAACTCGCTTATTTCAGGTTTGGGACAGAAAATACATAAACTGAGCCTGGACATCTAGTCATACCAGAGTGCAGAAAAGCTACCAGTGACTACTAGGTAATGATAAAAGGACTCAGAGCCAATTGGAAAAAGCTGGCCCAATACATGACAATGTGAACACCAAAAAGAATAGTAATGACAATAGACTGAAACACATAAAAATGTTATAATCTATGAATTCATATTATATTAAAACTAGAGGTCCAAATGCATGAAATTCATGCCCTCGTAGCCTCTGCTGCCTCACTGTCCTGGCTGCCTTGGGGCCCCATGGCCCTGCCCACTGGTCATTCCAGAAGGTCGTTTCACCATCCAGTCTAATTAGCCTATTAGCTCTTTATCATATAGGATACTCTTGGTCACTTTTAGAGAATATTAGCAAACCAATTCTTTATTTTAAAAGTCAGTTCATAAAATTAAAGCAAAGAATCACCCTGTCTTTCCAATACAGACTGTACCTCAGAATAACCAAATAGTTGGTGATAGGAATTTTCTTTTTATCGAAAATACTCCAGCAAATACAGATACATGCAAAAAAATGAAACTAGACCACCAACTTACACCGTACACAAACTCCAAATGGATACTGGATTTAAATATAAGATGGGAAACCATAAAAATACTAGAGGAATCCAGAGGCAGCACAATCTCAGACATATACCAAAAGAATTTCACACTGATACTGCTTCAAGGGCAATGAAAGCTAAAGAAAAAATACATAAATGGGACTACATCAAAATAAAAAGCTTTTGCACGGCAAAAACGATCAACAAAACAACAAGAAAGCCCACTGTATGGGAGAACATATTTGTAAATTTATCACTGATAAAGGTTTAATCTCCAACATCTGCAGCCAACTTATACAACCTAATAAAAGGAAGATAAATGATCCAATAAAAAAATGGGCAATGGACCTAACTAGAGTCTTTTCTAAAGAAGACAGAAGGAAGCCCAAGAGACATGAAAACATGCTCAAAGTAATTAATTATCTGAGAGATGCAAATCAAAACGACCATGCGATACCATCTCACACCTGTCAGAATGGCAATCATCAACAAATCAACAAGTGTTGGTGAGGATGTGGAGAAAAAGGAACCCTTTTGCACTGCTGGTGGGAATGCAGACTGGTGCAGCCACTGTGGAGAACATTATGGGGTTTCCTCAAAAAACTAAAAATGGAACTCCCATTTGACCCAGCAATCTCACTCTTAGGAATATATGCTAAGAAACTAGAAACACCAATCAGAAAAGATTTATGCACCCCAATGTTCATAGCAGCACAATTTACAATAGCTAAGATTTGGAAACAGCCTAGGTGCCCATCAGCAGATGACTGGATCAGAAAACTGTGGTACATCTACACAATGGAATTCTATGCTGCCATAAAAAAGGAATTCTTACCATTTGCAGCAACCTGGATGAAACTGGAGAGCATTATGTTAAGTGAAATTAGCCAGTCAATGAAAGAAAAAATATATGATCTTACTCATTTATGGATAATAAAGAACATTATAAACTGATGAACAAAAAGATAGACACAGAGGCAGTAAAGCATCTAACAGACTGTCAAATTACAGCGGGAAGGATAAAGAGAGGTGTGGTAGATAAAGAGATCAACCGAAGGACTTGTATGCAAACATATAAGCATAACCAATGGACACAAGACTCTGGGGAGTTAGGGTATGCATGGGAGTGTGTGTGTGTGTGTGTGGGGGGGGTAATGGCAAGATATGTATACATGTAATACATTAATAAAAAATAAATTAAAAAAATAAATTCTCCAGCAAATAAAGAAATGACAGCATTAAAATAGCATTTTGCAATGATCTATTAATGAATTAATGTATCTAGGGAATGTCAATGACCACTTACATAATAAAAAGATAAAACATTGCATTTCTCCTGATATAAGTTTATAACACCACTTATAAATTATTCTTGCCAAAGAAATTAAACTCAAATCTCATTAAACTTCCAGATCTAAGTATCAATTTTTTTTTATTTAGGAAAGATCATAATTATTTTTGTTTTTCAATAAGATATGTAGACAACTAGTAAGTTCAGTGCAGCAAAAAATTTCTCACTGTCTAAGTATTAATTTTTGAGAAATAGAGACAGGAAAATGCTTTTTTAATAACACCATAGGGATTCAATCAGTGGGGTACAAAATATGGGGAACTATAGGTCAAAGGATTGTTGTTGTTTTTTAATATTATATTTTTGTGCTTTTTAAAATATATATTTTATTGTTTTTTTACAGAGAGGAAAGAAGAGGGATAGAGAGTTAGAAACATAGATGAGAGAGAAACATTGATCAGCTGCCTCCTGCACACCCCAAACTAGGGATGTGCCTGCAACCAAGGTACAATGCCCTGGACCAGAATCGAACCTGGGACCACTCAGTCCGCAGGCGGACGCTTTATCCACTGAGCCAAACCGGTTTCGGCGTTTTTTGTGTTTTTTTTTTTTTTAAATAATTCTTTATTGTTGATAGTATTACACATATCCCCCTCTTTTCCCATTGACCCTCTCCAACTCACTTCACCACTCCACGGTCTACATCTAAGAGCAAATAGTTCTTCATTTTGTAAAGGAAAAAGAGAGTGAGGTGGAAAAGATTAGATTAAAAGAGAAGGCACTTGAGAGCCTTATTCAAGTGACTAAGCTATGGAACAAAACAAAGAATAAAACAGAATAAGAAAATTTGAATACTGCCTGGATATTTTATTTTATTTAGAAATCACTTAACATTTTTAAATGTGATAATGTCATTATTTTTTTGAGATACATACTGAAATATGGCAGACTTGAAATAATGTCTGGGATTGACTTCAAAAGAATTCAGATGTAGGGAATGTGGAGGTATAGATGAATCAAGAGTATGCAAGTGTTTATCATTGTTGAAGCTGGGTAATGGATATTAGAGATTCAGCACATGATGCTCTCTGCACCTTTGTATATATTAGAAATACTCCACAATAAAAAGTGAAATATACAAACAAGACCAAAGGCTTCTTAAACCCAAACTCTTCCCATCTCTCTTAGAATACCTCCAAGGATTCACATTTTTCCAACCTTATTTCTCTCATTCTGCTCTGGCCAAACAGGCATTCCTGCTTGTTCCTTAAACATGCAAAGCTCAATCTAATATGGGAGGAGAGTTCCAAGGCTGCTGTGACTTCACTCGGGTCTCTGCTTGGATGTGACTTCCTCAAGCATGCCTTAAGCACTCCATTAAAATAGCACTTCCCTTTTCTCCCTACCAGTTCCTGCCACTCTATTCTCTTCCTCTGTTCTGCTCTTCTTCATCACTACCTGACCTCATCTTTGCATTGGCTTCTCTCCAATAGAATTCACCTTTGCATTGAGTTTCTCCCCAATAGAACTCAAGCTCTTTGAATGTGTAGAATTGGACAATCAGCCTGAATGCCTATTAGCAGGATACCTCTACTTCTGTAGCAAGATATAATACATTTACTATTAATTAACTTGGAATATGAATTTGTCATCTATATACATTTTGGCCCTCTACTGGGCTCTGTAAGTATCTTCAATGGTATACCCATAACATCTAACCCTACATACTGTCTCAATATTTGCTTATTGATTTTAGAACTTTGAGGTCTAATATATTAACATATTTTAGGAATAATTAAATTATTAGATCTGTATAACTTCATCTACTAATATCCCATCCCAGACTATAAGAATGAATTTGAACAACATAAGCTGATGAACAAAAACAGATCCAGAGACAGAGAAACATCAACCAGAAAGTCAAACCTCAGGGAAGGTAGGGGATGGTGGGAATAAGGGGGAGAGTCAACCAAAGAACATGCATGCATGCATATAAGCCTAATCAATGGACACAGACAACAGGGGGTAGGGGGTGGGGACATGAATAGGGGGTGGGAGGTAATGGGGGGAATAAGAACATATATGTAATACTTTAATAAAGAAATTTTTTTAAAAATGTTAAAAAAAGAATGAATTTAATTTTATGCAAGCATTTGCCCCAAAGTGTATTCTTCACAGTTGTCTTTTTACAAAATACTTTTTAAAGTGTTCGGTGGTCAAAGTTAAAAATAATTTTCAAAAATACTATATGCTGTATTTGTCATGATGGTGATATAGTATGTATGTATATATTGGAGATTAGAGTAAAGAAGTTTGATCATTTTAACCAGAATTTTCCAGATTTAACCACTGGATCTTTTTTGTTGTGTAACATATATTACCATGCAGCAGAACAATCTTTTATAAAATACACTTTTAGAAATACTTTAAGTAAAATATAATAAACAGATGCTACATTAGAAGAAAATTATTCACTTTGTAAATATATTGCTTTACTAAAGAATGTGCAATATGGTTTAGAAATATCATGCTCCCTTAATACACTTTATATCTATTTTCAAATGTTTAAAGACTAAAACTACTGCATAAAAACAGAAAAGCTTTCAATTGTTTTACTAATACATTCATTTACATTGTAAATGGTTTCATGTTTCACTTTTAAAATATAGATTTGGAACACAACCAAAGACATAGAACTTACTTTTTGGCAAGTGATTTAATCCCCATGAAAATAATAACAGCCTCAATTCCAAGAGCAGCAAGTATTATTCCACCATATAATACAGCTTGTTCTCGAGTCCAGGCATACATATCCATTGTTAATGGAGTAAGGATGCTAAGAAAAACAAAAAAGAAAGTATTTTCATTTTACTTAAATCACAGTCATTGTTAAAACTGGAAACTTTAATAATGCTCTTAACACATTTGAGAATTTGTATCCCTTTTAACAATAACACCAGATCTAAAACAAAAATTTTAAAACACTTTTAGCAATTTTTAAATTGATTATAAAGAGAAGAAAGAAGAGGGAGAGAAAACATGAACTTGTTGTTCCACTAATTCTTGCATTCATTGGTTGATTCTTGTATGTGCCCTGACCAGAGATCCAACCTGCAACTCTGCAGTATCTGGACAATGTTCTAACCAACTGAGCTACCCAGCCAGTGCATTTTTAGCACATTTCAGTGTTACATGCACAAGCTACTAAGTTTGAGTGTTTGTGTTATTATTTTTTAACATTTAATTATAAAGTAATACAGTGGTACCTGGAGATAGAGTTTAATTCGTTCTGTAACCTTGCTCGTATATCAAGTTGCTCGTATCTCAAAGCAAATTCCCCCAATGAAATCAATTGAAATGCCGTTAATCCGTTCCAGCCCCCAAAATGCCACCCCAGTTGTTCTTGTTACGTGTCTTTTGAATAAGAAAAATGTATTTATAAATGACAAATATTATATAAAAACATAATAAAAGAGAATGTAAAGGAATAAACTGGTTTTACAAAGTGTATTTACCTACTTGTTACACTCTTAATGCTACACTTTATCCCTAAACTGAATGTAACATAACTAATCGTCACTGAATTTAATTGCTAATGGTCTTTGCATTTTTGGCCGATTTCAAAAAACACATGTCCAACGAGGTTTGCCTCTTCCTCCCTGTCAGAATGTTTCTGAAATGGGTGAGGCAAGTTTCATTGAACAGCTCCGATTCACGACCAGTAGCAACTTTTTCGGGGTGTTTCTTTTCCACGAAGTGTGACACCCTCTCCCACATTCCTAAGATCTCCTTTATCTCACTTGTAGAGATCTCTTCCACCTCTGGCTCCTCCTCGAAACCAATTTCTTGGAGAACCTCCGCATGTTGCTGAGACTGCAACTCTTGTAACTCCTCCGTGGTGAGTTCCAGAGAGTGCTCCTCGATGAGCTCATTCACGTCTCTCTCATCCACCTCCAGGCCCATGGGTTTTCCCAGAGACACTATCTCCTCCTCCACTGGCACCTCGGGTTCGAAGGTCCTTTCGGCTAACGGCCTCAGGCCACAGCTTCTTCCAGGCAGAGGTCAAAGTCCTCCTTGTAACACCCAGCCAGGCCTGATCAATAATTCTGAGGCATATCACAATGTTAAAGTGGTTCTTCCAGAACTCTCGAAGGGTGAGGTTTGTGTTCTCCGTCACCTCAAAGCAGTGCCGGAACAGGTGCTTGATGTACAGCTTTTTGCATCCATGGGCTACAGGATAGGAGTGGTGTTGGGAGGTAGGTAGACGACCTTTATAAACTTGAACACTTTGAGGAGTTCATCTTCGAGGTTCGGTGGGTGAGCAGGAGCATTGTCGAGGATGAGGAGGGCTTGCATGATTAGGTTGTTTTCCTGTAGATAATTCTTAACAGAAGGACCGAAAACCAGGTTTGCCCACTCCACAAAGAACTGCCTGGTGACACATGCCTTCGGGTTTGCCCTCCACATAACTTGTAGTTTATCTTTTAAAATCTTATGTGACTTAAAGACTCTGGGGTTTTCTGAATGGTATATGAGCAGAGGCTTGATCTTGCAGTCTCCACTCGCACTGTACGAGAGTTAGCCTATCCTTCATGGGTTTGTGGCCTGGCATCGCCTTCTCCTCTGCTGTTATATAAGTCCTATTCGGCATCTTCTTCCAGAAAAGTCCTGTCTCGTCACAGTTGAAGACTTGCTGGGGGATATATATCCTTTGGCTTCTATCAGTTCGGAAAAAGTTTTGAGGTAATCCTCAGCTGCCTTCACATCCGAGCTTGCTGCCTCACCATGCCTGACGATGGAGTGAATGCCGGACCTTTTCCTGAAGTTATCAAACCAGCCTCTACTGGCTTTAAATGAGTCTTTCGATGCTTCGTCCGTGGAAGTGCGAGGGGTCTGCTCCAGCAAATCACCGTAAATCGCTCACGCCTTCTCGCATATGATGCCCTGTGTTAATGTATCTCCTTTAAGCTGCTTCTCCGTCACCCACACCATCAGTAATTCTCCATCTTTTCATGGAGAGAACTACGGAGCTTAGAAATTATTGTAACGCCCTTAGCTGGTGTTATACCCTTTATCGATTCCTTCTGCTTAAGCACAGTGCATATCGTTGAAGTACTACGCCCGTATTGCCTCACCAAGTCAGCCACTCGCACACCTTGCTCATATTTTTCTATGATTTCACACTTTAATTCAATAGACATCATCCTCTTCTGAGCACTGACCTTTCCACTCGCTTTCTTCGGACCCATGGTTATAAAAAGAAATGTGATAAAGTATGTAAATGCCCAAAAGATGCTTCTGAGGCGTGGGAAACTATGAGATGCTTGAGTCGTGGTAAACTGGTGAGTCGTGGTAAACTGGTGGGTCGTGTGCAGCCGGCCGATCCGCGCGATCACTCGTATCTCAAATGTTGCTCGTATTTCAAAGCAAAAAATCGCTCGCTCCACGGCTCATATCTCAAAAATCTCGTATGTTAGGGCATTCGTATCTAAAGGTACCACTGTATACCCATATTGTTAAAAGTTTGAAAAACAGGAAAATAAAAAGAAGAAACCAAAACTTCAACCATTCTAATACAACTAAATAAGCATGGGGTTATGTTTTGGGTTAAATCAGTCTCTGAATTTTCAATGAAATAATGTTACCATTATTAGATTATTAGAATTTTCTGTAATTTCTTTTCCTCAGTCTCTTTCATCCCTATCATTAAATGTACGTATATATTTTTCACCTTACCTCTCTCTGAATGTCTCTCTTCTCTATTATGACTATCTCTTTCCTTGCCAATCTTCGTTTCCTATTTTCTATCTCCTTTTGTTAACTAGCTACAAAATGGAATTGAAATATATTTAAAATATTCATTCTTTTGCCCTGGCCGGTTTGGCTCAGTGAATAGAGCATTGGCCTGTGGACTGAAGAATCCTGGGTTCGAGTCTGATTAAGGACACATGCCAGGGTTGCCGGCTTGATCCCCAGTAGGGGGCATGTAGGAGGCAGCCAATCAATGATTCTCTTTCATTATTAATGTTTCTATCTCTCCCTCCCTTTCTTTCTGAAATCAGTTAAGAAAATTTTTTTTAAGTTCATTCTTTTTTTTTTAAAGGACATATAAAAATTTAAAAAACTAAATTAACAATAGAATATTACCATTTTTTAAATTTTAAAATCATATGAGCTGATGTGGAACATAGTTTGGTGGTTTCGCAATGAGTTAAATACAATTACCATATGATCCAGCAATTCCACTTCTGGATATACACCCAAAAGAACTGAAAGCAGGGACTCAATAGGATTTGTACACAGTGTTCATCAAAGCATTATTCAAAGAGCCAAAAGGTGGAAATAATACAAATCTATAGACAGACGAATGAATAAACAAAACTGGTATACATATAATGGAATATGATTCAGCCATAAAAAGGTATGCAATTCTGACATATGCTAAACACATGGATGAACTTTGAAAACATCATGCTAAATGAAATAAGACACTAAAGGACAAATGTATCATTTTACTTATATGAGGTACGTAGAATAGGCAAATTTACAGAGAGAAAGTACAATAAAGGTTACCAAGGGCTGGGTGATGGGGAGTAGAGACACTGTTTGATGGGTGCAAAGATTCTGTTTGGAATCATGAAAAGGTTAGGAAAATGGATAGTACAATATTGTGAATGGACTTATTGCCAGAGAACTGTACAATTAAAAGCAGTTAAGCCCAGCTGGTGTGGCTCAGTGGTTGAATGTCGACCCAGGAATCAGGAAGTCATGATTCAATTCCCAGTCAGGGCTCATGTCAGGGTTGCAGGCTCTATCCCCAGTAGGGAGTATGAAGGAGGCAGCCAATTGATGATCTCTCCCACCATTAATGTTTCTTTCTCTCTCTCCCTCTCTCTGAAGATAATAAAAACATGTATAAAAATAGTTAAAATAGTAATTCTTTTTAATCCTCACCCAATGATATGTTGGTTTTTTTAGTTGATTTTAGAGTCTAGCCAGTATTGCTCAGTGGATAAAGCATCGGCCTGTGGACTGAAGGATCCCAGGTTCAATTCCTGGTCAAGGGCACATACTTTGGTTGTAGGCTCTAGCTCTAGTCAGAATGCATGCAGGCAGCAACCATCAACCATCTATGTGTTTCTCTCACAACAATGTTTCTCTCTCTCTGTCCTTCTACTGCTCTCTCTAAAAATCAATGAAAAAATATCCTCAGGTGAGGATTAACCAAAAAAATATATATATATATTCTAGGAAGAGGGGGAGAGAGACAGATGTAGGTACTAAGATTACAGACAAAATTGACTACATTTGAATTAAATATCAAACACTTTTTAGCCAAGACTGGTTTGGCTCAGTGGATGGAGCGTCGGCTTGCGGACTGAAAGGTCCCGGGTTCGATTCCGGTTCTTGCGGACTGAAAGGTCCCGGGTTCGATTCCGGTTGGGGGCATGTACCTTGCTTGCGGGCACATCTCCACAGTGGGGCGTGCAGGAGACGGCTGATCGATGTCTCTCTCTCATCGATGTTTCTGACTTTCTATCTCTCTCCCTTCCTCTCTGTAAAAAATCAATAAAATATATTAAAAAAAGGCACTTTGTATATCATGACAAGGAAAATGTCTTAAATAAAGTTGAGAACAACTATATGCCTGACTAATATTGCATTAAATACAAATGGTTTACAAAATCTAATGTAGATGAAGACAAAACTTACGTTTCAAAAAGGGCAAAGATAAATAGGACCACGAAAAACGTAACATTGGTAGTCACTACAGCCACTTGATCAATGCTTCTCTGGGGAATCTGAATTTCATCTGTACTTGCTGTAGTGAACAGGAAAAAATTATATTACTTACAAGTGTTAGCAAATTCTATGACTAAACATTTAAAATAATTTTTAGGCCGGAACCGGTTTGCTTAGTGGGTAGAGCATTGGCCTGCGGATTGAAAGGTCCCAGGTTCAATTCCGGTCAAGGGCATGTACCTTGGTTGTGGTAGGGGGTGCGTGGGAAGCAGCTGATTGATGTTTCTCTCTTATTGATGTTTCTAACTCTCTAGCTCTCTCCCTTCCTCTCTGTAAAAAAATCAATAAAATATATATATAATAAAATAATTTTTAGGCTTCAAAATAATTTAAAATTAGCAATGTATATACTAGCAATAACTTTTAAATGGTATTTGAAACTAAAGTAACTTTTCTTCCCAGGAAATATACTTCAATTCTGTAATCTACCTCAGTTGGAGGGTTTTTTTCCTATTTTACCTTAATCTTAAATTACGAGGATTTCATGAAGACCTGAAATAGTTTATTAAATCAGTTCTCATTTCTATGATTCACTTCAATGTATATTTTATTTTTTATTTCAATCGTATGTGAAATTAGTATTAGTAAATATCTTCATGTTATTACCATACAAGTCCTTATGTTAGTTATATTTTTGCAAAGAAAATACTTTAGGAAGACCAAGTGAGTGTACTGCCTTATCTTGAACCAGTGTAGTTAAGTATATACTCAGTACAAACTATTCCTGATATACTTGAGAAGTGTGAAGCCATATAGATCTTAGATACATCTGTCATGCTATTTTACTCAGAATAAATCAGGTAAGTAATATAAGAATGTGTTCATTTATGCTGTATATGTGTAGCAGGAGCAGGCAGTGACTTTCCTAAAGCACAGTAAGTTTCTTTAATTTTTCCATAATGGTACCTGCCTTTATATTTTAGGATTTCTGAGAAGAATGAGATTTGGAAATAATCTGCTATACTTGGATGCAATTAAAAAAGTACCTTGAATACTCAATAGAGGGTCATGACCTCCCTTTCTAAACACATAAAATTATAGGATTAGCTCTCAGAAACCAAGACAAAGTGATTTTTAGCAATTGTTTTAACCTTAACAATCATGAACACCAAATAACTGATATTTGTATGTCTTTTTTTTTTAAAACAACTTAGGTAACTTTCAACTTTGAAGATTTTTCCTAAGTTGCCCCTTTTCTTGTCCTCAGAAGCAAAATCCAAGTAAATACCAATGGAATCATTAGGAACACCTTGTTAATTTTATAGTAATTTAGTTAAACAGCTTAATAGTACCTTCTTCAAAATTAATACTTTTATACTGTCGTCCTGAGTCATCCACACGATGCTCTCTTAAAAAGAAAAACATAAATATTATATCCATGAAAGGCTTAGTATAATAGAAAAATGTGTTGAGTTTATTATTATTGGCTTCTGAGTTATGAAATTATTAGCAATGAGATATAACAAATAAAATTTAAAAGAAACAAGTCATAATTCTTACTATTCTACATAAAATGGAAAAAAAAACAACCATCAAATTCATCCAAAAGCATATGTGATCTACCTTAATCAGTATTTGAAGTTCTACAGTGATTTTTAAACATTAGTTATGTTTTTTGACTCTTGGTTAAAGTACTCCAAAGAAATATAAACTAATCAAATATTTGTAGCTTTATAAAATTTCTTCTAATATATAAAAGATATATTTGAAGTAACTTTTGTATTTAAGGTTGATACTAATCATTAATCCACTTAAAATATTGTGTTTATGCCATTTTCCTACTTAGAACACCAAAATTAGTAAATCAAGACCAAACCTTAACTTTTCAAAGACCTTGTAATCTGTTCTCATTTATAAAATTGTCTATTATTTTAGTTATGAGTAAGTACACTGGAAAATCAGAAAATAACATAATTACAGACAAAGTAACAAATAAAGACTTCTCAGGAATAATTATCCTCCAACAATGATAATGCTTATTTAATTACAAAAGTAGTTTTAACATTTCTGTCTA
Source organism: Lasiurus cinereus (assembly GCA_011751065.1). Lineage (NCBI taxonomy): Eukaryota > Metazoa > Chordata > Mammalia > Chiroptera > Vespertilionidae > Lasiurus > Lasiurus cinereus. The sequence goes on from JAAGEH010000293.1 coordinate 14,832,685, forward strand.
ATTACCTTAATATAATAAGGATCAGAATAATATTTAAAACTCCAAGGAAGGCGCCAAGTAAAACTGGTGCTGTATACATGTTTATCTGAAGCTGTATAGTCTCCCATGTCACGCCCTTTTCTCCAATGAGTGCAAAACACGTCTGAAAAACTTATTAAAGTAAAACGACACAGATTTTTAAAGATGTGAAAGACATTTACCACAAAATTAGAAGTAACATGGAATCATTCATATACATCATGCATCTGAACAAGACAGAAAAATACTGGTTCTGGATAAGAGGGACAGAAAAATACACTCTTTTATATAAAGCACAGATACAATACATACATAATATACAGTATATCTGTGGTATTAAAATTTCATGGGATAGAGTGAGTAGGAAAAAAAAGTCTAAAAAAACTCCTTAAGCCTTAACTGGTTTGGCTCAGTGGATAGAGCATTGGGTTGCGGACTGAAGGATCCCAGGTTCGATTCCGATCAAGGGCATGTACCTTGGTTGCAGGCACATCCCTAGTGGGAGGTGTGCAGGAGGCAGCTGATAGCTGTTTCTCTCACATTGATGTTTTTGAATCTCTATCCCTCTCCTTTCCTCTCTGTAAAAAAAAATCAATAAAATATATTAAAAAAAAAAGAACTCCTTAAGGGGTCAATAATGACAAAAGGGTTGAGAAACACTCATCTGCGTGAATTTACAAAGGATTATATCTCAAGTAGTTCAGTAATTTCACTTTTTTAAACATCTCCATAAAAAATATAAATTATACAATTTCTTCCATAAATGAATTATATGTTTAGTCCACCTCGTGTCACATTTCAAGTAAATATTTTAAAATATTACTGTTTATGTTATGTTTAAATTACATACATTTAATATTTTAAAGGCACAAATCAGATTGGAAGAATACTGATTTGCTCTCCTGATTTAAATTCTGTATCTGGCTCTTCCAAAAATATACATGTACTTTTGTGGTGAGGATTAAGTAAGATACTGCAGCACTTAGAACAGTATCTAGCACATATTCAGTAAATGTTAGTGCTTATTGATGTAGTTATTAGGGAAGTTATCTGAACTTTTCAAGCCTACATTTACTCATCTATATAGAATGTTTAAATGAAATACTCTTTAAAATATGCTTTCAGTGGTCAAAATATTTACTGAGAACCTATGTACACCAGATACTGTGCTAGACACTGTGGGTAAAGTAAGACCCAGAATATTTTATCTTATGGCAGTAGATCCAATTCTACATTTGTAAAATACTGTATAAATATAAGTAAAATATTTTATATTTTACTTTAGCATGCAAAAATGAAATATTAGATTTTGGTGAATGTTGAATTAGGGTGCTAATCTGTTGAGATGTTTCTTGATTAAATAAAAGTAATGGAAACTGGCTGAAATTGGTTTGGCTCAGTGGATAGAGCGTCGGTCTGCGGACTGAAAGGTCCCAGATTCGATTCCGGTCAAGGGCATGTACCTTGGTTGAGGGCACATCCCCAGTGGGGGACATGCAAGAGGCAGCTGATTGATGTCTCTCTCTCATCCATGTTTCTAACTCTTTATCCCTCTCTCTTCCTCTCTCTAAAAAATCAATAAAATATATTAAAAAAAATAAAAATTAAAAAAATAAAATGTATTAAAAAAAAAGTAATGGAAACTGGAGTGAGGGTGGCATCTGGAAGTAAACTGGGTTGAATTCAAACTGATGATATCCATAGCTTCACTTTTCAATGCATGAGTCAATTATATGGTTTCAATGTTATTCTAGACATAAAAATGACTGATTTCTCAATTTAGCAAAAAGTACTTGTCCTTGGGGAAGTATTCAATATCATCACAATTTTTTTTTATTCATAGCTAAGGATAGAAACTTTGAAAGTCTTTTTAAATTCTTTCATTTTCTTGATCCTCAGAAAAGTCTTAAGATAAGGACAAAGGGCAAAAGGATAAAGAACTTCCTGTAACTTTTCTTAAATCCTTCAGTCAAAAAAAATTGTTTCTAGTTGGAAAAAGAAAGCAAACTCTTGCAGATAGATCAAGCTAAACAATTATTTCACAGAACAGATATTTCAGAGTAAGATAGAATTAGGTTTGAAAGTCAGATTTCTGACCTTGGGTCCTTTGCTTAGATTCTAGTCCTTGGTGCCTTTATCTGTAAAAAGGGACTAATTAATAACACTTAGAGAGCAGGAGTTAACATATATACAGGGTGGGTCAAAGTAGGTTTACAGTTGTTCCTATGGAAAATAATATAATAAATAAATATAAGAAATTTTCACATAAAACTGTAAACCTACATTTGCCTCATCCTGTGAAGAGTCTAGTCTCACTGCTACATCCAAAAATATTCATTTCCCTTCAACTATGAGGTTTTCTATTTGGATTTCACTTAACATTTGAACTCAGAGGTTCTGCCCAATTTAAATTTAAGTAGTTACAAGTCAAAAACACTTACCTGGACCTAGAATAAAACCTAATGCTTGACATGCACTTGTATTTGCCATGGAACTTGTTCTTTCCTGAAGGGAAGTAGCACCAGCAATATATGATCTAATAACTGCCACATTTCCTAAGAAAAGACACAATTAAAAGAAAATATCCTTCAGTTTATAAAATTTCAACTTAAGTTGGCTTTATGCAGAAGCAATATTAATCCATAGTCACTGCTTCCTCTTTATAATCATACAAAGCATGTTTATTCAGGAAATGCATCAATTAATAGATAATATTACTTTTAGTAAAATGAAAACACAGTTAAATATTTGAATGAATAAAAAATGGCATGAACCCTAGCTGGTTTGGCTCAGTTGGTAGAGCATTGGTCTGCAGACTGAAGTGTCCCAGGTTCGATTCTGATCACGGGCACATTCCCGGGTTGTGGATTTGATCTCCAATAGAGAGGAGGCAGGCAGTCAATGATTCTCTCTCATCATTGATGTTTCTCTCTCTCCCTCTCCCTTTCTCTCTGAAAGCAATAAAAACGTATTTTAATAAATGGCATTATAGGAATGTTCAACTATTTTTTCATTATTAAATACTGAGAAAGCACTAAGTACTAGTAAATGGCATCTTACTCATTGCTATAACTGTTTTTAATTTTTTTCATTGCTATAACTATTTTTAAAAGCAAGATGTCACAAACTGCATGCTTACACTGGTAATAAAAGAAACAGAAAAAATCCACGAACAATTTAATTCAAAAATTTATTGAGCAATTACTGTGTACAAGAGACTTTGCTAGGGACCAGACCACAAAATATTTTTTTCAGTCAAATTGTCTCTAGTTACAAAATAGTTTACTGTCTGATTGGTGACATAAAATAAAAACAGCACAAAACAGTATATAAGAAAAGAGCAGGGCCTCTAGCTGGTTTAGATAGAGCAGTGGTCGGCAAACTCATTAGTCAACAGAGCGGCAAACCGTGGCTCGCAAGCCGCATATGGCTCGCAAGCCGCATATGGCTCGCAAGCCGCATGTGGCTCGAGAGCCAAAGTTTGCCGACCACTGGGAGCATCAGCTTGTGGACTGACGGGTCCCAGATTTGATTCCAGTCAAGGGCACATGCCTGGATTGCGGGCTTGATCCCCAGTAGAGGGCATGTAGGAGGCAGTAGATCAATGATTTTCTCTCATAATTGATATTTCTATCTCTCGTTCTCTTCCTCCCTGAAATCAATAAAAATATATTTAAAAAAGAAAGGGACAAGGTAGCCTAAGAAAAGTCATGGAAGATGTGAAACTTGAATTAAATCTTGAAGGATGAAGAATGATGGGAACGGAAGAAATAAGTAATGGGAACATCATGAGCGGGAACTAAATGATAGGAAGGTGTTTGTTTGCAATCACACATCTATATGTTGAACACTGGATATGAGACTAAGTGAGACTGGGCCCTAAATTTGTGAATCTGACACAACAGAACATACACATATATACATGTATATTACCTGCTCCAAATCCCACCAATCCACGAGCAACCAACATGTAGTATTTATTATGAAAAGCTGGGACATGCACATACGCATAGAGGCAGTTGGCTGCCACCGAAATGAAGATGGAGACAATGAGAGGTTCCTTTCTTGGTCTATAATTAGACCACAAGCCAAATATAGGTGAAGCTACCATTTGGCCAAGACTAAATGAAGCAATAACCCAGCCCAAAAAACTTGTATCAGCAGTCTGGTCAATCTGCAGGAAAAAAAGTACAATGCTTTAAGAATTATCATCCAAGGAAAGTCAAATTTAAAATATAAATACATTTTTTCTGACATGAAATATATTTTTTAATATATTTTTATTGATTTCAGAGAAGAAAGGAGGAGAGATAGAAACATCAATGATGAGAGAATATCATTGATTGGCTATCTCCTGCACACTCCCTTCTGGGGATTGAGCCCACAACCTAGACATGTGCCCTTGACTGGAACTGAACTCGGGCTCTTCAGTCCACAGGCAATGCTCTATCCACTGAGCCAAACCAGCTAGGACTAATATTTCTTATTTTAAAAAATAAAAACAATTCTAACTAATATAAGTTTTGTAATACCATTATTTATCATCATTCAGATTTCTGACATTCACTATAAACAAGGAAAAAATGTTTGAGAAGCTTCATATTTTGGAATGATTATGAAGAGTTGGTTCAGTCTGGCTGGTGTGGCTCAGTGTTTGATTCCCAGTCAGCATACAGGCCCGGGGTTACAGGCTCAATCCCCAGTAGGGGATGTGTAGGAGGCAACTAATCAATGATTCTCATCAATGTTTCTCTCTCTATCCCTCTCTCTTCCTCTCTGAAATAAAAAATATATATATTTTATTGATTTTTTACAGAGAGAGAGAGTTAGAAACATCAATCAGCTGCCTCCTGCATACTCCTTACTGGGGATGTGCCTGCAATCAAAATACATGCCCTTGACAAGAATCGAACCTGGGACATTTCAGTCCACAGGCTGAGGCTCTATCCACTGAGCCAAACCAGTTAGGACCAAAAATGTATTTTAAAAAAAAGTTGGTTCAGCTCTAGCCAGTTTGGCTTAGTAGATAGAGCATTGGCCTGCAGACTGAAGGGTTACAGGTTCAATTTCAGTCAAGAGCATGTACTTAGGTTGCAGGCTTGGTCCCCAGTAGGGGATGTGCAGGAGGCAGCTGATTAATGATTCTCTCTCATCACTAATGTTTCTATCTCTCCCTCTCCCTTTCTCTCTTTGAAATCAATTTAAAAAACATTAAGCCCTGTTTGGCTAGAAGAATAGAGCATCAGCCTGGGGACCAAAGGGTCCCAGGTTTGATTCCAGTCAAGGGCATATACCTTGCTTGCAGGCTCCTCCCTGGCCCGGGCCCTCGTCTGGGCTCCTGTAGGGGCAACCAATCAATGTGTTTCTCTCACATTGATGTTTCTCTCACATCGATGTTTCTCTCTGTCTTTCTCTCTCTCTTCCATTCTAAAAATCATTGGAAAAATCCTCGGGTGAGGATTAACAAAAACAAACAAACAAAAAATAAATAAATAAAGGTGATTAAATGTTTCTATTAAAATTTTTTGAAAAAATAATCCTATCTAATAAAACCCTAACATGCAAATTGAATGGCAGAACAACCAGTTGCTATGTTGCGCATTGACCACCAGGGGGCAGATGCTCAATGCAGGAACTGCCCCCTGGTAGTGCACTCCCACAGCGGGAGCACCGCTCAGCTAGAAGCCAGGCTCACAGCTGGTTAGTGCAGCAGCAGTGGCAGGAGCCTCTTGCCTCCCGAGGCAGGGGGACCTAAGCTGGCAGATGGACATCCCCCGAGGGGTCCTAGACTATGAGAGGGCACAAGCTGGGCTGAGAGACCCTTCTCCCCCAGTGCACAAATGTCATACACTAGCCTTCTAGTTGGTTTATAAAAATCTTATTAAGCCCAGCTGGTGTTACTCAATAGCTAAGTAACCAGAGGGTTCAATTCCAGGTCAGGACTCATATTCTGATTTCAGGCTTAGTCCCCAAGAGGGCAATGTGCAGGAGGCAGCTAATTAATTATCCTCTCTAATCATTGATGTTTCTATCTTTCCCTTCCTCTCTCTGAAATCAATAAAAACTTACTTTAAAAAGTATTTTTAAAAATATAACCACATTAACATTATTATAATAATATGACATTCTTTAATTCTTAGAAAGTAAAAGTAATTAAACTTGTATTATTCTATAATCTAAACAGCCATTAGCACTGTAAATTGTTTTTCCAAAGGGACACAACAGTCACATGCTTATGAGATAATAAAAACACAAAAGCTGAAAGATAATTCTCACTAAACCTATTACTAATTCTTCCTTTGAACATAAGCAATTTAAGAGGGTTTATATATTATGATGAATGTTCAGGGAAACCAAATGATTAAAATTCACAAAATGCAATACTTTCAGAAAATAGAAATTTTCAGCTTACAAAAATATATGATAGGCTCTATAATAATTTGAAAAAATAAGAACCATTAAATTTTAGGGAATAAGTTTTAATGTATAGGTTAAGTAGTAGAACAACACAAAAACCATGGTCTTTTTGAAAGATATTTTTAAATACCTTAAAGTGAAAATATTGAGGTACATTTTGGGGGGAATTAGAAATAACAGTAACTGAGTATAATGATTCATAATATTTAAAGGTCTAGCTTTTAAAATATTTTTTATCACTAGGCAGGTAAGTTTTTTCCAATTACAGTTTACATTGAATATTATTTTGTACTGGTTTCAGGTGTTCAGCACAGCAGTTAGATAATCATATACTTTGCAAAGTGATTCCCCCAATATTTCAAATACCCACCTGGTAGCATGCACAGTTATTACAATACTAGAGGCTCAGTACATGAAATTCCTGCATTCGGGGGTTCTCTCAGCCTGGCCTGCACCCTCTCGCAGTAAGGACAGTCTGAAAGCCATCAGTTGGACATCCTTAGCACTGCCATGGAGGTGGGAGAGGACTTGCGTTGAACAATTGCCCCCTGGTGGTCAGTGAGTGTCATAGAGACTAGTCATTCCGCCATTTGGTTGATTTGCATATTAGCCTTTTATTATATAGGACTAGAAACTCTGTGCACAAAAATTCGTGTACTGGGAAGGGAGGAGGGGAAAGGTCCCTCAGCACAGCCTGTGCCCTATCGCAGTCTGGAAGTGCTCAGGGGATGTCCTACAGATGGCTTAGATGCACTTCCTGTGACCTAAACTGCAGTCTGATCTCCCTCTGCAGGACGCAACTGGCTGATCGGGAAGGTGCTGTTCCCATCATCTCATCACTGCTGTGGCTATGTTGCAGCTGCAGCAGCTTTGTCTGGAAGGATGTCCAAAAGTACGTTCAGATGTCTGATCTAATTAGCATATTATGCTTTTATTATTATAGATTATTGACTACTAGAGGCTCATTGCACAAAATTCGTGCATGGGGGGGGACCCTAGAGGGATGTCCAACTGCCCTCTTACAATCCAGGACTCCTGGTTCCCAACTGCTCCCCTGCCTGCCTTCCTGATTGCCCCTAACTGCTTCTGCCTGCCAGCCTGATCACCCCCTAACACTCCCCTGCCAGCCTGATAGATGCCTAACTGCTCCCCTGCCAGCCTGTTTGCCCCTAACTGCCCTCCCTGTAGGCCCAGTCACCCCCAAATTCCTTCCTCTGCCAGCTAGTCACCCCCAACTGCCCTCCCTTGCAGGCCTGGTCCCTCCCAACACCCTCCACAGCTGACCATCTTGTGGTGCCATCTTGTGTCCACATGGGGGCAGGATCTTTGACCATCACATGGGGGTAGCCATCTTGTGTGTTGGAGTGATGGTCAATCTGCATATTACTCTTTTATTAGATAGGATATTCCCAATACCATACTGTACATCCCCATGACTGATTTTGGAACTACCCATCTGTATTTCTTAATCCCTTCACCTTTTGTACCCAGTCCCTCAAATCTCTGCCTCTCTAGCAACCATAAAAATTTATTGTTTTAGGCAAACTGGTTTTTATTTTCTATCTGTATTACCTTTAGTTCCTTTTCTTCTCACTCTTTAAAATTCATGTCATATAAATTTTAAAACTAATTTTCCATACAACAATGAAAACTCCATTTTAATGTTAATTGTGTAGTGGTTTAAAAGCAAAAAGATAAAAGTGTTTCTCAGAATATCAGTGGCTCATAAGCAAATATCTATTTTATGGACAGAAGTGAGCTGACTCTTGAGAATGGCTCTAACAATATGAACAATAGTTGCTGGAAAATTTTATTTTAATTGCATACTATTCTTTACATTGACTGAAATTTGTTAGAATTATAATAGGAAAGTAACAACATTACTTCAGTATTTGAACTGTTATCTGTATTTATGTACATTTTTCTCTCTTACAATAACAGCATCTAATTTTTAGTCACTTCTGATGATCTCCATCACACTGTTTTCAGGATAAAACCTAACTCAGAAACTGGCCAAGTCTGTATCTCTAACATCTTCTTTCTGCACAATTCTAACTTCTGGCCAAGTAGAACTGTTTGAAGTTTCCAAAATGAGCCAACTTTTTTTTTGCCTCTAGGCCTTTGCACATGTTCCTCTATTGCCCCTTCCACCAGCAACATCTTCCCAATCTCCTACTTCCTGGCCCCCATCTTGCCTTCAGGTGACCAACTTCTGCAGGACTTTAAAAATTATCTTTCAGGAACTCTACTTTGGATTAGCAACATTCCCCTATCACCCATGTCTGTCTATCTGTGTCTGTGTGTCCGAATGCCACTTCTTTCTCCCACACCTACACACATTTACATTTAGACCTTTACCTACTTATTTTGTATTGTTATTATCTGTAAACATGTTCAGTTTGGCACACTTCAGTGAAAATTGGATCTATATCTCCTTTTAAAAACAACAACAAAAAATAAACTTTTGGCCCTAGCCAGTTTGGTTCAGTGGATAAAGCACTGGCCTGTGGACTATAGGGTCCCAGGTCCGATTTTGATCAAGGGCACATGCCCAGGTCGTGGGCCTGATTCCCAGAAAAGGACATGCAGGAGGCAGCCAATCAATGATTCTCTCATCATTGATGTTTCTTTCTCTCTCTCTCCCTCTCCCTTCTTCTCTGAAATAAATATATTTTTTAAAAATTAAACTAAATTAATAAAGTTTCATAGTACTGTATTTCAAAACATTCTTCTCTAAACATGTTAATAAACTGACAGGGTCAAAGCTCTAGAAGCTTTAATGTTTTGCTATGGGAGCTGAGTTATGAATAGAGGTGTTCCAAGCCTTAACTATGCTATCTAATAAAGTGGGAATATGTTAACTGACACTCATGGAATTGCAAAGATGGTGGCATGCACAGCCAATAAGGAGAGAATATGCTAATTGACTGTCCCATCCTCAAAGATGGTAGCACCCACAGCCAATAAGGAGGGAATATGCTGACTGCCCTACCCTCAAAGATGGCAGCGCACACAGCCAGTAAGAAGGGAATATGCTAATACACTACCCTGCCCTCAAAGATGGCGGAGGCAAAAGCCACAAGATGATAGTGCCCAACTCACTCAACCCCCTATTCACCCAGGGCTGGCCTGAGGCTCAGGAAAGCCTCGGATGGCAGCTGCCCAGCCGTCCAGGGCTGCCTGAGGCTCAGGTAACCAGGACTGGCTGAGGCTTGTGCTGCCGGCAGTGGCAGCAGCAGAGGTGTGATGGGGGCATTGCCTTCCGCCCCTGAGGACTCCTAAACTGTAACAGGGAGCAGGCTGGGCTGAAGGACACCCCTCTGGTGCATGAATTCTCATGCATCAGGCCTCTGGTTTACTTATAAATGACTAGAGAGGCCTGTTGCACTAAGAGATTCATGCAATAGTCCTTTCTTCCCTTGGCTTCCAGCACCGGTTTTCCTCTAGCACCAGGGACCCAGGCCTTCGCTCCAGCTGGAGTCTGCCATCTTGGTCTTTGCTGCAGACTTCAGAGTCTGCAGTCTTTGTCTTTGTGCACCGGTGTCTTGATCCTGTAGATCCCTTTGCCCCCCACCCTCCCTCTCTTAGCAGGCATCCTGCCCTGCCCAGCCACTCTGCACATGGAGCAGCTGGGCAAGCAGCCATCTTTGTCCTTCTAATTTGCATATTCCCTGATTGGCTCGTGGGCATAGCAGAGTGATGGTCAATTTGCATGTTTCTGTTGTATTATGTAGATTGCTTATTTATCCAAATTAACAGTACTGTGGATAAGAGTCAAATTTTGGTTTCAGATAGAGTTGGCTCTGCCATTTTCTAGTTATGTAACCGGGGGCAAGCTATCTAACTTTTGTGAGTCTACGTTTCTTCATCTGTTAAAAGGAGTAATAATATCCAAGTCACAGGGTTGTTTTGAAGATCAAAAGATGATGTAGGTGAAAGATTTAGTACTGTGAAGGTGCATATGAACTCTCAATATTACGATGAAATAACTTCAGAAAATTAAGTTTTTTGGTGAAAATATTATATTTCTATTGCTAAAGAACCAATTATAAGTTCATGTAATCAATACATTTACCTTTGAAGAGCTTTCAAATATCTGGGGGGAGGTGTGAAAATTCAAGATATTGGGCTGAGTAGACCTAATTATTGCAAATAACCTCTTGAGAATTATGAGATTAATTAGCCTAGATACAGGGACCATACAAATCAACAGTAGTGATGTATGGAAATATATTTTTATCAAAAGATGTTGCTGCAGCCTAGACCGGTTTGGCTCAGTGGATAGAGCATCGGCTTGCGGACTGAAAGATCCCAGGTTCGATTCCGGTTGGGGGCATGTACCTTGCTTGCAGGCATATCTCCACTGTGGGGTGTGCAGGAGGTGGCTGATCGATGTCTCTCTCTCATCGATGTTTCTGACTTTCTTTCTCTCCCCCTTCCTCTCCGTAAAAAATCAATAAAATATATTTTAAAAAAAAGATGTTGCTGCAGAATTGTTAAATATTGTTTCAATTCCAATAACTCTGCCAGTATGTAAAGAATTTTTACTGTCATGGATATAATTTTTTAAAATTTTTTATTTATTGCCTTGAGAGAGAAAGAAAGATATCCTTTTGTTTTTCCACTTACTTATGCACTCATTGGTTAATTCTTGTATGTGCCCTGACTGGGCATCAAACCCCTAACTTCGGTGTATTGGGATGACACTCTAACCAACTGAGCCACCCTGCCAGGGATCATGGGTAATAATTTCATGTAATATAATTTTAAAATTAATTTTCAAAATAGCAATGTAAATGTTGCACTAAATCTAGTTTACTTTTGTTTTGTTTTTAGTAGGGAGGTGGTTTTAATAGGGTGCAAAAGTGGCTAAAAAGTAGGTAACCATACCTGTGCATTTGCCTGAGACTGATCAGGTATTATAATCCTATTTTCCTGGCATAGCACTCCTTTCACTTCAAGTGTTCTGGTTTGCACTATAAAGCATATGATCACATTACTTATAATCTTCTATTGAGTTTTTCTAGTGAAAAATTAAATCATAGCCCTAGCCAGTCTGATTCAGTGGGCAGAGTGTCAGCCTACAGACTGAAAGGTACAAGGTTTGATTCTGGTCAAGGGCATACCCAGATTTCAGGCTCAATGCCCAGTAGGGTGCCAGCCGATCAATGATTCTCTCTCATCATTGAGGTTTCTCTCTCTCTCCCTCTCCCTTTCTCTCTGAAATCAATAAAAATTTAAAAATAGATTGCCCTAACCCCATGGTCAGCGAACTGTGGCTTGTGAGTTACATGTGGCTCTTTGGGCCCTTGAGTGTGGTTCTTCCACAAAATACCACGGCCAAGGCGAGTCTATTTAAGGAAGTGGCATTAGAAGTTTAAGTTTAAAAAATTTGGCTCTCAAAAGAAATGCCAATTGTTGTATAGTTGATATTTAGCTCTGCTGACTAATGAGTTTGCCAACCACTGCCCTAACTTGTTTGTCTCAGTGGATAGAGCATCAGCCTGTGGGCTCAAGGGTCCCAGGTTCGATTCCAGTCAAGGGCATGTGCCTTGATTGTGGGCATATTCCTAGTAGGACGTGTGCAGGAGGCAGCTGATTGATGGATGTTTCTTTCATCAATGTTTCTAACTCTCTATCTTTCTCCCTTCCTCCTTGTAAAATATCAATAAATTTCAAAAAAAAAATTAAATCATAGTATATCAAAGAGACTCCAGAAAACACTTAACTACATAAAAGTTAATACTACTAAAGCTACTTAAGAGAAGAATAAAGTGTACAAACCTTTTTGAGATAGGGCCATATTGACATTATCACAATAGAAAATCCTGTAAAGAAGTAAACTGTTATTTATATTTACAATAATTCCATCACTATAAATACAATAAATACAACTTTTTGAATTCTAGCATGGATTTTAAAATTCTGAATTTACAAATTTATGCCCCAAAATGTCTACTTTATCAAACAACATGGTTTTAGGCTTGAAAGAATAAATATATTCCTTGACCATAATTAATATAATAAAAGTCTATGACCTATTTTCCCTTCCAAGCCTTAACTATAAATGGTAATTATTAAAAGCTTTGTTAGAGTGTTTATAGCAGAAATTAATGGCGGAAAGGCCACTTTGTTATAGAGGAAGAGCTAGACTCCTAATCTGTGTTGTTTGGGAGAGATTAATTAACTAACTATAGGGATGTCGAGGAATAAATGAAAGAAGGCAGTAGTTACAAAGAACCAGAACACTGCCCTGGCTAGCTGATTTGGATTCCAGGTCAGTGAAGTTTCGGGTTCAATCTCCCATAGGGAATATGCATGAGGCAGTCCATCAGTGTTTCTTTCCCTTTTTCTCCCCTCCCTGAACCCCCCCCCCCCTCTCTCTTTCATTAACCCTCACCCAAGAATATTTTCCCATTGCTTTTTAGAAAGAGTGGAAGGAAGGGGGAGAGACAGAGAAACATCAATATGATATTGGTTGCCTCCCACATGAGTCCACCTGCAACTGAGGTATGTGCCCTTGACGGGAATTGAACCTGGGATCCTTCACTCTGCAGGCCAACACTCTATGCACTGAGCCAAACTGGCTAGGGCTCCCTTTATGTCTCTTTAAAAATTAATTTAAAAATCTTTAAAACACACACACACACACACACACACACACACACAGGATACTTAAAAGTCATTATTTCTGTTAGGCTTCATTGATTGAAAACTGTAATGATAAACTCCAGTGCTAGTTGCCAATTTTAAATGGTAGGCACATGCAATCAAAATTCTATAAAGTTTTTCTAAAGAAGTTTTATTAAGATATAATTCACATATCATACAATTTACACATTTAAAATTATAATTCAGTGGTTTTTAGTATAATCAAATATTTAAAACCATTACCAAAGTCAATTTTAGAACATTTTAATAACCTAAAAAAAGAAACCCTGGGACTTTAGCCATATTTTGCTACAGTCTAAAATAGTCACATTCATAGAAACTGAAAGTAGAATGGTGTGGTCCCTAGAGACTGGATGTGGAAATGAGGAGTTGTTAACTGGATAAAGAATTTCAGTTTTGCAAGGTGAAAAACTAGATATTGGTTTTATAGCCAGGGAGATACACTTAACACCTCTGACCAAGATGGTAAAATTGAAGTTATGCAGTTTTACTACACTAAAAATAATTTTAAAAAAATTAAATATTAAAATACTAGAGGCTAGGTGCATGAAATTCATGCATGAGTAGTGTCCATAGACCTGACCAAGCAATCAGCTCCGTTCTGCGGGGCAACCGGGGACCCCCGCTGGCATCCACCTTGGCTGGCCTGGGGCCTGCGAGTTGAGGGCAGCTCCTGTATTGAGCATCTGCCGCTATTGGTCAGTGCATGTCATAGCAACCAGTTATTCTGCCATTATGGTCAATTTGCATATCAGGCTTTTATTATATAGGATACCTTATATAAGTTTCTAAAATCATGTAATTTCTAGTACTTACCTACACTGCTGAGAAACATAGTAAGATACAGAATCCTAATAGATCTCCATCGGCTCTTATAATGCTCCTCAGTTTCTATAATATCCCATTCTCTAGGTGTAAAAAAGAAAGAAGTAGTACTAATTTATCTCATTAAATGCAAATCTTTCTTTGGCAGACTTTTATTTGCTATGGCCTAAAATTATAGAAATTATATCAGAGGTATAATTTACTAATATTGATTTTTCTGTACTAATTCATTTATGAATAAGCATTATTTCTTTGGATTTCCATGGCCTGTGTTTATGCATCATTGTACAATTTTATTATTTCAGAGTGCTGAACCTTGTTAAACTGACAAAATGAATAAAATTTAAAAAAATAAATAAACTAGCTCCAACAATTAAATTTCCCAAAGGTGGGATATACAACTACTAAATATTTTAAGATAATTACTGTCATCATTATGACATGCTCTACTTGATGACAGCAAGTTAATTTTGCTGTAGGAAGCTATTCTGGCTAGGTCAAATTAATGCAGATGTGACACCAGGAAGGTTTGATGTGACCTAACACATTCCTAGCCTGAGATCTCCTGGAACACTTGCCTTTTGCTCTAACACATGGACTAGAGAGACGAGGTTGTTCATTCATATAGGCTTGTTATCTGGACTAAACGCCAAGTACATTAAAAAAGACAAGTACAGTGGTACCTCGAGATACGAGTTTAATTCGTTCTGTAACCTTGAGGTGTGGGAAACTATGAGACACTCGAGTGGCGGTAAAGTGGTGGGTCGGGTGCAGCCAGCCGATCCGCGTGATTACTCCTATCTCAAATATTGCTCGTATTTCAAAGCAAAAATCGCTCGCTCGACAGCTCATATCTCAAAAATCTCGTATGTTAGGGCACTCGTATCTCAAGGTGCCACTGTATATTAATCAAACATCCTATCTCTATCAAGTGATATACATGAGAGCATGTACCCATTAGATTTTTCATACATGCATAAAGAGTTAAATTTACTTTGAGAATTATGTTTTCAAATAATTAAGACAAGCAAAACAGACAAAATAATTTCTGATGTTCCAAGATTATTTTCTAAAATAGATTTCAGACTCACATTAGTCTTGAAAAAAGAAACCTTTATTTTTCAATTGTAATGTGACTGAGAGTGGTAGAGAGGGAGGGAAGAGGAAAGGTATTAGATCTATTGTGCCAGGTATATTAAATCAGTTCCTGATACAACATATACATATGAAGTGCTTAACACCATCCATGTCATTGCATAAAAAGAAGAAATCTTTAGGCCTTAGTCAAACTTCTATGTTCTAACTACACACAATAATTCTATTGACCTTATAAATGGTTTTTGAACCAGCACCAAAGTAGAAGTCCCAAAATAAAGTTGGGAGAACAGAAGTTGCTGACAACAACAAATACAGGTTTGCCAACAGATAACAAAAAACATGATGGATAGTCTGTCAAGAACAGAATAGGCAGAGAAATCAAGATGGCAGCATAGGTAAACACCTAAATTTGCTGCCTCACACAACAATTTCAAAACTACAACTAAAAGACAAAACGGAGATCATCCAGAACCACAGGAAGGCTGGCTGAGTGGAAATTCTACAACTAGAAGGAAAGAGAAAAGCACACTGAGACTCAGAAAAGCTACAGAAGGCAGAGGTACAGAGGTGCACGCAAGGAGAGGGCTGACAACTAAGTATACGGCTGGCTTTCTCAATCGGGAGGGAGACAAAAGCTCCCGACTGCTCTGACCTCCAGTTTTGGGCGAAACTCTGGGGACCCAGATTCTTTCGGGGAGAAACTGGACTGTCTGGCAGCAGGCGAAACCTGAGGTTGGCTTTCTCTCAGAGGTGCTTGCAGCAATTACCACGGGACACTGAGACCCAGGAGCCTCTTAGGGCAGGGCTGACTGGAAGCCATTGATGTCTGCTCTGCCCTGAGACTCTGCCCCATCCAAGCTGAGCACAGAGGCTTTTGCAAGTCTTATCTCATAAGGGTGTTTCCAGCACAGAAGTTCTTCCAGCATAGACACACCTGATCCTCACAGCCAATTGGCCTGGAGGTCAATTCCTCCCAGTGATATCAACAACAATCAAGGCTTAACTACAACAAGACTGTGCACACAGCCCACAAAGGGGTGCACCCAGAGTGTCCACCTCAGGTAACTGGGGAGGCTGAGCCACTAGACCTATAGGATATCTAGCACTCTATCAACTCAGGGGAGCAGACAAAATACAAAGACAAAGAAACAAGTCACAAATGAAAGAAATGGAGGAAAGCAAACGACTGGATATAGAGTTCAAAACCATAGTTATATGGTTTTTCAAGAATTTTCTAGAAAAGGCCAATATATTTAGTGAGAGCCTCAAGGATATGAAAAAGGGCCAACTAGAACTTAAGCATACACTTACTGAAATAAAAAATAATATTCAGAGATCCAACAGCAGACTAGAGGATCGCAAAAATCAAGTAAAAAATTTGAAATACAAAGAAGCAAAAAAAAAAAAAAAACCATCAGGAAAAGCAAAAAGGAAAAGAATCCAAAAATATGAAGATAGTGTAAGGAGCCTCTGGGACAACTTCAAATGTACCAACATCAGAATTATGGGAGTGCCAGAAGAAGAGAGAGAGCAAGATACTGAAAACCTATTTGAAGAAATAATGACCGAAACTTCCCCCACCTGATGAAAGAAATAGACTTACAAGTCCAGGAAGCGCAGTGAACCCCAAACAAAAATAATCCAAAGAAGACCACACCAAGACTAGATCATAATTAAAATGCCAAGAGCAAAAGACAAAGAGAGAATATTAAAAGCAGCAAAAGAAAAACAGTTCATTACCTATAAGGGAACACCCATAGGTTTGTCAGCTGACTTCTCAACAGAAATTATGCAGTCCAGATGGGAGTGGCAGGAAATATTCAAAGTGATGAATAGCAAGAACCTATAACCAAGATTACTCTACCCAGCAAAGCTATCATTCAGAATTGAAGGTCAGATAAAGAGCTTCACAGACAAGAAAAAGCTAAAGGAGTTCATCACCACCAAACCAGTACATTATATGAAATGCTGAAAGGTACTCTTTAAGAAGAAGAAAAAGGTAAATATGAAAACTATGAACAATAAATACGTATCTATCAACAACTGAGTAAAAAATCGGATGAACAGAATAAACTGGTGAATATAATAGAATCAGGGGCATAGAAAGGGAGTTGACTGACAGTTCTCAGGGGGAAACAGGTATGAGGGTGTGGGAAGAGACTGTACAAAAATCGTACACCTATGGATGTGGACAGTGGGGGAGGGGGAAAAGGGTGGAGTGGGAACCAGGTGGAGGGGAGCTACGGGGGGGGGGGGAGAGGGAACAATTGTAATAATCTGAACAATAAATATTTATTATAAATAAATAATAACAGAATAGGCAAAACACTAAAAAAAGAGATGAAACTTTAAAATATAGCAGTGTAATGGTGTCAAAATAAGCCAAAGGAAAATTGGGTAGGCAAAAATAAAAAGGACACCAAGTCAATTTTATAGAAAAGATTCCTTTATTAATTTTTGGTCGACAATATGTTTATATACTTTCAGAAAACAATTCCAAGACCAAGTAGACTCCTGCAACAGAAAGGAACTGACTGGTCTGCTCCTACCACAAAAACAAGAGGAGAAACAGTCCAGAGATGGAAGACGCTGATGATGCTTTGCCATGGGAGCAGTCAGCAGCTGTAAGTCACTACAGGATGCCTAGGGCCAAACCAGAGAGGGTCGGACCTACATTGCCACCATTTGTCCACCATCCAGATACCGTTGCTGATGAGTACACATAAGGAACTGTTTGACATTGAAACTGGGACTCATAACTATTGGATATTGAAATTGGGACTCAAACATTTTTCTTGCTCTTATAAGTTTAGTTCTAGCCTACAAAGGCAATGTTTTTAAAGACAAGAATCCGCGTGGGGGAGGGTGGGAGGAAACAGATTCAGAGGAAAAGAAGCAATGAACAGATTGTCATGCTACAGTGAGAAGGCAGGGGAGGTGTTTTTTTTTGCGGGGGGGGGGGGC
>JAAGEH010000293.1:14856516-14991795 GCA_011751065.1 Lasiurus cinereus
CATTAGTTCCTTACCTCCGGGGAAGTTGCAAGTGCGCGCCTTTTTTCTCGTTTGGCTAACTGCCTACTTAGGGCGTAGATGGGGCCCGGCAGATGGGGTCCAGCCCCAACTAACCCCTGACCCCCGGGGTCCGCACCCCCCTGGAATCTTTGGCAGAGCCTGCTGCTGTCACCTGGGAGTTGGAAGAAGCACAGTAGCATCAATGACCAGCTCTTCACCACAAGGAACATTGTTCAGTTTTATTAGTATTGATACATTCTCATGCCCTATGAGCATTTTTTTTTTTTTTTTACATAGACCTAAGGTCCAGAGAGGTTAATAACTTACCCGGAGTCATCTGGTGCGGGAGTGGTAGAGTTGGAACCAATTCAGTTCTTTTCAACCAATATGTATGGACACTTAATCCTATTGCCAGACCCTGTGCTGTTTGTTATAGGTTGCATGGTATATGCCATCTGTTTTGATTCTTGTCGGTGACCTTTGGTGTATCCTGTCAGACACATTCCGCTGGTGAAAGCGAAATTTGAAATGTGTTTTCTATTAGTTCGGAAGTATCTTCTTTGAATCCAGAGCTGACATTTTGTACTTGGATTCAATCTTGCAAATTAGTTTGTTAACAGCCCACAGAGACATATCAGATTCCTATGATTGGCTCCAAGAAAGTACATATGTAAAATAATTAGTCGGGTTTTTTTTTTCTTGTTTTTTTTCCCCCTCTAATAATACTTTACTGTATCATCAGCTTCTTGTTTAATCCCTGGCGTCTAGTACAATGTATGGCCTCTGCGTGTGTGTGTTTTACAAAGGGATTTTTAACCAGTATTAAACCAAGCATAATGTTTGCTAGTTGAATGAATGCTTATAGAATTACTTCATTTCACCTCTACAATCCTCCAAGGTGGGATTGTCTCAAGCATGCAAGGAACTGGAAAGCATGGAGATTAAGTAATTTGCCTAGGGAGCTAATCGAGAGAGCTAGCTAGAAATACAGGACTCCTGATTGTAAAGCCTGTGTTTTTTTACTGCTAGCCTTCGGGGCAGGGCAAAGGGGGGTGGGGATGTGAAGAAGAATCTTTTCCAGTATCTCTTAAAATATATCCGAACAAGTAATCAACTTTTATATATGAAAGTATTTGCTCTTATGTATTAGGCCAGATGTTGTTTCCCTTTTATAGGCTAAGGTGACTTACTGAAGGTCACATAGGTAATGGAAGAACTAGCTCTGATATTTTCCATTGCCGCCTCCAAGTGATGACTTGAGACCACAAAAGTACATGGAATGCAGTGCATGTAAGCCTTGTGAAATCTAAATAAACTATGTATTGTACCAATTTAAACAAAAAAAGGAAGAAAATATTATTTCTTAGTAATATATATAGCACCCAAACAAAGTAAATATTTGTAAAAGCCCATGGAAAAGAGGAGCTAGGTTTGAAAAGCTACTAGATAATTTGCTGAATGTTTCACAAAGGTTGAGACAATCTGTCTGATGAGTTTTCTTACATGAGTTTCCCTTAAAATAGATACTCACCCCTCTAAACAAATGAACAGATAAGTTTCCAATTTACCTGCTCTTGTATAAGATTAAAAGAATTGAATTTGCCGAAACTGGTTTGGCTCAGTGGATAGAACTTCGGCCTGCGGACTGAAAGGTCCTGGGTTCTATTCCGGTCAAGGGCATGTACCTTGGTTGCAGGCACATCCCCAGTAGGGGGCATGCAGGAGGCAGCTGATGGATGTCTCTCTCTTATCAATGTTTCTAACTACTATCCCCTCTCCCTTCCTCTCTGTAAAAAATCAATAAAATATATTTTAAAAAAAAGAATTTGTGGATGCTAGTAGATTTTAATAGTGCATATCTGGGTTATCTAAACACATTTTTTATTTGTATTGAAAATATATGATTTAAAAATAAAGTTACAAGATAAAAATTAGGTGTGCACTTTTGTGGAGAAAAGTTGTATATTGTGCTATTTTTTAAAATTCATTTATGCCTTTGAGATACGTATCAACTATATAAAGATAAAAGTCCAAAAAAAAATTAGGATTGCATTATTTAAATATTTAAGTACCAGAGTGATAGATAAAAATAGTAGATGGCAAAAAGAGATGTTGAGTAGGACTTTAGCAATATTGCTAATTTTTAGGAAAGACTTTTCATTCATTGGCACTGTACAAGAATTTCTATTTCTTTTTTTTTCTTTTTTTTTTAAATTAAATCTTTATTATTCAGATTATTACATTTGTTTCTCTTTTTTCCCCTCCATAGCACCCCTCCACCCAGCTCCCACCCCTCCCTCTGCCCTTAGCTCCCTCCCATTGATCTCATCCATAGGTGTATGATTTTTGTCCAGTCTCTCCCTGTACACAAAACCCTCACCCCTTCCCTCCTGAGAATTATGAGTCCACTCCCTTTCTGTGCTCCTGATTCTATTATATTCACCAATTTATTCTGTTGATCAAATTTTTAATTCACTTAATTTTTAGATTCACTTGTTGATAGATATGTATTTGTTGTTCATAATTTTTTGGCTTTTACCTTTTTCTTCTTCCTCTTCTAAAAGAGTACCTTTCAGCATTTCATATAATGCTGGTTTGGAGTTGATGAACTCCTTTAGCTTTTTCTTATCTGTGAAGGTCTTTATCTGCCCTTCAATTCTGAATGTTAGCTTTGCTGGATACATTATTCTTGGTTGTAGGTTCTTGCTATTCATCACGTTGAATATTTCTTGCCACTCCCGTCTGGCCTGCATCGTTTCTGTTGAGAAATCAGCTGACAGGCGTATGGGTGCTCCCTTGTAGGTAATAAACTGTTTTTCTCTTGCTGCTTTTAATATTCTCTCTTCTCTTTTGCTCTTGGTATTTTAATTATGATGTGTCTTGGTGTGGTCCTCTTTGGATTCCTTTTATATGGGATTCTGTGTGCTTCCTGGACTTGTAAGTCTATTTCTTTTACCAGATGTGGGAAGTTTTCAGTCATTATTTCTTTAAATAGGTTTTCAGTTTCTTGCTCCCTCTCTTCTTCTGGCATCCCCACAATTCTGATGTTGGTACGCTTAAAGCTGTCCCAGAGTCTCCTTACATTATGTTCACATTTTTGGATTCTTTTCTCTTCTTGCTTTTCCAGTTGAATGTTGTCTGCTTCTTTATATTTCAAATTTTTTACTTGATTCTTGCCTTTCTCTAGTCTGCTGTTAGGACTCTGTATAATATTTTTTATTTCAGTCAGTGTATGTTTAATTTCTATTTGGTCCTTTATCATCTTTAGTTGGACCTTTTCCATCTCCTCTTGGGTCTTACTAAATTTATCCAACTTTTCTAGCATATTCTTGAAAAACCTTATAAGTGTGGTTTTGAACTCTATATCCAGTCGTTTTTTTTCCCTCCATTTCTTTTGTTTGTGATCCCTTCCCTTGTCTCAGCATTTTCACTATGCCGGGGAAACTTCTGTGTTGAATTCAGCTTTATGATACCAGACGCAAAGCCCCAGAAGCCTCTGTTGAGCTTGGGAGGGGTGGAGTCTCAGGGCTTAAGGGACCGCCTTGCCTTCCAGTCGGCCCCGCCCTCCACGGCCCCTGAGTCTCACGTGACTGGGTAATGGCTGGAGCGGTCCTTGTGCGCGCACCCGCAGTGCCTCTAACCGCTGCCTTTCCAGCTCCCCTGTGCACTAGGACCACACGAGTCTAGGTCCCCAGGGTTTCGCCCGAAACAGGGGCCCAGTGGACTCAGAAGTGGCACAGTTCAAAGGGTCTGTCTCCCCCCCACTCGCGAAAGCCAGCAGCACAATCAGCAGTCTATCCTCCGCGCAGCACCATGCGTGTGCGAGACCAGACCTGATCTGCAACTCCCCTAAATTTCCGTGCACCTCTCCCTTTTCACAGTCCAAACTCCCCCCATATGAGTTTCGGCTGGATCTGGGGTTTAGTGTCATAAGATAAGGGGTTCAATGCCGTTGGGAGTCTCCGTTTCCCTCCCGCCAGAGAAAGCCAGCCAGGTACTCCGGCACCCGCTCTCTGCATGTGTGCGTCTCTGTACCTCAGCTTTTTGCAGCTCCTCTGGGTTTCTGTGAGCCCCTCTCTTTCCTTCTAGCTGTAGAACTTACACTCAGCCAGCTTTCCTGTGGTTCTGGATGATGTCTGTTCTGTCTTTTAGTTGTAGTTTTGAAATTGTTGTGCAAGGCAGCAGTGTAGGTGTTTACCTATGCCACCATCTTGGATTCTGTCCACCAAGAATTTCTATTTCTGTTTCACTTTGTTTTTCCCTGTCTCCTTGCTTTTTATTTACTTATTTATTTTGAAATTTTTCTTTTTTTCATATTTTTTATTAATGTATTACATATATACATATCTTCCCATTGCCCCCCTCCCATTCCCATGCATGCCCTAACCCCCCAGGGTCTTGTGTCCATCAGTTATGCTTATATGCATGCATACAAGTCCTTTGATTGATCTCTTATCTACCCCACCTCTTCCTAACCTTTACCACTATAATTTGACAGTCTGTTTGATTCTTTACTGCCTCTGTGTCTTTTTGTTCATCAGTTTATAATGTTCTTTATTATCCATAAATGAATGAGATTATGTTTTTTTTCTTTCATTGACTGGCTTATTGCACTTAGCATAATGCTCTCCAGTTCCACTCAGGTTGCTGCAAACGATAAGAATTCCTTGTTTTTTATGGCAGCATAGAATTCCATTGTGTAGATGTACCATAGTTTTCTGATCCAGTCATCTGCTGATGGGCACCTAGCCTGTTTCCAAATCTTAGCTATGTAAATTGTGCTGCTATGAACATAGGGGTGTATATATCCTTTCTGATTGGTGTTTCTAGTTTCTTAGCATATATTCCTAGGAGTGGGATTACTGAATCAAATGAGAGTTCCATTTTTAGTTTTTTGAGGAAACTCCATACTGTTCTCCACAGTGGCTGCACCAGCCTGCATTCCCACTAGCCGTGCACGAGGATTCCTTTTTCTCTGCATCTTCACCAACACTTGTCGTTTGTTGATGATTGCCATTCTGACAGGTGTGAGATGGTATTGCATTGCTGTTTTGATTTGCATCTCTCAGATAATTAATTACTTTGAGCATGTTTTCATGTGTCTCTTGGCCTTCTGTCTTCTTATGAAAAGATTCTATTTAGGTCTCTTGCCCATTTTTCTATTGAATCATTTATCTTCCTTTTATTAAATTGTATAAGTTGGCTGTAGATGTTGGAGATTAAACCTTTATCAGTGATAACATTTGCAAATATGTTCTCCCATACAGTGGGCTTTCTTGTTGTTTTGTTGGTTTCTTTTGCTATGCAAAAGCTTTTTATTTTGATATGGTCCCATCTGTTTATTTTTCTCTTTAACTTCCACTGTGCTAGGAGCAGTGTCAGTGAAGAAGTTCCTTCGGCATATGTCTGAGATTGTGTTGCCTGTGGATTCCTCAGGAAACCATCTTTTATGGTTTCCTGTCTTATGTTTAAATCCTGTATCCATTTGGAGTTTATTTTTGTGTACGGTGTAAGTTGGTGGTCTAGTTTCATTTTTGCATGAATCTGTCCAATTTTCCCAACACCATTTATTGAAGAGACTGTCTTGACTCCATTGTATGTTCATGCCTCCTTTGTCAAATATTAATTGAGCGTAGAGGTTTGGGTCGATATCTGGATTCTCTATTCTTTTCCATTGGTCTATATGTTTGTTTTCTTTTTGTGCCAGTACCAGGCTGTTTTGAGAACAGTGGCTTTGTAATACAGCTTGAAATCTGGTATTGAGATTCCCCCTACTTTATTTTTCTTTCTCAGGATTGCTGTGGCTATTCGGGGTCTTTTTTTTTGTTCCAGATGAATCTTTGGAGAGTTCTTTCTACTATGTCGAACAGGACTGATGAGAGTGGGCATCACTGTCTGTGAAACATGAAGTTGGTATATTAATGGGGAGTGCATTGAATCTATAAATTGCTTTGGGTAGTATGGACATTTTAATGCTCTTCCATGGTATGCTCTTCTATCTCTTTTTTCAGTGTCCTGTAGTTTTCTGGGTATAGGTGTTTTACCTCCTTAGTTAAGTTT
The DNA here is from genome assembly GCA_011751065.1 of Lasiurus cinereus. Taxonomy (NCBI): domain Eukaryota; kingdom Metazoa; phylum Chordata; class Mammalia; order Chiroptera; family Vespertilionidae; genus Lasiurus; species Lasiurus cinereus. The sequence goes on from JAAGEH010000293.1 coordinate 14,862,577, forward strand.
ATTCCTAGGTATCTTGATTTTTTTGGTGCGGTAGTAAATGGGATTGCTTTTTTAGTCTCTCTTTCTGTAAGTCCATTATTAGTATATAGAAATGCCATGGATTTCTTGGCATTAATTTTGTATCCTGCTACATCGCCAAATTTATTTATTAAGTCCATTAGTTTTTTTATGGAGTCTTTCGGTTTTTTTACGTACAGTATGATGTCATCTGTAAATAAGGACAGCTTTACTTTTCTTTTCCAACTGGATGCCTTTTATTTCTTCTTCTTGTCTAATTCCAATGGCTAATACTTCCAGTACTATGTCAAACATGAGTGATGAGAGTGGGCATCACTGTCTTGTTCCTGTTCTTAGGGAAAATGGTTTTTGTTTTTGCCCATTGAGTATGATATAACCTGTGGATTTATCATATGTGGCTTTTATGATGTTGCAATACGATCCTTCTATTCCCACCTTGTTGAGAGTTTTTATCAAGAAAGGGTGTTGGATTTTGTCAAATGCTTTTTCTGCATCAATTGATACGCCTATGTGATTTTTATCTCTCAATTTATTTGTGATGTGTCACGTTTATTGATTTGCGGATATTGTACCATCCTTGCATCCCTGGAATAAATCCTACTTGGTCATGGTGTATGATCTTTATGATGTACTGCTGGATCCCATTTGCTAGAATTTTGTTGAGGATTTTAGCATCTGTGTTCATGAGGAATATGGGCCTGTAATTCTCTTTCATTGTGTTGTCTTTATCTGGTTTTGGTATTAGGGTGATGGTGGCTTCATAGAAGGTGCTTGGAAATGTTTCTTCCTCTTGAATTTTTTGGAACAGGTTTTAATTCTTCCTTGAATGTTTGGTAAAAACCCCCCTGTATAGCTGTTTGCCTCCGGCCTTTTGTTTGCTGGATGCTTTTTATGACTGCTTCAATTTCTTCCCTAGTTATTGGCCTATTGAGATGTTTAGATTCTTTCTGATTGAGTTTTGAAAGGTTATATTTTTCTAGGAAAATGTTCATTTCTTCCAGGTTGTCCAATTTGTTGGAATAGAGTTGTTTATAGTGTTTTTTAAACAATCCTTTGTATTTCGATGGGGGTCTGTTGTTATTTCACCTCTTTCATTTCTGGTTTTGTTTATTTGAATCTTCTCTCTTTGCTTCTTGGTGATCCTAGCTAGAGGTTCATCAATCTTATCCTTTCGAAGAACCAGCTCTTGGTTTTGTTGATCTTTTATATTGTTTCTTTGGTCTCTATGTCATTTATTTCAGCTCTAATCTTTACTATTTCCTACCTTCTCCTTACACTGGGCTTTTCTTGTTGCTGTCTTTCTAGTTCCTTGAGTTGTAGGGTTAGGTGATTTATTACCATTGTTTCTTGTTTTTTACAGTAGGCTTGTAGAGCTATGAACTTCTCTCAGGATTGCTTTCACTGTGTCCCATAGATTTTGGATTGTTGTGTTTGCATTGTCATTTGGTGCCATGATGTTTCTTATTTCTTTCTTGATCTCTCTGGTTACCTAGTCATTGCTTAATAGCATGCTGTCTAGTCTCCATGTGTTTGATTTCTTTGGATTATTTTTATTGCAGTTGATTTTTAGTTTTATGCTCCTGTGATCTGAGACAATACTTGATATGATTTCTATCTTCTTGAATTTGAAGAGACTTTGACTCCTTGGCTATTTAAAAGTATAGGAAGCAATTATGTCAGTTTAGCTTGATATATACTTCAACAGTGGGTCCTATTTCTGCAGTAGCTCGCAGATATCACACTAGTCTGATGTGGTGACTTTAAGTATGTGGTATGGCTCCAGATGGGGCCTCCGTTTGATAAAACGGAGTTATTTTACCCTGGGCTTGGATTATTATCTCTTCATAGTGGCACTGGATAGCACTAAGCCCTACCTAGAAAGGGTATCCCAGAAAACCTGATCTTTTTACATTGTGCTTGGGACTGCAATGGGACTTAAAAAGTTCTGTGTAAACCTGAACTTCAGAACCAAACTCTAGTAAGTTATGTGTGTTTGATTTATTTTCTGTTCTTTGTTAAGTCAGGTGTTTTCAGCAAGGGATATACTGACTCTAGATTTGAAGTACTAACTTTTTTTTTTTAATTTGTCTTTATTGTTGATAGTATTAGAGATGTCCCCTCCCCCCATTGACCTCCTCCACACCACCCCCCAGGCCTTTACCACACTATGATCTGTGTCCTGGGGTTATGACATATAGACATACTAGTTCTTTGCTTAATCTCCAGCCTGTCAACCCCTACCCCACCTTACCGCACCCCACTTTTGCCTTACCTCTGGAGTGCTCACTTATGGCCTATATTACATGGAATTAAAGTGATCTGGAAGGCTCTCTTTTCTAGTATAGGGTTGAAAATTAGAAATAACTAAATTTTTATAGTACTTTACAAAATATTTGAAGAATTCAGTGCACTCAGGTTCTTTCCCATTTCCTTTACAACGTTCTGCTTTTAAAAAAATGTCCCACAGCCAAAACCGGTTTAGCTTAGTGGATAGAGCGTTAGCCTGGTGACTGAAAGATCCCAGGTTCGATTCCGGTCAAGGGCATGTACCTTGGTTGTGGGCACATCCCCAGTAGGGGGCATGCAGGAGGTGGCTGATCGATGTCTCTCTCATCGATGTTTCTAACTTTCTATCCCTCTCCATTCCTCTCTGAAAAATCAATAAAAACATATATTTTAAAAAATGTCCCACAAATGCCATCCATCATGCAATGGGCATTGTTGTGAACAAAAAAGTTAAAGGCAGCATCTTGCCAAAAAAATTTATGTACGTATTGAGCATATTAAGCACTCTGAGAACCAAGATAGCTTCCTGAAACATGTGAAGGAAAATTATCAGAAAAAGAAGGAAGTCAAAGAGAAAGGTACCTGGATTCAACCGAAGCATCAGCCTGCTCCACCCAGAGAAGCACACTTTGTCAGAACCAAAGGAAAGGAGCCTGAGTTGCTGGAACCCATTGCCTATGAATTTATGGAATGATAAATGGAGGGGGGTAAAAAAGACTTCTATGCTAATAAAATATGTTTCTCTTAATTGGTAGAAGTGTGGTGTTCCTTTCTCTCCCCGCCCCCCATAAAGAAAATTTGTTTTCCTAGAAAAAATAGATTGGTAGCTAGGTAGGTAGGTAGGTAGATAGATAGATAGATAGATAGATATAGATTTCAGAGAGGAAGGGGGAGAGACAGAGAAAGAGAGACGGACATCAATGATGAAAGAGTAATTAGTTGCTTCCTGCTAGTGTACCACTGGGCATCAAGCTAGCAACTGGGGCATGTGCCCTGACTGGGAATCAACCATGACCATGACCTCCTGCTAAAAAGGTCGATATGCAACCACTGAGTCACACTGGTCAGGCACAATTTTCTACTTTTTAAAAACATTTGGGGCTTTTTTTTTTTTTCCCCTCACCCAAGGATATTTTCCTATTGATTTTTAGAGAGTGGAAGAGAGGGAAAGACAGAGAAATACTGATGTGAGAAAAACGCATTGATTGGTTGCCTCCTGCGTGCATCCCAACGAGGGTCCAGACCAGGGAGAAGCCTACAACCGAGGTAGATGCCCCTGACTGAAATCGAACCCAGGAACCTTTGGTCCACAGCTGTATGCTCTATCTATTGTGCTAAACCGGCTAGGGCAAACTTTCTATTTTTATGTTTGTCTTGTTTTTATCTATTACCAACCTAGGAGAATAGTACCAAGGAAAATGGGATGTCTCATAAGCAATTTAGCATTTCTTACTGTGAAATGTGAGCTCTACCAAGCTCCAGTGTCCAGATTTCTTATTTAGTGTTCATGATTTTTACCTCTTTGGTCAGGTGATTAAACTCCATCCAGCTCCCTTTCCCTCCAGGAGGTCAGGCTGGCCCAAAGTCAGTCCTCCAATCAAATGATTTTTTCTGGTAATTAGCCAGAAACTACCCGGAGACTTTTTAGGGACCTTCCAGGAATCTCCTCATTAGCATAACAAAGGCTCTATCAGAAAATTTCAAGGATTTTATGAACTCCAAGCCAAGTACTGGCATTAAAGACCAGATACATTCTTTATTATACAGCACTAACATTTACCCTTCAAGAAAAGTGTAGTTAAGCGATTTGAACATACGATACATATAATACCTGGATTTTAAAGATTGCACTAAAGTACAAATGTGTATAATGACAGCATTTCAGAAATCACTTTGCCTTTTAACATTTGTTAATGAATAAGAAAATACTAAGAGGCAATGGCTTCTATTTTTTATTTATTTATTTTTTTTGTGGCTACGTGAATGGAAAAATATACACAAATATAGACAAACTTTCAAGAGCTCATTTGCAAGAATGGGTCTTCCTTCCTCTGACTGCTGGCACCACCTTCGCTCCAACCAAAGCCACTTTTACGCCTTCCCACGCTGCCCAGAGGCCCAGAGCAGCCGGGGCAGGGTGAAATGCCTGCATCTTGCCCAGCCGCTGGGTGCCTGTGTATGCAAATTAACCCAACATCTTTGTTGGTTTAATTTGCATACTCCTGATTGGCTGGTGGGCATTGTGAATGTACAGTCAATTTACTCTTACTCTTTTATTAGTGTAGATGTATTCAGATCTATAGAATTTATTTTGTTTGTTTTCCTATTAATAGGAAAATGTTAAGAATGTAATTGTCATCTGGTATTGAAAGCCCTGCACGGGTTAGCCCGGTATTCTATTCAAATGCTAAGAAGTATAGTTAGTTTCTCCCCTTGCTTAAGACAGTCTCTGACTTGGCCCTCCTGAATCTATTCCTTGATATTCAAGCCTCTGTAATTTCTTCCTTTTGAGTGTGGGCAGCAACTGTGGTTTGCCTTCTAATCAATAGAATATGGCAACAGAGATAGGATGTCACGCCCATTGAAACCAGGCAACCAATTGGTCTGGGCTACCTGTCACTACTAAGCCAATTAAGCATAGACAGGGTTGAATCATCTAGGACAGCGGTTCTCAACATGTGGGTTGCAACCCCTTTGCGGTCGAGCAACACTTTCACAGGGGTCGCCTAAGACCATTGGAAAACACAGATACGATTCATAACAGTTGCAAAATTACAGTTATGAAGTAGCAACAAAAATAATTTTATGGTTGGGGGTCACCACAACATGAGGAACTGTATTAAAGGGTCAGGGCATTAGAAAGGTTGAGAACCACTGTTCTAGGAGCATTTATTTCAATAATGCCAGCAGTATTGGAGAGCAATAGGTCATCCATGAAAATCTGCTCTGCACCTTCCCCTCATAAGCCGATTTATTTGGGGTAGGACAGTGGTCAGCAAACTACAGCTCACGAGCCACATGCGGCTCTTTGGCCTCTTGAGTGTGGCTCTTTCACAAAATACCACATGTGGGCTCACACTTACAGTGCAATTGAAACTTCATGGCCCATGCACAGAAATCGGTTTTCGGCTCTCAAAAGAAATTTCAGTGGTACTGTTGATATTTGGCTCTGTTGACTAATGAGTTTGCTGACCACTGGGGTAGGGCAAAGATTACAGGGAAAGGAGGCCAAAGGAATAAGAATGGGTATAATGAGCCCTAACCGGTTTGGCTCAGTGGATGGAGGGCCGACCTGTGGGCTGAAGGGTCCCAAGTTCAAATCCCGTCAAGGGCATGTACCTTGGTTGCAGGCACATCCTCACTAGGGGGTGTGCAGGAGGCAGCTGGTCGATGTTTCTCTCTCATGGATGTTTCTAACTTTCTATGTCTCTCCCTTCCTCTCTGTAAAAAGTCAATAAAACATAAAAAAAAAAAAAAAGAATGGGTATAATGATTACGGGACTCCCTTATCTTTCCATGATAATCGCCTAAATTCCAAGGTTGACTCCCAGATCCCTGTGGTGTACAACTCCCACAACTCCCAGCCAGGTTAGAATGTGCTGTCTTTAATCAAAACAAGCAATCACAGTTAACAGAGCATGATTATTATTTCTTGTAACTATAGCTAGTCCCCAATATTCTATTTCTGCTCCTAACACCGTGACTGAGTTATGTTTCATGGCAAAGTTAACCTTAGTTACATTAAGTTATGTAAGACTTGCTAGTCCACTAACTTTCATTCCTCCTGTTGGCCTTAAAAAAGAAAGCTGGCATGTTGTGAACTTCCTGTGAAGAGAACTATGTGGTAAGGGAACCATGGAAAGCCCCTAGGAGCTGAGACTAGCAACTTTCATATGCAGGTATTGTGTGGATATAAGTTTATGTTGGTAAATACTTAGGAGCATGATTGCTAGATTGTATCATGACTATGTTTAGTTTTGTAAGAGAAACTGCCAACTGTTTTCCAACAGTGGCTTTGTCATTTTGCATTTCTTCTAATAACAAATGAGACTACATGTTTATCCCAGCCCTTTCCAGCATTTGATATTGTAAATTTTTGGATTTTGGCCATTCTAATGGTTGAGTGGTAGTAATTTATTATTTTAATGATGACATGTAATGTGGGACATCTTTTCATATGCTTATAGGGTGGCACAAAGTTAGGTTTATAATTCTTCTTATGGAAAATAATGTAGTCTATATAGATAAAGATGAAAATTGACTAATTTTGCAATGCCCACTAGGCAATCAGGAGTGAGTATGCAAATTAACCCAACAAAGATGGTGGATTAATTTGCATACACAGACTCTGAGTGCATGTGTGCTGCACTGTCATAGCCACTCAGGGTCTCTGGGCAGCATGGGAAGGTGGGAAGGCGGTTCTGGCAGCTAGGGGAAGGAAGGCCCATTCTTGCATGAATCTTCATGCATCGGGCCTCTAGTAATTAATAAAAATGCAAGAATGAACTGTGTTTTTCATACTCACAGCTGTATACTTTTGCCACACTCTGTATTTGCCATCTGTACATCTTTAATGTGGTGTTTCTTCAGCTCTTTGGCCAGTTTGTAAATTTTTTTTTTCTTTCCTTATTTTGGATACAGATCCTTTATCAGGTAGGTTTTTTGCAAGTATTTTCTCACAGTCTTTGGCTTGTTTTTTCATTTCTTAATAGAGTTTATTTTTAATAAATGTTCATTGAATAAACCAATTTCTGTAAGTACATAGAATATTAGCTATATTTTCTGATTATACTGTTATAGGAATTCTTCTGAGTTTTAATAGTTTTGCTTTCTACACTTAGCTCTCTAATCCTAATCCACATATGTGGAATTTTTTTTGTGTATTAAGTGTGAGGTGTTGGGAGGTTTACATGCGAACATGTGCATTTACGTGTGTAGTTTTCTAAATGGTTCCTGGCAAATAATACAAAACTGTGTAAGTTTTAACCACTGCTATTGTTATCCAACAAATACTGATTTTTTTCCTCTGAGTCACTGTGCTGAGAATGGGAAGGAAGATCCTACACAATAATTCACAGTTTAGTGAAACTCGGGGCTCTACTTCATCTTTTCTACTTTTATCTCAGTTCTTTTTCTTTTTCCGGTATCTTAATTTTTCTACAGTTTCATTGAGATATGATTGATATACTAGCATAGCATTGTGTTAAACTGTATAAAATAATGACCTGAAATATATATATATATATAATGAAATGATTACCAATAAGTTTAGTTAACTAAACTTCTAAGTTTTTCTTGTGATGAGTGTTTTTAGGATCTATAAGATAAATAAAGTCATTTAAATTTTTGTTTCATAGATGTTGGTTACTACTGATGGGTGTGAGTAAGTTAGATGTTCTATACCGGAGACTTCTCCTTACAAAACTTTTTATCAGAGGATGGGGAAGGCCAGAGGATCTTAAAAGGTAAACATTTTTTCTGAATGCTTGTTCTGACTTTGTTTTAGTAAACATTTAAAATTTTATTTCACTTTTAAAATTCTTTGCTATAAATATAAAGTGATTAGAAAATTAAGTATTAATGTAAAAATTTAATTATTTCCTTTTCTCTTTTCTCCCTTTAATTATTTCTCTTTTTTTAATCCACATAATCATAAATTGAACTAGTTTTAAAAAGTCATTCAGTTGAGAAAATAAAGAGCTCTCAGAAATACAAGTTAGATTATTAACATTAATGATTTTTAAATTGATTTAGAGTTTCCAGAGACTGAGCATTCCTGGGTTTATTGAAACTATAAGGCCCTGACCAGTTTGGCTCAGTGGATAGAGCGTCCACCTGCGGACTCAAGGGTCCTGGGTTCAATTCCAGTCAAGGGCATGTATCTTGGTTGTGGGCACATCCCCAGTAGGGGGTGTGCAAGAGGCAGATGATTGATGTTTCTCTCTCGATGTATCTAACTCTCCCTCTTCCTCTCTGTAAAAAATCAATAAAATATATTTTTCAAAAAAGAAACTGTAATGACTATGAAACTGGGATATACTGTAGCTCATGGAAATATGTGGACTTAAAAAAATACATTTTCAAGATTTGTGCCTTTAATTTTGAGTCTTATATATGTTATTTACTTTCTGAACAATGATATTTCTTACATTTTTCTGTGATAAAATGTCCAGCTTGCACAACCTACTCTTTTTCTTTGTTAATTAAAATTAAATTTTAGCATGTTTTATGACCTGGACTTGACAATTTTTACTCACTATTCATCAGCCTTAAAATATGGCTATACTAATTTTTTTTTTCCTTTTGTTCCCCTTTACCATAACAGACTCTTTGAATTCAGAAAGATAATTGGAAACCGAGAAAGATGTCAGAATCTGGTTTCAAGTGATTATCCAGTATACATCGATAAGGTAGTAAAATGAAATAAATGTAAATATAGAAATTCTGTTTTAACATAAACATGTGACAAGAATAGTTGGGGGCCAAAACCGGTTTGGCTCAGTGGATAGAGCATCGGCCTGTGGACTGAAAGGTCCCAATCCAGGGTGTGCAAGAGGCGGCAGGTCAATGTTTCTCTCTCATCGATGTTTCTAACTCTTTATCCCACTCCCTTTCTCTCTGTAAAAAATCAATAAAATATATTTAAAAAAAAAAGAAAAGAATAGTTGGGGGTCAGGGGCAGGAAGAGATTCACCTAAGAACTTACATGCATATATGCATAACCTCTGGCAAAGGCAGGCAGGGGCAGAGTGGAGGAGATCAATGGGGGGGGGGAGGAAAATTTCTATAATACTTTAAACAATAAAGATACATTTTTAAAAGAATAGGTTGAATGTTAAGAATATAACAATAAACACTAGAACATGAGTACACATTATAGGTTTTTCATTTATATTTTTAAAATGCTCTGTGTGTTCTAATTGGATGCTTATAATAATTAAGTTTATTTATGCTTAGGAGCATATACTTGCCTAAATATAAGAAAATTAGAGGCCCAGTGCACAGATTTGTGCACTGATGGGGTTCCTTCTTCCTGACCTGTGGGGAATCTGGCCACAATCAGCTCTCCAATATCCCCTGAGGGTTCTTAGATTGCAAGAGGACACAGGCCAGGCCGAGGGTCCCCCACCAGTGCACAATTGGGGCTGGGGAAAGACCGCAGGAGGACTCCAGGAAGTGTCCGGTCTGCCTTGCCCAGTTCAGATCATGTTAACCTACTGGTTGGAGCATCTGCCTCCTGGTGGTCAGTGTGATTGGTTGAAGGGTCAAATGAATGGTCGAACACTTAGCATACAGTGGTGCCTCGAGATACGAGTGCCCTAACATATGAGATTTTTGAGATACGAGCCGTCGAGCGAGTGATTTTTGCTTTGAAATACGAGCAGTATTTGAGATAGGAGTAATCGCGTGGATCGGCCGGCTGCACACAACCCACCAGTTTACCGCGACTCGAGCGTCTCATAGTTTCCCACGCCTCAAGGTTACGGAACAAATTAAACTTGTATCTCGAGGTACCACTGTATTAGCTTTTATTATAAAGGATATTAAGGACTGGATCTTTTTGAACCTCATTTTTTATCTTTAGGCTTATGGGAATTAAAATAAACTACTCAACGTTTCAAAAAAATTGGCAATACAGGGAAGTATTCTAGTTTGAGAATCACTGCATGAGAAGTTATTAGCAAAAAGAACTTAAATAATATTAGGGAGCCCTGACTGGTTTTGCTCAGTAGATAGAGCATTGGCCTGCAGACTCAAGGGTCCCAGGCTAGATTCTAGTCAAAGGGATGTACCTTGTTTGCGGGCACATCCCCAGTAAGAGATGTGCAGGAAGCAGCTGATTGATGTTTCTCTCTCATCGATGTTTCTAACTCTATCCCTCCACCTTCCTCTCTGTAAAAAATCAATAAAATATATTTAAAAAAAAACACAATAAAAAATATTAAAAAAAAATAACATCAGGAAAATGGTATGGGATATAGTTAATTGCTGAGAAAATACTATAAAATTAGAGAAGTTAAAATATACAGCTTGTCCTTAAATACTGTCTTTGTTATAATATTAATGAGATGCTGCAGGAATTTAACTCATATCAATTAGCCAATGGTAAAATTGGCTTCTTTATAGAGTCATGGAACCTATCAAAGATGTTAAGTGAGGACCAATTGTATTTGAAATAGTTTTGTTTTTAAGGAACCAGACCACTTTCTGGAAATATTTCTAGGTTTATGAACTTGGATACTATTGGGAGGGGTTACAAATGGGTGGGCTTCCGATTTCTCATTGCCATCAACCAAGATAACTCTACTGTCATCTCTTTCATATATGTGATAACTTTAGAAGATTTCATTTTTCAAAAGTGTTCCACTCCTAAAGACAAAGTTTTAATTGGAAATTCCTCCTCTAACTGTTCATTCTGAATTTAGAACATATCTTCCTCAATTTTTACTAAAATTATCTGTTTTCTTCTTTTTTTCCTATTTAAAATCATAGTCGTGAATTAAATTTAAAGTATGCCAAAATAAAAATAAAAATTCTGCCGACACCGGTTTGGCTCAGTGGATAGAGCGTTGGCCTGCAGACTGAAAGGTCCCAGGTTTGATTCGGTCGGGGGCATGAACTTGCTTGCGGGCACATCTCCAGTGTGGGGCGTGCAGGAGGCGGCTGATCGATGTCTCTGTCTCATTGATGTTTCTGACTTTCTATCCCTTGCCCTTCCTGTCTGTAAAAAATCAATAAAATATATTTAAAAAAAATAAAAATAAAAATAAAAAAATTCTAATTTCTGAATCAATTTTCCTCCAAGGAAGAGATTTTGGAATGCATACTTTCAGATTTTCTTCCTCTCTACACCACATTTCTCACCCTCTTTCTGTTTCTCAGAAGCCAAATATAATTTATATACCATAAAATTCACAATTCAAAAGTGTACAAATTCAGTGCAGTTTTTTATTACATTCCCAAGATGTACAACCATTACCTTTATCATTGTCTCATTCTGAAACATTTTTATTGCTCTAAAAAGAAACCCTTTGCCTAATAGTTATCATTTCTCATTTCCCCAGACTCTTACCAGCTGGCAATCACTAAATTGCTTTCTCAAGGGATTCACTTATTCTGTACATCTGTCTACACTAATAAAAGAGAAATATTCAAATTGACCTCACCTCTGCAATATCCATCAGCTCAATCAGTGAGTATGCAAATTAATCCAAAAAATGGCGGATCAATTTGCATACATAGGCATGGAGCAGCCAGGCAAGGTGGGAAACCTGCTATGATGGGGAGGGGTGGAGGGAGCTACAGGAGTGGCAATGTGGCCAGAAGCGAGGACTTGCAGGCTCTCGAGTGGCTGGGAGTGAAGCCAGGGGAAGGAAGGCCTATTCTTGCACGAATCTTCATGCACTGGGCCTCTAGTCTATATATATAAAAGCCTAATTAACCGGTAACTATGACAAGCATGGACCCCCAGGGATAATTGCTCAATGCAGGAGCTGCCCCATGGTGGTCAGTGCACTCCCACTGTGGGAATGCTGCTCAGCTGACAAATAGGTGCCAGATGCTAGGATGACAGCTGGAGGACACAGCTGTGGCAGCACAGTACTCTACCGCAGACACTCCCCCTGCTTGTCTGAGCACTGTAGCAGGTAGGCACAGCAGGACGGCCGGATGAGTGGAATTGAGAGCACCACTCAGCCCAGGCTTGGGCTCCTCTCAGCCTGACACTTCATGCTGTGCGGAATCCACACAGCATGAGACTAGAGCCCAATGAGCTGGCAGGTAAGGCTGGGCTGCTGCAGTGCAGAGGTCCACTGATCTCCACAGGCCAGGCTGAGGAACCCCACTGCTAGTTTCATATAAACAGAATCATATACTATTATAGGCCCAGTGCACGAAATTCATGCACAGGAGGTCTGTGTCCCTCAGCCCAACCTTCATCCTTTCCAATCTGAAATCCCTAGAGGGGCAGTCAGACATCCCTCTCACATCCAGGACTGCTGACTACCAATTGCTCACCTGCCTGCCTTCCTGATTGCCCCTAACTACTTCTGCCTGCATGATTTCCCCTAGCCACTTCAGCCTGATCACCCCCTAACTACTTTCCCTTGCCGGCCTGGTCACCCCTAACTGCCTGCCACTACCATCTTGGTTTCTCCAACTGTCCTCCCTTGCAGACCTGGGTTCCTCCCAACTGCCCTCCCCTGCAGGCCTGGTCACCCCCAACTTTCCTCCTCTGCAGGCCTAGTCCCCTGAACTGACATCCCCTGCAGCCTGGTCCTCCCAAACTCCTCTCCCCTGCAGGTCTGGTCCCCCCCAACTGCTCTCCCATGCAGGCCTGGGTTACCTCCAACTGCCCTTCCTTACAGGTCCAGTTGCCCCCAAGATCCCTCCTCTGCCAGTTTGGTCACCCCTAACTGCCCTCCCCTGCAGGCTTAATGGACCCGAGCTGCTCTCCTTTGCAAGCATAGTCCTTCCCAACTGCCCTTCCCTGCTGCATCAGTGAGCTAGAAGACAGGGTAGGGAAAAATAACCCAAGTAGAGCAGCTTCTAGGAAAAAAAAAAAAGCAGGAGAAGAGAGGGGAAACAAAGATGGTGGCATAGGTGAACATCTAAATTGCTGCCTCGCACAACAATTTCAAAACTACAGCTAAAAGAACGGGTATCATCCAGAACCACAGGAAAGTTGGCTGAGTGGAAATTCTACAACTAGAAGAAAAGAGAGTGGCTCACAGAGACTCAGAGGAGCTGCAAAAAGCTGAGGTATGGAGACACATGCGTGGAGAGGACAGGCGGCGGTGTGCCTGGCTGGCTTCCTCTCTAGTGGGAGGGAGATGGAAACTCCCAACTACACTGAACCCTAGTCCTGACTGCATTGAACCCCAATTCCAGGAGAGACTCATATGGGGGGAGTATGGATTATCGAAAAAAGGAGAAGTGCACGGAAACTCAAGGGAGCCGGGAAAGGCAGGGGTCTGGAGACATGCATGCCAGGGCACACAGAGAGGACTGACTGCTGATGGTGCCGCTGGCTTTCTCTAGTGGGAGGAAGACCAAACTGCACTGAACTCCACTTCTGACTACACTGAACCCCAGTTTTGGTTGAGACCCTAGGGACCCAGACTCATACGGATTCCCAGAGTGCACAGAAACTCAGGGGAGACATGAAAGGCAGAGGGCTGGAGGCAGGCAAGCACGAGTGCACAAAGAGAGGGCTGCAGCAATTACCTAAAGACACTGAGAGCCAGGGACCGTGAAGGGCAGGGCTGAGGGGGAGCCAAGGCTGTCTGCTCAGCCTTGAGATTGCGATCGATTGAAGCCTAACACAGGGGCTTTTGCAATTTTGCAAGTCTTGTTATCATAAGCTTGACTCCAGCACAGTAGTTCTCTAGGCATAGACACAACTGATTCTCTCAACCAATTGGCTTGGAGGTCAATTCTCCCCAACCCCCAGTGAAACCAACAACAATCAAGACTTAACTATAACAAGGCTGTACCACATTCCACAAAGGGGTGCACCAGGAGACTTCACTTTAGGTAACTGGAGCGGTGGAGCTACTGGGCCATATAGGATCCCTAGCACACAAAGCTACTCTACCAACTCAGGAAAGCAGCAAAAATGCTGAGACAAAGAAATACATCACAAACGAAAGAAATGGAGGAAAACAAACAACTGGATATAGAGTTCAAAACCACGGTTATAAGGTTTTTCCTAGAAAAAATGGATAAATTTAGTGAGACCCAAGAGAAGATGAAAAAGGAACAACTAGAAACTAAACATACACTAACTGAAAAAATATTACAATAGCAGATTAGAGGGAAGCAAGAATCAAGTCAAAGATTTGAAATACAAAGAATCAGAAAACAACTGGAAAAAGCAAAAACAAAAAAGAATCGAAAAATGTGAAATTCTATGGGACAACATCAGAATTATGGGGGTGCCAGAAGAAGAGAGAGAGCAAGATAGTGAAAACGTATTTGAAGAAATAATGACCGAAAACTTCTATGTGGTAAAAGAAATAGACTTACAAATCCAGGAAGTGCACAGAACTTCAAGACACATCATAATTAAAATACCAAGAGCTAAAGACAGAGAATATTAAAAGAGCAAGAGAAAAAACAGTTCACAACCTACAAAGCAGCACTCATTCGATTGTCAGCTGATTTCTCAACAGAAACTATGCAATCCAGGCAGGAGAATTAAGGAATATTCAAAGTGATGAATAGCAAGAACCTACAACCAAGGTTACTCTACCCAGCAAAACTATCACTCAGAATTGAAGGTTAGATAAAGAGCTTCACAGATAAGAAAAAACTAAAGGAGTTCATCAATACCAAACCAGTATTATATGGAAAGGTACTCTTTAAGAAGGGGAAGAAGAAGAAAAAGGTAAAGATAAAGATAAAAATTATGAACAACAAATACATATCAAGTGAATCTAAAAATCAAGTGAATAAAAAAATCTGGTGAACAGAATAAAATGATGAATATAATAGAATCAGGGGCATAGAAAGGGGAGTGCACTGACAATTCTCAGGGAAAGGGATGAGGATGGTGCAGGGAGAGACTGGACAAAAATCGTTCATCTGTGGATGAGGGAAATCAGGGGGAGATAAGGGTAGAGGGAGGGGTGGGAGCCGGGTGGAGGAGAGCTATGAGGGGGGGAAAAGAGGAACAATTCTAATCTGAACAATAAAAATTTATTAAATTAAAAAAATAAGTAAAAACTTATAAAAAAATCAATCTTATGTTTGGACCTAAAATTGATTTTTATTTTACCAAATTCCCAATTATCCCAACACTATTTATTGAATTACTAGAGGCCCAATGCACGAAGATTCGTGCAGGAATGGGACTTCCTTTCTGATGCTGCTGGCAGCGCCTTTGCTCTGGCCAGAGCTGCTTTTCCACATTCCCATGCTCCCCAGAGGCCCAGAGAGGCTGGGGAGATGCGGTACACCCGACTCCAGACACTCAGCACCTGTTTATGCAAATTAACCACCATCTTTGTTGGGTTAATTTGCATACCCATTCCTGATTAGCTGGGGGACATCAAGAATATACGGTCAATTACTATCTTACTCTTTTATTAGGTAGATTATATCCTTCATATTAATTTGTACTATCTTTTTTTAAAATATTATTTTATTGATTTTTTTACAGAGGGGAAGGGTGAGGGATAGAGAGATAGAAACATCAATGAGAAACACTGATCAGCCACCTCCTGCATACCTCCCACTGGGCATGTGCCCACAATCAATGTACATGCCCTTGACCATAATAATCGAACCTGGGACCCTTCAGTCCATAGGCCGATCCTCTATCCACTGAGCCAAACCAGTTAGGGCTGTATGATCTTTATCAAATAGTTTGCTTTTCTAAAATACATGCGAAAAACACTTTAAAACTATATTTGTAGGCAAAAAGATGACTAAATTATGAAGACTTCTTAAATTAAAAATTTCATATAATACACATTAGGTTTTCTTACCATATTTTATAAATGCAGTGTAATCCTGATTAAAACATTCAAATTAGGAATTAGGTCCATAAATGGTTCCTAAAATAATTTTTGGAAAAATCATGAGAGTACAATCATATGAGGAATACCGGGACAGGAAAAGTGATAAGCACCAACTGTTTTGGTCATATTTCAGTGGGAATTATAAAGTTGCACTATGATCAACTGAGGATGCTATTGGTTTCAGAAATAAAAGATAGGCTACTGAAGGATTAAAAATAATATGCCATAATTTATGCAATTTATTTCATAGTAAGGCAGGTTTTTTGTTCTTGTTAATCCTCACCTCAGGATATTTTTTCCATTGATTTTTTTTAGAGAGAGTGGAAGGGAGGATGTGAGAGAGACAGAAAAAAACATCAGTGAGAGACTCATTGATAATTTGCGTCCAGCACCTGAGGCCAACCCAGGTACATGCCCTTTAAATAGGTATCAAACCTAAGACCCTTCAGTCCATAGGCCCATACTCTATCCACTGAGCCAAACAACCTAGAGTGAATTTGTGTTTTAAATTAAGCTATACAAGGTATGTTTGTTTTTAATGAAAATATTTGATGCTTTAATGCTAATTTAATTTTTATTACTAGCGTGATTTAAATAACAAATTATTAAAAAAAAAACACACACACAACTATTTGCCTAGCCTGTTTGGCTCAGTGGATAGATTGTCAGCCTTGGACTGAAGGGTCACGGGTTCAGTTATGGTCAATACTACATACTGCGGTTGCAGACTCCGCACCGACCAGGGCCTTGGTCAGGGCATGAAGGAGGCAACCAATCGATGTCTTTCTCTTACATCGACATTTCTGTCTTTCTTTCTCTCTTTCACTTTCTCTAAAAATCAACGGAAAAAATATCCTTGGGTGAGGATTAAAAAAAAAACACCTCAAAAAAGACAAATAACTATTTGAGGGAAGAAAAATTCCCTTCATATATATGCAAATGTCATATTTCTCCTTATATGATGTGTTGACATGATGTATTACATAAGTAGATTGCCTAAAAATATTTCAACATATTTTATATCACCCTTATTTGATTGTAGTAAATTTTTGTTACAATTTGTAAATTGTTCATATGTTTACTTTAATAATATCAAATTATTCTAATAGCATTTTATTTGGCATTGTTGTATTGTATATCATTGTGTAAATGAGGTTTATTTATAGTTTACTTTTCCAACTAGACTGTAATAAAGGACATTGAATGAAAAGGAATGTGTGTGAATCAGACTCAGGTCCTCAGAAAACAGTATGTGGCAAAATCAATACATAGTAGGCACTGGAAAAAAAGGTTTTTATTAATGGAAATTTTTTTTTTTTATAAATATATTTCTATTGACTTTTTTACAGAGAGGAAGGGAGAGGGATAGAGAGTTAGAGACATCGATCAGCCGCCTCCTGCACGCCCCCTACTAGGGATGTGCCCACAACCAAGGTACATTCCCTTGACTGGAATCGAACCTGGGACCTTTCAGTCCGCAGGCCAATGCTCTATCCACTGAGCCAAACCGGTTTCGGCTTAATGGAAATTTTATATATATATATATATATATATATTTTATTCATTTTTCACAGAAAAGAAGGGAGAGGGACAGAGAGCTAGAAACATTGATAAGAGAGAAACATCGATCAGCTGCCTCCTGCATACCCCCTACTGGGGATGTGCCCGCAACCAAGGTACAAGCCCTTGACCAGAATCAAACCTGGGACCTTTCAGTCTGCAGGCTAACACTCTATCCACTGAGCCAGACCGGTTTTGGCTTAATGGAAATTTTTTATTAAAAAGCATCCTATTTAATTAAAAGGGAATATGCAAATTGACCGTCATTCCGTGACAAAGATGTCAAGGACCATAGCCACAAGATGGTGGCGACCAGTCTCCCTCAACTTTGCTGGTGACCCCCAGTCCCAGGAGGCAGCAGGCAAGCAGCATGGCTACACCCACCACACCACTTGCCACCAAACCACTTGCTGCCGCTGGAGCACCCCAGTCCTTTCACCCCCTTTTGGGGGACAGCAGGCGCTGGAGTTCCCTAGTCCTTTCATGGAAAATGAGTTGCCTCAAAAATTGGTAAACTTCTTAGGACAAAAAGCATTCAAAATCTTTGAAAAGGGAATTCCAATATTTATAAAAGTTTGGACTAAATAATTCAAGGTTATTTCCATTATAATCTTCCATCATTTTGTGATATTAAGATTCTTAATTCACATAGTACCAGCTGTATTGAATGTAAGCATATATTATTTAAAGGAGTGGCTATTATTATGAAAACCCATAAAACCACAATGTATGTGAAGCACATTCTATGTGATTTTCCTTATGGCTGTAGTTAATGCCCCTAATCTGGCAGTCAGACATCCCCTGTCAGAAGGGCCCAGATTGGAGAGGGTTCAGGCCAGGCTGAGGGACACATCCCCATGTTCAAATTTTGTGCATTGGGCCTCCAATATGTCTATAACAGACCAAAATATCCTTGTTTACATGTATAAATCTTAGTTTTGTTTTTCTTTTAGATTGAAGATCAATCAGACTGTAAGATTCTAGATGGACATTTTGTTTCCCCTATGGCCCACTATGTTCCTGATATCATGCCAGTTGAATCTATTATTGCAAGGTAAGAATTTTTATTCAGAAAGTTAAAAGTACTAAGTTGTTTATGTTAATTTAAATTATAACAATATCAGTGCCATCTTATTTCAAATTACATAGCATTAATTATAATAATTATGTGACACTATTCTCATTATACATGGGGTGGGTGGAGAGTGAAATTAATAGAGCTTTATTATTTTGACATATTTATTATGTATTTGAACTTAAGCTGTTATTCACTGAAAATATCCTATATAATAAAAACCTCATATGCTAATTGTCCAGTCGACCGGTCAGCTGTTCAACCAATCAAAGCATAATATATTAAAGATATTCTAAGGCCGCTCAGCCACTCACTATAATGTGCACTGACCACCAGCGAGCAGATTCTCTGAACGGTAGGTTAGCTTGCTGCTGGGGTCTGGCTGATTGGGACTGAGCGAGATGGGCCAGACATACCCTGAGCCCTCCCTGGCTGGCCAATCGCCCATTTCCCTCCCTGGCCCCGATCATGCACTGGTGGGGCCCCTCGGCCTGGCTATGCCCTCTCACAATTTTGGTTCCCCTGAGGGATGTCAGAAAGCTGGTTTTACCTAGATCCCACAGGCCAGGCCTAGGGACCCCATTGGTGCACGGTCTCTATTACTGTTATAAATACGTTTTGTATAAGTTTCATGGTAATCACAGAACTAAAATCTATAATGTCTGAACAAAAGAGAAAGATAAGAAATATAATTATGTCACTACAGAAAGTCATCCAATATAATAAAAGAGAAACATATAGCCCTGACTGGTTTGGCTCAGTGTATAGAACATTGGCCTGCGGATTCAAGGATCCCAGGTTCGATTCTTGTCAAAGGCATGTATGTTGGTTGCGGCACATTCCCAGTAGGGGGTGTGCTGGAGGCAGCTGATTGATGTTTCTCTCTCATTGATGTTTCTAACTCTCTATTCCTCTCCACTCTTCTCAGTAAAAATTCAATAAAATATATTTAAAAATTAAATCAGTAAAGTTCATGAGGAGCTGAGGGCATGGGAAAACCCCCTTTTAGAAGGGGAAAAAAAAGGAGAAACCAGGATGGCCACATTGGTAAACACCTGAACTTGCTGCCTCCCACAACCACTTCAAAACTACAACTAAAAGACAAAATAGACATCATCCAGAACCACAGGAAGGCTGGCTAAGTGTAAATTCTACAATTAGAAGGGAAGAGAAAAGCACACAGAGACTCAGAGGAGCTGTGGAAGTAAAGTGCAGAGGTATGGAGGTGCACATGCAGAGAGGGCCGGCAACTGAGAATGCGGCTGGCTTTTTCAATCCTCAGAGAGACACAAGCTCCTGACTGCTCTGAACTCCAGTTCTGGGCTAGCCTCTGGGGACCCAGACTCATATGGGAAGAAACTGGACTGTCTGGCAGTGGGCAGAACTTGAGGGCAGCTTTCTCTCAGAGGTGCTTGCAGCGATTACCTCGGAACACTAAGTCCCATGGGCCTCTTAGGGCAGGGCTGATAGGAAGCCATTGCTGTTCGCTCTGCCCTGAGACTCCACCCCAGACAAGCTGTGCACAGAGGCTTTTGTATATAAATGGCTTAGTCCTTTGAAATCTAAACTTACCTTACAAACTACAGGCCCAAGCCCCATAGCAGCTTGTATTGCTTCATAACTGGGCCTCATCATGGCATCTCCAAACCTCAAACAAAGAAGAGGAATCTGCAGATCTCTCCATAGCTTCTGCTGGGTGGCCTCAGGCAGAGGCTAAATCAGCACCTCCTTGGAGATCCAAGAGCCAGTGTACCTAGTTGTCAGAGGAGGATTATCCAGATTACAACTCCTCAGATCCATAAGGGACACAATCAGGGGTCAGACTCAGGGAACACCAAAGCCCCACTGAAGCAAGTCTTGCCTTATAAGGGTGTCTCCAGCACTGAAGTTCTCCTAGTGTAGACACAGCTGATCCTCACAACCAACTGGCCTAGAGGTCAATTCCTCCCAGTAATACCAACAACAATCAAGGCTGAACTACAATAGAACTGTGCACACAGCCCACAAAGGGGTGCACCAAGAGTGTCCACCTCAGGTAACTGGAGGCTGAGCCACTGGGCCCTATAGGACACCTAGCACACAAATTCACTCTATCAACTCAGGGAAGCAACCAAAATGCAGAGACAAAGAAACAGGTCACAAATGAAAGAAATGGAGAAAAGCAAAAGAGTGGATATAGAGTTCAAAACCACAGTTACAAGGTTTTTCAAGAATTTTCTTAAAATGGCCGATAAATTTAGTGAGACCTTCAAGGATATGAAAAAGGACCAACTAGAAATTAAGCATACATTGACTGAAATAAAAAATAATATCCCCAGATCCAACAGCAGACTAGAGGAACACAAGAATCAAGTCAAAGATCTGAAATAAAAAGAAGCAAAAAACACCCAAATGGAAAATGAAAAAAGAATCCAAAAATTGGAAGATAATGTAAAGAGTCCCTAGGACAACTTCAAGCATACCAATATCAGAATTATGAGGTTTCCAGAAGAAGAGAGAGAGCAAGATACGGAAAACCTATTTAAAGAAATAATGACCGAAAACTTTCCCCATCTGGTGAAAGAAATAGAATTACAAGTCCAGGAAACGCAGTGAACCCCAAACAAAAGAAATCCAAAGAGGACCACACCAAGACACATCATAATTAAAATACCAAGAGCAAAAGACAGATAATATTAAAAGCAGCAAGAGTAAAATAGTTACCTACAAGTGAGCACCCATATGATTGTCAACTGATCTCTCAACAGAAACTTTGCAGTCTAGAAGGGAGTGGCAGGAAATATTCAAAGTGATGAATAGTAAGAATCTACAAGCAAGATTACCCAGCAAAGTTAGCATTCAGAATTGAAGGTCAGATAAAGAGCTTCACAGATAAGAAAAAGCTAAAGAAATTCATCACCACCAAATGCTGAAAGGTATTCTGTAAGAAGAGGAAGAAGAAGAAAAAGGTAAAGATAAAGATTATGAACAACATGCTCAGCCAGGTGTGGCTCAGCGGTTGAGCGTCAACCTAGGAACCAAGAGGTCACCGGTTCAATTCCCAGTTAGGGCATATGCCTAGGTTGCAAGCTCAATCCCCAGTTGGGGAAGATCAGGAGGCAGCAATCAATGATTCTCTCTCATCATTGATGTTTCTTTTCTCTCTCCCTTTCCCTTCCTCTCTGAAATGAATAAAAATATATTTAAAAAATTATGAACAACAAATACATAATTATCAAGTGAATCTAAAAATCAAGTGAATAAAAAATTTGATGAACAAAATAATCTGGTGAATATAATAGAATCGGGAGCATACAAAGGGAGTGGACTGACAATCTTCAGGGGTAAAGAGGTATGAGGGGTGTAGGAAGAGACTGGACAAAAATCATACACCTATGGATCAGGACAGTGCGGGGGTCGTTAAGGGCATGGGATGGGATGGGAACCGGGTAGATGAGAGCTATGGGGGAGAAAAAAGAACAACAATTGTAATAATCTGAACAATAAAGATTTTAAATAAATAAATAAACAAAAAGAGAGAGAAAACATATAAATTGACATACCTCCCCTATACTCACCAGCCAATCAGAAGTGACTATGCAAATTAACCTGACAAAGGTGGTGGGTTGATTTGCATACTCTGGCACCGAGCAGCTTGGGTCTTAGGAATATCCTCTGGACCCAGGCTGCTCCTTGCCTGTAGGCCTGTGTGTCGGCCTGAGCAGCTGGGGTTACAGAATGCCCCCGGCTACTCTGGGCCTACAGACACAGGCTCCAAGTGGCTGGGGGCTGGTGGTTGCTTGTGCTTGTGCTGGCACCAAGTAGCAGCCTGGTGCCATGCCCCCAGTCCGGCACCCACAATGAGGCTGGGTGCAGGCCTTGGGGGTATATGTGGACCCGGTGGCTGCTGCGCCCAGCGTCCACATACTCCCTCCAGGGAGCCCTCACCCCACGGGAGTGGCTGCCAGCCTCAGAGGCGTGCTCAGTCCCCACCCCTCTACCCCCTAAACCCCCCCGGGCTGCAGGGATACACCCCCCTAGCCCAGCAGGTCCTCTGCACATGAGCTGCAGATAAAACACCTTTAATTTTTAATATATTTTATTGATTTTTTTTTACAGAGAAGAGGGGAGAGGGTTAGACAGTTGGAAACATTGATGAGAGAGAAACATCAATCAGCTGCCTCCTGCACACTCCCCACTGGGGATGTACTCCCTACCAAAGTATATGCCCTTAACAGAAATCAAACCTTCAGTCTGCAGACCAACACTCTATCCACTAAGCCAAACCAGTTTGAGCGTAAACACCTTTTCTGACCACTTATTGGCTAAGTTTCCTGTACACTGCCATTTACACTGTTCTTGGTAACTTGGTTTATAAGAATCCAAGAAGGTGATCTAGGGTTTTTCCACCACACTCCTGGAGGAAAAAACGAAGGTCTGCTGCTGGAGTGGCTAAGAAATGTCATATCCTGCCCTAGCTGGTTTGGCTCAGTGGATAGAGCCTCGGCCTGCGGCCACAGGGTCCAGGTTTGATTCTGATCAAGGGCATATACCTAGTTTACAGGTTCCTCCCTGGCCGGGACCCCAGGTCAGGGCTCATACAGGAGGCAACCAATCAAAGCGCCCCTCTCACATTGATGTTTTTCTCTGTCTCTCCCTCTCTCTTCCACACACTCTAAAAATCAATTGAAACATATCCTCAGGTGAGGATAAAAAAAACAAGGAAGATATGTCATATCCTCTGAAAGAGACATCTTGAAAATGCCTAAAGAAAGTTGTCATTTTTTCATGGTGAAGGAACTGAAATCCATGTTGATGAAAATACCTTGGCGGCTGTGGTGGCTGCAGCAGCTGCAGCAGCAGGGTGATGGGGCTGGTACCTTTGCCTGATCAGCCTGGTCGCCTCCTGCAGAGGGAGGCCTGATGGCTCCCAGTCTGTTGGAGGGGCAGGTTGGGCTGAGGGGACCCCCCACTCCATGCCAGTGCACAAATTTTGTGCATCGGGCCCCTAGTCAAATTATAAAAGAAAAGAAAAAAGATAAAGAAGAAACAAAGCACTCATGAAACAGGCAGAAACAATGAACAAAATGGCTATAGTAAGTCCATACCTATCAATCTCTTTAAATGTAAATGGACTAACTTCTCCATCAAAAGAGGACATGGAATGGTTGAATGGATAAAGAAACAAGACCCAGCCCAGCTAGCATGGCTCAGTGGTTGAGTGTTGACCTATGAGCCAGGAGGTCACGATTCTATTCCTAGTCAGGGCACATGCCCACTTTGTAGGTTCAATCCCTAATCCCCGGTGTGGGATGTGCAGGAGGCAGCCAATCAGTGATTCTCTCTTAACATTGATGTTTTTATCTCTCTTCACTCCTCCCACTGGGGATGGAGCCTGCAACCTGGGCATGTGCTCTGGCTGGGATTCTTTTTGGTGCATAGGGCAATGCTCAACCAAGCCACACTGACCAGGGCAGAAAAGCAGTTCTTGTTGCCTGAGAGTGCAGCCACAGCCTAAAGAATACTGTTTTCTAAGACTTAATCATGTACATTAATGTCTCTAGCATAAGAAAATGTTATTATGCATTTAGAAAGTTGTGGTATTGAACAAGGTAAAAAAGGATTACAATAAATTCTGAGTCTCTATGGTAATTGAATATTTAACTATCCTAACATAAAGCAAATTTACAATTTCTTTGTTGCCTTTAGGCAAATATTAAATACTCAATTACAGTTGTTTTTTTTAATGAAGATTTGCAGTTTATTTATTTATTTACTTATTTTTTAAATATATTTTATTGAATTTTTACAAAGAGGAAGGGAGAGATAGTCAGAAACATCGATGAGAGAGAGTCATCGATCAGCCGCCTCCTGCACAACCCCCAGTGGGGATGTGCCCGCAACCAAGGTATGTGCGCCCGACTGAAATTGAACCCGGGACCTTCTAGTCCGCAGGCCGACGCTCTGTCCACTGAGCCAAACCGGCTTCAGCTCAATTACAGTTTTAATACCAAAATTCTGAAGTCTTTTTTTCTAAATAATTTAATTATGAAACTTTTAAGCTTTGAAAGTTTGTATTAGAAGCCTTTAAAAGATAATTCAGTGAGGTGCTTTATTTTAAATAGGTTCCAATTTATTGTGCCTAAAGAATGGAACAGCAAATATAGACCTGTATGCATTCATCTTGCTGGAACAGGAGATCATGTAAGACTTTATATTATGACATCTAATACCTAATTTGTCAACATACTCTCCTTAACAAATGTGATTATTATATTCTTTAAGTGTCTCATATTTTCTTTCCTTAGCATTACTGGAGACGACGAACACTGATGGCTCGTCCTATGATTAAAGAAGCTAGAATGGCTTCTTTGTTGTTAGAAAACCCTTATTATATCCTTTTGTGATACCTAGAAGTCTTTTCTCTTATGTATTTATAGATTTAGTCATCCAAAGGAATAATAGATAGTAGCTAACTTTTCTAAATCAGGTAAATTTAGTCATCAGTTCAAAAAGTAATTAAAAGTGAAGTGAAAAATTACTTTTTATAGATTAAAGAGCAGTCAGACTTTTAAAAAGTCTTCATGCCTTTTGAAAACTAAAGTAAGGATTGTGTTTCTATTGTATAATAAAGATAAATGGTACTTCTGTTTCCTGTGAGACTTACTTTATGCTACATTTTAATATTAAGTCAAATGTTTGCTATTAAGGAAACAGTCATGTTTTAAGTGCTTTACAGTTAAGTATCAGTTGAGGTTTAGAAGAGTTCTTAACTTAATTTTCAAGATGATGTCAGACTATGTCCAGAAGAAGAAACGAAACTGATGCACAAATACAATGAAATGCTCAACGTTGCTGGTAATAAGAGAAATGTAAAGATAAAGCAACAATTAACAAATATTTTTAAAACAAAACATAATACTCATGAGCCTATTGTAAAATGGGCACTCTCATTACGGATTACTGAATATCAGCTCAACACCTAGGGAAATTTTTTATCACAATAAATTAAGAGCCTTAAAAAGCTTCACATCCTTTTGATAGAGTGATTCTCTTTCTGGGAAATTTATTTTAAGGGTAACATACTAAGAAAAGAGAAAGTAATAGAAAGGAGAAAAGATAACTTTATTTACAATAGTAAAACATTAGAAATAGCTTGAATGTCCAATAATAGCAACATGGTTGAGAAAACTGGTTTATAATATTGTAATATCATGCAATTGGTTCTGTAATGTTTATTGTTCTACCACTTATTGTCTGTATGACCATGGACTTGTTAACCTAATATTTTAGACCATCAATATTTTTGTTAGGTTATTCTGAGTATTACAGCGTTAACACTGTCTAGAACATTGCCTGGTAAATAAGTGTTGAGTAAATTTTAACAGTTATTATTTTTTTTAAAGTTTACAGCAATGTATGTATTTATAATATAGAAATGGGATATTTAACTCTATGGAATGATATAGGTATACAAAAAAAAACCTAAAAACAAAACTCATTTAAAAGCACTAGGAAAAATACACCAAGGTATTAACATAATTGTCTGTAGATAAAGTAAATTTTTTCTAATCCTTTCTGTATTTTCTGAAATTTTTAAAATTGATTTTAAAAATCAATTTTTAAAGGGGAAGAGAGGAGGAAGGGGGAGGGAGAGAGGAAGAGAGAGAGAGAGAGAGAGAACATCAATTTGTTGTTCCAGTTATTTATGCATTCATTGCTTGCTTGCTTGTGTGGAACCTGGAGATGGATTTACCAACCTTGATGTATAGGGGTGATGCTCTAATCAACTAAGCAACCTAACCAGTGATTTTAGGGTTTTTTTTATAATAATATAAATGAAAAAAAATCCAATAAACTTAAGTTGAAGACTGCACAACCCACTGAATATACTAAAACCATTGAATTGTACATTTCAACTAGATAAATTGTTTAGTTCTGGCCAGTGTGGCTGAGTTAGTTGGAGTATCATCCTGTGTACCAGAGCGATCAGGGCACATAACTTGATTGTGGGTTCCATCCCCAGGGTGCATACAGGAGACCACCAATAGATGTATTTCTCTCACATTAATGTGGGTGTGTTTCTCTCTCTTTTCCTCCTTCTCTAAAAAGTCACTAAAAATTCTTTAAAATGACTTGTTAGTCCCAAAAAGAGAAAAAGAAAAAAAATATTACCCCTGTCCAGTGGTTAGAGCATCTGCCCGCAAACCATAAGTTTTACTTCATTGTCAAGGTCGTGTACCTGGTATGCAGGTTTGATCCTGTGTGCATGAGGCAACCAGTCAATGTGTCTCTTTCCCATTGATGTTCTTTATCTTTCTGCAACTCCCTCCCTCCCTTCCACTCTAAAATTCAATGGGAAAAATATCCTGATGTGAGGATTAATCAAAATAATACTAATACTAATAAATTATTTTAAAAAATAAAAGCTCTGTAAAAAAAGAAAACCATTTGAAAAATCTGAGAACTTCTATACAGCATATTTTAGATAACTATAAAATAGTTATTTCAGTATTAAGTTGTCTTCAACTTTAAGTTAATGTGTTTTGATACCAAAGAATATTTAATTATTTTAAAACTTTCTCTTTGACCCACAATATTAAATGGATGCAGGAAACCCAAGGACCAAATGTAAGTATGTATCACCTTCATTTTTGCAGTCTTACTGAATTTTCAGCAACATTTAAGTTTTTGGTAGTCTTTGGTTAACCATTTCTAAGTTTAATCTCCAAGTGTTATTGTGGGGAAATTCTTTTTATAAAATTATAGTAGGAATGTTAACTTTAATTTTTACTCTAAGCTTTTTGCATTTTAAATGTATGGTAAAGAGATAAATTTGAATAGGTTGACTGAAGATATATTTTATTTGTAAAACTTTAACTGAAAAAATTATAAAACATGTTCCTTTTTAAAGGGAAAAGTACATTTACTTTGTGAAATTAAACACTATTATTTTTATTCTTACAATGCATAATATAGGTAAACTTTCTTTTCCTAGTTTTTTAAAATGATCAACTTTGAAGGCAGTGCTTTTTGCATTTTCATAATCTATGTTATATTTAGTTTTCATTCAATCAAGAAATATTTGGTCATAGACACTGGGAAGACAGCAACAAAAAGATAAGATCCTTACTTTCATAGAGCTTATATTCTAGTATGGGAAAGAGATAAAAGTAAATAAGATAATTTCATGTACTTATCAATACCATAAAGAAATAAAGCAAGGCACTGGGATAAAGAGTAATAGAGTGTGGGTGCAGGGATGGAGCAGTATTAGATATGAGGACATGATTTAATGAGAAGGAACCACTGGATTGAAGACCTAAAGTAAGATCAGCCTCAGAGAAGGAAGAGTAAATGAAAAGCACAATGCAAGCGCCAGATTGGAGAGTAGTGCAAGGTGAGATCAGAAAGGTAGACAAGGACTGGGTTAGGAAGAGCCATGATTACAATTTTACTGTAAATGCAGTGGGAAACTTCCAGAGTACTTAAAGCAAAAATTAAAATGATAAGACCTATTGATAAATTCATTATTGCAGGTAAGAAATCAAAAGTTCTGACATGAAAATCAAAAGTTCTGACATGGTCTGTTGGACTTGCAAATAGAGAAGTCAAATAGGGAGTTGGAAAGTGGTGGAAAGACCGGTTTAGAAGTCACTTGTCTATGTGATCATGACCTAAAAGAGGTCATGAAAGTGGGGTGTAGTATAAGCAGACCTTATAAAGTGGGAAAACTATATAATTTCCCTAGTACAGACTTGTTGTGAGAATTATGTTTATAAAATATCCTGTTACATTTATGTACCCAGAAAATGTAATAATGCTCCAATGTATTTAATTTTTCTCAAATAATTCATCATAAGAAAGAAATAACTTGCAATTTAAATAATAATAAACAATTATCTCTCTTTTAAAATATCTTAATCCTGTTTTCATCAAAAGTGGTAAAATAATTTGAGACTGGGTTTATTGTTATATATATCTCAAAATCTCAAAATCTCACATTGGTAACTTCTGCTAAAGAGCAAACTGAGGTGGACCTGAGAAGTCAAACTTCTGTACCAGATGAAAATAATTAGGGGAATTCTGTAATCATAAATAGCAAATTAGAATGAGGATAGGAAACAAATATAAGGATAAATTAGTTCTTTTATAATGAAGCATGAATATTATCTATTTTGGCATGGGATAACATCCTATGTAATAAAAGGCTAATATGAAAATTGTCCCCTCCACTGGGAGTTCAACCAGGGGGCAGGGCCAGCCAGCCAACCTCCCATGTTCCCTTTCCCCCAGCCAGTATAGGCAGGCAGGATCCCACCTGTGCACAAATTCATGCACTGGACCTCTAGTAGTTTCCAGAAAGAGAAGTCCTGCCTTATGAATATGGAGCTCTGAGAGGATGTGGGAGGATACTGGTCATAATTCTGTTTTTAATAACTTGGCATTCCTGTGGCACATTGTTCTTTGCATATAATTATTCTATATAGGCATATAGTGAATGACCATTGATAAAATGAATTTTTGTACACTTTGACAAGGTTTCATCCAATAGCCAACTATGTGCATGTCTTTATAAATTGTATATTTAAGATTTCAGAAACACATGAAACTAGTATTAGGTTAAACTCTTACATTGCTTTTTAAGAAATGTTATGCTTTTAAGTTCTATTATAATCAGTACTTTCTAAGAGGGGACAGCTATGAATTTGTTTTTCCTTATACAGTCATGGTAATTTAATAAAATTGGCAATATAAGAAATACTATTTTCCCATAAGCATTTTAAGTTTTTTAAATGCCATCAAATAAGATTCTTTTCTGAACTTGAAAATAGTAACATACTTGAAATTTAATAAAGATTATATGCTAGAGAGCATATATAACTTTTAGCAAATAAGTTATAGGTGATTAATATGTAGAAATATTAGCAGCACTCTAATTACATCAACTCAGTCCATTGTTTTACTCTACTATTCCCTTTAAAAGAAAAAGATAAACCTTGACTGCCTGTTGTAAAATTTCACATATAAAAATGTAAATACATTAAAAATAATTTTCTTTTTTGTTTTGTGATGCTAGAAGGTCCAGCTTAAAAAACGTGTCTGACCTATTTGTGATGGGAGGAGCTCTTGTTTTAGAATCTGCAGCTCTCTTGCACTGGCTAGAGAGGGAGGGTTATGGACCTCTAGGAATGACCGGAATATCCATGGGAGGACATGTAAGCCTTTCATTCAAATGATACTTACTTGTGATTGTGTTTATAAGATGTAGGAAATCTAATTACTTTTAAAATTCACTTTATGTATAGAATTAATTTGGTTTTGGTGAAAGAAACAGATTCTAAACTTTCATTCCAATTATAAAATAATGATGTTATTTTTTTTGTATGATTTATGTAGACACTGATTGTACTTTACAGTTATATCTCAGGTATTGGATTTAATATTTTATTAAAAGTTGATTATATAACTTTACTCAAGTTTCAAGTGCCTTATATTGGTGAAAATAGCTAATTTGGAAAATACTTTTTATATAGTTATATATATTTTTATTGATCTCAGAGAGGAAGGGAAAGGGAGAGAGAAAAACATCAACAATGAGAGAATCATTGATCAGCTGCTTCCTGCACACCCCCTACTGGGGATCAAGCCTACAATCTGGGCATGTGCCTTTGACCAAAATCAGACCAGGGACTCTTCAATCCACAATTCTATGTTCTATCCACTGAGCCAAACTGGTTAGAGCTGGAAAATACTTTTTTTAAAAAAATATATATATATATTTTTTTTTTTTACAGAGAGGGAGAGGGATAGAGAGTCAGAAACATCAATGAGAGAGAAACATCCATCTGCTGCCTCCTGCACACCCCCCACAGGGGAGGCCCCCAACCGGAATTGAACCCGGGACCCTTGAGTCTGCAGACTGATGCTCTATCCACTGAGCCAAACTGGTTCTGGCTGGAAAATACTTTTCATTTATCTCTTATCTTTACACCTGATACCACCAACCTATTTTTCTTTTGTCTTGTAGAGTGTCCTAAAATGGCCTCCTATTTGGTTTGCTTCTCTTGTAATCTTTTCTCTTAAACAGTTTTTCTCCACACCCTAGTGATCTTCCTCAATCTAATCTCTGCTCTGCCCTACCTAACATCTGCCAAAGGCTTGCTCTTTCACTGGTTGTAACTATGCCAGGTGCTGGCACCCTTCTGGTGCCCCTCCAGTCCCTTCCACCTAGCTGAATAACAGCTTGCTCTTCTGGTTCCAATTTGGAGGTTACTTCCTATGACCAGCTCTTCTGACTCCTAGCCTTACTTCAGATTATACTTCATCTCTCATTAGTACTTATTTCACTGTGCTTATTTAGCAATCAGTTTGCTCCATGAAGCAGTAGATTCACTGAGGGCCAGAAATATGCTCTGGTTCATTATGTGGACTGATTAGTCATTCAGTACATTAAAAAATATATTTGCTATAAGTTATTTGACTTATAAAATTAATTTCAAAAACTTACTCAAATTCAAAGGGGTTACCAAAGAGGTGAAGCTAATAAAATTACTTCAAAAATTTATCCAAATCCAAAACAGCAACTACAAAACAGTAAAACTGAAGGGTGAAAAAGGATTTCTTTTCCTACCTAGTAGTGTTTCCATTTTTAGAACCTAGGTTGGGGCCTTATAATTTCACCTTGACTCTGCCTCTTAAGTGGTTTTCCTACCTCAAATCTGATTATCTCTCATCAGCTCTATAAACCATTATCATTTTAGCTTCCTTGAATCATTCCTTTGACAATGCCACTCCTTTGCTCATGCCTCTTAATTCCCTATTATCTACAGAACAAAGGAACTTCTAATCTGATCCTGATCAATCTTTCCAGCCCTACCTATCTCCTGAATCCATTGACCATGTGTGCATAAAGGGTGTGTCAGGAGTAGGTTTACATTTGTGACTATGCAAAAAAGTTTATTCTTGTATTATTTATTAACTATTGTACTATTTTCCATAGAAACAACTCTAAACCTACTTTTGCTCCACCATGTATTTTAGATGTTCCCCTACAACAAAGACATTGTGCTTTCTCACCATCTTGCCTTTGATCCTGTTGTCTTCTTAAATGGAAGACATGACACCATCTATCATTTTCCTGAAGTGACAGCCATTTTCATCAAGCCTACTCCAATTCCTCTAGCCCAAAACAACTCTTCCTCTCTCTAAGCATACATATTACAGTATTTTATATCAGTTATATGTTATGTTTTGTAGTTTACCAAATTCTTGGCATCTTTTGGTCAACTTTAAGGTTCATATTTTTTTATTTTTTTATTATTTTTTAGGGTCTGAGATTTTATAGTTGTAATTTTGCTGTACCTGAGCAAGTTACTTAGGTAATGAGTGTATCTACATCTCAGCATGTGTGCTCTATATTTACCCAATAGAAAGTAGCTCTCTATGAGAGGTCTTAAAGTTACTTAAATTTTTCTAATATATTTTACTAGAGGCCTGGTGCATGAATTCATGCATTGGTGGGGTCTCTCGGCCTGGCCAGCATCTCACCCAATCCCGATTGGGGTGTGCCGGACATGGGGAGGGACTGCAGGAGGTTGGCTGTGAGAGTACACTGACCTCCAGGGGGCAGCTCCTACATTGAGTGAGCTTGACCCGTAGTAAAGGTCACTTAGGCTTTTTTATATAGATTGCTTTCAAAGGGGGAAGTTATATGTTGTTGTTGAATTTATAACTTGGAAGTTTGAAAAGGTTGCTAGACATTCTCACGAGTATTTAGAGACTTTTTGTGTCTTATCAACCACTACACAGAGTGCTTGTTAATATTACATATTTTTTATTTTAATGAGTAGAAACTTTAAATAGAAGCTCTCTAACTGACTGTGTTACTATATTACAGATGGCTTCCTTAGCGGTATCCAACTGGCCTAAGCCCATGCCATTGATTCCATGTCTGTCTTGGTCCACAGCATCTGGGGTCTTTACTACGGTAATTTAATTGCAATTAATATTTAGATAGTTATATATGCTTTTAGGTAATTGTTTTGGGGGCTCCCTAAACCACTCCCAGGTTGGGTGATTCACTAGAAGAAATCACAAGACTCAGCATGTACTCATGACTAAGACTCATTAGAGCAAAAGGGTATAATACAGAATCAGCAAAGGGAAAGATACAGGGGGCAAAGTCCAAAGGACACCAGGCAAAAGCTTTCAGTGGACACTCACATTCTGTGTTGTATTCCTCCATCAGCATGACAAATTTGCAAAGTTATGTCCATCCAGAGTTTTTTCAGGGCTCAGTCATTTAGGTGCCCTCTGCCTGGCATGTACCAAAATTCTAGAAGGAAAGCAGGTGTTCAGCAGGAACTGCATTTTTTGTACAAGCAGTTTAGGCACAATGACTCACTTTATCATTTAGGAAGTTTTACAAGAGGGTAAAGAACTGTTTATTAGTCAAGTTCTCAAACTCTAGTTGAAGGCCAACCTTATAAGCAGGCCTTTCAAAAGACAGGAAATCTCAAACCTGCTATGTTAACTCTTCTACACAGTAATAATACAGTTTTTCAACAAAATAATTTGTGGTGTGACTTGATCTGTAGTTTTTTATTTCAGGGTGTGCTGAGTAAATCAATTAATTGGAGGGAGTTGGAAAAGCAGTATTATTCACAGACAGTTTATGAGGAAGAAATTATTCACATGCTTGAATATTGTGGAGTAAGTATTTGTAATTTCTGTATTATGTTAGGGAAGGGTTGATTGTGTTTAATGATTCAAATTTTTTAAAATAATTGCAAATTTTGGGCCCTGGTTGGGTAGCTTAGTTGGTTAGAACAGTGTTCGGCAAACTGTGGCTCTTCCACAAAATACCACAGCCTGGGCGAGTCTATTTTGAAGAAGTGGCATTAGAAGTTTAAAAATTTGGCTCTCAAAAGGAATTTCAATCATTGTACTGTTGATACTTGGCTCTGTTTACTAATGAGTTTGCCGGTTAGAGCAACATGCCAGGATTTCAGGTTTAATCCCCAATCAGAATCAACCAATGGGGGGGAAATCAACCAATGAATTGCATGAATAAGTGAAACAACAAATCCATGTTCCCATCTCTCTC
The DNA here is from genome assembly GCA_011751065.1 of Lasiurus cinereus. Classification (NCBI taxonomy): domain Eukaryota; kingdom Metazoa; phylum Chordata; class Mammalia; order Chiroptera; family Vespertilionidae; genus Lasiurus; species Lasiurus cinereus. The sequence goes on from JAAGEH010000293.1 coordinate 14,896,127, forward strand.
TCTCTCTCTTCCTTCCTCTCTTTAAGGTCAATTTTTAATAAAAACATAGTTTACCACATTTTCCGGCGTATAAGACGACTGGGCATATAAGACAACCCCCAACTTTTCCAGTTTGGGATATACCCGCCCTATAAGACGTGATAATAAGTTGTGATATATTCATACAAGTAACACTACACCAAAAAAAAAAATCTTCTTTTGAGATTTTCCTGGGTTAAAAAGTCATCTTATATGCCAGAAAATACAGTATTGATTTTTTACAGAGAGGAAGGGAGAGGGAGAGTTAGAAACATCCATGAGAGAGAAACATCAATCAGCTGCCTCCCGCACACTCCCTACTGGGGATGTGCCCACAACCAAGGTACATGCCCTTGACTGGAATAGAACCTGGGACCCTTGAGTCTGCAGGCTGACACCTGATCTATTAAGCCAAACTGGTTAGGGCCAATTTTTATTTTTTAAAGTCAATATTTTAAAAAGAATTGCAACATTTTTAAAGCAATACTACTTATTTTTTAAAATTCTTTAAAAGAAAATACAGATACAGAAAATCATTCAAAGCAAATATGGTTTAATACATTTACTAAATAGGAACACATTTGTAATAGGTCAAGAATAGAGATTGACTACCCAGCTCAGAATTTGACCACCCAACCTTGGAACTACCTCTGTGTGTCCTAAGCAAAGGCCCTTCTCCCCTACTATTATCATCCTGATTTTTATAGCAACTACTTCTTTCTTTAAAATAATGTCATTATTTTTTTAAATTTATTTAAATTTATTTTTTTGGTGATAAAGAGTGAGTGATAGCTAGATGAAGAGAGACAAGGGGGAAAGGGATAGATACTAATCTTTTTATTTTATATTTTTTTCTTTTTATTAAATATATTTTACTGATTTTTTTACAGAGAGGAAGGGAGAGAGATAGAGAGCCAGAAACATCTATGAGAGAGAAACATAGATCAGCTGCCTCCTGCATATCCCCCCACTGGGGACATGCCCACAACCAAGGTATATGCCCTTGACTAGAACTGAACCTGGGACCCTTCAGTCTGCAGGCCGATGACGCTCTGTCCACTGAGACAAACCGGTCTCAGCTATTTTATATTTCTTATAAGTATCTTAATCTATATGTTCTCTTCTATCTCTTTCTTTTTCCCTTAAAATTTTTCTTGCCTATTCAGTGTGGCTCAATGATTGAGGGTCTACCTATGGATTAAGAGGTTACAGGTTCAATACCTGGTCAGGGCACATGCCTAGGTTGCAGGCTCGATCCCCAGTGTTGGATATGCAGGAGGCAGCCAATCAATAATTCTCTCTCATCATAGATGTTTTTATTTCTTTCCCTTTCCCTTCCTCTCTGAAATCAATAAAAATAGACTTTTAAAAATAAAAAATAAAAAAACTTAAGTGTTCAGACTAGATAGTTTCTGAATGAACATAGTTAAAGGTAAGTTTAAGAGCAAGTTCTATTTTATTTTCTATGACCATATATGCATACCCTTTGCTCATTTTTTTTTTAATTGTGATTTTGGGCTGTCTCTTCACTCTAGCTCTCATTACAGCAATATGCTCTTTGTCATGTAGATTACAAATATATTTTCTCAGGCTATCATTTTTATCTTTTGACTTTGCTTTTAGTATTTGACAAAGTTTATTTTTATGTAAATGATGTTGTGTTTACAGCTCTTTAAGTTAAGTTCATACTTTAAAATTTTTCAAAGGCAATAGTTATTCCTTGATCATTTTTAATTCAAGTTCATCCTGAGAAAGAGATTTGGAATGGCTATTGTATTACTGCCAGGATACACTCATTAGACTTTTGGAAGTTTACTAGATCTGGATTTCCATACTTTGGCAATAAAAGCATGAGACACACTAAATTACACTTTTTTTTTTTTAATATATATTTTATTGATTTTTCACAGAGAGGAAGGGAGAGGGATACAAAGTCAGAAACATCGATGAGAGAGAGACATCGATCAGCCGCCTCCTGCACGCCCCCTATTGGGAATGTGCCCGCACCAATATACATGCCATCGACGGGAATTGAACCTAAGACCTTTCAGTCCACAGGCCGATGCTCTATCCACTGAGCCAAACCAGTTTCGGCTAAATTACACTTTTTAATTACTCTTCAGTAGGAAACATTTAGCAGTAAAATATAAATCTGTCTTAGTCCTAAGTTAAATTTTGACATCTCTTTTATCCTTTTTTTTAAGTGTGGTAAAATATACACAACATGAAATGTACCATTTTAATCATTTCTAAATGTACCATTCAATAGTATTAAATTTATTCACATTGTTTTGCCACCATCACCTCCAACAACACTATCCAGTTGTAGAACTTTCCATCTTCCTAAACTGAAATTCTGAACCTGTTAAACAATAACTCTCCATTTCCTTCTCCTCTTCATCCTGGCAACCACCATTTCGCTTTCTCTCTCTATGAATTTGATTATTCTTAAGTTCCTCATAAAAATGTAATCATACAGTATTTGTCCTTTGTGTCTGTTTTATTCATTTAGCATAATGTCTTCAAAGTTCACTCATGTTTTAGCATGTGTCAGAAGTTCATTAATGATCCATTGTATGTGTACAACATTTTGTTTTTCCCTTTATTCGTTGATGGACATTTGTGTTTTATTTAAACAAAATTGTTAAATAAAATCCTACTTTTTTATTAAATGATGTTTTCTTTTCTTTTATATATTCAGACAGATTCTTTCAAAATGGGACAAGAGTTTGTGAAATGCTTCCCTAGCAGTGCAGACAAGCTCACTAACCTTAATCTGGTTTCTAGAACTTTAGATTTAGATATGACAGACCAGGTTGTGTCCTCGAAACATGATGAGTGCCATAAATCTAGTAAGACATCTTTTAGTGCCACATCAGAAGGACTCTTGTTGAAAGATACTTCTAAGATGGAGTGCTTCAATCAAACACTTTCAACCAACAAAAGTAGTTATACAAGTTGTAATCCTCAGTCATACCACCTACTCAGTAAAGAACAAAGAAGAAAGAATCTTCAGAAAGAATCTTTACTGTTTATGAAAGGAGTCATGGATGAATGTACTCATGTAGCAAATTTCTCAGGTATTAATTTTTATATAAAATTGAGAATATTCAATCATGCTTAAATTTGTGAAATGTTTTTAGGATGCTTTATACGTTAATTTTGTATTTTCAAGAGTAGATTTATTATTGGCTCCAGAATGTGCATAGTAAGATAAGCTGGTTATTTAAATGTATCCATGAAAATCTAAGACCATCGTATGGTTCATTAAAAACATTGGCTTTTGTATCTTAGTTAGAATGTTCATCTCACTGTATTAGAAATGAATATTACATTATGATATAGAATAGTCGATTTTTAACTTATTCAAGGGAGTTCATTTGACAAATGTTTCACTGACTACATTGTATGATGCATTTTATTTTCTAATACAATTTAATAGGATGTATAAAAATCTTAGAAATTTTGTTGCATTTTTTTCAAATCTTGTACCTAGTTCCAGTAGACCCAAGCCTCATTATAGTGGTTCAAGCCAAAGAAGATGCATATATTCCACGAACTGGAGTTCGAAGTTTACAAGAAATTTGGCCTGGCTGTGAAATCCGATATCTAGAAGGGGGTCATATTAGTGCTTATCTTTTCAAACAAGGAGTCTTCAGGTAAGATGGTTGGTGAAAACAGGTGTCTGTAGGGTTTTTTTTAACATAAAATAATAGGTATTTTTATTACATCCTTTAGGTCCTCTTGTTTCTTCCTTGCTTTCCTCAATTCTCACACTGTGGTACTTTTCCTTTCTTGTCCTCTTATTTTCTTTTTCTTCTAAAGAACTAGATAGTAGCATATGATAGGCATGTTTTATTATCTGATTTTACCCTCTTTAGATGTCAGTGGCCAGGTATTTTAGAGAATATGGAGAGAGACCAAGGTTTGTAAATCTTATCTAGGTTTTTCACTCCACACTGGTATCCTCTAAGAATGGCCTGAGCATCTGTGGAATAATCTAGCAATGGTTTTTAGTAGCAAGTGAAAATTGAACCTTAAAATTGATATTAGTAACATTTTTGTTTTTAAATGCTTTTGTTGATTTTTTTTCCTTTTTAATATAATTTTATTGATTTCAGAGAGAAAGGGGTGAGAGAGAAACATCAATGATGAGAGAAAATCATTGATCAGCTGCCTCCTGCAACACCCCTTACTGCAACTCGGGCATGTGCCCTAGACTGGGATTGAACCCAGGGCTCTTCAGTACACAGGCGGACCAACGCTCTATCCACTGATTCAAACCAGCTAGGATGATTTTTTTTTTTTTTTGTAGATAGAGGAAAGGAGAGGGATAGAGAGAAACATCAATGAGAAACACCATCAATTGGCTACCTCGTGCACACCCACTACTGGGGATCAAGCTCACAACCCAAGCATGTGCCCTCACCCAGAATTGAACCAATGACCTCTTAGTTTATGAGTTGACACTCAACCTCTGAGCCACACTACCCAAACAATGTTAGTAATGTTATGACACGAGTATTTGTTAGAACTTATAAAAACTTATATGCTATAACTCATTTTTTTGTATCTGTATTATTTCAACTTTTATTTAAATTTGATGGGGGCCGAGGTGTCTGCCCCCTGCCGCCCTGCCCCCTGCGGGGGGAGATGTACCCCTGACCTATGATAGCCGCTGGCATCTTGGAGAGGAAGAAAACAGGATCTAGGTCTGGCATCTTCACTCAGGGTTAAACCAGATATTGCTTCACTGGCAGCATCTGCTCTTGATTGCCATTCTTACCACACTCTGCCCAGATTTTAACTTTGGCCTGTATTCGAAGGTTGGTATTTTGTGTGGCATCTTTTTCTATTGAAATTCAAGTTTCTGCGAGAACTGGTGGGAGACACAGGAGGATCCACACAAGATCAGATCTGTTCACCACAGGAGGGTGCCTGCTGAGGAAGGCCACTGACCCCCCACCATCATCCTGTGGGAGTGGCTGATGAAAGGCAGCGATCCTCGGTCTTTGCAGATGCTAAAATATTGAGGAGCATTTGTACTTGGACTTCAAGTCCCATTCAAAAAAAAGATTCACATGTAAGCCATGTGAAATAAAGGGAATTTAAATAAACAAACAAAAATAAAACAAATTTGATGATAAAAAGTATCATTGGAATTTATCATTAGTGGTTAAATAAATTAGTTCACATAAAGTGCTTAGGTCAGTGCCCTGTGGGTGGGTGATAAGTGTTCCAAAATTTCCAGCTGGATAGCTATATAATAGAAAAATTGTGAGTGGTATGTTTGATTTTATTTTTTTCTATCACTATCTCCTCTATGCCCTCTTATACCTCCATCCATCCTCCCTGCAATCACCACACTGTTGTCTGTGTCCATGAGGTCTTTTTTTTTTCATTTTTACTCAGCCCTTCCATCATCCACACCCTCAATGTCCCCTTCCCCCAGAGCTGTCTGCCTACTCTCTATGAGTATGTCTATATTTTGCTTGTTAGTTCAGTTTATTCATTAAATTCTATATATGCATGAAATCATATGGTACTTTCTGTTTTTGATATTTTAAATTATTTTTAATCTAAGAAATATTTCTTTGTATAGTTAATTAGTTTAACTTGTAGATGTCACCTTTTTTTAGGTGCAGACTAATTCTTTAAGTCTGTAATATACAGAAACATAATAAACCTTTCTTTTTATTGTACGATTTCTTAAAAAATATTTATATTCAGCATTTGGCATTTGAGTCCCTGTTAGTTGGTAGATGAGTACACTACCTATCCAGTGTAACTTTCTGGCAGAGCAAAAGTAAAACAAAAAACAAATAAACAAAAATTTTGAGTACCTAGGGTTGCTCAAGTGGAGTCTAAAGTTCTGTTATATTTGTGAATCAGCCTGCATGATTGCGTTGGTAAATCAGTATCAAATTTATGTTTGTCTTTTATGTATCTAAGTGGGAGTGTGGCTGAGAGGCGTTAGGAAGAAGAATCAGTTAGCTGTGAAAACTCAAAAGTGCTCATTTAGAAGCTTCATTTGAAGAAGAGATGTTAGCTGTTACCATGTGCCAGGTACTAGAGCAGTTACTTCATGTTATTAATCCCTTTACACAGAAATGGGGGGAGGTGAGTGAATAAATTGCTTAGGTGGAGTCATAGCTATTTGTTCTCCTTAAACCACTCTCACCCTCCCACTCCAACCTCTAGGCATTTCAAAACCTAACAAAGTTTGGATGTCACAGGAGTAGAATCTTAAAAAATTCATTCTTTTCAGTCACCAGATATAATACAAGTCACTCCTTTATGTGCTATTTTTTATTTTGATATTTAGAATTGATGAATATTACAAGTGAATAAGAGATTCTTCAAATTATTAAGTAGACATATGCATACCTTTCTTTCTCTTATCATGTACCCAAGCCCAGATTGCAACTTTAGGCATCAGGAAGTAAAAGAAATACATTTTTTTGTTGTTGCATTTTTTCAAATCTTGTACCTAGTTCCAGTAGATCCAGGCCTCATTACAGTGGTTCAAGCCAAAGAAGATGCATATATTCGGAGTTTACAAGAATTTTGGCCTGGTTGTGAAATCCAATATCTAAAAGGGGGGTCATATTTGTGCTTATATTTAGGCAAGTACACATAACTAACTCTTGGGGAGAAATTGTCCAGTGGGCCTTCTCTCTCACCTACAGTCAACAGAATCTTTTAATGTGCTTACACCAACATGCAAATGTTCATCATTAGCTTGTTTTCCTTACTTTTGTTACATTTTACAAAAGACAAATATCTGAGACAAATACAAGTGATATAAAGCTATGTCTTCCTAACATATTGGAAGTTATAATCTATTAGCAGGCTCCCAGTTTCAAAGATAATCTCATTATCTTTATTTTAAAATATATTTTATTAATTTTTTACAGAGAGGAAAGGAGAGGGACAGAGAGTGAGTAACATTGATGAGAGAGAAACATAGATCAGCTGCCTCCTGCACACCTCCCACTGGGGATGTGCCCACAACCAAGGCACACACCCCCGACCGGCCCAACCGGAATCGAACCGGGGACCCTTCAGTCCGCAGGCTGACGCTCTGTCTACTGGACCATACCGGTTTTGGCTTATTATCTTTTTCAAGGGTGTGGAGAAATGCTTTGTCCAAGTAGATACAGAATTAATATATTCTCATTATTTAAACTGGGTGTAAATATAAATATATGGATTTTAACAAAATAAGCCTCACCTGAACCTGTTTGGCTCAGTGTTAGAACATTAGCCTGAAGAGTCTGGAGTTCATTTCCAGTCAAGGGCACATACTTCAGTTACAGGTTCCCTCCCCTGTCCAGGTAAGGGTGCATGCGGGAGGCAACCAATCAATGTATCTATCTCCCATCAATGTTTCTCTCTGTCCCTTTCCCTTCCACTCTTTCTCTAAAAATCAATGGAAAAGTATCCTTGGGCCAAAACTGGTTTGGCTCAGTGGATACAGCGTCAGCCTGTGGACTGAAAGGTCCCAGGTTCGGTTCCCGTCAAGAGCATGTATCTTGGTTGTGGGCACATTCCCAGTAGGGGGTGTGTAGAAGGCAGCTGATCAACGTTTCTCTCTCATTGATGTTTATAGCTCTCTATACCTTTCCCTTCCTCTCTGTAAAAAAATCAATAAAACATATTTTTAAAAAGAGAAGAAAAGTATCCTTGGGTGAGGATTGACAAAAAAAAACAACAAAAAACCCACAGGCTCATCAGAAATATATGATAACATTACAGTAGATACTTTAGAGTGATGTGATTATTATTCCCCTTTTTGTTTTTGGATTTCCTGAGCATTCTACTCTAAAAATGTTGGCCAGTCTGGATTCATGGTTAAGCATCAACCCATGAAACAAGAGGTCATTGGTTCAATTCCTAGTCAGGACACATGCCTGAGTCGTGGGGGCTCATTCCCCAGTAGAGGGTATGCAGAAGGCAGTCCTTTGATTTTTCTCTCTCAATGATGTTTGTCTCTATCCTTCACCCTCTCTCTAACATCAGGAAGACATTTTTTAAATTCTAAAATAAATAAATAAATAAATAAATAAATAAATAAATAAATAAATAAGTAAGTAGGCTCTCAGAATGTGAAAAAAATAAGCATTGAAAATAGTGTCTTTTAATGGCCACTCTTTTAATTTGACTCTTCCTTTCCAATTAAAGTACCTAGTAAAATTAATGTGGCTTTTGATTTTAAGTTCAGTTGCTAGGAACATGTTTTAATAAACAAAAGGTATTTATATCAGAATCTATGAAATAGATTTAATACTATATTTTGAAAGTTATGTAGCCAGTTGATATTCAACAAGTGGCAAAATAAAAAGAAACCAGTTTCCTTTGCCTTTTATCATTTTATGTTACATATATATTATGTAAACCCTAAGGCACAAAAAAAGTTGCTTCACAGGAAAAAATGGTGTGGAACACATCATCAGTTGGAACTGCATTTGAAGGTTTTCAGTAGTGGTGAAGTTAATGGATCCTAATACCCACCTTTCAGGTACTTGTCTCTTTCACAGCTCTTTAGAGAGGAGGTCAGGTTGCAAGCCAAAAGTAATTTTGGAAATAAAAGTAAAAGCAATGTATGTTCCCTCTTTTTGCTAATTACTGGCAGTTTTTCATTTTTTATTTTAGACAAGCCATCTATGATGCATTTGAACGCTTTCTGCACAAATATGCTAACTGATTGGATCACTGTATGTAACCAGTGTGGCTGGCCATCATGTTCCTCACAAAAGGAGTTTCATCTTTTGACAATGTGAAATCAGTAAGACAGCACTATATATTTCATTGCTACCTATGGATATATATTTTGAATGTAATATATTCTGGAATTCAGTGTTACAGGTCAGTCAACTATAGTCCTGAATGCATTTGAATAACTTGAAACCAATATTTGGATGAAATGATGTTGAAGTATTTTGTTATTGTTTGTGGGACTCCCATATATTCAATATTTCTACTTATGAAAATTTTACATTTTAATTATGAATAGTTTATTAAATTAAAATAAATGTATTTACAGAAACTATTGATTTATACAGAGCTGCTGAGTCAAAGTTTGTAATATATCAACTTTTATTGTGTACCTTTATATGATATTTCTACTACTGACTTGCTTTGAGAAACATGTTTATTTCTTTTATGGACCCATAACACATTTATAATCTTATTTTCCTCTTTAATTTTCTGCCATGGAAATACTTATGATGTATGAAATCTCTGTTAACTTTGATTTCTAAAAAATCCTGATTCTTTTGTATGTAAGTGCTTTAAATAATTAAAATGAATGTAGGAATACAGACATGATGCAAAAGACTTGGCTAAACTGTAAATGACTAATATTGGGTTGGCGGGGGAAGCCAAATGTATTTTAATAACTGAATTCATAAAAAATTGAGGTAACTATTGCATTAATTGAGACATTGTGTCTTAACATTTTCTTATATGTATATCTACTCTGGGTTTGCAAATCGTGATATATCTAACTTCACTTTTTAAGCCAAGAATGTAATCATTTTGATTTTTTAATTTCAAAAACAAATGTCCATAATGAAATCAACCCATCCTAAATAAACTTCACAGAAAAGATATAACTTTTTTTAATTGAAAAATTACATGGCTAGATTTGGTGCTTTCTTCTTCTTATAAACTTCTCAAGCTGAAAGCTAAAATTCTCAAAAATAGAAAATATTTTTGGGTATTGTGTCAAGACTTGGAATAAATGTATTTGAGTTTTATTTATTTGAAATTTGTATTATCTATAGACTACTTAAATATGTATTCCTAGTTTAGAAAGGATATTTGAATTATAATGTGCCTTTGTAGTCTTTTTAAAGGAGATTTTGTCACTCTAATGTCTCTATCATTTTAATTTTTAAAAATTTTAAAAATTACTAAAGTGATTGATGGCATAGTAGTAAATATTTCTTACTAAACAATAATGTACTATGTTGTGTGACTTTCTATTGGTAAAAGAATTAAATTTGAACATTTCATTTAAATTAATCCTTGGGCATAACTAATTTTTTCCCAAATAAATGTGAAGAGAGGTATTTTAAAGATTTTATCTCCTAACCAGATGTTTTAAGAATATATCTTGGGGGAGCACTGGAGATCTTCTTTCCCAGTATGTCATCCATCAGTTCAAATAAACAAATTCTCAAAAAAAGAAGAAAAAACAGAATATACCCTAGCAGTTACCTAAACTGATTAATTATTCAAAGTCAAAATACTTTCTCTTACAGTTTTTATCTACTCCAACAAAATATATATACGTATATATAAATATATACACACACACACACACAACAGTACTATCTGCCATTTTGAGCATTGCTACATAAACTGCTAGAAATTCATTTAGGCTGAGTTGCAAACTGATAGTTAATACCAACCAGCTTAGCCCAAAGATGCTTTATCCAGTATGCATAATGTTTCAAAATTTGAAATGTGTTCTGATTGGCATGCATTCCAGCTTGCCACAATCTACTAGACTCCCTCATGTTAGACCATGTCACTACTTTGTGTTTTCCTACTTAGATCTAAAGACATCTGAGTTTGAGACTCCTGCTTTAGATGTGTGGTTAGAAAATTTTACTGAATTTCATGATTTCCTAATGATCTAATTACTATTAAATAATTTTAGGCATTTTAAATTATTTCTTATGAAGGTAATTTTTTAGTGTGGTGCTTTCTCTTGTAAAAAATATTGAATTGTTAACATTGTAACTGAAATTTTTAAAGTCATTTTTAAATATTTTATACTTCACAATAAAAGCTTATTTAAAAAGTGATTTATCTTCAAGACTATAATTTTAAATATAGAAACAAATATGTCACGTCTTTAATGTATCCAAACTTGAAGTATATATTCCTTAGTTATATTATGACCGAAATAAAGTAAGGCATAAATAAGCTAGGGTGGGGCCCAGCCCAGATAGCTCAGTTGGTTAGAGCAGTGGTCAGCAAACTCATTAGTCAACAGAGCAGCAAACCGTGGCTCGCAAGCCACAGTTTTCCAACCACTGGGTTAGAGCATCGTCCCTTTTTGCCAGGGTTGCAGGTTCAATCCCCAATCAGGGCATTGCATAAATAAGTGGAACAACAAATTGATTGTCTCTTTCACTTTTTCACTTAATCTTTAAAATCAATAGATGGCCCAAGCCAGTTTGTGGGGAGTTATGATTCATTATTTTGAAGAAAAGTGCTGCTGAATACTTCGGGAAGCTTATGGTGAACATGCTCCATCTCAAGATACCGTGGACACTGGTTTAAATGCTTTCAAAGTGATGATTTATATGTAAAGACAAAGAACATCCAAACTTCGCAAGCGAAAGAAGTTTGAAGACATACAATTATAAGCATTATTGGATGAAGATGCGTGTCAAACTCAAAAACAACTTGCAGAAAGTTTAAAAGTTGCTCAGCAAACAATTTCCAATAGCTTAGAAGCAATGGGAAAGATTTTAAAGAAAGGAAAATGAGTGCCACATCAACTGAATGAAAGACAAATAGAACACCAAAAAGGCATCAGTAAAATGTTGCTTCAACGGCACGAAAGGAAGTCTTTTTTGCATCAAATTGTGACTGGTTATGAAAAGCCAATTTATTTTGAAAATCCCAAATGCACAAAATCATGGGTTGATCCAGGTCAACCATCAACACTTACTGCAAGGCCAAATCTCTTTGGAAAGAAGACAATGCTCTGTGTTGGGTGGAATCAGGAAGGTGTGGTATATTATGAGCTTCTAAAACCAGATGGAACTGTTAATACTGTTCCCCACTGATGACAATCAATTTGAACCACGCTTTGTTCTTGAAACCACCAGAATGAGCCAGAAGACACGTCAAAGTAATTTTGCTTCGGGATGAAGCACCATCACACACTTCAAAACCAGTTAGATACGTTAAAATATCTTGCCTAGGAAGTATTAACGCGCCCCCTGTATTCACCAGATGTTCCTTCAGATTACCACTTGTTCTGATCTATGGCACACTCATTTTCTGAGCAGCTCTTCAAAATGTACAAAGAAGTGGAAAATTGGGTCTCTGAATGGTTTGCCTCAAAACAAGTAAAGTTCTATGTGGATGGTATCCATAAATAACCTGAAAGATGGGGAAATATGTAGCTAGTGATAGACATTACTTTGAATAAAGCACTTATGATGTTTCTCTTGAAATTATCTTGTTTTCTTTGATTACAAAATTTGCATTTTGTAACCTGGTAAACCTAGTAAGCATAACCAATGCATTCAGACAGTAGAGGGGGGAGAGCATGTGCTGGGGGCGGGAGCAGGTGGAAAGTGGTAAATGCGGGGGGTTGGGAGGAGAGTGGAAGGAGATAAATTTCCTTAAATTCTTTCAACAATAAAGAATTTAAATAAAAAAATAAAAAATTAGCATAACTGGTTTGGCTCAGTGGATAGAGCATCGGCCTGTGGACTGAAGGGTTCCGATTCGATTCCAGTCAAGGGCATGTACCCTGGTTGCGGGGGTACATCCCAGTAGGAGGTATGCAGGAGGCAGTTGATCGATCTTTCTCTCTCATCAATGTTTCTAACTCTATCCCTCTCCCTCTCTTTAAAAAAACAATATGTATTTAAATTAAAAATTTAAAATTAGCCCTCTTCATTTTGGCTGAGTGGATAAAGCATCTGCCTGTGGACGAAGGGGTCTAGGTTCAATTCTGGTTGAGGGCACAAGCCTGGGTTGGAAGCTCAGTCCAACATGCAGGAGGCAGCCAGTCAGTGATTCCTTCTCATCATTGATGTTTCTCTCTTCCTCCTCTCTGAAATCAATATAAATATATTTTTTTAAAATAATAATTTGAATAAATAAATAAAAATGAGATAGGGAAGCCCTACCAGAATCATATTCATTATCTATAAGAGCCAAAATTTCCCTCTAAATATTTGATCCCAGGGAAACCAGCATTCTGAAAACCATGGCTATCTGAATGTTATGTAGCTCAGTATTAGATATGATTACATTTATACTAGTAAATGTACTTCAGTTAAAATCTAGAAATTAGAAAACTAAACTTCCAATTAGAAAACTATAGACTGGGAATGGGGGTCCTGGTTAGAGGTTGCTATAGATGCTGGGTTTGGATATAAAAGGAAAGATTATGGATGGCAGGTGAGACAAAGGGAAAAGTATGTTTTACAGGAATAGCTAACTGAATTCTAGGAATAATTATATAGACAGAATCTTAGGAAACAAATGATTGTATGAAGAATTTTGAGACAGTTTTAATTATAACATGTTGGACCAAAAGAACCCAAAATAATTTTCTCAGGGCCTAAAGAGCTAATGTGCAGATTATCAGATTTAAATATATATATATATTATTGATTTTTTACAGAGAGGAAGGGAGAGGGATAGAGAGTTAGAAACATCAATGAGAGAGAAACATCAATCAGCTGCCTCCTGAACACCCCCCACTGGGATGTGCCTGCAACCAAGGCACATGCTCTTTTTTTTTTTTTAATATATATTTTATTGATTTTTTTACAGAGAGGAAGGGAGAGAGATAGAAAGTCAGAAACATCAATGAGAGAGAGACATCGATCAGCCACCTCCTGCACGCCCCACAGTGGAGACGTGCCCGAAAGCAAGGCACATGCCCCCAACCGGAATCGAACCTGGGACCCCTCAGTCCGCAAGCCGATGCTCTATCCACTGAGTCAAACCAGTCGGCAAGGCACATGCTCTTAACCTGTATAAAACCCGGGACCCTTCAGGCCACAGGCCAACGCTCTATGCATTGAGCCAAACCAGTTTTGGCTGACTTAACAGATTTTTCGTCAAAGAAAATGTATTAGTAAACAGCTGAAAAGGCCGAATCTGTGAGTACCTAAAGTAGAACAGTTTTCCTACATACAGGACCTGGGTAATTCCACAAAGAAAGATGTATGTACCCTAGCACTTTGCTGCTCAAAGTGTGGTCAGTCCATTGACAGTATCAACAATAACTTAATACTAATGATAGTAATATTTAACTGTTTTTCAAAATACCCTACAAATAAACTAAGTTCAAAGAAGCATAACTTTTTCACTTCCACTTTTCAAAGATCAGGGATTGTCAAACAATAGGGAATCGAATTTGTCAATGTAAGAAACATCCAAACCTGTAGAGACTGTTTATGTGTTTGAGCCAAACAGACAACATATGCATGGGAACCAATACACTACAGAAGGAAGAGTCTCACAGCTGCTTTTATGCATTTGTAGTAAGAAAAATTTCATGGTGTTGGGCAGAAACCAGCATGTATTGGATTACAAAACAGTTAACAAGATTATGTGCTCTCCTGAGAGTCAGTACCCCCTTCCAGGGGTAATATTGGTGTTAACCTACATGAACAAGAACAATGGGACAGGGCTGGCTTAGTAAAACCTTTCACTAAAGAATTTTATAGGCCTCAGGCTTGACTGCCTACCCTGAGGTCAGATAGCCCAGAAGTTACTTTCCACAGAAACCTTTTTTTTTTCTTCCACCCACATTATAAATGAAGTCTAGTTTGCCAGGAAAAGCAGAGTATCAATCCTAGTTATTGATGGAGAGTTCTTAGGCAAGACACTTAAAAGAAAGTTCCTTCTTACCTAGAAAGATAACCTAGATTTGTTCTGAAACTATGTTTTCATAGAAAGCATAGTAGGGTTGTTTGTTTTTTGGTGTTTTTTTGTTTCTTTGTTTTTTTTTTACCTATTTGTATAATACAGGTGAGGGAAAAAATAGTTTCCTGGAGATGCTTTTATTCTCACCTTTTTTTATTATTGTTTAAAGTATTACATTTTTTCCTGATTGACCCCTCCCACCCTGTGCCACTCCTCCTCAGGATAAGCCCCCACTACCCCAGTGTCCCTGTCTATTGATTATGCTAATATGCATGTATACAAGTCTATCCATTGATCTCTTACCCTCCCTCCCCTTGCCTTCTCACTTTATCTAAGATTGAATATATCAGTGTATTTTTTGAAAGGAAGATATGTGTGAAGCCTTTCAAACACACATTAGCATTGACCCTGACTAGGTTAAAGATAATTGAAAGTAGTAAATTCAAGCATTTAGTTCACATCTTTTATGATAAACAGGGCCCAAGGCTCTTTGACTAGGAGGTAATGTTGGTTCAGTGAAAAATTGGTCTCTTTTAAAGTCATTTTATAGGAAGTTATAAATCTCTGGGTTCCAGTTTTATCTTTTCCTTGAACTGTAGGACTTTGAAACAGACTGTATCTAATGCATTCTCTGAAATCTCTCCAGCATAAAGTACACTTATTTGCATATTTGGTTTTCGCCAGCCTGAACCTAAATTGCACTGGTAATAAAAACAAAGACCTTGATGTTCTTGTGGGATTTTACTTTCTGAGACACCAGGGGGAGAGGAAGGAGGAGTGGGTTCAGTCATCTGATGATAATATTAGCATACTCTAAACAGGAAAAACAAGATTTATCTTTCAAAGGCTCATTTGAACAATCATATGAATATCAAGTTTGTATAAGGTAATTGTTTTGGAACTTTTGAGGGCCTAGAGAACCAACTCCCCACCTTGTTTTTAAATTGATTTTAGAATGGAAAGGAGAGGGAGAGACAAACATCAATGTGAAAGAGAAACATGGATCAGTTGCTTCCCACATAGGTCCCAATCGGGGATCAAACCCAAAACCTAGGTATGTGCCCTGACTAGGAATCAAACCCTTTGTTGCATGGGACCATGATCCAACTAACTGAGCCACACCAGCCAGCACCTATCTCCCTTCTTTGAAAAAAATAACCCTATACCTGTGCTCTAGATTCCAGTTTTCCATTACCAAAGAAACAGGTTATGACTTCAGGTTCACAATCTTTAGTAGGTCATTCTCTTCATTCTTTTTGACATTTCAGTCTTTTTTCAAATAAGTAGGAAGAAAGAGATTTTTAAATTTTATTTATTGATTTTTTTAAATTAAGGGGTGGGGAGGGAGAGATCGACTTGTTATATATTCTATGATTCCTGTGTGTGTGCTGACCAATAATCAAACCTCCAATCTGGCATACTGGAATGACTCTCCAACCAACTGGTCTGTAGGCCAGGGCCTTGAAGTTCCAATCTTGAGGAGATCATTTGCCTGGTGGTCAGTGGCTGTGAACATGCATTTAAAGCTTTTGAAAGGATACAATGCATCAGGGAGATTATTATAATTTCCACTGTTTAAAATGTACTTCAGCCCTAACTGGTTTGGCTCAGTGGATAGAGCATCAGCCTGTGGATGAAGGGGTCCCAGGTTCAATTCCGGTCAAGGGCATGTACCTTGGTTTTGGGCACATCCCCAGTAGGAGGTGTGCAGGAGGCAGCTGATTCATGTTTCTCTTTCAGTGTTTCTAACTCTATCCCTGTCCCTTCCTCTCCGTAAAAAAATCAATAAATTTTAAAATAAATATACTTCAGAGCCATAGTCCTCAAGACCCAAATCAATTAAAATCAAATAAACTAAATAGCCCAGTGAAGGTGTCACTTTTTAAAAAATACATTTTTATTGATTTCAGAGAAGAGGAGAGAGGGGGAGAGAGAAACATCGATTATGAGAGAGAATCATTGATGAGCTGCCTCCTGCACACCCCACACTGGGGATCGAGCTTGCAACTGGGCATGTGCCCTGACCAGGAATCAATCACCCCCTGGTTCATAGGTTGACGCTCAACCACTGAGCCATGCCCATGGGCAGAAGCCATCTTTTTAAACCAAGTAGCTTGCTCAGTAATCCAGAGTTTCAGCTTCCCCACAAATGTTAATGTCACTGCAGCAGGATGTACTAACCACAGCTCAGACATCTCTTTGCTCAATTAAAAGATAATCAAGATTTATTCTATTACCAAGATCAACTGTGGTCACAGAATCTAAGGATCAATATCTATTTTTTATTGTCCTTTTATTTTTTTAAATTTCTTTATTGATTAAGGTAGTACATATGTGTCCTTATCCCATTACCCCTCTACCCCCCACTCATGCCCTCACACCCCTGCTGTCTGTGTCCATGGGTTAGGCTTATATGCATGCATACAAGTCCTTTGGTTGATCTTTCTCCCTTATCCCCACCCACCCCCTACTTTCCTTCTGAGGTTTGAGGGTCTGATCAATGCTCCTCTGTCTCTGGATCTGTTTTTGTTCATCAGTTTATATTGTTCATTATAAGGATCAATATTTTCAGTAGTTAAGGAGTGGTTCCTGATCATGGTCTCATTTATATTTATTCCTAAATAGGGAATAGGGGCCTGCCAAAGGAAGCCATTTTAAAATCATGAATGTCTCCTTTCTAACTCAAGATGTAAATCCAAAAGAGTTGACTTATGAAGTGCCCTACATCCTTTGTGAAAAGTTAGGGGCAGTTAGAGAACCTAAGAGACATTGCCTGGTTATCTGCCAACCATTTAGGTATTCACAGACCCAAGCAGAATAATAATTACCACAGACAAAGACAAATCCTGTGGGGGCAGGAACCACTTCCACATAAGTGGCACTTTTATTCGTAGGGATTGTTACACTTGCCCATTTAAGCCAGAGGTCACATTTTTAGTACATATGCTAAATTTTGTAGCCTGAAAGAAAAAGTTGTTCTAAATTCTAGAGATTACCCACCCCACCCAACCCCACTTAGTAATGGCCTGTAGGTACTTACTGGTGATAGTGTTCTCTTTCTAGGCCAACATGAGAGTAAAGAAGAGTTTCATGCCAAAACCTGTTTCACTCAGTGGATAGAGCGTCGGCCTGCAGACTGAAAGATCCCAGGTTCAATTCCGGTCAGGGGCATGTGCCTTGGTTGCGGGCACATCCCCAGTTGGGGGCTGTGCAGGAGGCAGTTGATTGATGTTTCTCTCTCATTGATGTTTCTGGCTCTCTGTCCCTCTCTCTTCCTCTCTGTGAAAAAATCAATAAAATATACGTATTTTAAAAAAAGAGTTTCATGTTTAGCTAAAGTAGGAAGTCTTAAGCAGCATCTTGTGTGGAAGTAGTCTACATAGATGTCAACTATTTCTCTTCCTTGTCAATTTAATATAAAGGTGTCTAGCATCTGCACAGAATCAGATGTCAGGAAAGTCTTCTTCAGTTGTGAATATTTTAAATATTTATTTAAATATTGTTTTTTAAATAAATCATTTTTGTTCAGTTTATTACAAATGTTCATCTTTTCCCCCCATAGCTCTGCTCCATCTGATTCCCCATCTCCCACCCCATGCCCTTACCTCCAGCCACTGTCTTCATCCATAGGTGTTAAGATTTTTATCCACTCTCTTCCTGCATCCTTCACACCCCTTTTCCCCCGAGAATTGTCAGTCCATTCCCTTCCTATGCCACTGATTTTATTATATACACCAGTTTATTCTGCTCATCAGATTTTTTATTTACTTGGTTTTTAGATTCACTTGATAGAGATGTATTTGTTACCACTTTTTGTTGTTGTTGTTTTTAATTAAATCTTTATTATTCAGATTATTACATTTGTTTCTGTTTTTTCCCCTCCATAACTCCCCTCCAACTGGCTCCCACCCCTCCCTCTAGCCTTACCTCCCCCCCATTGACCTCATCCATAGGTGTATGATTTTTGTCCAGTCTCTCCCTGCACCCCCCTCACCCTTTTCCCCCTGAGAATTATCAGTCCAC
This sequence comes from Lasiurus cinereus, assembly GCA_011751065.1. Lineage (NCBI taxonomy): Eukaryota > Metazoa > Chordata > Mammalia > Chiroptera > Vespertilionidae > Lasiurus > Lasiurus cinereus. The sequence continues at coordinate 14,914,808 of JAAGEH010000293.1, forward strand.
TCCCTTTCTGTGCTCCTCGTTCTATTATATTCGCCAGTTTATTCTGTTGATCAAATTTTTAATTCACTTAATTTTTAGATAGATATGTATTTGTTGTTCATAATTTTTTATCTTTTACCTTTTTCTTCTTCCTCTTCTTAAAGAGTGCCTTTCAGCATTTCATATAATACTGGTTTGGAGTTGATGAACTCCTTTAGCTTTTTCTTATCTGTGAAGCTCTTTATCTGCCCTTCGATTCTGAATGATAGCTTTGCTGGATAGAGTATTCTTGTTTGTAGGTTCTTGCTATTCATCACGTTGAATATTTCTTGCCACTCCAGTCTGGCCTGCATCGTTTCTGTTGAGAAATCAGCTGACAGTCATATGGGTGCCCCCTTGTAAGTAATGAACTGTTTTTCTCTTGCTGCTTTTAATATTCTCTTTGTCTTTTGTTCTTGGCATTTTAATTATGATGTGTCTTGGTGTAGTCCTCTTTGGATTCCTTTTATATGGGGTTCTGTGCACTTCCTGGACTTGTAAGTCTATTTCTGTCACCAGATGTGGGAAGTTTTCAGTCATTATTTCTTCAAATAGGTTTTCAGTATCTTGTTCTCTCTCTTCTTCTGGCACCCTCACAATTCTGATGTTGGTACACTTGAAGCTGTCCCAGAGGCTCCTTACATTATCTTTTGCATGCCAATTAATGCAGGCATCCATTTCTCTTTGTAAAACTCTGGATTCTTTGCTCAAGTGCATTTCTTAAATGAGCCATCTTGTTTAACTGGAATGTTCCAATAATGATCATCTTGATTCTAAGTTATTAGTAAAAATTTTTTGTTTAATGCTCTGGAATTATACATTATCTCTTAAACATAAAACAAGCAGGTGTGCTGGAAGGTGGTGTGCTCAACTCTTTGGATATAAAGAAACTAATTTCTTTAGCTAGGCCTTTGGATTTCCTGGAGCCAAACTAATACCTAAGACCTATCATGGGAGTGTTCTTGAGGTGAAGAGAGCTCTAACAACCTTTACATGCTCAATCTATGCTCACCAGTGTTTGCAGCTTTTTTTTTTTTTTAATTTCTGAGATCCCCATTAGCAACTAACCTTATTTAAAAGAAATTTTTATTTTTCTGAGGCCTCCCACTGGACTATATCTGATCACGAAACCAGTCCAGTTTACAAGTTGGACTCAATCTAATGTCAGGTGGTAATTGTTAGGATCGCTGACAGAGGAACGGAGGCCAAAGTGGTAAGGGATTATAAATTTATTAGGTCATCTGGATACCAGATGGGCTGAGCCCCCAAATGGTGCCAGCACCCAAGGACAGGGCGTCAGAGATTTTAAAAGACTCTAGGATGTTTTTTCCTGGGTGGAGCATTCTTTGTGCAGGTGTGAATCTAAGGAAGGTCTGGAGGGGAAGGATGATGGTCTTATCAAGTGGAATGTGGTCTTAGCTGATAGATGCTCTCTTACCTCAACTGATGGACAGAGTATGAGGTAACCTGCACCTGCGACTTGGACATTCCCGAGCACCTAACCAGGCACCTTCTATGGACTGTACATTGAACCACCAGTCAACACCTGCTAAATATCCTAAGCCCTCGATTCCTAAGCACCTAAGTGCCTATTCATGTGCCTTATATGAAAACACCAATCAGCGTGTGCCTAGTACCCTATGCCTCATCCCTTCCCATTCCTTACCTCAAAAGGCATGTTCACCTCTGCACGTGTTGCTGCTCTCCCCTTTCAAGAGAGCCTGGTAGGGTCTTCTCCTCTAATAAAGCCACAGTCCTGGTTCTCAGCCCTCTGTCTCATCTTTCATTAGCAAAATGGAACTTAGTCTAACGAAAGGGAATGTCAGTTGTGAAGTAACCTAGAGGTCAGTTCTCAAGAGAGGAGGTGTTGGTTGATTCAATTATCTGATCAAACCTAATTAATTACCAACAATTCTCAACATGAAAGATGCTGTACTAGCCTTTAATCTACACACAACAAAACAGACGTGAGCTTTTTAAAAAAATGTATATATTTTAATGATTTTTTTATAGAGAGGAAGGGAGAGGGAGAGAGAATTAGAAATACCGATGAGAGAAAAGCATCAGCTACCTCCTGCACATCCCCTACTGGGGATGTGCCCGCAACCAAAGTACATGCCCTTGACCAGAACTGAACCCGGGACCCTTCAGTCTGCAGACTGATGCTCTATCCACTAAGCCAAACTGGTCAGGGCCAAACATGAACTTTATTTTTTTTATTAATGTATTACATGTATACATATCCCCTCATTGCCCCCTCCTCACCCCCGTGTCTAGCGTCCAGTGGTTATGCTTACATGCATGCATACAAGTCCTTTGGTTGATCTCTTATTTACCCCACCTCTTCCTAACCTTCCCCTGTAAACTGACAGTTTGTTTGACGCTTTATTGCCTCAGTTATCTATCTTTTTTTTAGGTGTATAAACTATTTATTAACAGATGAAGCCTACAGACTTATTTCTTCTTGGACACACCCACAGTGCGATCCCTGTGGTCTTGGTGTGCTGGCCTCGAACACGAAGACCCCAGGAGTGGCACAGCCCTCTGTGGACTCGAATTTTCTTCAGCCGCTCCAGGTCTTCATGAAGCTTGTTGTCCAGACCATTGGCCAGGACCTGGCTGAATTTCCCGTCTTTCACATCCTTCTATCTGTTCAAGAACCAGTCTGGAATCTTGTACTGGTGTGGGTTCCACCTCGTCCTCTGTGAGCTCTCCCGCCCTCTTGGTGAGGTCGATGTCTGCTTTCCTCAACACCACATGAGCATTTCTTCGCCCTACTCCCTTAATTGCAGTGATGGCAAAGGCTATTTTCAGAAGCCCATCGATATTGGTGTTGAGTACTCGCAAAATGTGCTGGAACTTCTCAGGAATCACTAGAGACATGGCGGCAGTGGAGTGCAGGCCTCCTTTTTGTTCATCAGTTTATAATGTTCCTTATTACCTATAAATGAGTGAGATCATGTGGTATTTTTCTTTCACTGATTGGCTTATTTCACTTAGCATAATGCTCTCCAGTTTCATCCAGGTTGCTGCAAATGGTTAAGAATTCCTTTTTTTTTAATGGCAGCATAGTATTCCATTGTGTAGATGTACCATAGTTTTCTGATCCAGTCATCTGCCAAACATGAACTTTAACAAAGTAGCAGTAACCAAAGGACTGATCAATAGAAGGCTGTGCACACCATCAGCAATTCCCAGTGTGGATTACACCAGCAAACCAGAGTGAATAGGGACTACAAACTGGAAAGGACTAAACCAGCAGTCTCCAGTGAATTGGGGCTTCAGACTGGAACTGGGAGAAAGGAATTTCAAACAACTGGCGAACTAAACTGTCTGGGAGCTCAAACTGACTTCCTAATCTATGGATTGGACAGCCAATTAAATGGAGAGCTCAATGCAAACAGCAGTTCAGAACACCAGTGGCCCTCAGAAACAGCAAGACAAGAGAATTCAAAAAAGTTCTTGGGCACCATACCTATTTTTTGCTGTCCCCAAATGCTAGCAGAACTTCCCTTCAATTCTACCACATCTATTACCAAATGTGTTGAAGAACAAAAATTCAAAAAAGCAAATTTAAAACTCTAATTGAGTTGAAAAAGGTAGGGGTCTTTAGGGAGCAGATTTCCTCACTAATGTAGGTAAACCAAACTGGCTTAAGGTCACATTCCTGGGAGGAGCTGAAAACAATTAAATTAATGTTTGTTGTGGGGTGGGGGTGGGGCCAGTGATACCACCTTGTTTGTAGTTAACAATTGGGAAAAGAGAAGAATATCTGGTTAAAGGATGCAGCTTTCTCACAGTTCTATTGATAACTGGTGCTCCCATCCCCATTTCCTTGATGGCAGTTTTAAAACAAATAACTTTTTTCTCCAGGCTAAAGGATGACCCTACCCTAGGGAAATAATCCATAGGATGGATAGTAACTTATGATTTATCTTCTGGTCTCTAAACATCTGGATATACTTCCCACTGCCTGAACCCACGGAGATACAAAGGAGGGTCAGGGATCTATTTCTACAATCTAACAGGTCAGCCTTCCCTGCCACAAAAGCAGGAAAATGGTGGAAAGTAGATATGAAGGGGCAAATAGAAGACTGGTGAGGTTGTTTCCCAGAGGCAGCTGTGTGGAAGCAGTCATTAATACTATGTGTTTTAAAGACAGACAAGTAGCCATATTCCTTTACTGACATTATAGGCATAGCCCTACAGTGAAGATCCCAAACACCTACTGCTGAGCTCTTTATAGATAGACCCCTTGAGAACATATTTACCCTCCAATTTGTCTCCCTCTTCAAGCACAACCTATTTCCAAGAAAGTCCTCCTGTGTTTCTTCAATAAAGTACCTTTATGACTTTTCACTTTAATAAAAAAAAAAAACCAACTGTTAAAGTGAAAAATGGTGTCACTTGTGCTAAAATCCCATGATACCAAGCCTAGATTAAATATCTGATCTGCCCGGCCTGTGTGGCTCAATGATTAAGAGTCAAGCATTGACCTATAGACCAGGAGGTCATGGTTTGATTTCTGGTCAGGGTATATGCCCGGGTTGTGGGCTCAATCCCCATGTAGGGCATGCAGGAGGCAGCCTATCAATGATCTCTCATCGATGTTTCTATTTCCTCCCTTCCTCTCTGAAATCAATAAAAACATATTTAAAAAATATATTTTATTGATTTTTTATGGAAAGGAAGGGAGATAGAGAGTTAGAAACATAGGTGAGAGACATCGATCAGCTGCCTCCTGCAAGCCCCCCTTTCAGTCCGCAGGCTGATGCTCCACCACTGAGCCAAACTGGCCTCGGCAACAAAAACATATTTTTAAAAAATCCGATCTATTTGCAGTTTCAAACTGGACCAGAAACACAATCTTAATCAACCTCTCTGGAATTTTCTGGTCAATTCCTATGAGGTAATCTCCATAGAAGGAAGAGGCAATCTGCATGATAAAAACCCTCCTTTAAAAAAGCTGGCCTGGCCCATTTCTTTTGTTAATCCATTCCTTGCCCCACCTTTTAAGGCTATCAATCACTGAGCCTAGCCCGCCGGGCACACATAACATTTTTCTCAACTGAATCAACCTTAAACCCATACATACAGCCATGCACCTCATAACAATGTTTCTGTGACTGACGGACCACCTATATGAAGGTAGCCCCATAAAATTATAACGGAACTGAAACATTCCTATCACCCAGTGATATCGTCACCATCATAGTGCAACACATTACATGTTTGTCATCACGCTGGTGTAAACAAACTTGCACTGCCAGTAGCAGGTACAATTATGTATACAATGCATAATACTTGATAATAATAAGTGACTATATTACTGGTTTATGTGTTTATTATATTGTACTTTATTTAGAGTGTATTCTTAACAATATACACTATACCATACAGCTTAGATGTAAGTAAACTCTATGATGTTCATAAAATGAAAAAATTGCTAATGACACATTTCTCATAGCACATCTCCATAGTTAAGCGGCTATAGTTAAATAGCTACAGGTAAAATAGAATTGTGTTCTTTGAGTCTCAAGTATGAATGTGTTGATAGGCTTTGGGAAAGAGTCAGGCATTGACTAGCAGGACTCCTAAAGGCTGATTAGAAGGAAGAGGGACTGGCTTCTAGTTAAAAAAACACAAGCTTCACCAATAAAGGGGCTAGTAAAGAGGGCACCTCTCACCGAGACCGGTTTGGCTCAGTGGATGGAGCATCATCGGCTTATGGACTGAAGGGTCCCAGGTTCGATTCCGGTCGGGGGCACATTTCCACTGTAAGGCGTGCAGGAGGCGGCTGGTCGATTTGTTTCTGACTTTCTATCTCTCTCCCTTCCTCTCTGTAAAAAATCAATAAAATATATAAAAAGAGGGCACCTCTCTGTGGGTGCAAATAAAATCCTTACTGAACTAGAAATGGATTTAGGAGATTGCTAAGCCAGCTAAATTGGGCACTAGTTATACATAAAAAACAGGAAAGGCTTTATTTATAGCTGTTGTAATATGTGCATAGCTAAGTAGCTTTAAGAAGTGAGACTCCCCGAGAGGGGAGTCAGGTACAAATCGTCAGCCCTAAAGCGGAACCCCTTTCCAGCAACCTTGCACCCCGAACACTGAACGTTCTTAACTCATAAATGTACTTCACGTGAAACCAATGTCATCCATCAGTCTTTGATTTAGGTGACAATTAGGAAGGTCTTACCTGACTTTAAGAACCTAAACGTGTCCTGGGGAGAACATTTGGGACATCGATAGTTTTTGTAAACAAGTGCTTTCCTTACAAATTAAAGGAAACAAGGAATTTTAAAAAGATCAATACTTTGTTTTCACTCACGAGTCCTTTCCATTTTGTGGGTTGGACTTGGGGCGGGGAAGCGCCCCAAACTAACTGCCTGGCGGGGCAAAGGTTTCCTAATGCCGACAGACTGCACTCTCTTCATTTCAATGAGGCTTAAGCTTGCAGGTGGCCGCCGTGCCCAGAGCGCCGGCCCGGGCCGGGCCGGGCAGGGGCGGGGTGGGCAGAGGGAGGGGGACGGGCTTTTTCTCACGCGGCGGGGCGACGGACGTCGGGGCCGGGCGGCCGGGTCCGCGGCACCAGCCCCTTCAGGAGCGGCCCAGACGGGGAGCCCGGCGGCCGCTCCGGGCCTCGCCTCGGGACTACTCCGCCTCAACGCCGGGCAGAGCTACGCCGGCTCCCACGTGCGCAGCGCGCCCCGCCCCGCCACGCCCCCCCCCACGCCCGCCGGGGGGCGACCGAGGCCGCCCCAAGTCACAGAGGCCAGGTGCGCGCCCCGCCCAGGCGCCCGCAGCCCGGGCGGCCCCTGCCCGGGAGCCGGGAATCGCCCAGTTCGCCCTCCCTCCCCCTCGGCGGGCCGCTGGGGCGGGACCGGCCCTCGGGGCGGGCACGTCAGTCAGCCTCCGCGGGCGGCGGCCGGGCGAGGGCCGAGGCCGGCGAGTAGCCACGTCACGCTCCTCCCCGAGGCCCCGCCCCCGCCGCCCCCCTCGGACCGCCCCCTCACGCCCCGCGAGCAGTTACCGGCTGTTGGGGCGCGTGCCGGCAGCACTCCGCTAGAGGTCCTGCGGCCGGCTGCCTCTGCTGCTCGCTGCCTGCGCCAGGTGACGGCTGGCGGCCGGCGGCCGGCGGCTCGCGGCGGCGGCGCCCGGCGCGGGTTGGCTGGCTCGGGCGTGCGTCGCTGAGGCGGACGGAGCCAACGGGCGGTTAGCGCTCCGTTCGACGCGGGGAGGGGCGGCACCCCGGGCGCTGCACGGCCTCGGCCGACGCGGGCGGCGGTGGCGGCGGCGACGGCGGCCGGGTTCTCGGGCTCTGTGCCCCAGGCCGGAGCCAGTGGGTGCCCCGGCGGAGAGACGGGCAGCCGGACTCCCTGGCCCCGGCCTCCCTGGCCCCGGGCCTCCCGCGGCTGGGGCGGCTGGGGCAAGGGGACCATGTCTGCTCGCGCCCCGGTGCCTGCCGCTCACTCTCGGGAAGAACCGCCCGCGGCGGCGGCGGAGAAGGAGTCGCTGTCGCCCGGGGTAAGCCGGCAGGCCGAGCCGCTGCCGCCGTCCGAGCAGGAGGGCAAGCCGGCGGCGAAGGAGGAGAGGGCCGCCACCGCCACCAGCGCGGGGGCGTGGGGAGAGCCGTCGCCGGCGCCGGTGCTGGGTCACAGCGTGCCCCAGGCGGCCGTGCCCGTGAGGCCGCTGGCGCTGCACCTGGCGCACAGGGCGCGCGTGCCAGGGGGCCCCTTCGGCGGGGAGCCGCTGCCGCCGCCGCCGCCGCCGCCGCCGCCGCCGCGGGACCCGCCGGCTGAGGACGCCCGGGAGGAGGAGGCGGCGACGGCCGGCCCCGAAGAAAAGCCGCCGCCGCCGCCGCCGCCGCTGCCGAAGGAGAACCCTTGGACCAAAAAGCCGCCTCAGCACCTGTCCCCTACCGGGTCGGAGCCGCCGCCGCCCCCACTGGAATCCCTGGAAGCAGGTCGGTGGCTCCCGGGGAGGGCACCGGGGGGGAGAGGGGTGTGTGTGTGTGTGTTTGGGGTTTGCTCGCCGAGAGCGACCCCGGCGGGCGCGGGCGGGGGAGGGGCAGGCCTGCCTTCGCTGTCAGCCCGAGGTGTTCGGTGCCAAGGTGTCGTTCACTCTGCCTATTTACATAAATGGACATCGGGACGCGAGCGGCTGCAAGAGGTGGGACCTCGGCTGCGCGGCCGATGGGAGAGCCTGGAGCCGCGGGGCGGGCGGGCGGGCGCGGCCTCGCCGGGTTGGCCCGCACGTGTGACGGGGCTCGGGAACGCCGAGTTGCGGTAGCTCCTGCGGTTCACCCGATAGGGACGTTTTCGGGGGGCGCTTTGCGTTTCCAAACCAGGGGAAGCCAGGGGAGTTATACGTGGAAGCACGACCGTGTTTTATGTGTCTTATGAAATAATGGGTAAGCTGGAGATTTCAATGTTTCCCAAAACACTAACGTAGTCGGATGCCCAATGAGGCGCTAGTTGCCACTGAAATGTTTTTTGAGTTATGATTGGGTGGAAAAATAACTGCAGTAGCATAGTTGACCAGAGGATGGGTCGCACAGTAGGGAAAGGGTAGTCTTTTTAACATTCCTATCCCTCTTTAGAGGGAATTAGATTATGTCCCTGCCTTTGGATGCTGGCTAGTGAGTGGCCGTGGGTCCTCTATTTTGATTGTAGCCACTGCGTTTTTGTTTAAAAGTTTAAATGGAAATAGTAAAAAAACCAACACAGAAAACTTTGTAAATCAAGTTGTAAATCCAACGGAACTTTTATTGATTCAGTGGAACTTTTTAAAAAAAATTTCTTTATTGATTAAGGTTATTACATGTGTGTCCTCATCCCTCCATGTCAGTTGAACTTTTTAACATAGACCTTACAGATCTTCACTTTTTTTTTTTTAATTAGAGGATAGCAGTAGGATAGGGAAATATGGGGCATGTGTATAGATCTGTGGAGATCAGTTGAAATGAAGAGTATGGTGTAAATGTAAGATAATTATTGTAGACATAGATTATGGTATTGTAGATATAAAGCATTTCTCCAGAGGAACTACAACAATTAATTGATTTATTTAGCTTTTGAACAGTAATGTTCATCATTATTAATAATTTGTGACTTGGAGGAAAACTACTTAAAATTTTGTTTTAAATTTAATATTGCCATCATTCTCTATATGTAGTTGCAAATATCTGTTTACTACTGTTACTAACTGAAGAGGGCAAAAATCTTAAAGCAAAGTATCAATAAAATTAGCTAAGAGAAAGAAGCTCTATTGAATCTTAATGGTTATTTCATCTCCCTAATTACTAGACTTACAGTTACACATTATACTCAGTGAACTATCAGAAAACCCAAAATCTTTGTTGGCTATGAAATCAGTTTGTCAGGTTTTTTAACCAATAAAGTAAGACTAAGGAGTTTTAGTTGAAAGTGGCCATGTGAAAAATATTTTACAGTTTAGTATAATTAACCTATAGTTGCTTTCATTGGGTATCAATCATTGTTGGGGATTAAGAACAAGCTGATGCTTGTTGTATGGTGTAGTTCATGGGAATCTCAATTTTGTTGGTGTGTTTCTATAGGCAACTCTTTATTTTCTTGGAATCCATTCTGTTTCCATAGAAATTCTATTCTGCAAACTTGGAGTAGTTTCTTAACTTACTTCTCTAATCCTGTTTCTACACTATTCTACCACACTTTTAATTTGTAGTTGAAGAATACTTAGGAAATTTAAATATGAGAATGGTGTAGAAATGCATTGTATGAGTCCTGACCAATTTGGTTCAGTGTATTGAGCGTCGGCCTGCGGACTGAAGGGTCCCAGGTTTGATTCCGGTCAAGGGCATGTACCTTGGTTGCAGGCACATCCCCAGTAAGGGGTCTGCAGGAGGCAGCTCATCGATATTTCTCTCATCAATGTTTCTAACTGTCCCTCTCCCTTCCTTTCTATAAAAAAATCAATAAAATATATATTTTATATTTCATTGACTTTTCTCAGAGAGGAAGTGAGAGAGAGAGATTCAGAAACATCACTGAGAAAGAAACATCGATCAGCTGCCTCCTGCACACCCCCCACTGGAGATGTACCCGCAACCACGCTACATGACTTGACCGAAATCAAAACTGGGACCCCTCAGTCCGCAGGCCAATGCTCTGTCCACTGAGCCAAACCAGTTTTGGCGAATAAAAAATATTTTTTTAAAAATGCACTGTATGAAAGACAGGGTTTGAGTCCAGATGTCGTTACTACCTAGCTAGACTTTTGGCAAGATTTCTGGGCCTTATAAATGAATGAAGTGGATGTATTAATATCTTCTAGTTTCTAATACCAGAGTGCCATCTATATATAACTTAATAGTCTTGGCCTCTGATTTTCCTAAGCAGATTTGCAACTTCAAGAATAATAAAATTGCTGCAGAGGACCTTTAGTGTCCAGAGTAGGTGAAAACTAAGAAGTGTTAACTTAACACAACAATCTATTAATATGCCTATAGGATATTAATTATGCTGGTATAATAAACTTAAACCATGTCTGTCATGGCCAAATCTAGATTTACAGTCACTCTCTTAATGAGGTACAAGTATTCCATCCCAACATACTGCAAGAAATTTTATTACCAGAAATAGAAACATTATAGCAAATGTAGGGGGTATTTCAGGATTGTTAATCAATAATTTTCTCTGACAGACACTACAGGTGAGGCATTATTATACCTTAAGTTCTCCTAAGACACTTCTATTTTGGGGATTGTTCTGGCCTGTATATTACTGTTTCTGGTAATCCAGATAAGTCCCTCTTGTCAACCAAAGCCTGGACCATCCAGAAGTCCTAAAAATAGTGCTAATGAAGTTTTGAATTCATTCAGGAAACCAAAAAGAATTATTCCTCAATCTCTCCTAACCTTGTTTAAAGTAGTTTTATTTATTTTGGGGACTTTATTAAAATCACAGGATGGGGTTTATTAATCACTTACTTGTAGCCATGGTTATAATTTTACATATTAAAATATCAGCTTTCTAGCCCTGGCCAGTGTTGCTTAGTTGGTTGAGTGTCATACCATGCACCATGAGGTCAGTGGTTCAATTTCCAGTCAAGGCACATGCCCAGAGTTCTTGGCTTGATTCCCAATGAGAGGGTATGCAGAAGGTAGGCATTTAGTGATTCTCCTTCCTGCTCCTATCGCCACCCCTCCAGGTCCGAAACATCCTATTGCCTTTGTCCACTGGATACGCATATAAGTTCTTTGGTTTACTATGCTCATCCCCCAACCACACATTGTACAAATTTATCTTATTTCTAAAAGTTTTACAATTTAGGCAGATGTATCATAATTTTTCCATATTAGTGAATGTAAAATTTACTTATTTAAATAGTTTTTTTTTATTGTATAAGCTGCAGTGACCATCTTATACAGCATCTTAATTCCAGGTTAATTTCCCAGAAATAAAATTGCTTTATTAAAAGGTATATTTTCTTCTCTCTATATATAAAAGGCTAATATGCCAAGTGTCCCCTTGGAAATTTGACCAGGAGACATTTTTTAAAAATATTTTAATTGATTTCAGAGAGGAAGGGAAAGGGAGCGAGAGAAACATCAATGCCGATGTTTCCTGCATGACTAGGGATAGAGCCCACAATTCCAGTATGTGCCCTGACTGGGAATCAAACCGTGACCTTCTGGTGCACAGGTCAATACTCAACCATGGAGCCATGATGGCTGAGGAAAATATATATACTATATTTTAAGTGACAGATTATCATTAAAAGATTATACTACTATACAATCTTGCCAACAGCTTGAGAGAAATGTCATTTCTGTATAGGCTGACCAACACTTGGCATTCTTTAAAATATATATATATATTTAAATATATTTGATTGATTTTAGAGAGGAAGGGAGATAGAAACATCAATGATGAGAGTGAATCATTGATCGACTGCCTCCCACATGCCCCCTACTGGGGATCGAGGCTGCAACCTAGGCATGTACCCTTGCCAGAATAATGGGACCCTTCAGTCCCCAGGCCAACACTCCATCCACTGAGCCAAACAACCAGGCTTTGGTTTTTTTTTAATAATATATATATTTATTTATTTTTTTACTGAGAGGAAGGCAGAGAAATAGAGAGCTAGAAACATCGATGAGAAAGAAACATGGATTGGCTGCCTGCTGCATACCCCTCACTGGGATGTGCCTGCAACCAAGGCACATGCCCTTGACCATATAGAACCCGGGACCCTTCAATCCGCAGGCAACACTCGATCCACTGAACCAAACCATCCAGGGCCAACACTTGGCATTATTATTATTATTATTATTATTATTATTATTATTTTGGTCAGTATAATAGGTGAAAAAATATTTTGTTGTTTTAGTCCATTTATTTATTAGTGCAGTTGAGTACCATTTCATGTTTGACCACGTATTTCTTTTTTCTTTTTAATATATTTTATTGATTTTTCACAGAGAGGAAAGGAAAGGGACATAAAGCCAGAAATGTCGATGAGAGAGAGACATCGATCAGCCGCCTCCTGCATGTCCCCCACTGGGGATGTGCCCGCAACCAATGTACATGCCCCTGACAGGAATCGAACCTGGGACCCCCCCCCCAGTCCGCAGGCCGACGCTCTATCCACTGAGCCAAACCGGTTTCGGCTGACCACATATTTCTTTTTGGATCACTCGGATTCTTTTTGTTGTTAATTTTCACCTGAGGATATTTTTCCATTGATCTTTAGAGAGAGTGGAAGAGAGGGAAAGACAGGGAAACACTGATGTGAGAGAAACTTTGATTGTGGAGGATCCTGCAACCAAGGTTTGTGCCTTTGACCGGAATTGAACCTGGGATCCTTTGGTCTGCAGGCCACTGCTCTATTTATTGAGCCAAACTGGCTAGGGCTTTTAAGCTCATGATCATCCTTTCAACCATAAAACAATTGGGTTGATGACATAGTCTAAGTAAGCAACTCAGAGGACTTCCTGATATTGAACTTGGAATTAGAGGAATGGTGTTCACACAGTTGGCATTTCACAAGTGCAGTTCTCTCCCCTCCACACTCCTTCCTTTTCTATCACTGGGAGCTTACCCCTGTAAAGTTGACAGCATGAGGGAGCAGTTGTGGATAGCGAGCTTTTTTTTTTTTTTTTAATTTATTGATTTTTTACGAAGAGGAAGGGAGAAGGGATAGAGTCAGAAACATCCATGAGAGACATCCATCAGCTGCCTCTTGCACGCCCCCTACTGGGGATGTGCCCACAACCAAGGTACATGCCCTTGACCGGAATCGAACCTGGGACCTTTCAGTCCGCAGACCGAAGCTCTATCCACTGAGCCAAACCGGTTTCGGCGATTGCGAGCTTTTAAAGGGAAAAAGTGCTGGCTTTGAAAGTTCAATTCTTTTTCTAAACTTCTTAACAGGAAACTTGTTTTCAAGAGAGAAATTGTGACTTTGTAACAGGAATGCTTTAGAAAGTCTTCCTCTTGGAAAAATAAGCTAACTCAAGGGACCATTTAGTAACCAGTGTTAAGAAATCACTATCCTTGTCCTGACGGGTTTGGCTCAGTGGATAGAGTGTTGGCCTGCAGACTGAAGGGTCTGAGGTTCGATTCTAGTCAAGGGCATGTACCTTGGTTGCGGGCACATCCCCACTGGAGGGTGTGCAAGAGGCAGCAGATCAATGTTTCTCTCTCATTGATGTTTCTGGCTCTATATTCCTTTTTTTGTGAAAAATCAATTTAAAAAATTAAAAAAAAAATCACTATCCTAGAATATCCAACCACATTGGCCAACACTGTTTATCACATCCTCAGTGATGAAATTAAATTATGATAAGGAAACATGCATATGATCATCCCAGTTACAATGTGTACATAAAGATACTCCATTAGTAAACTGTCAGAATTATAGATTCCACTATTAAATGTAAAAATTTCCTCATTATAGAGGAATTAAAGTTGAAATACTAAAGTTTAAACAAAAATCCAAAATTTTTTAATCCAAAAATATTGAAATAAAATCTTTTTATCTTTAGAAGTGTGAAGAAACAAAGTTCAAGATTTTTCTCTCCAACTTATTTACTTTTAGCTAGAGGTTGTAATCAGTGTCTGGATAGGGCAAACTCATTAGTCAACAGAGCCAAATATCAACAGTACAACGATTGAAATTTCTTTTGAGAGCCACATTTTTTAAACTTAAACTTCTAACACCACTTCTTCAAAACTGACTCGCCCAGGCCGTTGGTATTTTGTGGAAGAGCCACACTCGGGGCCAAAGAGCTAGAGTATGTGATAATACTGAGTTTTAAAATAATAGAAAAATAAACTGTCACATTCAAATATTTTTTTTCTCCAGTTTGTTTTTCTTTTTTATATATTTTTATTGATTTCGAGAGGAAGGGAGAAAAACATCAATGATGAGAGAGAATCATTGATCGGCTGCCTCCTGCACATCCCTTACTGGGGATAGAATCCGCAACCCGGACATGTGCCCTTGACCAGAATGGAACCTGGAACACTTCAGTCCACAGGCCAATGCTCTATCCACTGATCCAAACCGACTAGTGCTCTACAGTTTCTTAATAACTTCATTGTGTCATTCAGTATTGAAATGTAAAAGTTTACTTTTATTTGCATGTAGCCAGAATAATTTTATCTTTAATCTCTGACCTTAATTTTGTGATTTATGTCTAGTTTGTTTGTAATAAAGCCATAAAAACTTGCTTGTGTGGCCTATTCCTTCTTTTCATTATATCAGATAGTTTGTAAAAGAGTGTATTTTGTAACTACCAGGTTAATTTACTTGACTTAGTGCTGTTTTGGGACATTTTTAATTTTCCTGTGGGAAAGATTCTATACCATATAACTTCAATAAAACATAGTATTTATAAAACATGCTTCAGTGAAATTCTAGATAATATTCAGGCAAATCTAATCTCTTACTTGTTTTTTTCCGACCCCCATTTTTTTTATCCTACTTGTCCATATTTTTTTACTACTGTATCTAATTTTTTTATTTTATTCTTAAGTATATTTACACGTCTACACATATATGTGTGCCTAAAGAATAAAACAAATACCTGTGTATTCACTATTCTGCTTTTTTATTTATTTTTTTAATATTTTTTTACTTATTTCATAGAGGAAGGGAGAAGGAGAGATAGAAACATGAAAGATGACAGAATCATTGATTGGCTGACTCTTGCAAACCCATTCCCCACTGGGGATGGAGCCAGTAACCCAGGCATGTGTCCTTGATTGGAATTGAACCTGGGACCCCTCAGTCCACAGGCAAATGCTCTATCCACTGAGCCAAACCAGTTAGTGTACACTAGTCTGCTTTAGAAATAAAATTATTACTTTATTCAAGATCCCTGAAAGCCCATTCCTGGTGACATCTTTAACTTTTATCCTTTATCCCGCTTTGGTAAGTACAGATGGTCTTTGGTTTATGATGATTGGCTTATATACTGATGCCAATTGTAAGTTGAAAATAATAGTTAGTATGCTTTAAAGTATTGGTTGTTTATACTTGTGATTGTGTGGTCTGACTTGGAGCTGCAGTTACCTGTGGAGCATCACTAGAGTATTACATAGCATATTGCTAACCTGGGAAAACATCAAATTCAAAAATTGAAAGTACAATTCTGCCTAACTTTTACCGCTTTTGCACCAAACTATTATAAATCAGGGACCATCTGTATCTTATTTAAATTTAATTCTGGCTTTAAATTTTTCTAAATTTAATATATCTTTATTGTTTAGATTATTACAATTGTTCCTCTTTTTTTCCCCCATAGCTCCCCTCCACCTGATTCCCACCCCTTACCTCTGCCCTTACCTCTCCCCACTGTCCTCACCCATAGGTGTACAATGATTTTTTAAAAAATAAATGTTATTGATTTTTTACAGAGAGGAAGGGAGAGGGATAGAGAGTTAGAAACATCGATGAGATAGAGACACATCAATCAGCTGCCTCCTGCCCATCCCCTACTGGGGATGTGCCTGCAATCAAGGTACATGCCCTTGACCAGAATTGAACCTGGGACCCTTGAGTCTGCAGGCTGATGTTCTATCCACTGAGCCAAACTGGCTAGGGCTTCTTCCTCTTCCTAAAGAATACCTTTCAGCATTTCATAGAATACTGGTTTGGTGTTGATAAAACTCCTTTAATTTTTTCTTATCTGTGAAGCTCTTTATAGGACCTTGACCTTCAATTCTGAATGATATTTTGGTTGTAGGTTCTTGCTATTCATCATTTTGAATATTTCTTGCCACTCCCATCTGGCCTGCATAGTTTTTGTTGAGAAATCAGCTGGCAGTCTTATGGGTTCTCCCTTGTAGGTAATTAACTGTTTTCCTCTTGCTGCTTTTAATATTCTCTCATTGTCTTTTGCCCTTGGCATTTTAATTATGATATGTCTTGTGTGGTCCTCTTTAGATTCCTTTTGTTTGGGGTTCTGTGCACTTCCTGGACTTGTAAGTATTTCTTTCACCAGGTGGGGAAAGTTTTCAGTCATGGTTTCTTCAAATAGGTTTTCAGTATCTTTACTTTTTTTTAATATATTTTATTGATATATATATATATTTTTACATATATATATATATATAAATATATATTTTTTTTAGAGAGAGAGGAAGGGAGAAGGATAGAGAGTTAACATCGATGAGAGAGAAACACTGCCTCCTGCACACCCCCTACTGGGGATGTGCCCACAACCAGGGTACATGCCCTTGACCGGAATCAAACCTGGGAACCTTCAGTCCAAAGGCATATGTTCTATTCACTGAGCCAAACCGGTTTTGGCAGTTTTCAGTATCTTGCTCTCTCTTTTCTTTTGGCACCCCTATAATTCTGATGTTGGTACGCTTGAAGTTATCTCAGAGGCTCCTTACACCATCTTCCAATTTTTGGATTCTTTTTTCTTTTTGCTTTTCTATTTGAATGTTTTCTGCTTCTTTGTATTTCAAATATTTGACTTGAATTTTACAAAGAGGAAGAGAGGAATAGAGACTTAGAAACATTGATGAGAGAGAAACGTTGACCAGCTGCCTCCTGCATGCCCCCTACTGGGGATGTGCCTGCAGCCAAGGTACATGCCCTTGACTAGAATCGAACCTGGGATCTTTCAGGCCCCAGGCTGACGCTCTATCGGTTTTGGCTATTTGGTCCTTTTTTCATATCCTCTAGAGTCTTGCTAAATTTATTGACCTTTTCTAGGAAATTCTTGAAAAACCTTATAACCGTGATTTTGAACTCTGTATATAGTCGTTTGTTTTCCTCTATTTCTTTTGTTTGTGATCTGTTCCTTTGTCTCCTCATTTTTGCTACTTTCCTGAGTTGATAGAGTAGCTTTGTGTGCTAGCTGTCCTATATGGCCCAGTAGCTCCACCTCCCCAGTTACCTGAGTTGGACACTCTTGCTGCACCCCTTTGTGGACTGTGTATACAGCCTTGTTGTAGTTAAGTCTTGATTGTTGTTGGTATCACTGGGGGGAATTGACCTCCTAGTCAATTGACTGTGAGGATCATCTGTGTCTATGCCAGGAGAACCTCTATGCTGGAGTCAGCCTTGTGAAACAAGACCTGCAAAATTGCAAAAGCCTCTGGACTGGGCTTGGATGGGGCAGAGTCTTAGGGCTGAGCAGACTGCCTTGGCTTCCCATCAGGCCTGCTCTATGAGGCTCCTGGGTCTCAGTGTCCCTTTGTAATCACTGCAAGCCCTCTCTGCTATCATTCGTGCTCGAGAGCCTCTAGACCTCTGCCTTTCATGGCTCCCCTGTTATGTGCTCTCTGGGAACCCATATGAGTCTGGGTCCCCAGGGTCTCACCCGAAACTGAGGTTCAGTGCAGTCGTAACAAGTTCAGTGCAGTCAGGAGGTTCCTTCCAGGCACCCCTCACCCCCAGAGAAAGCCAGCTGCACCATTATCAGTTAGTCCTTTATGCGTACACTTACGCGTGGGCCTCCAGACCTCTGTCTTTTGCAGCTCCCCTGAGTTTCCGTGCATCTTCCCTTTTCCCAAGAGTCCAGACTCCTCCCTTTTGAGTCTCACCTGGAACCAAGGTTCAGTGCATTTGGGAATTTCTTTCTCCCTCCAGCTAGAGGAAGCAATCTAGGCACTCCACTCACTGCCCGTCCTCTCCATGCGGGTCTGCGTCTCCGTATCTCAGCTTTTTGCAGCTCCTCTGAGTCTTCGTGAGCCCCTTTCTTTCCCTCTAGTTGTAGAATTTCCACTCAGCCAGCTTTCCTGTGTTTCTGGATGATTTCCGTTCTTTTAGCTGTAGTTTTGAAAAAAAAGTTATAATATATTTTATTTTTCACAGAGAGGAAGGGAGAGGGATAGAGAGCAAAAAACATCAATGAGAGAGAAACATCGGTCAGCTGCCTCCTGCATACTCCCTAACTGAGGATGTGCCCACAGCCGAGGTACATGCCCTTGACCGGAATTGAACCTGGAACCTCCCAGTCCACAGATCGATGCTGTATCCACTAAGCCAAACCGATCAGGGCTGTAGTTTTGAATTGTTGTGTGAGGCAGCAGTTTAAGTGTTCACCTATGCCACCATCTTGGTTTCTCCTTGTTTCTGGCTTTTAATTCAAATACTTTTATTTCATGACTTGGTCATAATTTTTAAGATTCATGTTTTGTTGAATTATTGTGTTTACTGTAGATACAGATCCCAAGTTTAAATCTTTTTAATGTTTACTATTTTGTGGGTCATGCTTAGGTAGATGACATTGCTCTTTGGTTATCTTACTAGGCAGGGAAGCCAAGTAAAAGACAGTGTAAACTTCATTTGGAGACAGTATAATATATATTATTACCCACTTCTGTGCTCTTATTTAAGGTAGGGACAAATGGTGATTCCATCATATTCTTCTGTAAACTTTTATGGAGATCTATGTGCTATTGCTTAATTTATTATAGTTGCCAAATTTGTGTGTTTTCAAGGAGAAATAATTTGAAGACTTCTGACTTATTTTCAGGATGTTCCTTGATGAGTATATCTTACTTTTATAGAAAAAAAAATGTATCCCATTGGGAATTGAGTTACTAAATTTACTGTATTGAAATATACTACATTTCTAATTTTTAATGTGTTTTGTTAGAGAAAAGATTAGTCTATTAGTTTAAGTAAACTTTATTTTGCACCTCTTGCTTTGAACACTAAAGACCAATTTGAACATACATTTGCTGAAATGTAGTTGATTTTTTGTTAGGAATTTGAGTCTCAGAACTTTGGATTTTATTAGGAATGATGATGACTACACTTATTTAAATTGGTAATATAGTAGTTATTTTGTTTTGTTTTTTTCCCCCTTCAAAGCACTTCTGAGCATTTTATGAACTTCCTCCCAAAGGTTGTGAAGCTACCAGGAAACAGGCCCCCACCTAACACCCTTAATCTTCTCAGCACTTCTGCTGAAGAATTTGGCCTTCACAGTGATTGGCTGCTTTGGGAACTTTTCCTTCCCCTGAACTTTATTGTAGCCCAATCTCATCACATCAATGATAAGAGCAGCTCCAATCTTGTTTTTGGCAGCATTGACCTGTGTCTGCTTACAAACCAGTGTACACAGTTTATCAAGGTTGATGGTTGGGCAAAAGCTCTGGTTCCTCTTTAAGTGGTAATGCTTCATGCCAACTTTCCCAAAGTACCTGTTTGATATTTGTCAAAGTTGATCCTGTGATGATGCAAGACACCAGCATTACCTGGGGGCTTCCTGTGGCAGTGCAGCCATAGCTGTGGCTCACATGGCCTGGAAGTTTCTTGGTCTTCCTCAGTCTGGATGGCATGCTGGTGTCCAAGATACTAGAAGGTTACTCCATCAACACTAATACAAGAGTAAAATGCAAATTGACCATGCCTTCACATTGCCCACCAGCCAGTGGGGAGTGAGTATGCAAATTAACCCAAAGAAGATGGAAGATTAATTTGCATACACAGGCACCGAGCAGCCAGGGGTGGGGGGACACAGGTGTTCTGCACTATCCCAGCCACTCTGGGCCTCTGGGCAGCATGGGAAGGCAGAAAGGCAACTCTCAATGGAGCAAAGGGGTGCTTGCACAAATCTTAGTGCATTGAGCCTCTAGTTAAATATATTGAATGAAGTGATTGTAAAAACAATTCTATGTATGTTTTGTTTTTCAGAGCTCAGTTCCCCAAAAATTATAAAAGTAGGAAAACTCAAGACAAAGAAATCCAACAAGGTAGGTCTTGACACAAACAAGTTTAGTACTCTGTATTAATTTTGAAAATCATTGTTTTTAGATTATTGTGAATTTTCCTTCTAGTTGTGTTATTGATGGCAATTTGAAATTAATATAACTACAGAATTGTAGCTTTTACATAAACTCCCATATACTTCTGTTAATCTTGTTTATATTACTTTAGTCAGTGTCATTAAATAGTGCTAGAGATCATAGGCCAAGGCCTTATTATTTCAGTGTTCTGATGTTTGGAGGAACTCGGATTAATTTGGCAACTGCCTGCATATAAATTGAATGTAGGTGATTTTTAAAATTGCTTTCACCGTTAGAAAATATTTTTTCTACTTAAAATTTCTAATTTGCAGACATAACATCTATTTATTACTTCTTAGGCTAGTGATTTCAGCGATATGGCGAATTGGCCAACACCAAGTGAATTAGTGAACACTGGAGTGAGTATTGTTTAAGGCTTTCTTTCTATATAGGGAAAAGATTCTCAATTCAATTTGCAGAACTTATTTTACTTCAAATTTAGAGAATACATTACTAAAGAGGTGTTAAACTCAGTAGCTACCCTTTTTATAGTTTTGCCCATTTCATATAATGCATCTAAAGCCCATTCATTTTATGTTTCAGAATTTATGCTGTTTGTTTTTTCTGATTTATAATGTTTCTAATGTGTTGCAGTACTAACTATATATATGTACATATTCATGATAAATGTATGTCATTCATCAATAAGTGTTCAATGAATGGAATTTTTAAAAAAATACATATTTTTTATTGATTTCAGAGAGGGAGATAGAATCAGTGGTAAAAGAGAGAATCATTGACTGGCTGTCTCCTGCACACCCCACACTAGGGATCAAGGCCACTTGTGACTTGACTGGGAATTGAATCGTGACCTCCTGGTTAATAAATCTACACTCAGCCACTGAGCTGCACCGGCTGGGCTAGAATTTTAAATTTAATGATGAAAGAAGCTCCAAAAGATGTTTCTAAGATATTGTATCAAGTGGGGTTTTATAGGATTAGCATTTGTGGTTATACATGTTTTCATTTGACACTGTGCACTTTGCTGTTTGTAATTTGTGTGGTGTATAATTGTAGGTAGTATATGTTAAAACAGCTTAATTGGTACATGAGTGACATATAATAAACTGCAAGTATGCGTGTGGTATTTGTAGTAGTATTGTATGGATGTAATACTGTTTGTCCATTCACCTATTAATGGACATTTGTGTTGATTGTACTTATTTTTTGGGTGTTAGAAATAAAGCTGTTATATTAACATTTGTATGTCAAATTTTGCATGGGTATATGCATTTATTTTTCTTGGGTAGATACCTATGAATAGAATGGCTAGATTGTATGGTAGCTAATTGTTTAGCCTTTTCAGAAACTACTAAACTTTTATTCCCACTGTCAGTGTAATGAGAATTGTAGTTATTCCACACACCACAAGTACTCATTGTTCATTTGTTTTAAGAATTATAAATTTATTAAGTCATCTGGAAAACCAGGTGGGCTGAGCCCCAAAATGGCATCAGCTGCATATTCTTAATTTTAGTCATTATAGTAGATGTGTAGTGGTATCAAATTGTAGTTTCAATTTGCATTTCTCTAAAAGATTTCAAGCTCCTTTTCATATATATTTGCCATTCAGTGTATGTTTTTAAAGAAGTATCTGAGTATCTGTTGAACTCTAGCTCATTTTTCAAAAATTGAGTTGTTTTCTCATTATTGCATTGTGAGAGCTCATTACACAGGCCTGGACAAAGGCAGGTTTACAGTTGTGAATACACAGAACAATTGATTATTGTATTTATTAAATATTTTTTCGTATGAACAACCATAAATCTACTTTTTCCAAACCCTGTGTATTTCAGATACAATTTCTTTATCAGATCCTTAGGAAATATTTTCTCCCAATCAGTGGCTTGACTTTCTCTTAACAGTGTCTTTTGAAAAGTTGAGCATTTGTTTTGCCATATTTAGGTTAGGCATATTACCACAGATTTTTGGATATGTAGTGAAAATGTTCATGAAAATTATTTCATTCTGAAATACTTTTTTTTTTTTTAGTGTCAGAGTGTCATCAACCAAGGAAATAAGAAACTACAAAATAAAAAAGAAAAAGAAGATAAAGTGGAAAAGAGAAATAACAGTGAGAGCAAAGAAACTCGGGAAACAAAACTAGATGGTCCTGGTGAAAATATCAGTGAGGATGAAGCTCAGTCAAATAATCAACGAAGGAAAGGTTTGTTCATCTAAAACTTTCATTTTTTTTGAGATATGATTGTATTAGTTTAAGGTATAGAACACAATGATTTGATGTATGTATATAATGCAAAATGACTACCACAATGCTTAACATTCATCAATTCATAGTCACAATATTTTTTCTTTTTTTAAAATTTGTTCTTTAATTTTTTTTTTTTTTAATTTTAGAGAGAAAGGAAGAGGGACAGAGATAGAAACATCGATGAGAGAAACATAGATCGATTGCCTCCTGCAGGCTCCCTACTGGTAATCAAGACCACATCCTGGACATTTGCCCTGATCAGGAATCAAACCAGTGACCTCTTGGGTCATGGTTTGACAATTCATGAGCGGACACAATTTTTTCTCTTGAGATGAGAATTTTTAAGTTCTATTCTCAGCAATTTTTCAATATATACTATAGTATTGTTAATTAGTGTTGCTATGCTGTACATTGTACACTAGAAGTTATATTGTAGTAAATTTGTAGCTTTTGATCATCTTCACTCAGTTCTCCCATCCCCCAACTGTGTTCTCTTTGAGTTCAGTTTTTCTAGATTCCACATATAAGTGAGATCATACAGTATTTGTCTTTGTCTCACTTATTTCATAGCATAATGCCCTCAAGGTGTATCTGTGCTGTTGTAAATGATAGGATTTTCTTCTTCTTATTCCATTCACTACATTTAACACATTTTTGTTATCCATTTGTCGGTCAGTGGACTGTTTTCCATGTCTTGGCTGTTGTAAAATATGTGACCCTGGTGAAACTGTCAGTGAGAATGAGGCTCTGTCAAGTAATTAGTGAAAGAGAAATTTATATGTCATTTTAGTCTTACTTTCTGGAAGACAGTTATAGTAATGAATTGTATTTAATCAATTGCTTCCAGGTAGTCAGTCACCAGTGAGTATTTTGGATTTCTTCAGGATACCATCTACAAATAGTAACTGATATGTTTTTGTAGCATTCATTTTTAAACTATAAGCTTTCCTTTTTTTTTATGTGAGAATGAAATGAAATGCACTTAATAGAGATGAGAATAGATACATGATTGGAAAGTTGTGTAAAACTAGTGTATTGATTTCAGTGGGTAAGGGAGAGATAGAAATATCAGTGAGAGAGTATCATTGATCAGTTGCTTCTTGCAGGACTGCCATAGGGGATTGGGCCTGCAACCTGGGCAAGAGCCCTGACCAGGAATAGAACCATGACCTTCTGGTTCATAGGTTGACTCTCAACTGCAGAACCACAATGACTGGGCCATAACTATTTTTTTAAAAAAATATTTTTATTGATTCAGAGAGTAAGCAGAGGGAGAGATAAAAACATCAGTGATGAGAGAGAATCATTGATTGGCTGCCTCCTGCATGCCTCACACTGAGGATTGAGCCCACAACCCAAGCATTGAATCGTGACCTCCTAGTTAGTTCATAGGTCAATACTCAACCAGTTAGCCATGCTGGCTGGGCTAACTATTGTTTTTTAAATCGGCATTGCGACTGATCCCTGTCTTTCAGGGAGTTCTGAGAAAATTTTTTCTGAGAAAAGTGAGAACAATTTTGGTCAAATATTTCCCCTCATACTTTGAAGAAAATAAAAACATGCTGTCTTTACATCCTTTTCCATATTTTCAGAACTTTTCATGTGTCTAGGGGACACATGATTGAACTACTTTGTAAAACCATATATTCATCAGTGTAAAGTGTCTACAGGAGACTTTTGGTAGAAAAAAAAAACTAAACTGTCAGAAGGTCATAACTGAGGCAAGGTAAACTTTGGAGAGTGGCAGGAGATGATATTGGAGAGGCAGGCATAGTCAACATTATGCAGGATTAAAACTTGGAATTAACATTTTGAGTTCCATGGGAAGATATTGAAGCATTTTAATTCATGAAGGGTAGTCAGTCACCAGTGAACTTCTTTAATAATGGAAGTAGCAATCTATCATGTATTTAAGTACTTTACTTGATTTTTATTTTAACGATTATCTAGTTCTTAGCTGCAGGGTAAGCATTAGGCTCACTTGCTACAATGAACCAAGGCTTAATTGCTCAGAGGTGGTGCTAGTAGGACAACCATGTGGTTATTAGAAAAAATGTCCCCAGTTCTTAAAACTTTTTTATGCTTTTTAGACACATAGGTAGTCTTTTCTTTTTGACTATTATTTATAGACTAAAGGCCCGGTGCATGAAACTCATGTACGGGAGTGGGGGGATGGGAGGGTGTTCCTCAGCCCTGCTTGTGCCCTCTCACAACCCGGGAGCTATCAGTCAGACACCTTTAGGGCTGCAACAGAGGCAGGAGAGACTGTGAGCCCAGCTCAGGGCTTCTGGCTGAACCGTGCACCCCCTGTGGCAACTCCTGCCTTGAGCATCTTCCCCCTGGTGGTCATTGTGTGTCATAGTGGTCAGGTGTTCCACCATTTGGTAATTTGCATATTAGCTTTTTATTATATAGGATGGCAGACCTGTCATTCTGCTCTTAAGATTTGTTTTCTTTGTTATTTGCTTAATTAAAACTGTCAGTCAACACTAATATCTGGGTGTTTATAGCTAGTGATTTATATACAGTAGGTCCTCAGGTTACATCAGAGATACCTCATACAGTGCGATGTAATGCGATTTTGCCATAAGTCAGAACCCACCTACATTACTCATGGAGCACATAACACAGCAGTAATGAAGTGAAACAGTAAAAAAAATATAAAAGAAAGATAATAATTCCTTACCTTTATTTGTGGCAAATAACTAATAAAAAACATAAAGCACATATGTACATACGTCGAAATGACAGAACTTTTTTTTATATAAATGGGAGATGGCAATGTAACCACGAAACATAATCCGAGGACTGCCTGTACTCAAGCCATGAATTGACTTTCCTAAGAGCACACATTTTTAAAAAATGTTTTACTGATTTTAGAGAGAGTGTTAGCAACATAAATGATGAGAGAAAATCATTGATTATTTGCCTCCTGCACAGCTCCTACTAGGGATGGAGCCCACAACCGGGAAATGCGTCCTTACTGGGAATCCAACAGTGGTTCATAGATTGATCTTCATCCATGGAGCCATACCAGCCAGGCACACGTTTTTATCTTTAAACAAAAGTCTTATTTATGCTCAAGAATCTCTTGATAGAATTTAGTCTTTAAAGAGTTTTTAGATTATTTTCCATTCTCTTTCACTATGTCTTCATATGTTGTAGGTTTTATAGGAAATCAGTACTGTAGTTGCACAATAATATTCCCTTTCCTTTAATTACCTTAATGTTTCCATTGCTAATGAGTTTTTGTTTGGTCAAAAAAAATATTGGGCAGAAGAGTGAACATTTTGAAATCTTAACTGTGGAATCCACAAATAAGCCATCCTGAGAATTACATAATGACAATTACATTATCTTTTTATCAACAAGAAAAGTTAAGTTCTTTAATTCTCTTAATAAGTAAGGAAAATGGCTCTATCTGGTTTTGTTCAGTGGATATGGTGTTGGCCTAGGAAATGAAGAGTCCCGGGTTCGATTCTGGTCAAGGGCACATGCCTGGGTTGCCGTCTTGATCCCCAGAGGGGTACGCAGGAGGCAGCTAATTGATTCTCATCATTGATATTTCTCTTTCTCTGCCTTCCTCTCTGAAATCAGTAAAAATAAGGAAAATATGAATAGTAGCTTTAATAAGATTTGTCAAATGCAGTTAGATACATATTACACTTAAACTTAATTTTGAAAAACTTCTTTCATTAGTATTAATGCTGGATAAATCAATATTTTATCCATATTTTATATAGTGACTTAAAACTAAAAGTTCTTTTGAATCACTATCCAAGCTTTCCAATGTGTACATTATAATGTCCTATCATGTATATCCCATTCTCAAGCCTAAGAATCAAGTATTAGATTAGGAGTAGTGTGTACATGTACTATTTTTGAACACTTTGTCCATTAGAATTAAACAGAAAATTGAGCATTTCACTTAAAATCAAAAAAATTTTCAATGATACTTTATTACTGAATATTCAGTTGATTTTTAGAAATATTGTTTACAGAAAATACTTTATTTAAAGAGCTATGTGAGAAGAATATTATTTTGGTATTGTAAAGATAATCCCTTTAAGAACAAATTAAGTCTCAATTAAAATACAGTCATAATATTTTTATTTTTAGTTCTATTTTTATTGATTTTAAAGATGAAGGGAGAGAAACATCAATGATGAGAGAGAATCATTGATTGGCTGCTTCCTGCATGCGCTCTGTAAGTTCTCTTTTTTGCTCAAACTTTCCACTACCACCCCACCCTTGATTCCTCAGATTGTTCATTAAATTCCACATGAGCGAAATCATGGCACTTGTCTTTCTCTGACTGGCTTATTTCACTCACCTAGCATAATGTTCTTCAGGTCCATCATGCAAAGGGTAAAATTTCCTTTCATTTTTACTGCAGAGTAGTATTCCATTGTGTAAATGTACCACAGACTTTTTTATCCACTCATCTACTGATGGACAATTGGGCTGTTTCCAAATCTTGGCTAGCCTATATAATAAAAGGCTAATATGCAAATACTTAACAGCTGAACAAACGGTTGCTATGACATGCACTTACCACCAGGGGGCAGGTGCTCAATGCTCAATGCAGGAGCTGCCTCCTGATGTTCAATGTGCTCTCATAGGAAGCGCTGCTCAGCTAGAAGCCCTGAGCCAGGCTCATGGCTGGTAAGTGCAGAGGTGGTGGCCCACATCTAGTAAGCGCAGTACTAAGGATGCCTGCCAGCTTAGGCTTGCCCCCTGTGGGGAGCAGGCCTAAGCGGTCATTTGGACATCTGCCAAGTGCTCCTGGACTGTGAGAGGGCATAGGCCAGGCTAAGAGACATCTCCCCCCACCCCTTGCAAGTGCACTGGCCTCTAGTTGTAAATAATGATGCAATGAACACAGGGATACATATATTCTTTTGAATTAGTGTTTCGAGTTTCTTTGGATATATTCCCAGAAGAGCAATCTCTGGGTCTTACAACAGTTCTAATTTAATTATGTGAGGTAACTCCATACTCCTTTCCACAGTGGTTGCACCAGTCTGCATTCCTTTCAGTAGTGCCCTAGGGTTCCCTTTTTCCACATCCTTGCCAATACTTCTGTTCGTTGACTTATTAATGATAGCCATTCTGACAGGTGTGAGGTGATATTTCAAGAGACATTTCAAAATTACAGTTCTATTAAAAATTGTGTTGTCATTAAATTATTTTATTTTGTTTTCTTCAAGCTAATAAGCACAAGTGGGTACCACTCCACTTAGATGATGTAAGACCAGATAGTCAAGAAAGACCAGGATCCCGGAACAGCTCAAGGTGTCAACCTGAAACCAATAAATCATCACATAACAATAGGAGAAATGATACACGAAGTAAGTTACACTCGTAGGAGAAAAATGACTGAGGAACTATGTCTTACTGCTTATTATTATTAGTTTTTTGCTTATTATTTTAATTGCCATGAATAGTATAAACCAGTGGTCAGCAAACTCATTAGTCAACTGAGCAGCAAACCGTGGCTCGCAAGCTGCATGTCGCTCCCGAGCCACAGTTTGCCCACCACTGGTATAAACTATTTGAGAGTAAGTTGCAGGCATTGTTCCTCTTTTTTTTTTTTTTAATACCTAAATATATATTTTTTTCCATTGAATTTTCAGAGGGAGGGAGGAAGAGGGAAGAAGAGAAAAACATTGATGTGAGAGACAAACATTGACGTGAGAGAGAGACACAGATTGGTTGCCTCCTGCATATCGGGACATGGGATGAAACTGCAACCTAGGTAAATGCCCTTGTCTGGGAATCGAACCCAAGACCCTTCAGTCTGAGGGCCACCACTCTAACCACTGAGCCAAACCAGCCACGTTCCTCTAACCCTAAATACCTTCAGAATATATGTTGTAAAAACAGTAATAACAGTGTGAATGTCCACAGGCAGTTTTCCTCCTCTCTTTTCTAGGATCTCATCTAGATCACACATTGCTTTTAACTGTCTTTTATCTTTAGTGTCCATTAGTTTGGCATAGTTCTTTTGCTTTTCGTTCATAACATGGATTTTATTTTCTTCTGAAGACTGTAGGATAGATATACCTCACTTTGCATTTTCTGGTGTTTCTTTATGATCAGGTTGGCTTATGAATTTTGGGCAGCAATACTGCAAAAGTTAATGATTTTCTTCTCCGAGCATCACAAGGAACTGCACATGATCTTGTTACTGGTGATACTTTGAGCACTCAAATTGATGTACTCTAGGCTTTACTATATTTTTATTGATTTCAGAAAAGAGAGGGAGAGAGATAGAAATGTCAATGATGAGAGAGAATTATTGATTGGCTGCCTCTTGCTTGCCCCCTACCGGAGCTGGGGCCTGCAACTTGGGCATTATGTCCTGACTGGGAATTGGAACAGTGACCTCCTGGTTCTTAGGTTGATGCTCAACCACTTAGCCACACCAGCTGGGCAGGCTTCTTTAATTTATAAATACTCTTTTTCTCTTTTGTAATGTTATTTGTAGGGTGAGACTTTGAGGTATGGGAATCTTAAAACTTTTCCTATGTGCTTTAGTTTTCATTGATGAGTCTTACCTGATTTAGTTATTATTATAACAGTTGCAAATGCTGATTTTTTTTTATTGCATTATTCCTTCTATATTTATTAGTTGACATTCCACCAGAAACAACAACTTCCCATTATTATCAGAGAAGAAAATTATTTTGGTATTGTAAAGATAATCCCTTTAAGAACTTAGGGACTCCTTAAAAATTTTTTTCTAGTGAGTTATGATCCATTGTCATGAATACTTAATTTAATACTCACATTTGACTATTGGGAGCCTTTTCTGAGTGGTTTCTGTATCCTTTTTTTAAAAAAATATATTTTATTGATTTTCCATAGAGATGAAGGGAGAGGAACAGAGAGCTAGAAACATCAATGAGAGAGAAACATCGATTAGCTGCCTTCTGCACACCCCCCACTGGGGAGGTGCCCGCAACCAAGGTACATGCCCTTGTCCAGAATCGAACCTGGGACCCTTCAGTCCACAGGCCAACGCTCTATCCACTGAGCCAAACCAGCTACAGCATATTTTATTAATTTTTTTTTTTACAGAGAGGAAGGGAGAGAGATAGTTAGAAACATCAATGAGAGAGAAATATCGATCAGCTGCCTCCTGTACGCCCCCTACTGGGGATGTGCCTGGAATTAAGGTACATGCCCTTGACCAGAATTGAACCTAGGACCTTTCAGTCCTAAGGCCGACGCTCTATCCACTGAGCCAAACCGGTTTTGGCCTCCCTTATTTTTAAATTTGCTGATTGCATGATATTCTTTAACATGCTCTTTTTATCTTTTCTACATATTACTGGCAATAAGAGCAGGAGGGTTTTTCCTGTTATTTTTACTTGTTTTTTTTAAGGAATTCAAATCTAATACCTTCATATCTAAAATCTAGTTAATAATTTAAAAATCTTGTCAGTAGTTATATTTACTCATTTTTCCACAAAATATGACTTTAAATTTATAATAGCTATCTATAGAAAAATTTTCCTTTTGTAGCAGTTTCTCAAATATATCATTTTAATGTTTTATGAAAGTAATATATTCAGAATTAAAATTTTAAATTAAATTTTTGGGTATATAAGAAAATACAAGATTGTGCTAAAGTAGGTTTATATTCATGAATATACAAAAACAGTTTATTCTTGTACCATATATTTCTCCATGCTAACAAGTATACCTACTTTTGCCCATCTCTCTATATAAGGTTATGAAGACTGACATTAAAATTGCATGTTAGTATTACCTTTTTTGTGTGCCCTCTGCAGTTTTCATCTACTTGCCTCCCTTCTGGAAAAAAAAAAAAGCCTCGTTTTACTTTTTTAATGTTTTTGAAATTGACATCCAGTATAACTCTATTTACATATTATTTGGCACTAATCTTTTTACCTAGTGTAATTTTTTAAGGTTCATTTACATAGTCTTTGACACTAATTTTTTTAACTTCATAGAAGGAAACTATGAGAATGAAACATCGATTGGTTGTCTCCCACACATGCCCTGGGGTATCAGGAATCGGGACTACATTCCAACCAAGTCACACAGGCCAGGGCTTTACTTAATTTTTTTTAAAATATATTTTATTGATTTAGTGGTTTTTATAGCTGGAGATGGGTGGGGAGTATTGGGAGGTGAGTGTGTGCTACTGGCATGTAGGTGGAGGCCATGGATACTAAACATCGTACCATACTGCAGGACAGCTACCCATACTACAGAGTATCTGGCTCAAAATGTTTATATTTACAAGATTGAGAATCCTGATCTATAGTATATCTATATCTATCTATATATATCTATATCTATATCTATCTATCTATATATATATATATACATATATATATATATTATTAATTCCAATATTTTAAAGTGGATGTATCTATTTTTTCTCTCACTAGTAGTATGCAGATATTCTGTCCTTACTATCTTGGTTCACAATTGATATTGGCAGGACCTTGAAATGTTTGTCTTCATTTGCATCTCTCACAGCCAATGAGGCTGAGAACCATTTTCTTTTTTTATTATTTTCATTTCTTAGTTTTCCCTACCTGTCTTTTAGCCATTTTCCTGTGAGTTCCACTGTGGACACGTTGTGTATAGGAGCTTTGTATGGCTTCTGTATGTAATTTGTGTATTGTATTGCAGATCTCTTCTCCCAGTATGTTTTGTGGTTGTATTTATTTTTTCTTTAAATGCCTTTTGGGGGGTGGCAGTGCCTGGGGAGAGGTCAATGGGGGGAAAGAAGACTTATGTAATACTTTAAATAATAAAGAATTTAAATTTAAAATAATGAATAGAAGAAATATCTTTTACTTAAGTTGAAACACCCTTTTCTTAAACATTTTGTGAAAATAAGTATTTTTTTAGTATGTTATTTTTACTTACTAGAATTTCTTTTTTATATGTCAGTACTTTTATGGGCTCCCTTTATGCCAGAGACATTTTGACAAATTTCTATGGTATCTCTTTAAGTTTGTATCTATCTAAAGATTTTCTGGTTACTAAATAACTAGATACAAAGTGAAGAGAAGTGGTTACCAGGTTTTCATAAAGATAATTATGTTATTCATAGCTGTAAATTGGAATGATTAAAAATACTTTTATTTCAAAAAGGTTGGAGACGTGATAGAGAAAAGAGAGATGATCAAGATGAAGTTTCCAGTGTGAGAAGTGAAGGTGGTAATATCCGAGGTTCCTCAAGAGGCCGAGGAAGAGGCCGAGGACGGGGAAGAGGACGAGGCAGAGGAAATTCTCGATGTATGACATGATTTTGTGTGTGTGTGCGTGTGTTTTAATTATATAAACATTGAAAAAGGGGTGTAAGCCTTCAGCCTTAGTTTTCCTTAGTATCTCATATGTAACTATTTGTCTGATAATACAGATGATTTTTTTTTATCCCTTGAAATACTGTACTTAGAATTTTTCTGTATACTACTTTTTCTGTTTTTTAAAAAAGCTTGTGACCATCTTTTTCTTTCTCTACATCAAGTGAACTTTGATTATTCATATGCTTATCGAGAACATGGTGAAAGGACTGATCAACCATTTCAAACAGAACTTAATACCAGTATGATGTATTACTATGATGATGGTACAGGTGTACAGGTATATCCTGTGGAAGAAGCATTGCTCAAAGAGTATATTAAGCGCCAAATGTAAGTTGATAAGCTGTAAGCAGATGTAATGATAAAGTTTGTTACAATATCAAAATTTAACATCACTGATAGCATTTTGTATTATAGTGTGTCGTTTGTTTTTAGTAATTTTAGGGAAGCGGAGGAGAAAATCGATGTGAAAAATAGCCATTGGCGGCTGCTTTTACACCCTGTATTAGGGATTGAACAGTCAACCTACTGAGCTATACCAGTCAGGGCTATATTGTCTTTTATTTACAAATTTTTCAAATGAATATTAATGGCAAAAATAGTTATTTATATATATATATTTTTTAAATTTTATTTTTTAATTACATTTTACATTCATTATTTTGTTATTAGTTTTGGGTATACAGCACCATGGTTAGGCAACCATATACTTTACAAAAAGATAGATTGTCTTGAAACTTTCTTAGCAATTGATTTCAGAGTTTCTGCTTTAACTTTTTAAGTTTTCATTTTTTGTGACACATTAAATGAGGACTACCTTATTTTTAGTTGAGATTCCTACTCTAGTTCTCATAGCTGCTTTCTGAAGACTGAAGTTGTTTAGAACATTAGTTTGTTCCATTATCTTTAAGAAAAAAAAGTAGCTCCTTTTCATATTAGTGTAGTGTATAGGATGTTTTACATATTTACGTAGTGTTAATATAGTGGTGAAAAAAATACTCTCAAGTGATTTGCTTAACCAATCTATATTTAAGAAAGAAAATGGATCCTACTCTGTCACTAGAAAATAATGTCTTCATCAGCAACTTCGTCTAGATATTTCCCTGTGCATTTGGTTGGCTTACAATTCGAAGCAGCTTATTTATTTTATTTAATTTTTTTGGTCTTGCTTCTTTTGTTACAGTTAATGCAAACACTTTTTATGGACAGAAAGTGCTTGGCATATGGCTATGAACTTCAAACTACTATTCCTATTTTTTGTAACTCTTTTTCCCAGATCCCTTCTGAGACCTGGCAGTGGACTTTGTACCTTTGAGATTTCTCATACATAGTAGACTCATTGATTAGAGTTTACATTTTTTCCTTTTAAGAAGTACTGGAAAACTTCTACTTGTGGGAAATTCTGCTAAATAAATTTTAAAGGAAGAGGCTGAGCCAATGATGAAGTTTTAAAAATCATTTTAACTGAAGATGTATATTTTTTGTTTTTGATGTGAAAATATTTAAAATTCAAGATTTCTGTTATTTCTAGCTGGGACAGTCCTTGATATTCAGATACAGATATGAGTATGTTTATAAGAAGTTTCAAAAATATATGGCTGATTTATGAATTTATGAATTTCACAAAGTACTAGATTAAAAGGCTTCTTAATGATTTAGAGACATTTTCACTAAAGAACAGTTTTAACTTCTGAGTAAATAAAATGCCTTAAATGATTAAAAATTTAGAATTTAAGAATATGTATTTGTGCTCATCACATACTAAGGCATTGTGACAGGGCCTTTGAAGTATAACAAAAATCAGAATGTTAAAGTTTTTTAAGATTTAGATTACTTATCAGTGTTAAAGAATATAGGATTTACTAAAGTTACTGAAATATCAGTAGCATTTCACTGACACAAGGGAGCTTTGCACTGTGATAATTGGATAAATAGTCTATCTAATAAAGAGGTAACACACAAATTGACCATCACTCCAGCACATAAGATGGTCGCCCCCCCCTATGGTCAAAGTTGGCCACCCCCATGTGGACACAAGATGGCCATCAGGGGAAGGCATTTGTGGGTTATCAGGCCAGCAGGAGAGGGCAGTTGGGAGGGACAAGTCCTACAGGGGAGGGCAGGTGGAGGGACCAGGCCTCAAAGGGAGGGCACTTGGGGGCAACCAGGCCTGCAGGGGAGGGCAGTTGGGGGTGACGGGCCAGCAGGGGAGTGGTTAGGCGTCGATCAGGCAGGCAAGCATGCAAGCAGTTGGAAGCCAGCAGACCTGGATTATGAGAGGGCAATTGGATATGCCTCAAAGGGTCCCAGATTGGAGAGGGTGCAGGCTGGGCTGAGGGACACACACATATCTTGTGCATAAATGTTGTGCACCGGGCCTCTAGTAAGACTATAAAGAAACAACTTGAATAGTTACATTTCTAAGATGAGGTATTTTTTCCTCCAATGAAAAGTAGGTCAAAGCCAGTTTTCATTTATAGGTGATTTTTTAAAATTCAAAGTTAGAATTTGACTTAAATACTTAAAGGGTATCTTAGTTACCCAACCTTACACCCAATTGTATGAGCGCCTAACTTTGCAAACTTACTCTCAGTTTGGGAACAGTATAGAACATTAAGCTGCCAACCATATCATTATTGATATCATGTATTTCTTTTGAATTCTACATTTTCCTTCATTCTCTTGATCTATCTTTTTATAATTCTATTATTTTTCTATATGGAGGCAGGAATTTAAACGTGTGTTTCTCAAGAGCCATGTTAAATGTATTCATATTGGTATCCTGGAACTTGTAGTTACTGATTATACAGTTTATTCATTCATATTTCTCTCTATAGTTTCCTAGAAAATATTAAGGTGTTTAAGCATATTTTTGTATCCCACCCCACCCCCCAGCATACCTCCTTATGTCATAGGAATTCTTTGTTTAGTTATTTGCTTTTAAATCTTAATGTCATTTATAATATTTATCTCCACATCAAAGAAAGGGTGAGATCTTGCATTATTTAAATATATAATTGTGTGTGCCTGTGCCCATGTATGTATTAAGTTTTTCCCTAATCAATGTACTTGATTTCAAGGGTTCAGAGGTATTAAAACAATGTCAGTACCCTGACAGTTTAGAAAACAGAACTGTAATGTGCTCTGTAAAGTTGACAAAGAATACTTCCCATATACCATTCTTCTCAGTGATGGGAAAAAGTTGGAAGGCAGACAGTTGACATGTATTTAGCTTTTGTTATTTGGTGCTTAAACAAAGCAAATAAAAATAGTTTTGTAATTTCACCTAAGTGACTCATTAGAAGTTTAATAACTGATTTTTAAAAAGTAAAATGCTGGTTAATTCTTTACACCTTAGGTAAAGGTGATCTAAATGTAAAGAAATTTGTTTTAGTTTATTAATTTTAGAATTACTGTTAGATTTTTGGAAGATAACTAGTATTCTAAATTTTTTTCTACTCATTATTAACTTGGTAGGAATTTTTTTTTTAATTACATGCAATATTAGTTTCAGGTGTACATTATAGTGGTTAAACAGTCATATACTTTACCTAGTGTGTTCTCTTGACATGTCCCACACTCATCTGGCACCATACTCAATTGTTACAATATTATTCACTATATTCCCTATGCTGTACTTTTATATCCCCATAACCTCCAGTTTTGTAACTACCAATTTGTACTACTCAGTCCTTTCAGCTCTTTTGCCAATTTCCTAAACCGCCTTCCCCTCTTGTCAACCACCAGTCTATTCTCTGTACCTATGAATCTGTTTCTGTTTTGTTTGTTCATTTATATTCTTTAGATTCCACATATAAGTATTAACATTTCATATATTTGCTCTGTCTGTGTTTTATTAAATCTCTATAATGCTATTAAAAAATTAAAATAGGTTTTTAGTTGATATTATAAGCAACAGATTTTTATTTGCTATTGAACAAATAAATGAAATTGATATTTACTTTCTTGTTTCTCTTTTTAGTGAATATTACTTCAGTATAGAAAATTTGGAACGGGACTTCTTTCTTAGGAGAAAAATGGATGAGCAAGGATTCTTGCCTATTTCCCTGATTGCTGGTTTCCACCGTGTTCAGGCTCTCACTACAAACCTTAATCTCATTTTAGAGGTAATTATACATTTGCAAAACAGAACAGTCTGTACTTTTTTTTATGTTGCAAACTTAAAACTTCTCTAAAAAATAAATTCTGCCAAAACCGGTTTGGCTCAGTGGAGAAAGCATCAGCCTGTGGACTGAAAAGTCCCAGGTTTGATTCCGGTCAAGGGCATGTATCCTGGTTGTGGGCACATCCTCTGTAGGGGGTGTGCATGAGGTGGCTGATCAATGTCTCTCATCGATGTTTCTAACTCTATCCCTCTCCCTTCCTCTCTGTAAAAAATCAATAAAATATACTTAAAAAATAAATATAAATAAATAAATTCTATCATTTTTAAGAGAATAAACCCCCAAAACAATCTGTATTTGCCTAAGGCTTTGGATGAATCTCAAGGCTTTTTTTCCAATTTTATCAAGCTCAAATAAATTTCTAACCTTGAAAACCACTGAAAGAATTACTAATGATATTTCCTCCTATATTTAAACTGATCCTTCAAACTTGAACATTATTGGCTATTTTTGACCTTAGTCATCTTCCAGTTTTAGTGTGTATTCTCATTTCTTAAAAAACCTATAACCGTGGTTTTGAACTCTATATCCAGTCATTTGTTTTCCTCCATTTCTTTTGTTTTTGATCTGTTCCTTTGTCTTGGCATTTTCATTGCTTCTCTGAGTTGATAGAGTAGCTTTGTGTGCTAGTTGTCCTATATGGCCCAGTAGCTCTGTCTTCCCAGTTACCTGAGGTGGACACTCTTGGTACACCCCTTTGTGGACTGTGTGTACAGTCTTGTTGTAGTTGATTGTTGTTGGTATCACTGGACGGAATTGACCTCCAAGCCAATTAGTTGTCAGGATCAGCTGTGTTTGTGCCCGGAGAAGTTCTGTACTGGACTCTGCCTTAAGACTTGCAAGATTGCAACAGCCTCTGTGCTGGGCTTGGATGTGGTGTAGTCTCAGGGCTGAGCAGACAACCTTGGCTTTACATCAGCCCTGCCCTACATGGCAGCCCCTGGGTCTCAGTGTCCCTGGGTAATCGCTACAACTCTCTCTATGCAGTCGGGATTTTCCATTTCCCTCCCACTAGAGGAAGCCAGCCAGGCACTCCGCCACCTGTTCTCTCCACACACGTGTCTCCGTACCTCAGCTTTTTACAGCTAATCTGAGTCTTCGTGAGCCCCTATCTTTACTTCTAGTTGTAGAATTTTCACTCAACCAGCTTTCCTGAGGTTCTGGATGGTGCCTGTTCTGTCTTTTAGTTGTAATTTTGAAATTGTTGTTCAAGGCAGCAGTTTAGGTGTTCACCTATTCCCTCATTTGGTTTCTCCCATGTTTTTGTTGATAGACATTTGAGTTCATTTCAGTTTGCATCTGTGATACACTGTTGTGAATATCATTGCACATATTTTTTGGATGGACACCTGTACTTATTTTTCTGTGAAACTGATGGGTAACAGGAAATAAATGCTTAGTTTTTGAAGGTACTGGGGAACATTTTCCCCTTACATATGTGCTGCTGTCTTATATCTGGGTCTTTGCACATGTTCAAAGTGTTAAACCAGTTAAAACTACCAGTGTTGAGAGTTTGACTTGTTGCATGTTTTAGCTAACACTATTGGCAATCTTTTTCCAAAACATTTTGTAAAACTTAAACTCAGTTTTTGAGTAGGGTTTTGCTTTTTATAATTATTATCTCAGAGAGGAAGAAAGAGAGAGAGGTAGAGAAACATCAATGATGAGAAAGAATCAATGGTTGGCTGCTTCCTGCACATCCTCTACTGGGGCTCAAGCCCGCAACCCAGGCACAAGCCCTTGACTAGAATCAAACTGGGGACCTTTCAGTCTGCAGGCTGACACACTATATACTGAGCCAAACCAGATAGAGTTAGTTTTTTTTTTTTTTTAATTCGGGAATAAATGTATTGTAAAATGCAGTGATCTTCGGTTTTCAGATTGAGTTTTGAAAATTGCATAAGCCCTGTCCAAATAAGATATAATCTGGTATCTAGTATAATAATGACTTCCTTAGTGATCCTTTATACTCACTCTCCCCCACCTTTCCTATCCCAAACCAAACTACTATTTTATTAACATAGATTGATGGACTTTGCCTGTTGTTGTGTAAATGGCGTTATTCTGTCTCCTGCCTTTTTTATTTGTAGTTTTAAAAATATATATTTTTGTTGATTTCAGAGAGGAAGAGAGAAAGAGAGCAATAGAAACATCAATGATGAGAGAGAATCGTTGATTGGCTGCCTCCTGCACGCCCATATTGGGGGTCGAGCCTGCAACCCAAGCATGTGCCTTAGACCAGAATCAAACCTGGGACCCTTCAGTCTGGAGGCTGACACTCTGTTCACTGAGCTAAATCAGCTAGGGCTATTTTTAGTTTTTAAAATTCATTCAGTTGCAAGATCTGGATACTGGGTATAGTGGTTTGCTATTGGGATGTCATTACTTATAGAGTGTGCAGTGGATAAAACTAGGAAAGTTTATGTTAGAAAAACAGAATAATCACCAATTCAAACCCTTTAGTATTCTTATTTACTTTCATATTTCAGATTTCTCTTTCGGTGAGTATTCTTATTCCCATCATAAGTTTACTTTTAAATCATTTTTTTTCTTTTTTTTTAAATTAATTTTTATTAATTTTTTATACATATCACCCCATTGCCCCACCTCCCTCCCAGGCATATCCCGACCCCCCAGTGTCTGTGATCATTGGTTATGCTTATATGCATGCATACAAGTCCTTTGATTGATCACTTATTTACCTCACCTAACTTTAATCTTTCTGCTGTAATTTCACAGTCTGTTTGATGCTTTATCATTTTTGTCCTCCTGAGAATTATCAGTCTACTCCCTTTCTGTGCTCCTGATTCTATTATATTCACCAGTTTATTCTGTTGATCAAATTTTTAATTTACTTAATTTTTAGATTCACTTGTTGATAGATGTGTATTTGTTGTTCATAATTTTTTGTCTTTTACCTTTTTCTTCTTCCTCTTCTAAAAGAGTACCTTTCAGCATTTCATATAATACTGGTTTGGAGTTGATGAAC
Organism: Lasiurus cinereus; assembly: GCA_011751065.1. Lineage (NCBI taxonomy): Eukaryota > Metazoa > Chordata > Mammalia > Chiroptera > Vespertilionidae > Lasiurus > Lasiurus cinereus. The sequence goes on from JAAGEH010000293.1 coordinate 14,953,870, forward strand.
TCCTTTAGCTTTTTCTTCTCTGTGAAGGTCTTTATCTGCCCTTCAATTCTGAATGATAGCTTTGCTGGATAGATTATTCTTGGTTGTAGGTTCTTGCTGTTCATCACGTTGAATATTTCTTGCCACTCCCGTCTGGCCTGCATCGTTTCTGTTGAGAAATCAGCTGACAGTCGTATGGGTGCTCCCTTGTAGGTAATGAACTGTTTTTCTCTTGCTGCTTTTAATATTCTCTCTTTGTCTTTTGCTCTTGGTATTTTAATTATGTGTCTTGGTGTGGTCCTCTTTGGATTCCTTTTATTTGGGGCTCTGTGTGCTTCCTGGACTTGTAAGTCTATTTCTTTTACCAGATGTGGGAAGTTTTCAGTCATTATTTCTTTAAATAGGTTTTCAGTATCTTGTTCTCTCTCTTCTTCTGGCACCCCCACAATTCTGATATTGGTACGCTTGAAGCTGTCCCAGAGGCTCCTTACATTATCTTCACATTTTTGGATTCTTTTCTTGCTTTTCCAGTTGAATGTTTTCTGCTTCTTTATATTTCAAATTTTTGACTTGATCCTTGCCTTTCTCTAGTCTGCTGTTAGGACTCTGTATAATAGTTTTTATTTCAGTCAGTGTATGTTTAATTTCTAGTTGGTCTTTTTTCATCTTTAGTTGGATCTTTTGCATCTCTAGTTGGACCTTTTTCATCTCCTCTTGGGTCTCACTAAATTTATCCATCTTTTCTAGCATATTCTTGAAAAACCTTATAAGCGTGGTTTTGAACTCTATATCCAGTCGTTTTTTTCCCTCCATTTCTTTTGCTTGTAATCCCTTCCCTTGTCTCTGCATTTTCACTATGCCGGGGAAACTTCTGTGCTGGATTCAGCCGCAGAAGCCTCTGTTGAGCTTGGAAGGGGTGGAGTCTCAGGGCTTAAGGGACGCCTTGCCTTCCACTAGGCCCCGCCCTCCACGGCCTCTGAGTCTCACGTGACTGGGTAATGGCTGGAGCGGTCCTTGTGCGCGCACCCGCAGTACCTCTAACCGCTGCCTTTCCGGCTCCCTTGCGCACCAGGACCACACGAGTCTAGGTCTCCAGGGTTTCGCCCGAAACAGGGGTTTAGTGGACTCAGAAGTGGCACTGTTGGGAGGGTCTGTGTCCCGCCCACTCGCGAAAGCCAGCGGCACAATCAGCAATCTGTCCTCCGTGTGGTGCAGTGTGCGTCCAGACCTCCGATCCTTTGCGACTCCCCTAAATTTCTGTGCACCTCTCCCTTTTCACAGTCCAAACTCCCCCCAAATGAGTTTTGGCTGGATCTGGGGTTTAGTGTCATAGGATAAGGGGTTCAATGCCTTAGAGAGTCTCCGTTTCCCTCCCGCCAGAGAAAGCCAGCCAGGTACTCCGGCACCCGCTCTCTCCGCGCGCGCGTCTACATACCTCAGCTTTTTGCAGCTCCTCTGGGTTTCCGTGAGCCCCTCTCTTTCCTTCTAGTTGTAGAACTTCCACTCAGCCAGCTTTCCTGTGGTTCTGGATGATGTCCGTTCTGTCTTTTAGTTGTAGTTTTGAAATTGTTGTGCGAGGCAGCAGTATAGGTGTTTACCTATGCCGCCATCTTGGATTCTTCTAAACAATTTTTAATACTAATTTTAAAGTAATGTCCAGTTATGAAAAATAGAACTTATAGTACGTACTATACTATTATGTTTTTATTTTATTTATTTATATATTTTTTAAACATATTTTATTGATTTTTTACAGAGAGGAAGGGAGAGAGATAGAAAGTCAGAAACATCGATGAGAGAGACACACCGATCAGCCGCCTCCTGCACGCCCCACTGTGGACATGTGCCTGCAAGCAAAGTACATGTCCCCAACCGGAATCGAACCCAGGACCCTTCCGTCCGCAAGCCGATGCTCTATCCACTGAGCCAAACCGGTCTTGGCAATATACTATTATGTTTTTAAATGTATTTATTGATTTTTTTACAGAGAAGAAGGGAGAGGGATAGAGAGTTTGAAACATTGATGGGAGAGAAATATCGATCAGCTGCCTCCTGCACACCCGCTCCTAGGGATATGCCTGCAACCAAGGTACATGCCCTTAACTGAAATCGAATCTGGGACTCTTCAGTCTGCAGGTTATTCTATTCACTGAGCCAAACCGGTTAGGGCCGTACTATACTATTATTAAGGGCATATACTATATAATAAGGAGCTAATATGCAAGCGGCCATCATGCCCCCTTGCTGCGGTCGGGGGTATCTGAAGCCATGTTCCCCACCTTGCAGGGCTTGATGGGAATGAGGCTGGCCGAGCTGCATATGGATGGGTACTTGACTCTGGGTCCTGCCTCACACCCCAGACTTTGACAAGAGGGAGATTTTCATATACATTTTACTAATTTTCTTTTATCTCTGACACTTCTGTTATAGAGAAAGGGCAAATAGCTATATTAAAATATTTCCTCTAATTAATTCCCTGTTAATTGTGCATGAATTTTGTGCGCTGGACCATTAGTACAAATATAAGATTTTTAAAGCAATATGTCATGTGTTCAACTAAAATATAACTAATACATTTAAAGTTAATAAATATGTAAGTTGAATTTTTATATCATACTAGAGGCCTGCGTGCACAAAATTCGTGCGTGGAGTTGTCCTTCAGCCCAGCCTGTTCCTCTTAAATCCGGGACCCCTTGAAGGATGTCCGACTGCCTGGATCGGGCCTAAGTGGGCAGTCGGTCATCCCTCTCACAATCCAGGACTGCTGAATCCCAACTGCTCACCTGCCAGCCAGCCTGATCACCCCCTAATCACTCTCCTGCCAGCCTGATTGATGCCTAACTGCTCCCCTGCTAGCCTGTTTGCCCCTAGCTGCCCTCCCCTGCAGGCTTGATCACCCCAACTGTTCTCCCTTGCAAGCCTGGTCTCTCCCAACTGCCCTCCCTTTCTGGCCTAATCACCCACAACTGCCCTCCCTTGGAGACCTGATCCCTGCCAACTGTCCTCCCCTGCTGGCCATCTTGTGGTGGCCATCTTGTGTCCATGTTGAGGCAGGATCTTGTGTGTTAGAGTGATGGTCAATCTGCATATCATTCTTTTTTTCTTTATTTCTAAAAGTTGAATATCTTTGAATTTTAAAATTCTGATCAGTAATGCTTTAATTATTTTTGAAGAAGTTTTGTTCTAGTTTTTTTATATAAATTTTTATTTTAAATTTCTTTATTGATTAAGGTACTACATATGTGTCCTTAACACCCCCCATTACTCTTCCCCCCCTCCCCCCCGCATGCATGCCCTTACCCTGTTGTCTGTGTCCATTGATTAGGCTTATATGCATGCATATAAGTCCTTCGGTTGATCTCTCCCCCTTAACCACACTGTCCCCTACCTTCCCTGAGGTTTGACGTTCTGATCATTTCTCAGTCTCTGGGATCTGTTCTTATTCATCAGTCTATGTTGTTCATTATATTCCATAAATGAGTAGTGATATCATGTGATATTTATCTTTCTCTGCCTGGTTCATTTCACTTAGCATAATGCTCTCCAGCTCCATCCATGTTGTTGCAAATGGTAAGAACTCCTTTGAACTCCTCCTTTTTTCCCCCACAGCGTGGTATTCTATTGTGTAGATGTACCACAGCTTTTTTTTTTTTTAATATATTTTATTGATTTTTTACAGAGAGGAAGGGAGAGAGATAGAAAGTCAGAAACATCGATGAGAGAGAGACATCGATCAGCCGCCTCCTGCACGCCCCACAGTGGAGATGTGCCCACAAGCAAGGTACATGCCCCCAACCGGAATCGAACCTGGGACCTTTCAGTCCGCAAGCCGACGCTCTATCCACTGAGCCAAACTGGTCTTGGCGTACCACAGCTTTTTAATCCACTCTGATGGGCACTTGGGCTGTTTCCAAATCTTAGCTATGGTGCTGCTATGAACGTAGGGGTACATATATCCTTTCTGAATGGTATTTCTAGTTTCATGGGATATATTCCTAGAAGTGGGATCACTCTGTCAAATGGGAGTTCCATTTTTAGTTTTTTGAGGAAACTCCATACTGTTCTCCACAGTGGCTTCACCAGTCTGCATTCCCACCAGCAGTGCACGAGGGTTCCTTTTTCTCCACATCCTCGCCAGCACTTGTCATTTGTTGATTGGTTGATGATTGCCATTCTGACAGGTGTGAGATGGTATTACATTGTCATTTTGATTTGCATCTTTCTGATGATTAGTGACTTTGAGCATGTTTTCATGTCTCTTGGCCTTGCTTCTGTCCTCTTTTGAAAAGTATGTATTTAGATCAGTTGCCCCTTTTTGATTGCATTATCTTCCTTTTGTTAAGTTGTATGAGTTCCCTGTAAATGTTAGAGATTAAACCCTTATCGTTATGTTCTAGTTTTATTTTATCCTTAAATTATAGCATATTTATTTTTGAGAAACACCATAGCCTAGTAGCTAAGAGTTACTGGTGAACAGATAAATGATTTGATTCCTGTTATTAACTCATAATAAATCTGTGCCCTTTTTGCACTATCTAGTTTGGCTCAGTAGATAGTGTCAGCCTGTGGAGTGAAGGGTCCTAGGTTCGATTCTGGTCAAGGGCACATGCCTGAGTTGTGGGCTCGATCCCCAGTAGGGAACATGCAGGAGGCAGCCAATTAATGATTCTCTCTCATCATTGATGTTTCTCTTTTCCCCTCCCTCTCTGAAATCAGTAAATATATTTAAAAAAAATCTGTGCACTTTATCAAGTTACTGTAGTCTTCCCTTTTTTCTGGGGTTATGACCCAAGACCCCCAGTGGATGCCTGAAACTGCCAATAGTACAGAATCATATCTATGGTATGTGCTAAATTTTTTCATATCCATCATACCTTTTCACTTAAAGGAAGCACTTTATATTGTTTCTCTTTGGTATATTCTAATTGCCAGCATTACTACTGTTGTGCTTTGGGGCAATTATTAAGGAAAATAAAGATGACATGCCACCAGCATTGTGATACTGTGACAGTTACTAGTAGCAGATAGCTACTAAGTAATTAATAGGGTGCTTATGCTGGACAAAGGGACAATTCCTTTCTAGTGTGAGATTTCATCATGTTACTCAGAATAGAGTGTGTAATTTAAAGTTTATGTATTGTTTATTTCTGGAATATTTTATTTACTCTTTTGGACCAGAGGTAACTAAAACTGTGGAAAGTGAAATTGAAGACAGAGGGGGGGGACTGCTGTACTTTTATTTCTATAGCAGTAATTTTTAAAATATTTGAACGAAAGTTCTTTAATAGATTAAAATTCCTATTTATAGGCACTGAAAGATAGCACAGAAGTGGAAATTGTGGATGAGAAAATGAGAAAAAAGATAGAACCAGAAAAATGGCCAATTCCGGGTCCTCCTCCACGTAGGGTGCCGCAAACAGACTTCTCTCAACTAATTGATTGCCCAGAATTTGTACCAGGCCAAGCCTTTTATTCACATGCAGGTAACAGCTTTTCTTCCACAGCAAACAGCATAACATTGGGCTTTTTGATGCAATTTACCTATCTTTTTAAAGCTTATTTAGCTTCAATAGGAAAATTAAAGATAACTAAATGACTCTGATGCTCCAAATTATATTCATAATTGTCTCTCAAACAGAGCTATAACTTAAATAGGTTTTAAGAATTATGAGTGAAGCTCTGCTCTATCTTAAATTATTTGTGTACTTTGTTATGTGGAGTTTGTACTTCTCTTAATTTTGCTAAATAATTATAGATATATTATGCCAGTTTTCCCCTTGTAAACTTGGAATAGCCCAGTAGGATTCCAGTATCTAAGTCTTATACCCAAGAGTGGGGAAGACTTTATTTAATTTTCTTACCAATGTATTTCAACCTTGTCTTGAAAAGATGAGATAACCTACCTATATTCTAATGCATAATTGGGGTTATTATTATAATTATTGGTTAAAGAATTGGTGACACTTAGAATTTCCAAAACTGCTTTAATGTTAAGATTTTTTTTTTCCTGGATCATTTTTAAGACATTCCCTCTTGGGAAAAAATATGTGTGCTTAAACTTTTTTCAGTCAGGGTGATGATCTACTGATGCTCTTGGATGTCATTTGATCGGAATATGCAGAGGAATAGGTGACTCACTGAAATATCATTATAAATATTGGAACAAATCGTGCTGCAGAAATGAAAGCGACCAGAGTTACTTCTTTGCAAGAATGTCTACTCCCAACTCCTTGTGGAGGACGTTGGGTCAACACTACAGTGGAGATAAACACCTATGTGATGATGATGATGATGATGAGAGACGGACCAGAGGACTGCTGTTGTTTTTATACGAGCTGCCCATTTGTGTATAAATAACCTGGGCTGCATGTGCTACTTTTTATTCACGGTGGGAAAGTTAATTTTCATTCTGGAAATATACAAGATTCTGTCTTTTCCTTTTAGACTTATGTACTTGTGTCCAGATCAATAAAGTAGAAATAGAGAGGCTTCAGTGGCATTTCCCAGATTGTTAGGTCCTTTGCTATTTAATTTGCCCCTCTTTTATAGTGTACTGTATCTCACATGTTGTCATATTTCACATGGACTTTTAAAATTTATTAATGTGGATACTAAGGAATAAGAAATTTAAGAAATGAAAGTATTTTTTTCACTCTTTAAAATTTATTTTTTATACACTAGTGTGAGGCACCTGCCATCAAAAAAGCACTGATGGACAGTCTCACAGATAATTTTATTTATTGTTTCTTTGATTGTCAGCCCTCTGTGCCTCTAAACCTAGATAGCAACTTGGGCAAGTGTTTTAAAAATTTGAAGAAACATTTTTAAGGTTTTTAAAATAAAGATATGCTGTCTGTATAAGTTAGATTAATATATTGTGTAAATGTGGGGTCCAAGATGACATTTTTAACCTGCTCATGAACAGGCATTAGTTGAGTTAGATAAAATAGAAAAAACACTTCTTCCACAGAGTAGCTAAGATAGGTTAGTCAAGTTGGTGATGCCTGTCCATAAGCGATTTATGCATTATTAATAAAATTACAGGAATAAAATAATAATGTCTGGTAAATTTTTGTGTTTTTTTAATATACTCATTTACATGCACACAAAAACTGCCTGAAACCAGTCAGTGTACATTTACAATGTTAAAAAATTTAGGTTCTTTACATTATATATACATCAAAAACTAGATGGATATGAAGGCATTATAAAAAGATGGAATGTGTTTTGAGTTGTGCTGATTCACTTTAAATTATGGGAATAATCACATAAATTCACCCTTTTCCTGTGACTGCCCAAATTTCTGACCTTAACAATTCTCCTCTGATAAGAAAGCCTTAGTTTCCTAAATTCAGTCGAGAGTACTGCCAACAAAAATTTGCAATGGGAATAAGGGGTAGGAAATTTAGATTGTGTTTATATGTACCCATGCATAGAGAAACATAGTGAAACTTTTACCTATATCCTTTTCACTCAAGTGAGAAGACCTTAAATTTCAAAAATAAAACTGGTGATAATATATTTTCTAAGGGATTTGTGTGGTAAAATATTAAAAATTTTTGGTCCTTTTCATTAAAATATTAAAATTTCTATTTTTTCCTGTGTGGAGCTTGAATTGTCTAACATGGATTGAACTTTGTGCTGCACAGAGGACCTTAATGCACCAGAAAAGGTTGATTATGGGAATGGTAACGTGTTCTGGAATTTAGGTTTTGCAGTTCTGTGGATATAGTATTGCACTGTCAATAGTAAAAGAATTTCATTCACCAAAATTGAAATGTCAGGTATCTGACAATCTTGTGTTTTTCTGTTTCTATTTGGCTTTAAAAAATATAAGGTTTTCCCTAATGATTGCTAAGCTGTGGGATTTTTTTTTTGAAAAGTTGATCTGTAGAAGTATTCTTGAATGTGCCACACACAAAGCATGTAATAATTTTTAAAGCAATCTATGTAATTACTCAGTGCTGTGATTCAGGGTGGATAAAAATAGTCATGACAGCCTGGCCATTGTGCTCAGTGGTTGAGTGTCAACCTTTTAGCCAGGAGGTTAAGGTTTTATTCCCTGTCAGGGCACATGCCTGGAATGTAGGGTTGATCCCTAGTAGTAAGTGTGTAGGAGGCAGCTGATCAATGTTTCTCTCCCATCGATGTTTCTGAATCTCTGTTCCTCTTCCTCTCTGTAACAAATCAATAAAATGTAATAGCTATAAACTCACAACTGTACACCTGCTTTTGCCCCACCCTGTATATGATGATTTATCTTAAGTCATATGGACAATTTTCAGTTACTGAAAACTGCAATAATTATTTTTGTTGAGTTCTATTTATGGTTTCTAGTTTCAAACTAGAAACCATAAATATCAAAGGTATGCATCTAAGTTTAGTTTCAAGTAATCCAAGCCATATTCAAATTCATTTGGTCTTGGAATATTAGTGCTTTACTATTAACCTTTAAAATTTTCACAAATATAGTTTGAAATCTTTTCATTGTAAAAACAATCACACAAAGCATATGTATTGCTTAATTAAAAGGTAAACACCCTTTAAAAGCTAAATTTTTATTTTTTAAAATATATTTTATTAACTTTTTACAGAGAGGAAGGGAAAGGAATAGAGAGTTAGAAACATTGATGAGAGAGAAACATTGATCATCTGCCTCTTGCACACCCACTACTAGGGATGTACCCGCAACCAAGGTACATGCCCTTGACTGAAATCATACCTGGGACATTTCAGTCCGCAGGCCGACGCTCTTATTCACTGAGCCAGACTGGTCAGGGCAAAAGCTAAATCTTTATTGTCCTACCCAATTTCTTTGGCATTTTAATGTCATTTAATTTATAAGTACATGTGATGTGAACACAGTAAAACATTTGACTTCATGGTAAAAACATTCAAGCTTAAAGAACATTTAGAGATGATTATGTAATAAGCACAAATAGTTGTTTAAAAATAGTTGCAGTTGCCAAAATCTGTGTGGCTCAGTGGATAGAGTGTCAGCCTACCGACTGAAGGCTCCCAGGTTCAATTCTAATCAAGGGCATGTATCTTGGTTGCGGGCACATCCTCAGTGGGGGGCGTGCAGGAAGCAGCTGATCATTGTCTCTCTCATCGATGTTTATAGCTCTCTGTCCCTTTCCCTTCCTCTCTGTGGAAAATCAATAAAATATATTTTAAAAGAATAGTCGCAACTGATTTTCCTGTTAGGTGCATAATGGTAAGTTACTTAATTCTCACACATTCTACGATGGTGGTTCTATGTCTACTTTTAAAGCTTTATTCACTCTATGAACAAAGATGATTCATATTAGAAATGGGGTTCTCTATAACTTGAATAGTATGGACAGCCCAAAACTAGTATCTTCCTCTTACTGCTTTTGTGGATAATGTGATCACATATATGCCATTAATTAAGGAAGTTAGCATCAATATTCAATAGAAATATATTTGCCATTCCTAGCTGGATTGGCTCATTGGATGAGTGACAGCCTGCGGACGGAAGGATCTGGAATTCGATTAATGTATCTATGTTCCCAAAGCTGTCTTTTACTTTAGTGAGACAAAGCAGACAGTCTAGGCTCATATCTCTAGCCCTTTCTTATTTCACTTTCCCAGCTTTAATAAACATCCTCTATGAAAAAAAAAATTTTTAACAGCTAAATGTAGCATATTAGCATAAAAATTACGGATGTTTTTTGTATCATGTCTTTGAAATCTGTTTTATACTTATCCTGAGCACATTTTAGGACTAGTCATCTTTCAAGAATTTAATAGCTTCATATGGCTAGTGGCTGCTATTGGACAGTGCAGTTTAGAGCATTTTTAAAGTAATATAGTAATGTTATTGGTTGGTTCCTGGAATGAGCTATTTGTCCATCAAAAAGATAAACTTACCTGATTGTAGTATGTAGTAGATGAAATTAAAATCTTGAATATTCTCAAACTCAAATTCCTGGAATGTGCCTTTGCATTTTAATTTAGCAAATGAAAATTGTTCATTTATATCAGTTTTCTTTATATAATATATTCAACTTTGCAGAATTTCTAAGGAATTGGCTTTTGGGGAGTAAATGTTTCAAATTCTGCAGTATAAATTTGTTTTTAAAATACTTTTTGTCCAAAGCAAGTTTACATTGCATTATAACTTAAATAGTCTTGGACCTTTAGAAAAGGAATTTATGAGCTCTACTTGGTTTGGCTCAGTGGATAGAGCATCGGCCTGTAGACTGAAGGGTCCCAGGTTTGATTCCAGCCAAGAGCATATGCCTGGGTTGCGGACTCAATCCCCAGTGGGAGTCCTGCAGGAGGGAGCCAATCAACAATTCTCTCATCATTGATGTTTCTATTTTTCTCTCCCTTCCTCTCTGAAATCAAAAGAAATGTATAAAAAAAAGAAAAGAATTTATGAAGGACTCAGTTTGGATTTTACTTATGAGTATACTTCGATTTAAAAAAAAAAAGATAGTGTGGAGAAAGGTATTTTTAATTCCAACAGTTATAAAGTGTATTAAATATTATTGCCAGAGCAGTGCACTTTAATGATATGACATTCTACTCTTTATTCAGTACTAGTAGCCCTGCGCATGAGAGTCCATGGGCCAGTAGCTCTCTGCTACCCTCCTGTAGCTTCCTTTCCCACCCCATAGCCTTCTGCCCTGCCCCCTCCTTTAGCTCCTCACCACCCACTTGTAGTTCACTGCCCCACCCTCCTGCAGATCCATGATCCAGTAGTTACACCTCAGGGCTTAACAGATAATTAGCATATTACTCATATAGGTAAACCTTGTCAAGCAAGGAAATGTGCAAAGTGTTTCAGTAATGGCTGTCTTAGTATAAAACCTAGCAGAACAATGTAGGACTGGTTTTTGCTCACAATAAAATAAGTTGTTTGGCTTAATAGCTTTCAGATTTCATAATTTCATTATGATTAATAGATTATAAAAGATTTTACAGAGAATTGTTTCCTAAATAGATGTACTGTCATAATGGTGACTTTTGTTGATATTCTTGAGAAGTTTTAATGAATTTGGACTTCATAAGGCTTGGTGACATTGCACTTATTACTCCTTGGTTTCACTTGAATGCATCTTACAAACTTCAGGTTTGAAAATCATTGAAAATATTATAATTGAGATTGACTTATGCTGTGTGAAAAAAAAAAATCAAGCCCAAGGAAAAAAATGAATTTTTTATAAGTAATAAAACTATTATTTTAACTACTGAACTAACTTAAAATTTTAGAGTCTGCCCCCAATTCTCCAAAAATTGGAAGTCCACTGAACCCAAAGAAAAGTACTGACACAAGTCATCTCCAAGCAATGACTAGAATTTTGTCTACCAGTTTACCTGACTTGGACTCAGAACCTTGGATAGAAAAAAAAAAGAGACATCGTTCATCCCCAGTGAAATTTAATGTAAGTTGTTATAAACCAAGTGAACTGCGATAAATTTTAAAATTTTATATATATATATTTATAAATAAAATATATGTATATATATAATAAAATATATATGTATATAAATAAAATTAGGAAACATTTTTAGAAATTGTAAAAATTGGAACCATTGACCTTCAGTAAAAACTTGTGGGTTACTCATAGCTGGAAATTATATGGCATCAGCTTTTAAAATTTATCTTTTCTGGATAAGATTCTGCTTTTTTACTTATGACTAATTTAAATTTTAATACTTCAATTTTTTAAAAGCTGACAATCTAGATTACTTTTTTAATCTAAATTTTTCATTTTATATATTTGTAAATTATTTTTAAAGTTTGTATACAAGTAACTACTTGTAAAGGGTAAATTTCAGAATTTTTTGTGTTTTGATGATGTATACAATAGGAAAGGGAAAGATTGTTGATTTCTTGGTGGGAGTGAGATGGGTGTGGTTAGGAAACAATAGGAGAGATTCTTGTGGTAGAACTGTGTTTTTTTGTAGCTGGATGCACAAACTCTCCAAGGTAATAAAAATTGCTCTGATCTAAACCCATAAACACAAATGTTCAAGTAACACTGGGGAACCTGAATAATATTGATAGGTTATGTCAGTGTGTATGTACCTTGTTTCTGATATTGTGTTATAGTTTTGCAAGATTGGGTGGAACTGGATAAAGAATAATTGAGATCTCTGTTTCTTATGACTATGTGAATGTACAGTTATCTTGAAGTAAGAAGTTTACTAAAAATAAACTTGTAAACGGTGCCACTCAAATGATTTGAATAGTTAAGACAAGCTCTATAAGGAAAAGTTCGCTAAAAATAATTGGGCACAAATGTAAAAAGGATAAGAAAGCTATCATATTGAAGGTTATGAACAGCGCTCTTTATCCCTAAGGTCAAAGCATGAAAAAGGAAACATGCAGGATTTAAGAATGGTTCTCTTGATGGACCTGGAGGTATTGATATTTTTGCCTCACCAGAGGGCATTTGGCAGTGGTCTGGAGACATTTTTGGTGGTTACTGCTGGGGGAGTGCTACTGTATCTTGTGAATGGAGGCCAGGAAAGCTGCTAAACATCCTAGCGTGCACAAGACACCTTTTTACACACACACACACACACACACACACACACAATTATCAAGCCCAACATGTCAATAGTGCTATGTTTGAGAAATCCTGATCTAAGATAACGTCTTAATTTGCAATAATAGTTAAATGTAGCCCACTTAAATGTTAAAAAGAGTTTTATTTTTCCTTGAGGGCATTTGAGGAACCTAACAAAGCTTTTCCAAACATGATTTTCTAAAGATCCTGATTAATTTTTAAATCTGTAATGGCAAACCTGGATCACTAGAGAAGGGAGAGTTGTGTCCTGGACTCGTTGACAAAAATTTACCATATTTATACAATAAGAGCCACATTTTCTCTCCATATTTAAAATCTCCACATTTAAACATTTCTTTTAAAAAATAATGGTTCATTTTTCAATTTGTGATTTGTTAAAAATGATATAAAACTTTTTATAAGAAAATGCCAATTTCTTTTAGGAATCAGCATCTCTACCTGAAGAGGCATCAAATCAACTATATCCTCCAGATGAACAAGAACAAGAAGAACTTGATTTTTTATTTGATGAAGAGATGGAACAAGTAGAACAAAAAAACACATTTATTGATTGGTCTGATAATGATTCAGATTATGAAATAGATGACCAGGATTTAAACAAGATTTTGATTGTAACTCAGACACCACCTTACATGAGAAAACATCCTGGAGGAGATCGAACAAGTAACCACATGTCTCAGGCAAAAATTACATCAGAACTTGCTAAAGTTATCAATGATGGCTTATATTATTATGAACAGGATCTGTGGATGGAAGAAAATGAACACACACATACAGCCATAAAGGTAATTGTTTCTGGCCAACATCTTTCTGCTGATACTATGGCTTGACAGTGTGATGTTGCTTATATTTTTCTAAACTTTAAATTTTTATTTTATGGGTCTTTATTTTGGAAAAATTTAAATATAAACAAGTTATATTTAATTTGAAAATTGCCAAGAAATATATCTGATAATTACAAACTGAGAAATATCTTATTAAAATTATATTGAAATAAATACTTAAATTACAAAGAAAATATTAGCACTCTGAAATAAGTCAGTCAGATAAAGACAATCACATAATCCCACTCGTGTGGAATCTAAGTAACAAAATAAACTGATGAGTAGAGTGGATCCAGAGACATGAAAGCATGGAACAGAGTGTGGAATCTTGGAAGGAAGGTGGGAGAGAGTAGGTGGATGGGTGGTAATCACCCAAAGACCTTGTATGCATGTATGCATAACCATGGGTATAGACAATAGGGTGGTGAAGATGGGAGGCAGGGGACGGTCTGGAGGGCGTTAAAAGGGAAAAAAGGGACATATGTAATACTTTCAAGAATAAAGAATTATTGAAACAAAAAAGTAGAGCTTAGGGCTCAATATGATCATTGAAAAAAATTACAGTGAAATAAATACTTTAATTGCAAAGAAAATATTAGCCCTCTGACTAAAATCCTTGCTTTTTTTAGGTAAAAATTATAAAGCCCTTTCTCATAAGGAATAAAACCTGAAGTTAAGGACAGGCTTAGTGTACATGCTCATTCCTCACCTGGTATTGTCACCACAGCTACATGAGTGGGGCTTCTAAGCTGGGTTACTTTTTTTTTTTCATATATTTTATTGACTTTTTACAGAGAGGAAGAGAGAGGGATAGAAAGTCAGAAACATCGATGCGAGAGAGACATCGATCAGCCGCCTCCTGCACGCCCCCTACTGGGGATGTGCCAGCAAGCAAGGTACATGCCCCCAACCGGAATCGAACCTGGGACCTTTCAGTCCGCAGGTCAACGCTCTATCCATTGAGCCAAACCGGTCTCCGCTGGGTTACTTTTGTTGCCTCCTTCCACCTCAGTCTATGATGCATTCTCTGTGATAGTAGAACTGTATGGACAAATGTATAGGATTAAACTGGATGATGGTTTTTCATTCACGAGGCATTACTATGGTGCTAGGGGTGCTATTTGAAACCTTGTTCCTTTTATTTTAATTTCATTTTATTATTTTTTATAGTATTCTGATACCTATCTCAATTATTAAGATAATAATGTGATATTGCCAGTGTAGTCAACTGGACATCTGTATTTTTAAAAAAATATATTGATTTTTTTTACAGAGAGGAAGGGAGAAGGATAGAGAGTCAGAGATATCGATGAGAGAGAGACATCAATCAGCAGCCTCCTGCATGCCCCCTACTGGGGATGCGCCCATAACCAAGGTACATGCCCTTGACTGGAATCGAACCCTGGACCCCTCAGTCCGAAGGCCGATATTCTATCCACTGAGCCAAACCGGTTTCGGCTGGACATCTGCATTTTTATATGAATTTTAATGGGATAGGTAGTTATTAATAGGAATATTTTCTGCCTTCAAATTTGTCAGAAACCCCTCCCAAAGTTAAATACTTGTTTTGAGTTTAGAACAATGAGGGAAAAGTTTTAGAATATAGGAAATAGGAAAGAGAAAAGCCAGCCACCTAGTGGTTGAATAGAGGGGACTGACTGTCCATGGAGTTTCTTATCACCAATAAGAAGTATACTTTCCTTGTCTTCATTTCTTTTCTTCTGGAATTCCCATCAGTGTTTTCATCTGCTTCTCTAGCCACTACCTTTTTGGAGACCCTGCCTTAGGGTAATGTAGCTTGTCAGTGACTTAGAGCCAAAGCAGTTTTCTCTGTCCTGCAGTGAGAAAGGAGGTCTGTTTTAATAATGTTTTTTTGTTGTTGGAAGTCTTCCCTTGTATAATCATTGTTACTTTACTTGTGATACTTAGGTTTTATAAGTAATACCTAATTTAAATCCTTGTTGGGACAAAAAAAGCTAGAAATAAGTTGTACTAATAATATGTTAAAATTGCACTCCATTCATCCTTATCCCTCTACCCATCTTTGTTCTTCAGCATCTACCATTCTGTACATTGCACTTCTTTTTTGTTTTGATCACATGGATATAATATCTATGAGGATAGTAATTTTTGTCTTATTTTGTACATTACTATATCTCCAGTGCTAGAACAGTTTCTGGCAGAAAGTAGTGCTCAATTCATATTTACTAAAATGGATAAATGAATTATGGATTAGATATTCAGTACTAACCAAAGGAATTTAGCCACTGTATATAATTTGGTCCTGTGGGAAAATATTTTCAGAGTTCTAAGTAATGAACTATTATGCCACCTTTGAGAAGCATGGGCTATTTGTAGGTGATTATTTGCTTAAAAGTGTAGATAATAATAATTAAAAGCCATGTAAAGAGTTAATTCAAAACTTAGAGCTATATGATTCTAAGTATTATGTGTCTGTTTGTGTTTTATTCTAGCCTGATCCCTACATACATTCCTATTATCTAATTTGTTCTTATTTATAATTCCTGTGGTTCTCCTTAAAGAGAGAGAATTCAATAATTTCATATGTTTATTAATCTACATGCCAGATACTGCTAGGTTCTGGTACTGGGATGGGAGGATGATAATGATGTGTCTGCGTGCCTGGTTCTTACAAATATTTAGTAGGGCAGACATTGAAACAAACCTCCAGTAAGTACTTAAACACAGATTATGATAAGTATTCTGAAGGAAAAGAACAGGCCCTAGCCAGTTTGATTCAAGTGGTTAGAGTGTTGGCTCATGGACTGAAGGGTCCCGAGTTTGATTTCTGTCAAGGTGATTTACCTCATTTGAAGGCTCAATCCTCTGCTTTGGTTAGGGGAAATATCTTCAAGTGAGGATTAACAACAACAAAACAAACAGGATGCTTTTGGATTGGGTTGTCAAGCAGTGCCTAATAGAAAGTCGAAATTATAGTCATTTCTGAAGTATGAGTAAGAATAAACTATGCAAAGAGGAGGTAAACCATATTATAGAAAGAAGGAAGCAAGTCAGTGGGTTTTTTATATATATAATATTTTTATTGACTTCAGAGAGGAAGGAGAGAGAAAGAAACTATGTGAGAGAAGCATTGATGGGCTGCCTCCTGCACGCCCCACACTGGGGATTGATCCTGCAACCCAGGCATATGACCTGATCAGGATTCGAACCATAATCTGGTTCATGGGCCAACGCTCAACCAATGAGCCACGTCAGCCTGGTCAAGTTAGTGTGTTTATAATATTATGTAAGAGGACAATTATGGATATATAGGCAGGAGTCTGATCATACAAGGCTTTTTTGGCCATGTTAGTTTTTGAATTTTAACTGAAGTTTAAAACCAGTACTTTAAATGGTTTTACAGAGACAACAGGACATAATTAGTTTTATTTTTAAAAGATCACTCTGGTTAGTATAGTAGAAAATGAATTAGATGGGGACAAGAGTGACAAAAGAAATCCAATTGAGAGACTATTAAAGTAATGGATGTTGATAATTTAAGGTAAATTGGTGTCAGAGTAAAAATAGAAATGAGAAGACCTGGATCTGAACTCTGATGAATGATCATTTAGGAGTGGTATAGGAAAGTGTTATATAAGCAAAAAACTGGCTTCAAGATGAGAGAATAATCAGATGTGTCAGAAAATAGAGTAAGGTGTAAAAGAAAAGAATGCCAAATTGATAGGATAGTTTGATGATCAATCATTTGACCCTGCAAACAAACAAAACCCCTCAAAATGAAACAAAAAATAATCACCTGTTGCTGAATCCAAAAGCAATATTGAACTTCACTTAAGAGTGAGTATAGGCTTTCTCTTTCTGGCTGTACTTGCTAATAGGTAAAAAAGCATCTTCTTAAAAATCATTGATGCTCTTCAAGGTAAGTTATTTTTAAAGTCTTAAGAGAGCTGAAACCGATTTGGCTCAGTGGATAGACCGTCGGCCTGTGGACTGGTTCGATTCCAGTCAAGGGCATGTATCCTGGTTGTAGGCACATCCCCTGTAGGGGGCATGCAAGAGGCAGCTGATTGATGTCTCTCACTCATCGATGTTTGTAACTCTCCATCCCTCTCCCTTCCTCTCTGTAAAAAATCAATAAAATATATATATTTTAAAAAGTCTTAAGAGAATTGGAATATTAAAACTATTTTTGCTGTGGAGACTATTTTGGAACCAGGGGAGTTTGAAGAAATCAGCTGTGCTAAAGCCACCTAAACTATAGGGGTATTAGACATAAATAAAGGGCCTAACCACACCTGGGGATTCCAACCAAAGTCCTTTTCTCAGTAAATTGGTACCCATAAGAAATACACCCTTAGTGAGAGAGACCTTAACTTGCTTTCTCACCTATTCCTCTAGGGGACTAATAAGAGTAGCTCCCTAGTTGTGCTGAGTAGAATAAGGAGAAACAAAGTTGATTAAAAGTTTATGATCAGCCAAGATCGGTTTGGCTCAGTGGATAGAGTGTCACCCTGTGGACTGAAAGATCCCAGGTTCAATTCCAGTCAAGGGCATGTACCTTGGTTGTGGGCACATCCCCAGTGGAGGGTGTGCAGGAGGCAGCTGATCGATGTTTCTCTCTCCCTTCCTCTCTGTGAAAAATCAATAAAGTATATTTTTAAAAGTTTATGATCATGCAAACCAAATTCACACTATCTGGATGACTAATATAGCCATTAATCATAAATTTAATGTGATTCTCGCCTGTCAGATTGCCAGAAACCTATCAGAAGTAAATGTAGCTCCTTTGTGAAGACATTCACCTTTATTCTAGACCTCAAAGAATTTACTCAAATTATTGTGTAAGGAAAGTGAGCAGCTTATAAGACAGTTTATAAGAAATCAGCACAGACTGGCAGAGGTAGAACATATGAAAAAAGGTATGGAATGATATAATAGACAGTCTGCTATTTTTTGGTACATTTTAAATCAAATTGTATGACTTAACATCTAGTATGTTTTACTTAAAGCTTTTTCTCTTTTTTTTTTTGGCTCGGGTGGTGTGGTTCAGTGGTTGAGCATCAGTGTACGAACCAGGTCATCACTGGTTTGATTCCCAGTAGGGTATGCTAGTGTTGCGAGCTAGATCTTTCTTATCATTGATGTTTCTATCTCTCCCTCTCCTTTCTCTCTAAAATCAATAAAAATACATTAAATTAAAAAAAAATTATTTTGAAGAAATCAAGATGGCATCATACGTAAACACCTAAACTGCTGCCTCACACAACAATATCAAAACTACAACTAAACAACAAAACAGACACCATCCAGAGCCACAGGAAAGCTTGCTGAGTGGAAATGCTACAACTAGAAGGAAAGAGGAAAGCATATTGAGAATCAGAGGAGCTGCAAAAGGTTGAGGTGTGTCTCCGTATGAGCACATGGAAAAAATAGGTGGCTGAGTGCATGGGTGGCTGAGTGCACGACTGGCGTTCTAAAGCGGGAGGGAGACGGAAGCTCCTGACTGCGCTGAACTCCAGTTCCGGGCAAGTTTCTGTGAACCCAGATTTATTCAAAGGGAAACTGGACTGTCTGGCAGCAAGTGAAACTCAAGGGCGGCTCTCTCTCTCCAAGATGCTTATAGTGATTATCAAGGGACACTGAGACCCAGGGGTCTCATAGGGCAGGGCTGATGGGAAGCCAAGGCTGTCTACCTCACCCTGCGACTCTGCCCCATTCAAACTGAGCACAGAGGCTTTGGCAATTTTGCAAGTCTTATCCCATAAGGGTGTCTCCAGGACAGAAGTTCTCCTGTCTGATCCTCACAGTAGACACAAATGATCCTCACAGCCAATTGGCCTGGAGGTCAATTCTTTTCAGTGATACCAACAACAATCAATACTTACCTACAACAAGGCTGTACACACAGTCCCCAAAGGGGTGCACCAAGAGTGTCCACCTTAGGTAACTGGGGAGGCTGAGCCACTGAGCCATATAGGACACGTAGCATACAAAGCTACTCTACCAACTCAGGGAAGTAGCGAAAATGTGGAGACAAAGAAACATCATAAATGAAAGAAATGGAGGAAAGCAAATGACTGGATATAGAGTTCAAAACCATGGTTAGAAGATTTTTCAAGAATTTCTTAGAAAATGTCAATAAATTTAGTGAGACCCTTGATATGAAAAAGGACCAACTAGAAATTAAACATACATTGACTGAAATATTTATTATAGAGCGCCTAACAGCAGACTAGAGGAATGCAAGAATCAAGTCAAAGATTTGAAATACAAAGAAGAAAAAAGCTCAGCCAGAAAACAAAAAAACAAACAAAAGTGTGAAGATAGTGTAAGGAGTCTCTGGGACAACTTCAATCATACCACCATCAGAATTATGGAGGTAGCAGAAGGAGAGGGAAAGCAAGATGATAAAAACCTATTTGAAGAAATAATGACAGAAAACTTCCCCTCCTGGTGAAAGAAGTAAACTTACAAGTCCAGAAAGCACACAGAAACCCAAACAAAAGGAATCCAAAGAGGACCACACCAAGACACATCATCATTAAACTTCCAAGAGCAAAAGACAAAGAATATTAAAAGCAGCAAGAGAAAAACAGTTCATTACCTACAAGAGAGCACCCAAACAATTGTCAGCTGATTTCTCAACAGAAACTATGCAGGCCAGATGAGAATGGCAATAAATATTCAAAGTGATGAATAGCAAGAACCTACAACCAAGATTACTCTACCCAGCAAAGCTATCATTCAGAATTGAAGGGCAGATAAAGAGCTTCACAGATGAGAAAACGCTAAAGGAGTTCATCAACTCCAAACCAGTATTATATGAAATGATAAAAGGTATTTTTTAAGAAGAGAAAGAAGAAAAAAATGGTAAAGATAAAAATTATGCACCATAAATACATATCTGTCGACAAGTGAATCTAGAAATCAAGTGAATTAAAAACCTGATTTACAAAATAAACTGGTGAATAATAGAACCAAGGGCATAGAAAGGGAGTGGATTGACAATTCTCAGGGGAAAAGGGGTGAGGGGGGTGTGGGTAGAGACGACAAAAATCATACACCTATGAGTGAGGGCAATGGGAGTGAGGCAAGGGCAGAGGGTAGAGTGGGAACTGGGTGGAGTGGAGCTATGGGAGGAAAAAGGAACATTTGTAATATGAACAATAAAATTTTTTTTTAATTTAAAAAAAGATAAAAAGCAAGTACGAAATGATAAAACACTGAGTTATTGATAAACATGGCTTAATTGGAGTTTCAGAAAGAAAGGACAAAGAAGATGGGGTAAAGTTGGTATTTTAAGAGGTAATCTCTATGACCTTTTCTGAGCTATGGAGAGGTATCAGTATACTAAGTATACAGTTAGTGTGGATCTTTTTCAATAGATGGAGTTACACATATGTTGATATATATGCGATTTGATATGTATGCTGTTTTGTTGTATTGACAGCAAGCTTCAAAACTTGATATGCCAAATTTGCTGAAGGTGTTACCATCATATATATTTTTACACTTAAAAATGTCAAATTTCGTGCCAAAAAGAGCATTTGTGGAAGTTAAAATTCATTACAGTGGTTCCTCGAGATACGAGTTTAATTCGTTCCGTAACCTTGAGGCGTGGGAAACTATGAGATGCTCGAGTCGAGGTAAACTGGTGGGCCGATCCGCGAGATTACTTGTATCTCAACTGTTGCTCGTATTTCAAAGCAAAAATTGCTCACTCGATGGCTCGAATCTCAAAAATCTTGTATGTTAGGGCACTCGTATCTCAAGGTACCACTGTATTTTGAATAAAGTTATATATTTTGGGAGGCTTATGGTGAACATGCTCTATCTCAAGATACTTATGAATACTGGTTTAAATGCATTAAAAGATTTTGATGTAAAAGACAATGTCTTTTTCTCTGATAGAATCTAGATGCCCTGCAGAATTAAAAGGCTACATTATAATCCTAGAGGGATTATCACATTTTACAAAGTTATTAAGACAACATTTGTATTGAACTAAAAAAGTTTGAAGACAAACTATTATAAGCATTATTGGATGAAGATGCATGTCAAACTCAAAAACAATTTGCAGAAAGATTAATCGTTGCTCAGGAAACAATTTTCAATCATTTACAAGCAATGTGAAAGATTTTAAAATATATTTGATTGATTTTTTTACAGAGAGGAAGGGAGAGAGAGAGAGAGTTAGAAACATCAATGAAGAGACATCGGTCAGCCACCTCCTGCACATCCCCTACTGGGGATGTGCCCGAAACCAAGATACATGCCCCTGACTGGAATCGAACCTGGGATCCTTAAGTCCACAGGCTGACACTCTATCCACTGAGCCAAACCGGTTTTGACAAGCAGTGGGAAAGATTTTAAAGGAAGGAAAATAGGTGCCACATCAACTGAATGAAAGACAAATGGGAAACCAAAAAGTCATCAGTAAAATGTTGCTTCCAAGGCATGAAAGAAAATCCTTTTCTTTTTTTTTTTTTGCATTGCATTGTGTCTAGTGATGAAAAGTGGATTTATTTTGAGAATATCAAATGCACAAAACCATGGGATGATAGATCGCAAGGCCAAATCGCTTTGGAAAGAAGGCAGTGCTCTGCATTTGGTGAGATTAGGGAGGTATGGTATATTATGAGTTTCTAAAATCAGGTGAAACTATTAATACTGATCACTGCTGAAAAAAATCAGTTTGAACCATGCTTTGATTGTGAAACGACCAGAGGAGGGTACAGCAAAGTAATTTTGCTTCATGATGATGCACCACACACTTTGAAACCAGTTAAAGACGTTAAAAGATCTTCCATGGGAAGTATTAACCTAGCCACTGTATTCACCAGATTGCCGGATTACCAGTTGTGTTCTGATTGATAGCACATGCACTTTTTGAGCAGTACTTCAAAATGTATGAAGAAGTGGAAAATTGGGTCTCTCTATGGTTTGCCTCAAAACAAGTAAAGTTCTGTGCGGACACTATCCACAAATTACCTAAAGATGTGGGAAATGTGTAGCTAGTGATGGACATTACTTTGAATAAAGCACTTTTGATGTTTCTCTTGAAATTACCATGTTTTGTTACAAAATCTGCATTAGTAACTACTAAACCTAGTACAGCAGTTGGGAATAAAAGGAATATTTAATTTCAAAGATAGAAGAGTGACTGACTGGACAGTTAACTAACTGCTCACCTACCACCAGCAACAGTTGAATGCAAGAATGGAAAGATAGTATTAATACACCAAGCAAAAGTTGCTATTAGCCTGTAATTGTATGCCTTGGAAAGAAAGGTTTCAAGTATGAGGATAAAATATAAGAAATTGCAACCAGCAGAACCTCATCAAAGGAAATTACAGAGGTAGTATAAGAATGATTACAAGTGCCAAAGATGCAGAAAGGACTGCAAAGTGAGTGATAAATGTCTGAATAAGTCTAAATATATGTTACCTATATTAAAAAACAACTCTTTTAGATTTAATATAGCATTAACAGTTATGAATGAGAGCAATAAATGATAGCATTCAAAGGTTTTTAATCTGAAATGATTGATTATAGTTAAAGTATTTGTGGTGCTATTTGAAAGATAGCCTATAACAAAATTAGCCCTGGTTGTGTTGGCTCAGTGATTAGAGTGTCAGATCATATACTTAGGGTTGAGGGTTCAAACCCCAGTCCAGAGCATGTTCCTGGGTTACAGGTTCTATCCCTGGCCCTGGTTTGGGTATGTATGGGTGGCAACCAATTGATGTGTGTCTCACATTGATGTTTCTCTCTCCCCTTCCTCTCTTCCTCTGTTTCTGGAAAAAAATGGAAAAAATATCCTTTTAAGTGAGGACCTACCTAATAAAAGACCAGCCAATCAGGAGTGAGTATGCAAATTAACCCAACAAACCTGGGTTAGTTTGTATACGCTGGCGGCCAGTATTGGGGTGGGACACTTGCATTGTCACCATGGCGACAACATCAGCATTCTGTACCACTCCAGCTGCTCCTGGCCTCTGGGAAGGTGGAAAGGCAGCTCTGGCCAGAGCAAAGGTGGTGCCATTACCCAGGGGAAGGAAGGCTCATTCTTGTACAAATCTTAGTACATAGGGCTTCTAGTTTAAAATAAAATAGAATTGGAGGAAATAACCTTGAAACTAGGATTAAAGGGAAAATGGAAAAAGACAAAATGTGAAAAGGGACAGGACTCTAGTGCAAATATGTGGTAGAATTAAACTCAAATATTTAAGTAAAAGTCCTGACTAGTTTGGCTCAGTGCATAGAACATTGGGCCATGGACTGGAAGGTCCTGAGTTTGATTCTAATCAAGGGAATGTACCTTGGTTGCAGGCTCAATCCCCAGTGAGGGACATGCAGGAGGCACCTGATCGATGTTTCTAACTCTCTATTCCTCTCCCTTCCTCTCTGTAAAAAATCAATAAAAGTATTTTTTTAAAAATAGAAGAAAATATTGTCAAATTGTATGTAAACAGCCAAATTGTTATTTACATATAACACTTAAAAAAAAAAAAGAGCAAAAGTTGAAAAGTTTAGAAAAATGCATATAAAACAGTAACCAACCAAAATCAATCTACAGGTTCAATGTCACCTGTATATCCTAACTGGCATCTTCACAGAAAGTGACTAACTGACCTGAAAGTCATTTGGGAAATCAAGAGGGAACCCAAAATAGTAAAAACTATCTTGAAAAAGAACAAAATTGAGGTATTTATACACAGATCTTACTTATACTAGTATAAGGGTGGACATATGGGTCAATAGAAGAGAATGAGAGTCTACAAATAAACCCCTATGTGATGAATTGACTCAGCAAAAGTGCTTAACCATTCAGTAGGGAAAAAGTAGTCTTTGGACAAGTACATATCTACATAAAAAAGAATAAGTTAGACGACATGGTTATTTACCATGTGTAGAAATTAACTCTAAATCAATGAAATAGAACAAACACTCTCCCTGCAAGAAAACCTGGAAGAACAATTTTAAAATTGATTTTTTACAGAGAGGAAGAGAGAGAGTTAGAAACATCTATGGGAAAAACATTGATCAGTTGCCTCCTGCACAGGTACTGGGGTTGGGCCAGCAAACAAGATACATGCCCTTGACTGGAATCCAACCTGGGACCCCGCAGGCTGCAGACTAGTGCTCTATCCACTGAGCCAAACCGGTTAGAGCTGGAAGAACATCTTTCTGAATTCATATTTGTTGTATGACAATAATAACATAAGCAACAAAAGAAAATATCAAAACTTAAATTTTGTGCTTTAAAGGACAACAAAAACATAATACCATTTAGTTTACCAACCCTAAAATTAAATACTGAGGTGTATCTAAGAAAATATGTACAAGTTTCATGTGAGGAAGATAACTTTGACTAGAGCCCCGGTACATGAAATTTGTGCCTACAGGTGTGTGTCCCTCAGCCCAGCCTGCACCCTCTCTAATCTGTAACCTCTTAAGGGATGTCCGACTGCCCACTTAGGCCCGATTCTGGTAAGATTGGGCCTAAACGGGCAGTCGGACATCCCTCACACAATCCAGGACTGCTGGCTCCCAACTGCTTGCCTGACTGCCTTCCTGATTGTCTCTAACTACTTCTGCCTGATCACCCCCTAACCACACTCCTGCCAGCCTGGTCACTCACAGCTGCCCTTCCCTGCAGGCCTGGTTGCCTCCAACTTCCCTCCTCTGCCAGCCTCTTGCAGGCCTGGTCCTTCCCAACTGCCCTCCTCTTGTGGCAGCCATCTTGTGTTTAGATGGGAGCAGCCATCTTGTGTGTTGGAGTGACAGTCAACTTATGCACATGTAGGGACTGGCTGGTTTGCCCTGAATGGTATCCTGGATCAGGGTGAGGGTTCCCTTGGGGCATGTGGTGGCCTGGGCGAGGGGCCTGTGATGGTTTTCAGGCCAGCCATGTCCCCATGCGACCCAAGCGGAGGCCCTGATATCTGGGATTTATATCTTCTATAATCGAAACTTTGTAGCCTTGAGTGCAGGCCAGGGCAAGTGGAAAGCTTGGCTTCTTGCATTGCTGGGGAAACCCAAGCTTCTTGCTTGCTCTGTTGCCACAGCCATCTTAATTGGATTAATTTGCATACTTCCTCCTGATTGGCTGGGAGGCATGTTGTATGGGCATTGTGTAGGTATGGTCAATGTGCACATTATTCTTTTAGATAGGATGTAATCTAAGGAAAACTAATTCATTTAGGAATGCTCAATATTGTCAGTTCTGCCCAATTTGTTCTATAGATTCAAGGCAATCCCAAGCAAGATTGCAGGAATTAATTTTGTGAATATCAATTGATTCCATAATTTATATGACCCAGAATAACCAATTCTGGAGAACTAATACTCCTCCGCTTTAAGAGTTACTGTAAAGTTATAATGATCAAAACAGTGTGTTATTGTTGAAAAATAGACAAATAGGACAATGGACAAAATAGAGAACCTGCAATAAAATGATCTGATCTTTGGCAAAGGAACAAAGGTAATACAGTGGAGAAAATAGTCTTCAAAAAGATGATTAAATAGTGGACATCCACATGGGAAGAAATGAATCTAGACCCAGACCTTATAAGTTTTATAAAAATTAACTCATAATGGACCACATACCTAAATGGATCACATACAAAAAACTATAAAATTATTAGAAGGTAACATTGTGGAAAATGTGAATGACCTTGAGTTGGGCAGTGACTTTCTAGATAAGACATCAAAAGCCCAATCCATGAAAGAAGAAATCAGTGTTTTATTTCATTAAAAACTCTTCTATGAATGATGCTGTCAAGAATGAGAAAACAAGCATCAGTATGGCAGAAAGTATCTGGTAAAATTATTACCAAAAATATACAAAGAACTTTTAAAACTTACCATGATTAAATATGGGCCAAAGCCCTGGCCAGGTGTCTTTCTTGGTTGCAGTGTTGTCCTGTATACCAAAAAAAAAAAGATTGCTGGTTCAATATTCTGTTAAGGGCATACACCTAGGTTGTCAGTTTAATCCCCAGTCTGATGCCTATGGGATGCAGCCAACCGATGTTTCTCTCTCCCTCTGCAACTCTCTTTCCTTCTGTGTCCCTCCTTCCATCTCCCTTCTTGCTCTAAAATCCTATCTGTTGAGGAATATGAACAGGAAATATGCGAATTGACCATCACACCATCACATAGATGGCTTGCACCCACAGCTGAGGCCAAGTTCCCATAAGGAGCTTTAATGAACAATCAGCAGGGACCTGAGGCTACATCCTCCCCCTCTGCCCCAGGGGCTTGACAAGGGACCTCAGGCCATGTCCCTCACTCGGCAGGGCTGACAGGGAATCTCAGGCTGCACCACCCCACCCAGCAGGGCTTGACAGGGGACCTCAAGGTGCGCTTCCTGTCCTGGGGTTGGGCTAGGGGACCTCAGGCAACTCCCCCAGCACCAGGCCAGGGGACCTCAGGCTGCATCCCCTACCAGATGGGGCTTAACAAGGGACTTCAGGCCGTGCCCCCCATACGGTAGGGTTTGACGGAGGACCTCAAGGTATGCTTCCCATCCTGGTGCTGGGCTAGGGGATCTCAGACCATGCCCTCTGCCCCAGAACTGGGCCAGGGGATCTGAGGCTGTGCCCCCCTTACTGGCTGAGCTTGACAGGGGACCTCAGGCCATGCCCCTTACCCAGCAGGGCTTGACAGGGGACCTCAAGGTGCACCCCTAGTGCTGGGAAATTCAGGCTGTGCCCCTGCCCAGTGGATCTTGATGGACCTGCAGCTGTGCCCCCCTTCAGCTGTCAGGCCAAGGCACCTGAGGTTGTGCCTCCCTGCCTCTCAGGGCTTGATGGGGGACCTCAGGCCATGTCCCCCACCTAGTGGACCTTGATGAAGGACCTCAAGGCATGCCACCCCCAACCCCTGCCCCGGTCTGGGCTGGGGATCTCAGGCCACACCCCTAGTCCTGGCACTGGGCCAGGTGTCCTGAGGTTAAGCCCCCTGCCCTACAGGGCTTATTAAGGGTGGGACTGGCCCGGTCTGTATCTAGCCCAATTGGCGGAGGAGGCGGCTGCGTCTGGGTCTCACTCGATTTTGAGGTGCATATGGGTGGGTGTGGACTTGACTCTGGTTCCCGTAGTGAGCCCCAGACACTGACAGGAGGAAGGTTTTCGTATACATTTTACTAATTTTCTTTCATCTCTGACACTTATATAAAAAGGGCAAATAGCAATATTAATTTCCTCTAATCCCCTTTTAATGTGCACATATTTCGTGCACCAGATCACTAGCCCTATTTAATAAAAGAGTAATATGCAAATTAGCCATCACTCCACCACACCCCACAAGCCACACCCACCAGCTGATCAGGAGCAAGTATTCAAATTAACTCAAGAGGGCTGTGGCCATGGGGTGAACAGGAGACTTGGGTTTCTCCCCTAGTAATGGAGGAAGCTAAGCTTTCCGCACACTGTGGCTAGACCAGACCTCCCCTCAAAGCTACAAAGTTTCAATTATAGAAGGTAAATAAATCCCAACAAACATGGTGGCAGTCAGAACTGGATAGAGCAGGAGGCTTGAGTTTCTCCTCGCAATGAAGGAAGCCAAGCTTCTGCAGCCCTGGCCTGCCTTGGCCTTCACTTAAGGCTATGAAGTTTCAAGAGTATACCTTCTATGATGAGTATACAGTTGTCTCTAGGAATTAGGGGCTCTCATCCCTGCACAGTTGAAAATCCATGTGTAAACTTAAATACAGTCCTTCAGTATTCACAGAGGATATGTTCTAGGATAAAAAATGTATAATATTCAAATCTCTAATATAAAATGGCATAGGCCCAACTAGATTGGTTCAATGGTTGAGCATCATACTATGAACCAGGAGGTAATGGTTTGATTATTGGTCAGGACACACGCCAAGGTTTTGGGCTCCATCCCCAGTGTGGGTGATGCAGGAATCAGTAGATCAGTGATTCTCTCATCATTGATGTGTCTCTCCCTCTATCTTCCTTTCTGAAATTAATAAAAATATATTAAAATGGCATAGGAAAGTGCCTACAATTGGTCCTCCTCATCCACAGATTCCAAACTGGATTGAAAATACTGTTTTTGATCTACAGATGGATGAATTCACAGATGTGAAACCTGTATACACAAAGGGCCGACTGCATATTATTATTATTATTATTATTATTATTATTATTTTAATCTTTATTTTTCAGATTATTACAGACATTCCTCTTTTTTCCACCATAACTCCTCTTCATCCGGTTTCCACCCTACCCCAGGCCTTCGCCCCACCACTGTCCTCATCCATAGGTGTAAGCTCTTTGTCCAATCTCTTCCCCCAACTACCCACAACCCCTTCCCCCCAAGAATTGTCAGTCCACTTCCTTTCCATGCCCCTGATTCTATTACATTCATCAATTCTGTTCATCAGATTTTTTATTCATTTGATTTTTAGATTCACTTGTTGATAGATATGTATTTGTTGTCACTTTGTTTATAATTTTTTATCTTTACCTTTTTCTTCTTCCTCTTCTTAAAGAATATCCTTCATCATTTCATATAATACTGTTTTAGTGATAATGAACTCCTTTAGCTTCAATTCTAAATGATAGCTTTGCTGGGTAGAGTAATTTTGGTTGTAGGTCCTTGCTACTTTGAATATTTCTTGCTACTCCCTTCTGGCCTGCATAGTTTCTGTTGAGAAATCAGCTGATAATCATAGGGTTACTCCCTTGTAGGTAACTAACTGTTTTTCTCTTGCTGCTTTTAAGATTCTCTCTTTGTCTTTTGCCCTTGGCATTTTAATTATGAGGTGTCTTGTTGTGGTCCTCTGGGTTCTTCTTGTTTGGGGTTCTCTGTATTTCCTGGACTTGTACGTCTATTTCTTTCACTAGGTAGGGGAAGTTTTCTGTCATTATTTCTTCAAATAAGTTTTCAATATCTTTCTCTCTCTCTCCTTCTGGCACCCCATAATTCAGTTGTTGATATGCTTGAAGTTGTCCCAGAGGCTCCTTACACTATCTTCATATTTTTGGATTCTTTTTTCTTTTTCCTTTTCCGGTTGGGTGTTTTTTGCTTCCTCATATTTCAAATCTTTTACTTGATTCTTGGGATCCTCTATTCTTAAGTTGAATCTCAGTATAATATCAGTATATTATTTATTATTTCAGTCAGTGTATGCTTATTTTATGACTGGTCTTTTTTCTTTTTTTTCTTTCTTTCTTTCTTTCTTTTTTTTTTTTTTGGCATTCTCACTAAGATTCTTGAAGGTCTCACTAAGTTCCTTGGAGTTTTCTAGAAGATTCTTGAGTAACCTTATAACTGTGATTTTGAACTCTATCTCTAGTATTTTGCTTTCTCCCATTTCTTTCATTTATAACATGTTTCTTTGTCTCCACATTTTGGCCGCTTCCCTGTGTTGATAGAGTGGCCTTGTGTGGTAGCTGTCCTATAGGGTCCAGTGGCTCAGCCTCCCCAGTAACCTGAGGTGGACACTCTTGGTGCACCACTTTGTGCCTGTGTGCACAGTGTTGTAGTTAAGCCTTGATTGCTGTTAGTATCACTGGGAGGAATTGACCTCTAGGCCATTTAGCTGTGATGACTAGCTGTGTCTACACTGGAAGATCTGCTGTGCACGAGACACCCTTATATAGCAGGACTTGCTTCAGTGGGGCTTTGATGTTCACTGAATCTGTCCTTTGAGTGTGTCATTTATGGATGTGAAGAGTTATAATCCAGTATGGTCTCACACTGACCACTGGTTACACTGGCTCTTGGATCTCAAAGGAGGTGTAAAGTCAGCCACTGCCTGGGGCTGCCCAGCAGGAGCTACAGAGAGATCTGTGGATTCCTCCTCTTTGTATTGGGTTTGTAATTGCCCAGATAAGGCCCAACTGTATAGCAAGGCAGACTGCTGCTGCTGCTGCCTTTTTAACAGGCTGAGAAAGGACAGGCCATTCATATACAAAAGCTGCTACACACAGCATGGATTGGGTCTCAGGGATTCACCAAGGTGGAACAAATAGCAATGACTGCCAGTCAGCCCTGCACTGGAG
The DNA here is from genome assembly GCA_011751065.1 of Lasiurus cinereus. Taxonomy (NCBI): domain Eukaryota; kingdom Metazoa; phylum Chordata; class Mammalia; order Chiroptera; family Vespertilionidae; genus Lasiurus; species Lasiurus cinereus. The sequence continues at coordinate 14,984,248 of JAAGEH010000293.1, forward strand.
AGGTCTCCCCACCCATCATCCTGCATGCCTATGCAGGAACAATGATTTGCTGCAAGCACCTCTAAAAGAAAGCTGTCCTCCCATTCCTGTCCCGATGCCAGACAGTCCAGTTTCTCATATGTCTGAGTCCCCCAGAGTCTCATCAGGAACTGGAGTTCAGAACAAGCTGGAGCTTGTATCTCCCTCCTGATTAACAAAGCAGCACTTTACACGCCTCCGCACCTCCTATCATTCTCAGTGTGCTTTCTTCACCTCTCTCAGCCAGTTTTCCCATGGTTCTGGATGCTAGTTCTGCCTTTTAGTTATAATTTTGATGTGGTTGTGAGAGGCAGCAAGTATAGGTATTTACCTATGCCACCATCTTGGTTCTTCTCTGCGTATTTATTGAAAAAACATTCAGGTATAAGTGGACCTACCCAGTTCAAACTTCTGTCATTCAAGGATCAACTATAATAAAAACAATACACACAACCATTGGTGAGATGGGGAGAAGTAGTAATCCTCATAGAATACTGGTGAGAATATAAAAAGGCTAATTGCTTTGGAATGCAATCTGGCAGTCCTCAAAAGGTTAAACAGAGTTATCACACAACCCAGGAATTCCACTTCTAGGAATATAACCAAGAAAAATGACAACATATGTCCATATAAAACTTGTACACATATTTTTTAAGTAAAACTTTTATTGTTGAAAGTATTGCTTATGTCCCCTGTTTTCCCCTCATTGACCCCTTTTAGCCAGCCCTTGTCCCTCACTCCAGGCCTTCACCATCCAATTGTGTCCATTGTTTATGCATATATGTATACAAATTCTTCTGTTGATCTCTTCCCACCCACCCACTTCCACCTTCCCTCTGAGATTCCATAAGTCTGTTCCATGTTTCTATGTCTCTGCATCTGTTGTGTTCATCAGTTTATTTTGTTCATTAGATTCTACATATGAGTGAGATCATGTGCTACTTGTGTTTCTCTGATTGGCTTTGCTTAACATAATGCTCTCCAAGTCCCTACACGCTGTCTCAAGGGGTAAGAGATCCTTCTTTTTTACTGATATTTAGCGTTCTGTGGTGTAAATATAGCACCTTATAAGTACAGGCAGGTCTTTGCCTGTATTTATGGCAGATGGTAAGAGGAACTTTAATTTTTGTGAAGCCTTTGATGTATAGCTGAAAATGGTGTTCAAGTTCAGCAGATGCCACATTATCATAGAGACAGTGGTATCCTACTGATTTGGCAAGAGGAGAGAACCCTAAATTTCCCCTCACCCCACCACTTGAGCCATTCTCCTCTCTAGAGAAGAACACCAAGTGAGAACCCTTTTGGCAAAGCTTGGACCTATTCCTCACCAGGAGTCAACTCATGTGCAAGTTGCACTAAATGCAATTCTGGACCAAAAAGTAACTTCTCTGAACCTAGGGTGGGGATCATTCTTGTCTTTTCTACTTCATAGGGTTGTAAAGGCTTTCGAAAACTAAAATACTGAGCATGTGTGTGGCTATATGGTTAGGTGGGATCAGGATTAATGAATGATACAAATGGAGGGGAACCCAGGAATTTAAAGAATGCAGCAGCTCAGGCTTTACATAGAAATTCTGACTGCATTAATAAAGTTCAGTCTATGGAATTCTTTCCTGGTGCCATCAGACATTTCCATCATTAATTCTTCGTGTTATGTATTTTTTTAAACTGTGGTTTTATTGATTTTATTGAGAGAAGAAGAGAGAAGAAGAGAGCGTAATATGGATGAGAGAGAAACATTGATTGACTCTGTCCTTTATGCTCCCTACTGGGGATGGAGCCTGCAGCCCAGGCATATGCCCTGACAGGGAATTGAACTACCAGGACGTTTACCCAACCAACTTAACCACGGCTGTGTTATATATTTTCAAATGCAAAACTTTAAATTTTGTTTCCTAATACCTTTCTCTGAAAGACTTCTTCAGATTACTTTCTTCTTATGGGTAACACAACACCCAGACTCAATGCAGTAACACACTCTTTAAAAACGGTTTAGATTTGACTTGTTGCTGAACAGACAAGTGAATCAGGAGATCTGATTTCAGTATGTACCTCACTATTTTTTTATATATTTTTATTGATTTCAGAGAGGAAGAGAAATAGAAACATTAATACTGAGAGAGAATCATTGATCAGCTGACAACTGCATGCCCTACATTGGGGATCAAGCCCCAACTGGGGCATATGTTCTGACTGGGAATTGAACCATGACCTCCTGGTTCATGGGTTGACCTTTTTTTTTTTTTTTTTAATATATTTTATTGATTTTTACAGAGAGGAAGAGAGAGAAATAAAGAGTTACAAACATCGATGAGAGAGAAACATAGATCAGCTGCCTCCTGCACACCTCCTACTGGGGTTGTTCCCACAACCAAGGTACATGCCCTTGACTGGAATCAAACCTGCGACCTTGAATCCACGGGTCTATGCTCTATCCACTGAGCCAAACCAGTTAGGGCTGTACTACTACTTTTTACATCTCACTTGACATTTAATACATTTTGGCTTACAAATATTTAACTTATAATTACAAAACGATAATCCCATTACCTTTGTGCTATTGTTGTGTATATTCTTTTACATATATTATAAATTGTATCTCATATTAACAGTTGTTTTTTTTAAGAAAATTGTAAAAAGAAAAAAAATCAGCCTTTTATATTTACCTTTTTTATTTATTTTTATAATTTATTTCTATCTGATATAATTTTCCTGTTAGCCTGAATAGCATTGTTTAGCATTTCTTATACTATAGGTCTGTTGACAACTAGTCACTCAGCTTTGATTTATCTGATAATGTGTTTATTTTACTCTGATTTTTGAATGTCTTCACTAGATAAAGACTCTAGATTGATAGCTTTTCCTTTTGCCATTTTAACGCTGATATTCTATTGTCTTCTGGCATTTACTGTTTCTAATGAGAAACCAACAATTATTTATATGGTTGTTCCCTTGTATGTAATGTGTCTCCTACCACACTGCTTTCAAGTTTTCAGCAATTTAACTATGATGTGTCTCAGTGTGTTGTTCTTTGAGTGTACCCATTTTATAGTTAATTGAAATTCTGGGACCAATAATTTGATGTTTTTCTTCAAAATTGGAAATTTTCAGTTATTTCTTTTTTTAACTTAATAAATCTTTATTGTTCAGATTATTACATTTGTTTCTCTTTTTTACCCCATAGCTCCCCTCCACCCGCTCCCACCCCTCCCTCTACCTTACTTCCCCCCACCTTACCTCCCCGCACATTGTCCTCCTCCATAGGTGTATGATTATTGTCCAGTTTCTCCCTGTACCTTCATCACCCCTTTCCCGATTCTATTATATTCACCAGTTTATTCTGTTCATCAGATTTTCAATTCACTTTTTAGATTCACTTGTTGATAGATATGTATAAGTTGTTCATGATTTTTATCTTTACCTTTTACTTCTTCCTCTTCCTAAAGAGTACCTTTCAGCATTTCATATAATACTGGTTTGGTGTTGATGAACTCCTTTAGCTTTTTCTTATCTGTGAAGCTCTTTATCTGCCCTTCAATTCTGAATTATACATTTTCTAGGTAGAGTATTCTTTGTTGTAGATTCTTGCTATTCATCATGTTTTATATTTTTTGCCACTCCTGTCTGGCCTGCATAGTTTCTGTTGAGAAATCAGCTGACAATCTGATTTTAATTATGATGTGTCTTGGTGTGGTCCTCTTTGAATTCATTTTATTTGGGGTTCTTTGTGCTTTCTGGACTTGTAAGTCTATTTCTTTCACTAGATGTGGGCAAGTTTTCAGTCATTATTTCTTCAAATAGGTTTTCAGTATCTTGTTCTCTCTCTTCTTCTGGTACCCCCACAATTCTGATGTTGGTATATTTGAAGCTGTCCCAGAGGCTTCTTACACTGTCTTCACATTTTTGGATTCTTTTTTCTTCTTGCTTTTCCAGTTGAGTGTTTTCTGATTCTTTATATTTCAAATTTTTGACTTGATTCTTGCCTTCCTCTAGTCTCCTGTTAGGTCTCTGTATAATATTTTTTATTTCAGTCAGTGTATTTTTTAATTTCTAGTTGTTCCTTTTTCATCTTCTCTTGGATATCACTAAATTTATCCATCTTTTCTAGGAAATTCTTGAAAAACCTTATAAACGTGGTTTTGAACTCTCTATCTAGTCATTTGTTTTCCTCCATTTGTGGTCTGTTCCTTTTTTTCTGCATTTTCACTAAGCCGGGAGAACTTCTGTGGTGGAATCAGCCTTATGATGCAAGACTTGCAAAACTGCAAAAGCCTTTCTGTTTAGCTTGGGTGGGGTGGAGTCTCAGGGCTGATCAAAGACAGCCTTGGCTTCCAGTCAATCCCACCCTACATGACCCTGGGTCTCAAGTGTCTCTCAGTAATTAGTAATTGCTGCGGCTCTTTCCGTGTGCAAGCATGGGTGCCTCCAGACCTCTGCCTTTCCAGTTCCCTTGCGCTCTGGGACCCGTATGAGCCTGGGTCCCCAGGGTCTCACCCAAAACTGGGGTTCAGTGCAGTTTGAAGTGGCACAGTTGGGAGGCTCTGTCTCCCGCCCACCAGAGAGAGCCAGTGGCCCAACCAGTAGTCCGTCCTCTCTGTGGGCATTGGTTTGTGCACCCCAGACTTCTGCCCTTTTGCGGCTCCCCTAAATTTCCGTGCACACTTCCCTTTTCATAGTCTAGACTCTCCCCGTATGAGTCTTGCTTGGAACTGGGATTCAATGCTGTAGGAAAGGGGTCCCGTGCAGTTGGGAGTTTCCATCTTCCTCCCGCCAGAGGAAGCCAGCCAGGCACACTGCCGCCTGCTCTCTCCACTGGCATCTCTGTACCTCAGTTTTTTTCAGCTCCTCTGAGTCTCTGTCAGCCCCTCTCTTTCCTTCTAGTTATAGAATTTCTACTCAGCCAACTTTCCTGTGGTTCTGAATGCTATCTGTTCTGTCTTTTAGTTGTAGTTTTGAAATTGTTGTGCGAGGCAGCAGTTTAGACGATTACCTATGCCACCATCTTGGTTTCTCCTCCTCAGTTAATTCTTTCTTACTCTTTTTAAAAAATATATATTTTATTGATTTTTTACAGAGAGGAAGGGAGAGGGATAGAGAGTTAGAAACATCAATGAGAGAGAAACATTGATCAGCTGCCTCCAGCACACCTCCTACTGGGAATGTACCCACAACCAAGGTACATGCCCTTGACCAGAATCGAACCTCGAAACTTTCAGTCTGCAGGCTGATGCTCTATCCACTGAGCTAAACTTGTTTGGACTCTTTCTTACTCTTTAAAATTTTTCTAAAAAATGTTTTCTATTGATTTCAAAGAGAGGATAGGAGGAGAGAGATAGAAATATCGATGAGAGGCTGCTTCCTGCATGCCCCCTACTGGGGATCAAGCCCATATTCTGGGCCTGTGGCCTGACTAGGAATGTAACTGTGACCTCTTGGTTCATAGGTTGGCTGTCAACTGCTGAGCCACACTGGCTCGGCTTTTTTTGTTTGTTTTAATTTTAGGACTTCAGTTAAACTATTTGATGGTTTCATAGATCCCTGAGATTTTTTGTTTTCTTACATTTTTTTTTCTGGTAGATTGGGTTATATCTAGCAATCTATCTTCAATTTCACTAACTTTTGTTTACCATCTCCACTAAATTTTTAAGCTCATCAAGTACAAACTTTTTGGTTCTACAGTTTTGTTTTGTTTTTGTAGATTCTTTTCTGCTGAGATTTCCTATCTGTTCATTCATAGTTTGTCTTTAGTTTGTCAAATATAAGTATATATTTTATATAATGTATATATAAATATATAACAATTTTAGCCCTGTTGTCCTTTGCACTGAAAGATTACTGGTTTGATTCCCAGTCAGTACACATGCCCAGGTTGCGGGCTCAATACCTGGTAGGGGGCATGTAGAAGGTAGCCATTTGCTGTTTCTCACATCGATGGTTCCTCCCCTCGCTCTCCTTCCCTATTTCTCTAAAAAGTCAATTTAAAAAATATCTTAAAAAATGTTTTTAAGTCCTTGTCTTAAAATCCAACATTTGAAACATCTGAAAAATAGTTTCTATTGACTTTTTTTTTTTTACTCTCTTTTTTCTTGACAATGAGATACATTTTCCTGTTTATTTTCTCAACTAAACTGGACAGTTGTAGCCATCATACTATTGAGATTATTGCTTATGTCATCTTCCTCTGAGGAATGTTTTAAAATGCTGGGCACACGGGTTGAAAATTGCTGCTCTATGTATGCGTAGGTTAGGGCAGGGAATATCATAGTTTTAAAGAGGGGAAGTTTCAGGGGCCCCAAAGGCAGGGATTCTTCTTTTGAGGTAACAACTCAGACTTACTGACTCTTTTTTCTTCTAACTTTATTATAAAAAGGGCTCAGACTGAAACTCTAGTCTATCTAGATGTATTATTCTTCACACATTTTCCATTGGTAGAGAATAAAATAAAAACTTTTTGACCTGGTAGTAAAGATATAAAAGCTTTTTCTGGGGGAGAATCCAAGATGGCGGCATAGGTAAACACCTACACTGCTGCCTCGCACAACAATTTCAAAATTACAACTAAAAGACAGAACGGACATCATCCAGAACCACAGGAAAGCTGGCTGAGTGGAAATTCTACAACTAGAAAGAAAGAGTGGGGCTCACAGAGACCCAGAGGAGCTGCAAAAAGCTGAGGTATAGAGACGACCGCGTGGAGAAAGTGTGTACCAGAGGACCTGGCTGGCTTTCTCTGGCGGGAGGGAGACGGAGACTCCCAACGGCATTGAACCCCTTATCTTACAACACTAAACCCCAGATCCAGCCGAAACTCATACAGGGGGAGTTTGGACTGTGAAAAGGGAGAAGTGCACGGAAATTTAGGGGTGTCGCAAAAGGTAAGTCTGATGATGCGCACGGCACTGCGCGCAGAGGACTGACTGCTGATTGTGCCATTGGCTTTCACGAGTGTGCGGGAGACAGACTCTCCCACCTGTGCCACTTCTAACTCCAGTAAACCCCAGTTTCGGGCCAAACCCTGGGGACCCAGACTCATATGGTCCCGGAGCGCAGGGGAGCCGCAGGGGCAGCAGACTAGAGGCACTGCGAGAGAAAGTGCACGCAAACAGGGACCGACTGCTCCAGTGATTACTCAGTCATGTGAGACTCGGGCTGTGGAGGGCGGGGCCAACTGGAAGGCAAGGCGGTCCCTTAAGCCCTAGGACTCCACTCATCCCAAGCTCAAGAGACACTTTTGCAGTTTTTCAAGTCTGGTATCATAAGGCTGAATCCAACACAGAAGTTCTCCCATCATAGTGAAAATGCCTAGACAAGGGAAGGGATCACAAACAAAAGAAATGGAGGAAAACAAACGATTGGATATAGAGTTCAAAACCACGCTTATAAGGTCTTTCAAGAATATCCTAGAGAGAGAATCCAAGATGGCGGCATAGGTAAACACCTACACTGCTGCCTTGCACAACAATTTCAAAACTACAACTAAAAGACAGAACGGACATCATCCAGAACCACAGGAAAGCTGGCTGAGTGGAA
>JAAGEH010000293.1:15001796-15013865 GCA_011751065.1 Lasiurus cinereus
AGAGAGAGAGAGAGAGAGAGAGAGAGAATAAACTTGCTTAATTAGACCTGCTTTCTGATTTAGCTAAACTTTTCCCAGCCCAATGAAGCACCCCAATTTCTCTTTCAGGTAATTGTCAACAACACAGCAGTAAATATCAACATGAAGCAGATTATTATTGTAGATCACGCAGGGAAAACAAAGGGTAAAATATTTATAGCAATGTTTGATTATATTCTGTGCAGTGAGAAAACCTGAAGTCATTTTCAAATTCCACCATTTCTTTTCAGCTGGGTCAAGTGTCTAAACTTTTTAAATTTCCATTTTCCGGCTAATGAAAAAAAAAAAAAGGATTCTACTGAATCTCCTATCTACCTACTCCAGGACTTCTGTGAGGATCAAATGAGATGAGGCACATGAAAATGCTTCACAAACATTCGGTTAAATTGTAAAACATTTGCACCTGGCTATAAAGCAAGTTGTGTTTCTAGGCTGAGAAAACTCCAAGGAGGCTAGTCACTAGGGAGAGGAAGCTAGGTGTTGCTACTTGACATCATTACCTGGCACCCATAGTGACCATTTCCGGGCTAGGCTGGGCTGTGGGCCACATTTTGTGCCATGGGATCTCAGCAGCATTGGCTGCAATTTGATGGGTTGTTGCTCCAGGTAGGTGGTGGGGCCTATGTCCCACTTTAGAGAAGTCAAGTGTGGTTTGTCAGTGCCAAGTCCGTGGTGCTGTTTATTTTAAATATATTTTCTTGATTTTTTACAGAGAGGAAGGGAAAAGGATAGAGAGTTAGAAACATCAATGAGACAGACATTGATCAGCTGCCTCTTGCATGCCCCCTACTGGGGATGTGCCCTTGACCAGAATCGAACCTGGGACCTTTCAGTCTGCAGATCGACGCTCTATCCACTGAGCCAAACCGGTTTCGGCTTATTTATTTTTTAATTTAAACTTTATTGTTCAGATTTTTACAATTGTCCCTCTTTTTTTACTCCATAGCTCCCCTCTCCTGGCTTCTACCCCCCCCTCTACCCTTACTCTCCCCGCCCCCCGGTCATTGTCCTCATCCATAGGTGTAAGATATTTGTCCTGTCTCTCCTTGTACCCCCCTCACCCTTTTCCCCTTGGGAATTGTCAATCCACTCCCTTTCTTTGCCCTGATTCTATTATATTTCATCCATTTATTCTGTTCATCAGATTTTTAATTCACTTGATTTTTAGATTCACTTGTTGATAGATAAGTATTTGTTGTTCCTAATTTTTATCTTTACCTTTTTCTTCTTCCCCTTCTTAAAGAGTACCTTTCAGCATTTCATATAATACTGGTTTGGTGGTGATGAACTCCTTTAGCATTTTCTTATCTGTGAAGCTCTTTATCTGCCCATCAATTCTGAATGATAGCTTTGCTGGGTAGAGTAGTCATGGTTGTAGGTTCTTGCTCTTCATCACTTTGAGTATTTCTTGCCACTCCCTTCTGGCCTGCATCCTTCCTGTTGAGAAATCAGCTGACAATCGTATGGGTGCTCCCTTGTAGGTAATTAACTTTTTCTATTGCTGTTTTTAATATTCTCTCTTTGTCTTTTGCTCTTGGTATTTTAATTATGATGTATCTTGGTGTGGTCCTCTTTGGATTTCTTTTGTTTGGGGTTCTGTGTGCTTCCTGGACTTGTAAGTCTATTTCTTTCATCAGGTGAGGGAAGTTTTCAGTCATTTCTTCAATTAGGTTTTGAGTATCTTGCTCTCTCTCTTCTTATTGCACCCCCATAATTCTGATGTTGGTACGCTTGAAGTTGTCCCAGAGGTTCCTTACAATAAACTTATCCATCTTTTCTAGGAAATTCTTTAAAAAACCTTAAGCATGGTTTTGAACTCTATATCCAGTCATTTGTTTTCCTTCCATTTCTTTTGTTTGTGATCTATTCCTTTGTCTCTGCATTTTTGCTGCTTTCCTGAGTTGGTAGAGTAGCTTTGTGTGCTATGTGTCCTATATGGCCCAGTAGCTCCACCTCCCCAGTTACCTGAGGTGGACTCTCTTGCTGCATCCCTTTATGGACTGTGTGTACAGCCTTGCTGTAGTTAAGTCTTGATTGTTGTTGGTATCACTGGGGAGAATTGACCTCTAAGCCAATTGGTTGTGAGGATCAGCTGTGTCTACACCTGGAGAACTTCTATGCTGGAGTCAGCTTTATGATACAGGACTTGCAAATTGCAAAAGCCTCTGTGTTCAGATTGGATGGGATGGAGTCTCAGGGGTGAGCAGACAACCTTGGTTTCCAGTCAGCCCTGCCCTCCACGGCACTTGGGTCTCAGTGTCCCTCAGTAATCACTGCAGCCTCTCTGCACGCACTTGCGTTCACATGCCTCCAGACCTCTGCCTTTCCGGCTCCCCTGAGTTTCTGTGCACTCTGGGGACTCATATGAGTCTGGGTCCCCAGGGTCTTGCCCGAATCTGGAGTTTAGTATAGTCAGAACTGGATTTCAGCACAGTTCGAAGGTTCTGTCTTCCTCCCACTAGAGAATGCCAGTGGCACAATCAGTAGTCAGTCTTCTCGGCGTGCACTTGTACGTGCCTCTAGACCTCTGCCTTTCTCGGTTCCTCTAAGTTTCCGTGCACTCCTCCCTTTTCACAACAGTCCAGACTCCCCCTGTATGAGTCTCGCCTGGAACTGGGGTTCAGTGCAGTCAGGTGTTTCCATTTCCCTCCTAATAGAGAAAGCCAGCCAGGCACTCTGCCGCCTGTCCTCTCCATGCAGCTTTTTGCAGCTCCTCTGAGTCTCCATGAGCCCCTTTCTTTCCCTCTAGTTGTATAATTTCCACTCAGCCAGCTTTCCTGTGGTTCTGGATGATGTCCGTTCTGTCTTTTAGCTGTAGTTTTGAAGTCGTGCAAGGCAGCAGTTTAGGTGTTCACCTATGCCGCCATCTTGGTTTCTCAGTGCCATATATTTTTAAATGGCCAGTGTGCATCATGGCAGCTCCTGCATTGAGTGTCTGTTCCCTGGTAGTCAGTGTGCATCATAGCTTTCAATCAGATGGATGGACACTTAGCCTTTTATATCTATAGATTATTTAGTAATCTCTATAATACCCTACTAATCTTGTGTGTAAATGCTCAGCAAATTTAATTAGAATGAATGCTCTGTTTTAATTATAAAATATAATATTTCAGGGTTCTGTATGTCTCTTTTGACTCTGAATAATAATTCTAATTAAATAGAATGTTAGATTCTTTATTAGAACACCATTTTTATTCTATTGCAATTAATCCCTATTTTAAAAACTCATTTTTTGAGGTTGGTATCGATTATTGTCTGTTAATTATGCTGTTAGCCAGTTTAGTAATTAGATTCCTCCATTTTACTTCAGCAAGAAGTTGAGAACTTTAAGAAGCTAAATCTCATTAGTAAAGAGCAGTTTGAAAACCTAACACCTGAACTTACTTTTGAGCCAAACCAAGAAGTTCCTGTAGCACCTTCGCAGTCCAGGCAAGGTATGTAAATCTGCTTTTGTCTAAATGTCTGAATGCTATTAAAGCAGTTCTAAATTATTTTTAAAGTTTGCTCCTTTATTTATGAAAACATTTAGATACCTGGTAAAAGACTAGAATTTTAAAACTCAACTTTTTATTTATCTTTTGGTGAACTTCAAAACATTTTAGAGACCTAAAAATACAGATTTTAAGATTGGTAAGATAGCCTTATAGTAAATGGGCAGAGTTTGAATCCCATTTTACTCTTGGTAAATAGGCAGGTAATTACAAAGATGACCTAGAGTCATCTAACACCATATTGTCTCAAACCTGGTTGCTTATTTTTTTAAAGTAGGCAGAATCAGTTGGTCCTCTATGTGTCTTTTATTATTTTGAGATTGTAGGAATGTTTTTCTTCTCAAAACTTAGAAAAATTTTCACTGATTTGCTGATTTAAAAAAATACCCCACTAGCTCATTCTTTTAAGATCTTAGCTTTGTATGGAAATCTAAATACATTCAGAAAAATCATCAAATTAATCTGACTTTTTCAGGCAAGTGTAAGTATTTTTGTTATAGTCTTTTTTTGAAGTCAGGTTAAAGAAAAACTTTTAGTTTGGAAAACTTAAAACTTATACAAAAACAGAGCAAATTATCTAATGAAGCCCCTATGTACTTATTACCTAACTACTAGTTACTTTGTTTGACCATTGCCAATTTTGTTTTATCTCAACTCCACCTGATACTTGATTTTTTAAAAGCAAAATCCCAATAATATTATTCATATTTTTTCATTTCTAAACATTTCTATATGTGTCTTTAAAAATATAAGAAATAGCCCTAACTGGTGTGACTCAGTGGATAGCCTGTGGACTAAAGAGTCTCAGGTTTGATTCTGATTAAGGGCATGTATCTTGGTTGCGGGCACATCCCTAGTAAGGAGTGTGCAGGAGGCAGCTGAATCGATGGTTCTCTCTCATTGATGTTTCTAACTCTCTGTCCCTTTCCCTCTCCCTTCCTATCTGTAAAAAAAAAATCAATAAAATATATTTTAAAAATATATATGCAAGGAATATCTCTTTTAACATAAGCAACACTATTATCACATCTAAAATTAACAGTAACTTCTTTTTTATATAATATATTTTTATTGATTTCAGAGAGGGAGGGAGAAATAGAAACATCAATGATGAGAAATAATCTGATTGGCTTTCTCCTGCACACCCCCTATTGGGGATGGTGCTCTTGATCGTTATTGAACTTAGGACTGCAGGCCAACGCTCTATCCACGGAGCCAAACTGGCTAGGGCTAAAATTAACAATGATTTCTTAATATAGAATACTTAGTTTTCAAATTTCTTCATTCATCATGTTTAAAAAAAACCACAGGATCCATATAAGTTCCAAACAATGCAATAGGTTGATATGGCTCTTTTAGTCTATAGGTTCCTATTATTGTTTTTCCTTACAATTTATTGTTGAAGAAATGGGATTGTTTATACTGTAGAATTTTTTTCACATTCTGGATTTTACAGATTGCATCCTAATGGGTTCATTTGACCTGTTTTCTACTGAATTTTCTATAAGTATTATTTTGCTACAAAAGCTTGATCATATTGAGACTTAAATTTTTGCATTTGACATATATATTTAAAAGAATCTTTTATTTCCATTGATCTATACTTTATTTTTTCTAGTTGTATTATTTTCAGCTCTAATCTTTAATATTTCTTTCTGCTTGGTTTGGGTTTATTTTGCTACTCCCTTTCTAGTTTCTTAAAGCATAATTGATTTGAGGATTTCTTTCCTATTATAAGCAATTCATACTATGCATTTTAAGCATTGTTTAGGTGTATTATGCCAATTTTGATATGAAGAAGGAAATTTATATTATTGATATGAGACTTTCTATTGAGGTATTTAATCATATATATTTTTCTTTAAGCACTGTTTTAACTGCATTTTGCAAACTTGATATATTTTAATTTTCCTTTTCTTCAAAATATTCTCATTTCTCTTGAAACTTTCTATTTGATCCATGGATTATTTATAAATGTATTTATTTAATTTTTAAGTGATTGGAAATTTTTCTTACTTTTTGTTATCAATCTTACTGATACATAGTTATTTTTCTCCAGTTGTTTTCAAGAATGTATCTTAAGTTTGCAGGATTTAGAGTGTGATGTGTCTGAGTATCATATCTTCAAAAAATATTTTATCTTTGCTCTCTTTCTCCTAGACTTTATGACTGGAAAAGCAAAAACTTTGCTGAGTTCTGCTTCAGTGGCATTTTATTTATTAAAAAAATAAAGTGGCAATTGTCATGTGGCATTTTTTTCTTTTTCTTCGTTAGAGAAAGAGGAAGAGAGAGAAGGGGAGAGAGAGAGAGAGAGAGAAATGGATGTGAGAGTAAAATACCAATTGGCTGCTTCCTGCACACCCCCTACCAGGGATGGAGCTTGCACTCCAGTATGTGGCCTGACCAGGAATTGAACCGGAGACTTCTTGGTACATGGGATGATGCTTAACTCATGGAGCCACCTTGGCCAGGGCATGTAGCATTTTAATTATCAGCCTTCGGTGAACATAAATGGCATAAAATAATGTTCTGTTTTTATAAAAGTGATTCCTGTCCATAAAGACAATGAGTACTATGGGCAAACTTCATATAGTCCAGGTATGCAGCTGTGTACTGATTTGATTTTTTAATAATAAATTTTGGAAAATCTTATGTAGTAGAAAGCTAGCACACCCCTTAGTGCACTAGTTCCTAAACTCTAGCATGTATCAGAGTCACTGGTAAAGCTTGTTAAAAAATATATATATATTAAAGGGCTCTGTACCCAGTGTTTCTAGTTTAGTAAGTTGAGATGGGACCAAAGATTGCATTTCTAGCAAATTCCCAGGCCATCCTGTTACCACTGGTTGGGAATACACTTTGAAAATCAGTAATTTAGCCTAGTCCTCTGAAATATCCGTCTTCTCTGATAAACTTTTAGCAGAAACGGTGTGGTAAACAATCACAATTGAGGTTACTTGAAGAGCAGATGGTCTAAATCTTTTGTTTTTCTACAGCTTTTTTAAGGCATCATTTACATACCATAAAATTAACCCACGTTAGGTATATAGTTTGATGCTTTTCAGTAAATTTGTATAGTTGTACATCAGCACCACCATTCAGTCTTAGTACAAGTCCATCATGCTAAAAAGTTCCCTGTGATCATTTGCAATTAACCTCAACACACAGCTTTAGTCTGAAGTAACCAGTGATCTGTTTTCTGTCTGTATGTTTTTGTACTTCCTAGAAATTTTATTTAATTGGAATCATTCATTTATATTTTTTGAGGTTAATTCATGTTGTAACATCTATCAGTACTTTGCTCCTTTTTTATTGCTAATAAGTATTTTGTAATATGGACAGATACATTTTGTTTATCTATTTGATGAATATTTGGATGTTTTCCAGAAAGTTTTGGCTGTTATGAAAAATACTATTTGGACATTTATGTGCAAGAGATGGCATATGATTTTGATTAAAGAGAAGTTATAATATCTAGATGATATGTCATTTGAGACTTAGAAATGATTAAATTTTTTAATATATTCTTGTTCCTTAATCACTTATATTTACAGCAATAAAATATTTTTTTACCTATTATAGATATTTTTTGTACCTGTTACTACTTAACTACTTTTTAAAAATTACATATTTTTATTGATTTCAGAGAGGAATGGAGAGGGAGAGAGAGAGGGAGAGGGAGAGAGAGAAACATCAATGATTAGAGAGAATCATTGATTGGCTGCCTCCTGGAGATTGAGCCAGCAACCCAGGCATGTGCCCTTGAGTGGAATCAAACCTGGGATCCTTCAGTCCACAGGCCAGCGCTCTATTCACTGAGCCAAACCAGCTAGTGCTTAACTACTTTTTGATAATATGTTATAAATTGCTGTAAAAATTCTATAAAAGATTTCTTTTGAGATAAAAGTACTCCATAGTTGGGTAAAATTCACATTGAATTAAATGTGATATAAAATAAATGTAAAACTGAAAGAAATGTTATCTTTTTAATATATTAGAGGCCCAGTGCACGAAATTGGTACACAGCGGGGGTTGGTGTGTGTCCCTCAGCCCAGCCTGCAGCCTCTTCAATCTGGGACCCTTCAAGGGATGTCTGACTGCCCATTTAGGCCCTATCCCGGTAGGATCACTCTCACAATCCAGGACTGCTTTCTCCCAACTGCCTTCCTACCTGCCTTTCTGATTGCCTCTAACTGCTTCTGCCTGTCAGCCTTATCATCCCTTAACCACTCCCCTGCCAGCCTGATTGATGCCTAACTGCTCCCCTGCCAGCCTGATTTCCCCTAACTGCCCTCCCCTACAGGCCTGGTCACCCCTAACTGCCCTCCCCTTGCAGGCCCAGTCACCCCGAACTACCCTCCTCTGCCACCCTGGTCCCCCACAACTGCTCTCCCCTGCAGTCCTGGGTTCCTCCCAACTGCCCTTCCCTACAGGCCTGGTTGCCCCCAACTTCCCTCCTCTACTGGCCATCAGGTGGTGGCCATCTTTTGTCCACATGGGAGCGTCCATATTTGATCACATGGGGGCAGCCATCTTGTGTGTAAGAGTGATGTCAATCTGCATATTACTCTTTTATTAGATAGGACTAGATGCCCGGTGCATAAAATTTATGAGGAGGGGAAGAGGTCCCTCCAGTCCAACCTGCACCCTCTCTAATTTGGGATCCCTGAGGGGATGTCCAACTGCCAGTTTAGGGTGGGGCCTAAACCATCAGTCGAACATCCCTCTTACAATCCTGGACTGCTGTCTCCTAACTGCTCATCTGCCTGCCTGCCTTATTGCCCCTAACTGCCCCCCCCGCCAGCCTGATCACCCCTAACCACCTCTGCTTGCCTGCCTAATTGCCCCTAACTGCGCCCCCACTTGCCTGCTTGGTCGCCCCTAACTGTCCCCTTGCCAGCCTGATCAGCCCTAATAGCCTCTGCCTGCTGACCTAATTACCCCCAACTTCTCCTGCCCCCACAGGCTGGGTTGCCCCACACAGCCTGCTGCTCAGTTGTTTGTCCCTCACTAACCCCCGTGCTGGCCTGGTCACCCCATGCAGCCTATTCGGTAGTCCATTTAGTTGTGATGGTCACTTAGGCTTTTATATAATTTGATTTCAGAGAGGAAGGGAGAGGGGGAGAAAGAAACAATGATAAGAGAGAATCATTGATCTGCTCCTCCTGCAAGCGCCCCCCCCCCCACTGGGGATCAAGCCCACAACTAGATTAGAATTAAACTATGATTAGAATTAAATTATGACCTGCTAGCTCATAGGTAGATGTTCAACCACTGAGCCACACAGGCTGAACGTTAATATATCTTTTCAAATCATTTTTTGAATCAGGATCAAACAAGGTGTACTTATTGCATTTGATTAATAGGATCATTAAGTTACTCTTAACCTATAATAATCCATGTTTTTCTATTCTGATGATTTGTCAAAGAAACTGGTTAATTTGTCATAGGATTTCTTATGATTTACTTGATTGTATCTTCATATCATTTAATATGTTTATTATGTTTCTTAGGAACTGATATTTAGATATAGAGGATTTAGTGTATTTGGGTTTTTTATTTCTGGTGGTTAGACTTTCTTAGGCAGTTGTTTACTTCTATTATATCATATAGTGTCTTTCAGGCTCACTTTTACTGGTGTTTTGATTGATCTGATCATTAAGTTTACATGTTACCAATCTGATTCATCATATAGTTTTCCTTCAACTTGGCTTGTGTGTTTTATTTATTTTTTGTCAGTTTTAGACACACAGCAAAATTAAAAGGAAGGCACAAAGATTTCCTATGTACTTTAAGCCCTCAAGTTGCATAGCCATCACCCATTTAATGAAGGATGTTGCTTCCACATAGCAGCATTCTACATCAGAGTAGTATACTAATTATAACTGATAAACCTACATTGACACATCATAATCACTCAAAGTCCATCATTCACATTAGTGTTTACCCATGGTGTTTTACATTCTATAGGTTTGAACAAATTTACGATGCTGTGTATCCATTTTTATATTACTAGAGGCCCAATGCACAAATGTGTGCATGGGTAGGGTTTGGCAGGCCCACCTCAACTAGGGTGGTGGGGCCAATTGGGGGCAGGGCTGGGTGGGGGGAGTCTCACAAGCGGTTGGCTAGCTGGCCCTGCCCCCTGGTCAAATTCCCAGTCGAACTTCAGGTCGAGGGGATAATTTGCATATTAGCCTTTTATTATATAGGATTATACTTAGTATTTTCATTGCTGTAGAAATCACTCAAAACCTATAGTTTACATAGGTTTCATTCTTGGTATTGTATGTCCCTAAGGTATTATATAATTAAATGTATCTACCATACAATTATACAGAACTAGAGGCCTGGTGCACTTGGAGGCAGGGCGTGATCCCTCAGCCTAGTCTACACCCTCTCACAGTCCGGGAGCCCTCAGGGGATGTCTGACTGAAGGCTTAGGCCTGCTCCCCACATGGTTTATGTCTTTGGTGTTGAATTTCCCTTCAGTGTTTTACCAACTGGTTTTATACAGTCATTGATGAATATTCCCTAGATTTTTTTATTTCATTAAAGTTGCTATATACAGCAGGTCCTTGAATAATGTAATTTCATTGAACATCATTTTGTTAAAATGTTGATAAGATACCATAGGAACTTAACTCTTTGTCTATATAAATGAGCCTGTGGTAAAGTCGTTTTTGTTATATGTTGTTTTGATTAAAGTCACAGAAGCTATCAATGATGTTAAAAGTTACATATAGTAGTCTTTTTAAAAAAATCATTCCTTCTGTATTTCTTACCTTAAGTTCTTTAAAGAAAACTCTTATCAATTTTTTTGTAACCTGATACTCAATATTTACAAGAAAATAAGGGTAAATACTTGTTTCTTTTTATTCAATTTATCAATTTTCTGAATGAGTTGGTGTCCCAACAGCCTACAAATATGATTTTAAGTTGTAAAGTGCCATTATGAACTTATAGAGCTTATTTATTTGATATGTTTAATTCATTTCAGTCATTATTTTTAGTGGTCAGAGCATTTTATTAATGAGATATCCTAAAGTTTTCTGTTGTGTCTTGATGACCTAAGCTAATATTTTCTTTCTTTTTAAAAATTTATTTATTTATTTATTTATTGTCTAAAGTTTTACATGTCTTCTTTCCCCCCAATTGATCCATATTTTTAATGTTTTTATTTATTTCAGAGAGTAAGGGAAAAGGAGAGAGAGATAGAGATAGAAACATCAATAATGAGAGAGGATCATTGATAAGCTGCCTCCTGCATGTCTCCTAATAGGGATCAAGCTGGCCACCCAGGCATGTACCCTGACTGGGGATCTTGAACCATAACCTCCTGGTTCATGATCAATGCTCAGCCACTGAGCAACACTATCTGGGCAGTATTTTCTTTATTAATCTCATTGCTGTCTGGCTCCAGATTTTCCAGACCCATATTAGGCTTTGCTCTAGACTTTACTTCTCCTAGCAGACCAAGTCAGTAGGAAATGGAATTTAGAGACTACATAGTCTGGTTTCTAAGAACCTTTCTGTTTCTGGGTTGTTATTGCTCCTAGATCTTCTAGAAAGGCACTGACTTGTACATATATTTCAATATAAGATCATAATGTTATCCTTGAGATTATTTATATTTTTGGTATAAGGAAAAACAGCATTAACACAATTCTGTTAAGTTGATCAGTCATTTGGTGGGGATATACTTTTTCTAGGTGCTATTATAGGCACTAGTGCACTAATAAATGATTGTGGCCCTTGCTTTTAGGGAAACACTGAGACTTAGTTTTAGCATCTAATAGGATGATCTATAAGAAAGTAAATTTTAATTTAATAAATCAAACAATAAATGGATAAAATGCAAAGATGACAAAATCAGGAAAATATGGTAACAGTACAGAAAGTGGATTGGAAGGGGAGATGGCAAGACAGGGAGACTAGCTAATAAAGTGGGTAAGTTCACTTTTGAGTTTACAAACTTGTATCTAGAATAGTGGGTACTCAATATTTGTTGAATGAACAAAAGATTTAAAAAAAATGTATTTTATTGATTTTTTTACAGAGAGGAAGGGAGAGGGATAGAAAGTTAGAAACATCAATGAGAGAGAGACATCGATCAGCCGCCTCCTGCACGCCCCCTACGGGGGATGTGCCCGCAACCAGGATACATACCCTTGACCAGAATCGAACCTGGGACCTTTCAGTCCACAGGCCGACGCTCTTATCCACTGAGACAAACCGGTTTCGGCTGAACAAAAGATTTTTGTGTGAATCTAAAGAAGTTAAGTCTGAAGCAAAATCATATAGAAATGGAGCTTGCATTTTTTAAAATTGATGTTCAGAAAGTGGAAGGGGGAGAGAGAGGAAGAGATGTGTGAGAGAAACATTGATCAGTTGCCTCTTGCACATGCTCAGGCCAGGAATCAAATCTTCAACCTGGTATGTGCCCTGACCAGCAATCAAACACACCACCTTTTATGTAAAGGTCAATGCTCGAATCAATTGAGCATCTCTGGCGAAGGCTGGAGGTGACATTTAAAAA
>JAAGEH010000293.1:15013875-15076162 GCA_011751065.1 Lasiurus cinereus
AGAGAGAGAGAGAGAGAGAGAGAGAGAGAGAGAGAGAGAGAGAGAGATTATGAGAGAGATTATGAGAGAGTCATTGATTGGTTTCCTCCTACATGTCCCACATTGGAGATCGAGCCTGCAACCCAGGTTTGTTCTCCTACCAGGAATCGAACTATAACCTGTTCGTGGGTTGACATTCAGCCACTGAACCACACCAGCTGGGCTGGAGCTTACACTTTTGACATTACTACTTAACTCATGTGCTTGCTTACTTAGTATTTTACCTTAGGATTTTCACAAACTAATTAGTGAAACAAACCAATAAAAAAAATAGTCAAAGGATATGAATATCAAGTTCACAAAAGGGGAACTCTGAGTCATAACTAGGCATATGAAAATATGCTCAACTTCACTAGTAACTGAGGAAATACAAATACCATTTAAATCTCATGAGATGGAAAAATACTTAAAAATCTAAACAAAACCCAGTCTTGACCAGGGTGTGAAAATGCTGGGACTTTTACATTCTGGTGGGATTATAAATTGATGAAACCACTATACAAAGCAGCTTGCAATTAGTATTTAAGTAAGTCAGTAGATGCACGTGCCATTTGATTCAGCATTTCCATTTCAGATATGAACACTAGAAATGTGCTCATACCTGTACTAGAAGACATGTTCTTTAACCTTCAGTGCAGAAGTGTTGATTATACCAAAAACAAAACAAAACTAGAAATAACATAAATGTTGATTTTTCAGGAGAATGAATACATATGATATGTTTGTATAACAGCATAATATTCTGCATACATTTGAATAAACCAAAGCTATGCAAATATGATTCTTCAAGTCACAAGCAAAATATTGACTAGAAAAGCTTTCAAAATGATACATATAGTATGATATCACTTAGATAAAGTTAATTATGGAAAATAATATTACATATATAATAATTGATAAAAATCTTAAGCATAAGACTCTGGTTATCTCTCAGGAGGAAAAGTAAAATGTGATTAGGGAAGGTTAGACAGTGGGGTCCAGACTGTTTTTCTTTAATAAAAAGAAAAAGAAAAAGATACAGCAAAAATAAAATTTAGAAAAGTTAGATAATTTGTAGACAAATGATTTTTTTTCATTTTTATTCTTATATATTTGAAATGTTTCCAATGAAAAAATCCTTTGAGAGTAGAGAATTTTAGAATTACCCTTTTCTCAAAGTAAAATATTTTTCTAGCATCCAGATACTATTAATAGCTTTTTATTTTGCTGATTTGACTAATGAATTAGCTCAGAAATGCTTTGTTGTTTCAGAAATATCTTCAACAACAACAGTCTGTTCACTGCCAACAGCAGTTCCAGAATCTTCTAGAATTTATCCTGCAAGGACACCCAAAACACCTAGAACACCCAGGTTACAAGATCCAAACAAAACACCAAGATTTTATCCTGTGGTTAAAGAATCAAAAGCCCTTGATGTAAAGGTACTCAAAACAACCAGGAATATAAAGCCTGCATTCTGTATCTTTTAACATTACAAAATGAAACTTTCTAGTTTATATCACATTTAAAAACGAATGTTTTAGATTGTAAGAATTTTTTTAAAATGATGTTTTACTATAGTAACATTTTCTTTTTCTTTTTAAAAATATTTTTTATTGATTTTAGAGAGGAAGGGAGAGGGAGAGAGAAATAGAAACATCAATGATGAGAGAGAATCATTGATTGGCTGCTTCTTGCATGCCCCTACTGGGGATCAAGCCACAACCCAGGCATGTGCCCTTGTCTGGAATCGAACCTGGGACCTTCCGCAGATTGATGCTCTATTCATTGAGCCAAACCAGCTGGGGTTATGGTGATGTTTTCTTTGGTTAAGGAATAACTACTGTACAGTTGGGTTGTGTAATAAAAGATGATAAGAAGGTATAATGAAGAATTATGCCAAGTTGTATTTCCTTTCATCCTTAGTTTGAAGTCTAGCCCAGGGCCTTGATTGTTAAGTTTTGTAACTTGTATGTGATAGTTTGAGTTTTGTGACTTCATATGATTTCATAATGTGTCATCCACAGTATGAAAATGTTTGAGTTGGTTTACAGTCAGAGGGGTTTAATTTCCTTGAGAAGTTCATACTAGTGAAAGTTATTGCAATGTTTGACTTTTCTTTAGAGTCCAAGAAAGAGAAAAACAAGACATAGTACAAATCCCCCTCTGGAGTGTCATGTTGGTTGGGTAATGGATTCCAGAGATCACGGGCCAAGAACACCCTCTGTCAGGTACTGTATTTGTTAAACATCTTTTTATTCTTGATTTTATGTTTGTTGAAAACAGTTATTAATTAGATATTTATAAATAACTTACAAATTAATCTTAGCAAATTATAGAACAATGAAAATACTAAAGAGAAACCAAAGAAGGAGAAGTAAATGCTCCTAGATGATCTGACCTTTTTTGTAATCTTTTCCTGGAAATTTTGATTGATATATATCCAAGTTTACTAATTCTTTTCTCAGCTATGTCATCTACAGTTTTTCCACTAATCTTTAATTGACTTCCTCACAAGATGGGGCCTCCTGAGCCTACCTGTACCCAGTGACTTTGCCTTCTGTTATACCACAGGGCTTCTTTATCTCTGCTTTCCCTTGTCTCTCACTGCTCCTTCTTTTGAAAGTTCTTTCTTTCTGGCTCTTTGTGATGTGTATCATCCATGGTATAATCATTTAGTGAAATTATTTAATGCTGGCTAATGCTTAGTACATTCTTTCAGCCATGCCCCAGGCACTGTGCTAAATGTTTTATAGGCGTTATTTAAATTTTTATATTTGTCTTCTTCAGATAGTAAATTAATGGATGGCAGAACCTCAGTGCCTGACATATGTAGTACTCAATAAATGACCAGGTGAATGAAACTACCTCTCCCACTTCAAAGCAGATAATGACCTTGTGTGAACAAATGGTGTTGAGTATAGAGCTACTTTATATAACTTAACTCTAATTTTCCCATGGTTTATTTGGTTTTCCTGGGGGTGTCATGAGAAACTTGCTGGGCATGGACAATAGTACTGGTCTTGATGGATGAGTAAGATTTTAACAGGCCAAGGTGGAAAATAGGTAGAGGATTTAGAAGGGAGGAAATAACAAAGTTACCAGAAATATAAAAAATATATTGTGGTGTAGCACAAGGCACATCACTTATATGCACCTGGAGCCTAAGATATGAGAAGACCATAATGGGATTTTCTGGGAAATGATTCTTGTAAAAATTATGTCAAGGTTTGATCAGGCCCTTTTGAATATCCTGTTGAGAAAATAGGACTTATTCTGTAGGTAATGGGTTTTGAGCAGCAACAGTGGTATGATTTAGTTAAATACTTTTGAAACTTTTTGGTTTGCGGACCTTTTTCGATTTTAAAAAAATGATTGAGGACCTCAAAGAGCTTTTGTTTTGTGAGTTATATAATTTACTGAATTTTAAAGTAAAACTGAAAAAATATAAATATTCATTTTAAAATAACATAATAAACCCATAATATGTTAATATAATTTAATTTTAATTTGTTGATTTTGTTGAAGTAGAGGAATAAAATTCAGGAAAGGGAGAAATATGTATTAGCCTTTTCAGATAATTTGAAGATATTCTTGTTTGATATTATACCAAAGCTGAATGGGTGGTAGTTTTTTAAAAAATGTAGTTGCAGTGTGGAATATGAAACCATATCAATTACCTTTTCATACCAGTGAACTTTAAAAATATATATTTTTATTGATTTCAAGAGAAAGGAAGGATGAGGGAAAGAGGGATAGAGACATTAATGAGAGAGAATCATTGATCGGCTTCCTCTTGCATGCTCCCTACTGGGCACCAAGCCTGAAACTTGGGCATCTGCCTTTGACCGGAATCAAACCTGGGACCCTTCAGTCTGTAGACTGATGTTCTGTGCACTGAGCCGAACTGGCTAGGGCATCTGTTTTAACATTTAAAGCTTCCAAGGGAAAGCTTATCTGGTCAATTGTGGTAAATGTTGGTCAGTGTCAGCCTTTGATGTGATAGCAGATACCCGTCTCCCACCTCCCAGCTCTGTGACAGACTGGAAGATGGCTACCCACTTTATTGTGTGGCTTGCTGGAGTTCTGTGTTCTGACTGCTAACTGCCTCTGATCAACAAGGTACAGCAGCCACCGAGTCTGGTGTCCATTTTTTCGTTTACTTTTGTCTAAATATCCTATTTTGGGGGCATTCAAAAACAACCGCTCATAGAGGGAAATGTAGAAAACTACCACCTATGACCAAGGAATGATGCAGGCTCAGAAAAGACCTGAGAAGACTTTACGCTTTCATCCCAGGCTTATCTCCAGCACAGAAACATCCTGTAACAATAAAACAAACAAAAACAAAACTGGCAAACCCTTGGGAAGAGGGAGAATCTGATTGCTAGAATTACTACATTATAAGAGTCATGTATATTTTACCACTCACAGAGACTTGTACACACAGACTCCTAAAAAAATCACCACTAATTTTATTAGAAAAGTCTTTAGGTATTAGTGGAAATTGTCAAACGCATGGGGATAAATCCAAAGTTTCCAAAATTTTAATTTTTGCATGAAAGCTCAAAATTTTCCTTGATATTACAGACTAATTTTGTTCATTTTCAAGGAAATGTCTTACACAAAACAAAACTGAATAACCATATTTTATTGGTTATTCTAATTAAAAATGGTATTCTATGAAAAAGTCACTTAGTTCAGCTTACAGCTTTATCACACGCATGCTTTGACTTAAGACATTTCTCTTTGTTCGAGCTGCTATAACTGGTATGCTATAGATTAGGAAGCATAAACTACAAACCTTCATTTCTCTCAGTTACAAGGTCACGGTGTCAATAGATCCAGTGTCTGGTGAGAGACCACTTGCAGTTTTCAGATGACCATCTTGTTGTACCTTTACATGATGGAGAGCAGAGAGAGGGAGAGAGAGAGAGAGAGAGAGAGAGAGAGAGAGAGAGAGAGAGAGAGAGAGAAAGCTCTCTCATGTCTCTTCTTAGAAGAAGGGCACTAATCCCATTTTTTAGAGCTGTACCCTAATGACTTAATTACTTCTTAATTACCATCACATTGGGTGCTAGGAATGAAGTAGGTACTTAGTTCATTGACTTTGATTTGTCACCAAAGTGCTTTTTGCTTTCTTCCATCCTGTATTTTTCTAATTGTGACCAAAAAAAAAAATACATAAGATTTGTCTTAACTATTTTAAGTGTACTGTTCTGTAGTGTTAAGTATAGTCACATTGTTGTAAAACATCTCCAGAACTTTCTCATTTTGCAGAAGTAAAGTTTCTGACTCTTTTTTCACACATAATCAGACATATACTCAGGGTTTGAGATTTCATGAAAATTTTTTTTGCTTCATCAGGGACATAAGAAATTGCCAGTGCTAGTCATTGAAGTTTAGTGCCACTGTCTCAGTTTGCATCAGTGATTATATACACCATTGCTTTAGTATTATCAGTACAAATGTTAACACGGTAAATAGAGCAAATACTATTTTAGTTTTGACCTTACAGACTTTTTGAAAATCCCTTTAAGCATCTACAGACCATACATTGAGAACTACCAATTTAGAATAATGTTTTAGGACAGTGGTTCTCAACCTGTGGGTCGCGACCCCTTTCACAGGGGTCGCCTAAGACCCTCAGAAAACACATATTTCCCATGGTCTTAGGAACCAACACACCGCTCCTCGGTATAGCAAAGTGTAGCAGTGTAGTTTACTGTTGTCATATGAAGACTTACCCATGCTACACCATGATTCAAGACAAAATTTCATTTATTTGTAATTAGAAATAAATATTTCACAATATATAATTACATATTGTTTTTGTGATTAATCACTATGCTTTAATTATGTTCAATTTGTAACAATGAAAATACATCCTGCATATCAGATATTTACATTACAGTTCATAACAGTAGCAAAATTACAGTTATAAAGTAGCAATGGAAATAATTTTATGGTTGGGGGTCACCACAACATGAGGAGCTGTATTAAAGGGTCGCGGCATTAGGAAGGTTGAGAACCACTGTTTTAGGAAGATAACTTTGGTGGAAAGATAGAGGAGGGAGATGGAAAAACAAAGATAAAAGTTCCATTGAAAGCATTATAAAGTATAAATTTGAATAATGGAGTGCAAAAAAAAAAAAGAAGAGATGGATTTAGGAAATATTTCACAAGTGGAATTGGAATTGATTTACAAAATTGCAGGTATGTGAAATTATTGCCTTTGTGCCAGATTTTACTCATTATTTTCACTTACTTAATTTACATCATTAGCCTAATTACTCAAGAAAATTGAAAAATTTTCTACTACTAAATAATGGATCTAGAAGAAGAATAAGGTAGCTATTCAGTTATCTGCTTCTAGTTATTATTTTAGGTTCAGAATTTGACTTTTTAAATCAACTGAATTTTTCTGTATGTTGAGCATAAATAGCAATTCATATGTAGATCTATATGTCATTTGTTTAGGAGTATTTTCGGGACTAATGTCTTTTCCATTGCTCATATTCTCAGTAGTGAACCAATAGTGCAAATCGTTTTAAACACTTGGTTCTTGATATTTTAGTTTGAAGGCTTTCCCCCCCTCCTCAAACAGCAGTTCAAATGCTTCACCTTCAGAAGGTGCCCAACTCATAGGAAGTTATGGATGTACTCCTCAATCATTCCCGAAGTTTCAGCATCCTTCTCATGAACTTTTGAAGGAAAATGGCTTTACCCAACAAGTGTACCACAAGTATCATCGAAGATGCCTAAGTGGTAAGATGCTTATCTTTTACATAGCTATATTTAAAATTAAAATGTAATTCTAAAAATTTCAAATTGTGACATTTAATATTAGGTTAAGATATTCTTTTATTTGTTATAGTTACCTTAATTAAACATGTTTATATATATTATGTATTTTGTAGCTTAGACACATATCCTCTATAATAAAAGCCTAATATGCTAAGTGTCCAGTTGGCTGTTCAACCAATCAAACCATAATATGCTAATGATATGCTAAGGCCACTCAACTGCTCTTTATGACGTGTACTGACTACAGGGGTAAATACTCCAACCAGTAGGTTGACTTGCTGCTGGGGTCTGGCCAATTGGTAATAAATGATATGGGACGGACACACCCTGGAGCCCTCCTGCAGTCCCTCCCTGGCTGGCCAACCTTCTGCATTCCTCCCCAGCCCTGATCATGTACCGGTGGGTTCCCTCGACCTGGCCTGCAACCTCTGGCAATCCGGAACCCCTCAGGGGATGTCAGAGCTAGTTTTGGCCTGATCCCGTAGGCCACTGGTGCACAAACTCATGCACCAGGCTTCTAGTTAAGAAATAAAGTTTACCATATTCTTGTTACTTTTGGCAAATGCTTAAATTTATTTTGAAGAAACCCAAATACATTTTGAAGATTAATATGTTGTTTCAGCTTTCTTTAAGTTATGTAAAACATCTGTTGTTTTGCCCTTATTAAGTTTCTTTTCTTTAAAAAATATTTTATTATTTTAACTTTTTCCAGACAGAAAGCGCTTGGGAGTTGGCCAGTCTCAAGAAATGAATACTCTCTTTCGTTTCTGGTCCTTTTTCCTCAGAGACCACTTCAATAAAAAAATGTATGAGGAATTTAAACAACTTGCTTGGGAAGATGCAAAAGAAAATTACAGGTCCAATATTTTTCTATATTTTTACACTTGGAGAGATTTTTAAAAAATAAAAACTAGGACTAAAAAGTAGCCCAGTTTTGAATTGTGAAAGTAGTCTGCATAACTGGAAGGAGGCTGTCCTAGTGTCTGTTGCTGCATAGCAAAGTACCCCCAAGTTCAGAAACAGCAAACATTTAATAGTCCACACTTTCTATGGGTCAGGATCCCAGAAACAGCTTAGATGGGTCGTTCTTGTTCAGTTCTCTAATGAAATTGCAATTGAAGTGTTGGATAGGGCGACAGACTTGACTGGCTGGAGGATCCTCTTCAAGCTCACTCACATGGCGATAAGCAAGAGGCCTTAGTTCTTGATCATATAGGCCTCTGTTTAGGTAATCATACGACATGATTCAGAGCTGGTGAACGACAAAAGAGGGAGAATTTCTAAGAGGGAAGCCTCGGTGCCATGTATAACCTATACTTGTAAATGACATATTATCACTTCAGCCATATTGTGTCATTCATAGACCCACTATATAAGGTTGTGATTACCAGGAGGTAGGATCATTTGGGACCATTTTAGGGATGGCATAAAAGCCAAATGAAATTTGAAAGATTTCTCTCTCTCTTGTCCACCATTACCTACTTCCCTTGCATGTGCATATATGTCCCCAAATTAATACATGCTTGAGCCAAGAAAAGCTAAGACCTCTCATGATATGACCTGGTTTACCTGTCCAATCTCATTTTACTGCAGTTTTCTAGGCAGCAGTGGTACTGAACTACATGTTCTCTGAGTGAACCATGCTCTCTAGCATCCAGATTATCTTTAGATATTCTTACCTGTTTGTTCTTTTCTTTCCCCCTCTGCTTTACTAACTCGTTGTTTTTATCCAGTTAAACCTTGCTCTTTTTTTTTTTGGAGAAATGTTCAGGGATAATTTTGAGGTGCCTGTAAGGCTGAATTGAGACCAGACCAGGAGAATGAGAAAGAATATGAAGTGGACTACTATAAGCTATTTATTCCTGGGTAAAGGGAGAAGTAGTGATGGAAAAAAGAAAAAAGATATTTTCTAGATTTACCCATCTTCAAGGTCTAAAAATGGGTTCTTCTTGTAAATCTCAAATAAAAGTATATTGTTAGCCCTAGCTGGTTTTGCTCAGTGGTTAGAGCGCTGGCCTGTGGACCAGAGAGTCCCAGGTTTGTTTTTGTTTGTTTGTTTGTTTGTTTTTAATTTTTATTAATTTTTTATACATATCTCCCCATTGCCCCCCCCTCCCTCCCAGGCATATCCCAACCCCCCAGTGTCTGTGATCATTGGTTATGCTTATATGCATGCATACAAGTCCTTTGATTGATCACTTATCTACCTCACCTAACTTTAATCTTTCTGCTGTAATTTCACAGTCTGTTTGATGCTTTATGATTTTTGTCCCCCTGAGAATTATCAGTCT
Source organism: Lasiurus cinereus (assembly GCA_011751065.1). Taxonomy (NCBI): domain Eukaryota; kingdom Metazoa; phylum Chordata; class Mammalia; order Chiroptera; family Vespertilionidae; genus Lasiurus; species Lasiurus cinereus. The sequence goes on from JAAGEH010000293.1 coordinate 15,022,992, forward strand.
ACTCCCTTTCTGTGCTCCTGATTCTATTATATTCACCAGTTTATTCTGTTGATCAAATTTTTAATTCACTTAATTTTTAGATTCACTTGTTGATAGATATGTATTCATAATTTTTTGGCTTTTACCTTTTTTTTCTTCCTCTTCTAAAAGAGTACCTTTCAGCATTTCATATAATACTGGTTTGGAGTTGATGAACTCCTTTAGCTTTTTCTTCTCTGTGAAGCTCTTTATCTGCCCTTCAATTCTGAATGATAGCTTTGCTGGATAGATTATTCTTGGTTGTAGGTTCTTGCTATTCATCACGTTGAATATTTCTTGCCACTCCCATCTGGTCTGCATCGTTTCTGTTGAGAAATCAGCTGACAGTCGTATGGGTGCTCCCTTATAGGTAATAAACTGTTTTTCTCTTGTTCCTTTAGTATTCTCTCTTTGTTTTTTGCTCTTGGTATTTTAATTATGGTGTGTCTTGGTGTGGTCCTCTTTGGATTCCTTTTATTTGGGGTTCTGTGTGCTTCCTGGACTTGTAAGTCTATTTCTTTTACCAGATGTGGGAAGTTTTCAGTCATTATTTCTTTAAATAGGTTTTCAGTATCTTGCTCTCTCTCTTCTTCTGGCACCCCCACAATTCTGATGTTGGTATGCTTGAAGCTGTCCCAGAGGCTCCTTACATTATCTTCACATTTTTGGATTCTTTTCTCTTCTTGCTTTTCCAGTTGAATGTTTTCTGCTGCTTTATATTTCAAATTTTTGACTTGATTCTTGTCATCCTCTAGTCTGCTGTTAGGACTCTGTATAATATTTTTTATTTCAGTCAGTGTCTCTAGTATGTCCTTTTTCATCTCCTCTTGGGTCTCACTAAATTTATCCAACTTTTCTAGCATATTCTTGAAACACCTTATAAGCGGTTTGAACTCTATATCCAGTCGTTTTTTCCCCTCCATTTCTTTTGTTTGTAATCCCTTCCCTTGTCTCGGCATTTTCACTATGCCGGGGAAACTTCTGTGTTGGATTCAGCTTTATGATACCAGACTTGCAAAACCGAAGAAGCCTCTGTTGAGCTTGGGAGGGGTAGAGTCTCAGGGCTTAAGGGACTGCCTTGCCTTCCAGTCAGCCCCGCCCTCCATGGCCCCTGAGTCTCATGTGACTGGGTAATCGCTGGAGCGGTCCTTGTGCCCGAGCGCCCGCAGTGCCTCTAGACCGCTGCCCCTCTGGCTCCCCTGCGCACCAGGACCACACGAGACTAGGTCCCCAGGGTTTTGCCCAAAACAGGGGCTTAGTGGAGTCAGAAGTGGCACAGTTGGGAGGGTCTGTCTCCCGCCCACTCGCGAAAGCCAGCGGCACAATCAGCAATCTGTCCTCTGCGCAGTGCCGTGTGCACCACCAGGTCTTTGATCTTTTGCGACTCCTCTAAATTTCCGTGCACTTCTCCCTTTTCACAGTCCAAACTCCCCCCGTATGAGTTTCGGCTGGATCTGGGGTTTAGTGTCGTAAGATAAGGGGTTCAATGCCGTTGGGAGTCTCCGTCTCCCTCCTGCCAGAGAAAGCCAGCCAGGTTCTCCGGCACCCGCTCTCTCAGCACGCAAGTCTCCGTACCTCAGCTTTTTTGCAGCTCCTCTGGGTTTCTGTGAGCCCCTCTCTTTCCCTCTAGTTGTAGAACTTCCACTCAGCCAGCTTTCCTGTGGCTCTGGATGATGTCTGTTCTGTCTTTTAGTTGTAGTTTAGAAATGGTTGTGCGAGGCAGCAGTGTAGGTGTTTACCTATGCCGCCATCTTGGATTCTCCGAGTCCCAGGTTTGATTCTGGTCAAGGGCACATGTCCTGGGTTGTGAGCTCAATCCCCAGTAGGGGGCGTGCAGGAGGCAGCCAATCAGTGATTCTCTCTCATCATTGATGTTTCTATCTCTCTCCCACTCCCTACTTTTCTGAAATCAATTAAAAAAAAGATATTGTGATCTTTAAGAGGGAAAAATTTGCTGCAAAAAATTTTTTTAGAAAAAATTACAGTTGCACTGACTTGTAAAAATAAAGCCCATTTAATTTAATTTGCATCTAGACTCCTTATCTTGGTAAGGAATGACAGGCACATGGCATGTATACCTAACTCTATTTTCCTCTCCTTTGTCCATTGCTGACGTCTCTAATCAATCCAGCAGTTTTAATATTGCTCTTGAATTCAATAGTCTTTCTTTTATCACAATTTTAATAGTTAATTCTAGTTAGTTTACCAGATTTGACACAAAAGGCAAACTTGGCCATTTCTGATCTCGATGTTCTCATTCACAGTGTGGTTTATAATCCATCGAAGAGTTGAGAAATCAATTTAGTGATTCTGACTTGTTAAAAATATAGTAGAAAATGTAGTATGACTGCATTGAAGGTAGTAAGATTAAATTGTTTCATAATTCATACATATGTAGAAATTTAAGAGTAGTTTGAAAAACAAATATGTGCTTTTATGTACACACAGTGTATATAAGTGTTATATTGACTTGTTCATAAATTAAAATATTTTTCTTACTATTAAAGTCCTAAAAGTTTGAAAGCCATTGTTATAATTAATTTCAGCATATGTTGCTATTTAATAAGCAAACAACTTTTCTGCAGGACTTTCTAATACTTTTCTGACCCCATTCCTTCCCAAGTCTAAGTTGGAAGTTCCTTCTCTGTGTACATTTCTTTTTTTTAATATATTTTATTGATTTTTTACAGAGAGGAAGGGAGAAGGATAGAGAGTTAGAAACATCGATGAGAGAGAAACATCGATCAGCTGCCTCCTGCATGCCCCCTACTGGAGATGTGCCCGCAACCCAGGTACAAGCCCTTGACCGGAATCGAACCTAGGACCTTTTAGTCCGCAGGCCAACGCTCTATCCACTGAGCCAAACCGGTTTCGGCTTTGTACATTTCTAATAGCTTTTTAACATCTTTGATAATCTTCAGTCTATTTCTTCAGTGTTCATGACTAGACTGGATTAGCTATTTCTTAGGAAATATAGCATGGTGGTTCAGTACTGGGAGGCTTTGAAATGAGACCTAGTTTTGGGTTCTAGCCCATTAATTTATTGTGGGCATGTAAAATTTTAATCCCCCAAGCTTTAAGTTAGTTATAAAGTTGGGAAAATTATGGTAGATGCCCTTGTAAGGTTATTGTAAAGATTAAACAAAATAACATGTAGAGGGCTGATACATAGCAAGTGCTCAATGAGTGGTTATTTTTATTAGGAAGAAGATTTTTATTAAATATATCATTGACAAGAAGTAACATTAAGATGGTTTCTAGGAGGGAGAGAAATAACATTTATTACATATCTTCAATGTGCCAGCTATGGTCTAAGTTCTTTACAATTAATATCTCATCTATTCTTGAAAAGTAGGATATTTTTTAAAATATATTTTATTGATTTTTTTACAGAGAGGAAGGGAGAGGGATAGAGAGTTAGAAACATCGATGAGAGAGACATCGATCAGCTGCCTCTTGCACGTCCCCTACTGGGGATGTGCCCGCAACCAAGTTACATGCCCTTGACTGGAATTGAACCTGGGACCTTTCAGTCCACAGACCGACACTCTATCCATTGCGCCAAACCGGTTTCGGCAAAAGTAGGATATATATATATATATATATATATATTTTTTTTTTAAATATATATTTTATTGAATTTTTACAGAGAGGAAGGGAGAGAGATATAAAGTCAGAAACATCGATGAGAGAGAGACATTGATCAGCCACCTCCTGCACGCCCCACTGTGGAGATGTGCCCGTAAGCAAGGTAAATGCCCCCAACCGGAATTGAACCCCGGACCTTTCAGTCTGCAAGCTGACGCTCTATCCACTGAGCCAAACCGGTCTCAGCAAAGCCATTGTTATAATTAACTTCAGCATATGTTGCTATTTAATAAGCAAACAACTTTTCTGCAGGACTTTCTAATACTTTTCTGACCCCATTCCTTCCCAAGTATATATACACACACACACACACACACACACACACACACACACACACACACACACACCCTTCTTCTCTAATACACTGAGGCATCCAGAATGACAAGGATTTTAAAAATGAGGAATCTTTTGTGTCATATTTTAGTTGAGTGAGCTAGACTTGGCCCTTACACTGCTGTCCTGTTGATTTTTACCTGCTTTCATGGGTTCTACTCATCACCGTTAGTTGGAGGTTGAGTCTATGTACTTTGCTGATCCACTATCCACAACTTGTCTCAGGCTCTCTAAGTAGTTTTTTGTGGCTCTTTTTTTTTTTTTTAATCTTCACCCAAGGATTTTTTTTCCATTCATTTTTAGAGACAGTGGAAGAGAAGGGGAGAGACACAGAGAAACATCAATGTGAGAGAGACCCATCGATTGGTTGCCTCCTGCACGTGACCCAACCAGGGCTGGTACAACCCAGGTACCTGCCCTTGACCAGAATAAACCCAGGACCCTTTAGTCTGTGGGCTAATATTCTACTGAGCCAAACCGGTTAGGACTCCAACTCTCTTAAGTACTTAAAAGAGAAAAACAAGGACATTTTTTTTTCTGATTTATTTAGTGATCACAATTCTTTTAGCAAAATGTCTTTTATGAAATGTACTTTGTCAAATGGGTCAACAATGACTAAGGTTTAGAACATAAGAGTATGGTCTTTATCTCTCTAAAGATTATGTTCAGGAATACTTAATACCATGTACACAAACACCATTATAAACCTTGGTTTGGGAAAAACCTAAAACATTCCCAATTTATCATTAAATCTTTTGGCTAATTCCTCAGCAATTTCAGGAAGAGATCTTTCATCCAAAGAAGTTAACATTTTCGTTGTTCAAGGGTTCCTTTCATTCTCCATGTACCCAGTGTACCTCCAGGAGGTGCTATGGCTGAGTCAACAAAAACAGCAAAGCCAACTATGGATTACTAGTTACTGCTTCAACTAAACCTCTGCATATTAAACATTTTTTTGTTTGGGGTTATTTGTGCCATATTTGCTTGTATCACTGTTGTTTGTTAAATATGAGAAATTGATATTGTCCTGGCAAAAAAATTATAAGTATTTTATTTCTTTTTCACAGGTATGGATTAGAATGTCTTTTCAGGTTTTATAGCTACGGACTGGAAAAAAAATTCAGACAAGAAATTTTTAAGGATTTCCAAGAAGAAACCAAAAAAGACTACGAATCTGGTAACAAAACAAAAAATAACTTATTCTATTTATTCATTGTAAACCTGAGTGTCAATGAATAGGGAATTCATAACTTTTTCCTCAGGGCAGACCAGTTGAGATCTTCAGGCCACTATAGTGGTGCTTGATGAAGGCTGGGGCACCATAAGGAGAAAGACCTTTCCTATGAGGAATTGTATTTGTCATTATTCACTTGAAAAATGTGACTGACTGCTCATTGATATTCTCTTACACAAAAATTCTGTGTAGCATCAATGAATGTGCCTGGAATGGTGGGACGGCACAGTGGGTAAGAGTGCAGGCCCTGGGCGAGGTCCGAGTCCCATTTCCACTGCTTAGTAGCTATGTGATCTTGGGCAAATTACTTAACCTTGTTAGTTTCAGCTTATTCATCAGTAATATATACAAAAGCAACTATATTCCAGGGTTGTATATGCTTCAGATTAGCTTAATATGTAATAAACCCCTGTATATAGCAAATGTTCAGTGTTAGCTGCCTTATTCATTAAAATGTCTTATTCTCAAGACCTCGGTAATGTGTGTATTGGAATGTAAATGGTTTATTGCTGGTAGGATTATGTTCAATATAAATAATTTTCAAAAAATTTCTATATAACTTATTATGTATATTTTCTGTTATTAGGTCAGTTGTATGGATTAGAAAAGTTTTGGGCTTATCTAAAATATTCTCAATCTAAGACACAGTCCATTGACCCAAAACTTCAGGAATACCTCTGTAGTTTTAAGAGGTTAGAAGACTTCCGCGTTGATGTAAGTTTTAAGTGCTTTCCTCTGTATTGCTTATTTTTAACTTTTTATTTTGAACATTTAATTTTCCAGTTTTGAAATAAAATTTTAAAACAGGTACAAAAATAGTACAGAGAATTCCCATATATTCCTTACCTAGAATTCCCAAATGTTAACATCTTAACATAACTACAGTGCAATTATCAGTTCACTTCAATTTTGATGTTTCCTGTATTTAAACAAATTATAGATTTAGTAAATTTTATGTGGATATATTCCAAATTGCTCACTTAGCAGCTTGAAATTTTTTTCACTTTTTATACACTTTTATTTTTGTAACATACCCTGGATGTAACATGAATCTAGGGTTCCCTGTATAATAAAATTAGCCGAGAATGTTAGGTGCATCTATAGAGATAATAGGGTAGACATTAAACAATGTGATTTTAAAAGGGAAAGGAAAGCAGTAGAAAAAGAATGGGATGAATATAAAAAAATAAAGAAAAAGGATAAAGAAGAGGACAGAGAAATCAGGAAAAATAAAGATGCATCAAGAGGAAAATAGAGGAGAAAGGAAGTCTAGGTTCATCGCTACTTAGTACTGTAATCTGTCTTGAAATTTTGTGTCTAAATGGATCAGATTAGTAGTCGCCAACCTTTCGGACCTCATGGACCACCGGTTGGTGACTGCTAGATTAGATGGCTCAGGGATGGAGTTAATGGAATGAAGCGCTGTGTTTCTAGAGTGGCCTAACCAGTTCTGTCACATAGACATCCCTGCTATCTTTATAATAGTGATGTTTGTCCTTTCCGAATTGAAGCTAAGAATTGAGGCCTCCACTTTCAAATCCTACAATAGAATATTGGTGAAGGAGGTTATGGTCTTAACTTATCTTCAAATGAAAATATTTGATTGTGTATTATTTTGAGCTCTAAAATTTTGGTCCCTATAAAGGCCTAAAAGACTGATTTTTTAAAATGCAGGATACCTTTCTACTACCTGCCTCTCTGTGCTTGCACTCTGAAGGGGTTGGATATTTATGTTTGAAAGTGTTTAAATTTAGTACTATCAATAACGCTCTCCAGTCCTTTATCCTAGAAATTTGAGATAAACCTTCGAACTTGCTAAAGGTGTTTGACTTGGTATTTCTTTTTTCCCCCCGTTGCTTCCATTTATCTGTTTGTTAAACATTACCATTTAAGCAAGCCTAGGATAGGAGGTTAGGGCTAAGGAAGGGACTAGAGTTATAAATGCTTAGCATTTGATAGAAGTTGAATAAAGATGGAAAATAACCCCTGTGAAACATTTTCTTGAAGCAAGGAACCCAAGCTTACACTTATGCCCTGCTGTGTAGTTCAAGCCCTAAAACATAAGAGAAGCTTGATAAACATGTGTTAAGTGAAAGAATGAACAAATACTAGCAAGATGATTTAGTTGGGAGGACATTCAAGTTAATACCTTAAATTGCTGTTAAGTTTTTATATACTAATAAAATCTGCACAATTTCCTCTTTGTTGGAAAAGTCTGGCCTTAGATTTTAAATGGAGGAAAATAGCATAATGGTTATTGTGTTGTCTTTCATAATTTGCAGCCCCCTATTAGTGAGGAATTTGGAAGAAAAAGACATTCATCTACTGGTTCAGAGAGTGATCATCATAGACTTCCATCTCATTCCTCCACAAAGTCACCAAATGCTGCTAAGCCTGCATCTGCCAGTCAACTTCAGATTCCAATAAATTCTCCCAGAAGGAATATGTCACAGGAGTCCAGTGACAATTCACACCAGAACAGTGCTGCCTCAGTCTCCACAAATGGTGAAATGTCTGAGAAGTAGATGCTTATGAAAGTTGCTTGCCCTTGAAATCAACATTTACATCGATATTTATTTGGGAAAACCTTCTGATGTTTAACTGTGATGATCAGAAAAAAGAAAAAGGAAGAAAAGTGGTACCATTTTTTTCCCATAGCAAGATAAATTCTAAAAATGTTTTCCCTGACTTCATGAACAGGATAGTTTTGGTGATCTATTATAGAGATCCTCTAGTAATGAATAGATCTCAGTATTTCTTTTTCAAGGCCATTGTTTACAAGAACAGCATTCCTTAAATATATTCAAAAACAACACAAGGAATGCCTAACATTTCAGGTCATACTTCTTAAAGAAGATATAGTATGTTGTATTCATCTATAGAGATTTCCTAAAGAATCTAATTACCCCACTATCAATTCATATTTGAAATTAAAAACAAAGGAAGATTACGTAAATATTTTTAATTCAGAAAAAGAATATGAAATGATACATTTGCTTTTAGATGTGTAGTTTAAAGAAAACCTTTTTTTTGGTTTTGTTTTAACAAAAGTAGAACTATATTGCAATTATATTAAAGCATATGCACTTTGGATGCGAGATTTTACTCTTTCCCCTGTGAGTTTAATCTCATGATTTCTGTAGTTATTGTTGTGTTGGTGTGGAGTATTTTGAATTGACATTAGCTGGTTACATATTAGGAGTGATTTACTTTTTGTGATTCTACATAAACCTGCAAAAGCAATTTAAAAGTACTGAAAACTGGGTTGGAATATTGTCCTAAATTAATTAAATTTTGCACTATTTTGACTACATCAGCTCTTTGAACATCTGCAAGTGGGTATATCACAAACAGATTACCTTTAATTTGAAAGGAGCACTTAGATTTCCTTTTTGTTTCTTTTAGTTTTTTATGCTCGTGTTTTCAAGAGTTATAGTATATTGATTTCTTATTTTTATTGCTATTGCAACTGATGTAAATGATAGTTTCAGTTTTTGTGGTAATTAAAAAATAAAGCACTTATTCTAAGTTATTTGAATTGATTTTTAATTACTTTTGTTTAGCTATAATATTCAAATATTGCTATTAGGAAACCATTATATTTTGTGAATAAAGTTTCAGTTATAAACATATCCATATTTTCTTATACTGGCAATAGCAGCTGGTTTAATACACTGAATTAATTTATTATTTTCTTTTTGGTGTCTCGTTCCTATTGAATGGCAACATTGAAATACATATAATCTTGTTTGAATAAATGGGCTATTTGATAAGAGATGTTCATTAGATTATTTCCCATGCGTAAATAATAATTTTCAGTTCTATAATATTTAATATTTGGGGGGGACATTTTGATGTTTTAATTTTAAGAAACAGTCAAATTTGAATATTTAAAAAAATAAATTTTACTTAGAGTTTTGAGTAGACAATGCAAAATTAATGGATTAGGATAATAAACATTTCAATGTTTTCTTAAGTGGATATGTAGCTTTGGCTTTTCAGTAAGAAATTTCCAAACCATGCTTATTCCCTTTAAGTCATCTCTTGAAATGATCTAAAATTTTTCTCTCAATATCCCTTTTGTGTTGAACACATACATCTGAAACCTGTATTTAATATAAGATTTTGTACTTACCTAAATTTGATTGGAAAATTGTATGTTTTATATGAAAATATAGTAATCAAGAATTTTGTGATGTGTAATAAATTAGAAATTTTATCACATTTTTATTATAAAAATGTCTGTACATTGCAGAACTTAGAAAAGCACAAAGAATAAAATAAAGTGCCTTTTTAAAACAGAAAACAAATTAGTATCATGCTATACATATAGCATAATAACCTGTTTTCTCACATGAAGGTGAGCCTTTTACTATTTTTTTGCTGTCATTAATATTTCTAGCTTGTGGGAAGGTTTGGGCTCTTAAAATCGGCAATTTAATAACATCTCTATAGATTAATCCATTAAAAAAATTTAAACAAAAGATATATTTTATTGATTTTTTATAGAGAGGAAGGGAGAGGGAGAGCTAAAAACATTGATGAGAGAGAATATCAATCAGCTGCCTCCTGCACACCTCCCACTGGGGATGTGCCCGCAACCAAGATACATGCCCTTGACCAGAATCGAACCCAGGACCTTTCAGTCTACAGGCTGACGTTCTATCCACTGAGCCAAACCGGTTAGGGCCTTTTAAAAGTTTTTTAAATAAATCTTTATTGTTCAGATTTTTACAGTTGTTCCTCTTCCCACCTCCACCCAGTTCCCACTCCACTCTCTGCCCTTACCTCCCTACCCCCACCACAGTCCTCATCCATAGGTGTATAATTTTTGTCCAGTCTCTTCCTGCACCCTCCATACCTGTTTCCCCCCCAAAATTATCCACTCCCTTCTATGAACCTGATTCTATTATATTCAGCAGTTTATTCTGTTCAGATTTTTTATTCACTTGATTTTTAGATTCACTTGTTGATAGATATGTATTTGTTGTTCATAATTTTATAGAGTTAATCTTGGTTGTAGGTTCTTGCTATTCATCACTTTGAATATTTATTGCCACTCCCATCTGGCCTGCATAGTTTCTGTTGAGAAATCAGCTGACAATGATATGGGTACTCCCTTGTAGGTAACTGTTTTTCTCTTGTTGCTTTTAATATTATCTCTTTGTCTTTTGCCCTTGGCATTTTAATTATGATGTATCTTGGTGTGGTCCTTTTTGGATTCCTCTTGTTTGGGGTTCTAAGTGCTTCCTGAAGTTGTAAGTCCATTTCTTTCACCAGGTGGGGGAAGTTTTCAGTCATTATTTCTTCAATTAGGTTTTCAGTATCTTGCTCTCTCTCTTCTTCTGACACTCCCATAATTCTGATGTTAGTACGCTTGAAGTTGTCCCTCCTTACACTATCTTCACATTTTTGGATTCTTTTTGCTTTTCCAATTGAGTGTTTTCTGCTTCTTTGTATTTCAAATCTTTGACTTGATTTTTGTGTTTCTCTAGTCTGCTGTTGGATCTCTTTATATTATTCTTTTTTTCAGTCAGTGTGTGCTTAATTTCTAGTTGGTCCTTTTTCATATCCTTGAGGGTTTCATCAAATTTATCGGCGGTTTCTAGAAAATCCTTGAAAAACCTTATAACCATCTTTTGACCTCTATATCCAGTTGTTTGCTTTCCTGCATTTCTGTCATTTGTGACCTCTTTGTCTCTGTATTTTGGATGCTTCCCTGTGTTGATAAAGTGGCTTTGTATGCTAGGTGTATTATAGGGCCCAGTGGCTCAGCCTCCCCAGTTACCTGAGGTGGACACTCTTGGTGCACCCCTTTGTGGAGATACTTGGTGCACCCCTAATGTCAGCCTTGATTGTTGTTGGTATCACTGGAAGGAATTGAACTCCAGGCCAATTGGCTTTGAGAATCAGCTATGTCTATGATGAGAGGATTTCTGTGCTGGAGACACCATTATGGGGCAAGACTTGCTTCAGTGGGGCTTTGCTGTTCCCTGAGTCTGCCCCCTGAATGTGTCCCTTATGGATCTGAAGAGTTGTACTCTGACCACTGGGTACACTGGCTTTTGGATCTCTAAGGAGGTGCTAATTTAGCCTCTGCCTGAGGCCACCCAGTAGGAGCTATGGAGAGAGCTGCAGATTCCTCTTCTTTGGGGTTTGGAGGTGCCCAGATGAGGCTGAGCTGTGAAGCAATGCAAGCTGCTGCAGGGCCTTGTCCCTTCTTTAGGATGTTCTTGGTCTCTCTAACCCAGCTACAGTTTGTTAGGTAATTTTAGATTGCAAAGGGTCAGGCCTTTCATATGCAAAAGCCTCTGTGCACAGCTTGGGTGGGGCGGGGTCTCAGGTATCAACAAGGTGGAGGAAACAGCTATGGCTGATCCTCAGCCCTGCCCTAAGAGGCCTCTGGGTCTCAGTGTCCCACGGTAATCGCTGCAAACACCTCTGAGAGAAAGCTGCCCTCAAGTTCCACCCACTGCCAGACAGTTCAGTTTCTCCCAATATGAGTCAAGGTCCCGAGTCTCGCCTGGAACTAGAGTTTAGAGCAGTTGGGAGCTTGTGTCTCCCTCCTGATTGAAAAAGACAACCGTGTACTCAACTGCCAGCCCTTTCCATGCTCACACCTCTGCACTTTACTTCTGCACCACCTCTGAGTCTCAGTGTGCTTTTCTCTTCCCTTCTAGTCGGAGAATTTCCACTCAGTCAGCCTTCCTGCAGTTCTGGATGATGTCTGTTTTTTTTCTTTTAGTTGTAGTTTTGAAGTGGTTGTGCGAGGCAGCAATTTCAGGTGTTTACTATGCCGCCATTTTAGTTTCCTAGATAAATATTTATGTGTAAACTTGGAGTTATTGCCTAGCATAAATTCCTGAAGTTGAAATTTTAAATAAAAATGTATTCCCATTTAAAGTACTATTCTAAGATGGTTGCACAGTTTATACTTTCTCCAGCATGTTTTTCTATATCCTCACCAACACTGCTTATTATCAATCTTTCTCTGACAGACTTAGCTGCAAAAGATAGTATTCTAATGTCATTATTTTTTTATTTTTATTGATTTTGGAGAGGAAGGGAGATGGAGAAAGATAGGAACATCAGTGATGAGACAATCATTGATCAGCTGCCTCCTGCACACCCACCTACTGGGGATGGAGCCGGCCACCCAGGCATGTGCCCTGATTGGGAATTGAGCCAGAGACCTCTTGGTTTATGGGTTGACGCTCACCCATTGAGCTACACCAACCAGGCTAATGTCATTTTCATCAAGATGCTACTGAGTGATAATATTTATTATTCATTAACTATATTATTTTTTTATTTATCACTTTCTAATTTTGTTAGTATATATTTGACATGGTATATGTACATTTTTTGGGTAAAACTTCTTTAAAAAGTATACTCCTTAAAGAAACTTCAGCAATAGAAGTCAAGCAAATAAAAGCATTGCTATTCAATAAAAAGAAAACATTATTGGCTATGAATCTAAAGAGCCCTACTCAAAATTTATCCTACTGACCTTTCTTCCTTATGATTTTGCAGTTTTTTTAATTTTTATTTATTTATTTTTAATATATATATTTTTACAGAGAGGAAGGGAGAGGGATAGAGAGTTAGAAACATCAATCAAATGCCTCCTGCACACCTCCTACTGGAGATGTGCCCGCAACCAAGGTATGTGCCCTTGACCGGAATCGAACCTGGGACCTTGCATTCCACAGACTGGCACTTTATCCACTGAGCCAAACTGGTTAGGGCTGCAGTTTTTTTAAAACTTTACTTCATACAAAAGGCAGTATTGTGCAAACTCGATCACTAACTCTGCATGATGTTGCAAAAGTGAAGGGAACCAGGTTTGCCAAAGTAATTGTGGTAATTGAAATGTATTACCCTCAGAAGCTACTGAGGTAGTTCATTCTATCCTAGTACAATGTAACTACCAATTACTGCTAGTAATGCTTCTAAGCATTGTACTAATGTGTTTATTTGAGTTTTGGCACTGTGTGGTAATAGGACAGTATCACAAAAGTTGGGGGTTGGGAAAATTGGCCTAAAATAATAAGTGCATGTATTGGAAATCTTATTACAAATAAAACACAGCTCTGTCCTCTTTAGCTGTATTTTTAAGAATAACATTTTGTCTCTTTTTTGTTTTATAGAAAAATAAAAGGCAGTGTTAAAAAGTTTAAATCAAAACTACTTTTCTCCTAAAAGGGATTAAGGAAGGAAGTTATGTTTAAAATTGATTTTTCTTTTTCTTGCAGAGTTTAGGTTTTTATTGAATATGATAAAAAAAAAAAAACAGTTTCATCAGAAAGACCAGAGCCTATATCATCCTTAGACCCCTCTTTTTCTTTCTTTGCTTTCACTCTCTTCTGCTCAGCTGGGGCAGCAGTGGTGGAGGGGCAGAACCTCCTGCTGGTGAGGCAGGTTCACCAGCCCCTACACTGCAGATGAGGCTCCCCTTGTTGATATTGGCCAAAGCCTTTGCAAACAGGCCTGGTCACAAAGGTTGAACATTGCCCTAGCTGGTCTGACACAGTGGATAGTGTGTCCACCTGAGGACCAAAGGGTTACAGGTATGATTGATTCCAGTCAAGGGTATGTACTTTGGATGCAAGATCCTCTCCAGCCCAGCCCTGGCTGGGGCTCGTGCAAGAGGCAATCCATCTGTTTCTCTCTGTCTTTCCTTCTCTCTTTTACTCTCCCTAAAAATCAATGGAAAAATATCCTAGGTGAGGATTAACTAAAAAAACAAAGAAAGGTTCACATTTATACTGGCTTCTTTAATGAGGGCATTGATCTTATCCTCAGGGTGAGGGCCCAGTAGATGCAGGTGAGCTCACAGACAGAGGCCATAGTGTGGACGAATGCAGGGTCTATGCTGGGGGGCGCGGTGCTAGTCGCCTGTTGAACTGAGGGCCTCACCCCAATATGGCCCTAGCATCTTTGGAAGGGCCAAACACCTTACTGATAGCTAGGGAAAGAGGTTTGTATTTTTTAATTTTTATTTATTTGCCAGTTTGGTACTCCAGTCTGACACTCTCTCATGCTTCTTGCCATTATACTAAATGATATTACTACTTTCCTTTCTGTACTTAATCTTGCCTTTCAACTAATTTCTTAGCTCTTGTGAACTGCTTATTTTTATTTTCCTCTTGCATAAGGAAAACTGATTCAATACAGCAGTGATTTTCTACTCGTGTGTCACAAGAATTTTTAATTTTTAAAATTCATTTTGAAAGAGAGAAACATAAATTTGTTGTTTCACTTATTTTTGCATTCATTGGTTGCTTCTTGTATATATCCTGACCTGCAACCTTGATGAATCAGGACAACACTCTTACCAATTGAGCTACCCAGCCAAGACATATTTTTAAAAAATAATTCTTAATTGATTTTTAAAGAGAGACAGACACACACACACAGAAAGAGGAAAGAATTCTCAAAGCATGCAATACCTACCTAGTCAGGGGCACTGACCTCTTTTCCCTTGGATTATCAAATAAAATAAAAAAAGACAACAATCAACAAATAATAGCCGCCTAGTGTGAATGAATCAAAATTATACCTTTTTATTTAAGGCAAGATTATAATTTTTGATGTGCTACCAAATTTTAGTAATCAGTATGTGCCTTGAGATAAATAAGGTTGAAAATTGCTGTGATAGAGTAAATGCCCTACTTTCATTGCCACTAGATGGCAGGATGAAATAAGTCAGATCTGTAGTCTGACAGAATGAGTGTGTGCATGTGTGAGTGCATTTTGTGTGTGTGTGTGTGTGTCTGTTTGAAGAACTCTAACTCCATCTTGTGGTAACATAAAATTATATCAATTACTCTTGCATTCCTAACAAGTCCTGATTACCTTGTTAGGGCGATGTCAAGTGGTGCTTAGTTATTATATCAAATACAGCAACAACATTAAGATTTGTATATGTTTAAAATAAAAATACTATTGCTTTGTTTTCTTTTCCTTTCACTTAAGAATTTGAAGTGGCCTGCCGGTTTGGCTCAATGGATAGAGTGTAGACCTGTGGATTGAAGGATCCCCGGTTTGATTCTGGGCAAGAATGCCTGGGTTGCAGGCTCAATCCCAAGTAGGGGGCTTGCAAGAGGCAACTGGTCAATGATTCTCATTATTAATGTTTCTCCCTTCCCTTTATCTGAAATCAATAAAAATACATATTTTTTAAAGTGCTAAAAAAAGTTTGAAGTGCTTCATTAGCCTTACTAATGATGAACTCTCAGGTTGTAAACACACAGAAATTATAAACTACATCTGTTTAAATATCTGGCTAACTTAAGCTGTGCAGCTAAATCACCCAACAAATTAGCAAATGAGTCCTGCCTGAAATTGAGAAACTTAATACTAGATGTTACTCTTACAAATATTTTCACATAAATGGGTAAGGTAAAGTAAAAACTAAACTGAACATTTTATTTATAATATGCTTAGAAAATGTAGTAGTATGGTAGGGTTATTGTCAACAGAAAATACTATAGTATTATTCAGAATTAATGATATTCTAATCTTTAAAAACAGTTTGAAGGGGGGGAATATGCCACGTGGTTAATTAAAGGTTAATTACATTATGAGTATTGTAATTTCTTTACCTGGCTTCATACTCTTTACAGTGAGTCTGTTTTTAACGAGGCCAGTTAATACATTATTTGGTTAATGGAATGGTTTCTGCCAATATACTATATATATTTGCTTCATTAAAAATGCAGATGTACAGTTTGTTGTTTTGATTTTGTTTTTAATATTCCAGGTCTACAAAATTGAGTACCTTTCTCAGGGTTCATTAACATACGTTAGATCTTCATTACAATATGAGCATAATCATGGTACTATGATATTAATGTTAAACTTCTCTGGTTTCCACTTGAATGCCCCTGAGTATATTCTAAGGTAAGGTTGACTTTTAACAGCTTTGAGAAGGGAAGCTCTATGAAACTCCAAAATTTAGTATGTAGAATTTTGTATATTTATGGCTTCTTTGGGAGAGATAATCTTTACTTATATCAAATTATTACTGGGATTTATTATTCTAAACTTGTTAGAAACATGAATTGAATCCTGGCTCCCCTCACTAAGTTACAGTCCTTCATCTATAAAATGAGCTTACCTCATAGTGTTCTATGGATGAGGTCATTGCGGGGGAGGTAAGGGTAGAGGGAGAGGTGGGAGCCAGGTGGAAGGGAGCTATCGAGGGGAAATAAGAGAAACAAATGTAATAATCTGAATAATAAAGATTTAATTAAAAAATATTTGGCACTCATCTGTTTTTTGCTATTAAAAATCTTAAGTACATCCCTGGTTGGGAAAATCAGTTTGTTGGAGTACTGCTCCATACACCAAAAGATCACGGGTTCTATTCCCACTCAGGACACATACCTAGGTTGCTGGTTCGATCCCCAGTCAGGGTGAATATAAGAGGCTACCTATCAATGTTTCCCACATCAATGTTTTTTTCTCTCTCTTTTCCTTTCTCTAAAATCAGTAAGAACATATTCTCAGGTAAGGATTAAAAGGAAAAGAAAAATCTTAAGTATATTTAGGAAGGGGAAAAATAGCTCTTCAGCTGAAAAGTAATTCATGAAAAATTAAGTAAAGAAAAGAATGAACTGCCCTAACTGGTTTTGCTCAGTAGATAGAGCTTCAGCCTGTGGACTAAAGGGTCCCAGATTTGATTCCAGTTGAGGGCACATGCCCAAGTTGTGGGCTCTGTCCCCAGTGGGGGGCATGCAGGAGGCAGCTGATCATTGATTCTCATCACTGATGTTTCCATTTCTCTCCCTCCCTTTCTGAAATCAATAAAAATAAAGAACTTTATTTGGGGAGAAGGAATAATTGTAGAACATGAGGCATGAACCAAAGTAAGAAGCTCTGTTACATGGTGGAATGGTATAGTAAAGGACTTTATTTGGGAGAATACTGTGAATGATGGCAAGGCCAATATGTAAAGAAAAAACAAAAAGGAAGCATGGATATGCTTTAACTTATATTGATTCTAGTCAACCATGCAATTAAAATAGCTCTCAGATTTCAAAGTTACTTAAAAAATTGCTTTTATGTTGGGAGTAATGATTTTAGGTGCATCATAAATAGCATGGACTTTATGAATGTCCTTCCTTGTGTTCCATGGGACTTTTATTTTAAGTAGCTCCAAAGTGATACCAGAGAGTTAACTAGGTCAGCCGCCACCTGTGTTTGTTTCCCTTATAATTCTTTTAGTGCTCTAAGAGAATTCAAGACATTGAGTATTGTAATTTCTTTACCTCATGATATGTCTGCATACAGTGTGGACTTATTGAGCCTGCAGATGAATGGTAGTGGCCATGCCTGCAGCAAAAGCTGGGGAAGGCTGTGGGATTGCAAAAGTCATGCCTGGTAAATATAGGGCACATAAACTTAAGACAGTATCTGGTGACAGGAAACCATAAAAATACTAGAGGAATCCACAGGCAGCAAAATCTCAGATATATGCCAAAGGAACTTCTTCACTGATACTGCTCCTAGGGCAATGGAAGCTAAAGAGAAAATTACACAAATGGAACTACATCCAAAAAAATGTAGCACAGCAAAAGAAACCATCAACAAAACAAGAAAGACCACTATATGGGAGAAAATATTTGCAAATGTTATCACTGATTAGGGTGTAATCTCCAACATTCACAGGGAACTCATACAACTCAACAAAAGGAAGATAAACAATCCAATCAAGAAATGGGCAATGGACCTAAATAGAGACTTTTTGGAAGAAGACAGACGGAAGGCCAAGAGACATATGAAAACATGCTTAAAGTCACTAATTATCTGAGAGATGCAAATCAAAATGACAATGCAGTACCATCTCACACCTGTCAGGATGGCTATCATCAACAAATCAATAAATGACAAATGTTGGCGAGATGCAGAGAAAAAGGGTGCACTGCTGGTGGGAATGCAGATTGGTGCAGCCACTGTGAACAATATGGAGTTTCCTCAAAAAACAAAAACTGGAACTCCCATTTGACCCAGTAATACCACTTCTAGAAATATATCCCAAGAAGCTGGAAACATCAATCAGAAAGGATATATGCACTCCTATGTTCATAACAGCACAATTTACCATAGCTAAGATTTGGAAACAGCCTAATGAGTGGAAACAGCAGATGAGTGGATTAAAAACTGTGGTACATCTACACAATGGAATACTATGGTGTGCTAAACAAGAAGGAATTCCTACCATTTGCAACAACATGGATGGAACTGGAGAACATTATGCTAAGTGAAATAAGCCAGTCAGAGAAAGATAAGTATCACATGATCTCACTCATTTATGGAATATAATAACAACATAAACTGATGAACAAAAACAGATCCAGAGACAGAGAAACATTGATCAGACCATCAAACCTCGGTGGGAAGGAAGGGGAGTGTGGGGTAAGGAGAGATAAACCAAAGGACTTGTATGCATGCATATGGGTCTAACCAATGGACACAGACAACGGGGGGTGAATGCATGGGGGGGGGATGTTGGTTAAGAGGGGAGGAAGGTCACATATGTAACACCTTAAACAATAAAGAAATTAAAATAAAAACAGTACCTGGTGTCAGCTGACCTTTTTATTACTTCACTGGAGGCCTGATGCACAAAGATTCATGCAAGAATAGGCCTGCCTTCTCTGGCTGCTGGCACCACCTTTGTTCCAGCCAGAGCTGCCTTTCCACCTTCACTCTGGCCCAGAGCCACCTTCCACCTCTCACCTTGTCATGTCAATTTTCATATTCCCTTATTGGCTGTGGGTACCTCCATCTTTGTTGTGGGAGTTAGAGTCAATCTACATATTCTGTCTTTATTAGATAGAATTAGCTACCTTACAATTCTGATTTACTACTAGAGTCCTTGCATTTAGGAAGGGATCAGAGAGTCACAAGAGAACAATACTTTGAAAAGTGTTAGCCATTGTTCTTGGGAGTATAAATTGGTACAAAAGTTATATGATTGAAAATTTAGGGAGAACCAAGATGGTAGCATAAGGTATACACCTATACATGCTGCCTCTCACAATCACACCAAAATTACAACTAAAATACAAAATGACTATTCTCCAGAACCACGGGAAAGCTAGCGAAGTGGAAGTTCTACAACTAGAAGGAAAGAAGAAAGTGCATTGAGACCTGGTAGGACCTACAAAGGTACGGAATGTGCGCAAATTGGGCTGGTGTGCCCTGATTTTTTCAATTGGGAGGGAGTTACAAGTTCCTGAATGCTCTGAACTCGTTTCCAGTGAGATTCTGGGGACCCAGACTCATACAGGGAGAAACTGGACTGTCTGCCATTGGGTTGGAAAGGGAGGGTGGCTCTCTTGGAGCTGTGTGCACAGGAATCATTGTTTACTGCACTGGGCGTGGGATGCACAAAATGGGGATGCAGAAACAGAGGGCTGACTGGCAGCCAGTGCTGTTTACTACACCCTCCCGATTCCCTGAGACCCCGCCCCGCCCAATTTACAAACCCACCAAACTGTGCAGCAGCTTTTGCATATGAATGGCCTGCCCTCTAGCAGCTTAACCTAACAAATTGCAACTGGGTCATACAACCCCAAAACTTCCAAACTCCAAGAAAAAGAGAAGAAATCTGCAGATCTCCCTGTAGCTCCTGCTGAGTGGTCTGAGACAGTTAGCTGACTTGCACCTCCTTGGAGATCCAGGAACGAGTGTACCTAGAGGTCACTGTGATATGACACCAGATTCCAACTCCTCACATACATAAGTGACACACTCAAGAGGCAGACTCGGTGAGCACCAAAGCCCCACTGAAGCAAGTCATGTCCCATAGGGGTGCCGCCAGCACAGCAGTTCTTCCACTAATAGACACAGCTAATCCTCACAGTCAATTGTCCTGGAGGTCAATTCCAGTGTACCAATAGCAATCAAGGCTTAACTACAACAAGACTGTTTACCCAGCCCACAAAAGGGTACACCAAGTGTGTCCACCTCAGGTGATTGGGGAGGTGGAGCTCTGGGCCATAAAGGACAACTAGCACACACAGCCACTCCATCAACACAGGGAAGCAGCCAAAATGGGGAGACAAAGAAACATGTCACAAATGAAAGAAATGGAGGAAAGCAAACTACTGGACATAAGAGTTCAAAACCACATAAGGTTACTCAAGAATCTTCTACAAACCACTGAGAAACTTAGGGAGACCTCTGAGGAAATTAGTGAAACCTTCAAGGATCTTAATGAGAATGCCAAAAAAAATGGCAAAAGACCAGTCAGAAATTAAGCATACACTGACTGAAATAAAGAATAATATATAGCGGAAACTGGTTTGGCTCAGTGGATGGAGCATCGGTCTACGGACTGAAGCGTCCCAGGTTTGATTCCGGTCAAGGGCACGTACGTTGGTTGTGGGCACATCCCAAGTGGGGGACGTGCAGGAGGCAGCTGATTGATGTTTCTGACTGTCTCTTTTCCTTCCTCTCTGTAAAAAATCAATAAAATATATATTTTTTAAAAAAGAATAATATACAGAAATCCAACAGCAGACTAAAGGACCCAAAGAATCAAACCAAAGATCTGATATATGAGAAAGAAAGAACACCCAACCAGAAAAACAAAAAGAAAAAAAGAGTCCAAAAATGTGAAGATAGTGTAAGGAGCCTCTGGGACAACTTCAAGCATACCAACATCAGAATTATGGAGGTGTCAGAAGAAGAGAGAAAGCAAGATACTCAAAACCTATTTGAAGAAATAATGACTGAAAACTTTCCCTATCTGATGAAAGAAATGGACTTACAAGTCCAGGAAGCACACACAACCCTAAACACAAGGAATCCAAAGAGGACCACATCAAGACACATCATATTTAAAATTCCAAGGGCAAAAGACAGAGAGAATCTTGAAAGCAGCAAGAGAAAAACAGTTCATTACCTACAAGGGAGTACCATACAAGTGTCAAATGATTTCTCAACAGAAACTATGCAGGCCAGAAGGGAGTAGCAGGAAATATTCAAAATGATGAATAATAAGAACCTACAACCAAGATTACCCTGCAGAATTGAAGGTCAGATAAAGAGCTTCACAGACAAGAAAAAGCTAAAGGAGTTCATCACCACCAAACTAGAATTATATGAAATGCTGAAAGGTATTTTTTAAGAAGAAGAAGAAGAAAAAGGTAAAGATAAAAATTATGAACAACAAAGTGGTAACAAATACATACCTATCAACAAGTGAATGTAAAAATCAAGTGAATTGAAAATCTGATGAACAGAATA
The DNA here is from genome assembly GCA_011751065.1 of Lasiurus cinereus. NCBI lineage: Eukaryota > Metazoa > Chordata > Mammalia > Chiroptera > Vespertilionidae > Lasiurus > Lasiurus cinereus. The sequence goes on from JAAGEH010000293.1 coordinate 15,044,488, forward strand.
AACTGGTGAATATAATAGAATCGGGCACAGAAAGGGAATGGACTGACAATTCTCAGGAGGAACGGGATGTGAGGGGGTGCGGGAAGAGATTGGACAAAAATCTTACACCTATAGATGAGGACAGTGGCAGGGGTAAGGGCATGGGGTAGGGGGAGGGGAATCAGGTGGAGGAGAGCTATGGGTGGAAAAAAAAAGGAACATCTGTAATAAAGTGAACAATAAAGATTTATTAAAAAAAGAAAATTTAGAAATAGCTTTAATAATTTGAAGTGTACTTATCAATCGACCTAACAATTCCACTTCCAGGAATTAACCCTACCAAAATAGTCTGTACATGCGTGGAAAGATGTACATACTAGCATAGTCATGAAAGCATTTTTAAATAATCTGTGATTGGGAACAACTTGGCTACCCATAAGAGACTGATTGTTAAGAGTATGACCATAAAATGGGATTCTATGAAATGTGGCAACTTAACAGTTGATATGGAATAATGGGATATTCTTTAAGGAATAATTTCCAAGTATGTTAAAGAAAAAAATGCAAGGAATACAGCATCATGTCTAGAATTCTACCTTTTGGATTAAAAAATACACACATCTGCTTGTATATGAATAAAATAATCCTAGAAGGATAAATAAGAAAGTGATAATGTTGCCCATGGGGAGTACTGAGTATCTGGAGGGTTAGTGTGAGGAAGACTTTTTGCCCTATTCCTTTTGAATTTTGTGCTATAGTATACTTTTAAAAAGACTTATTTAAAAAAAAAAAAGTTCCTAAGCTGCTTCACAAGACTAATAAATTAAGATGTATTCCTGTTGATTCATGTTAACATCCCTTTGGTTTTGCTGTAGACAAATCATAGCAGCTTAGTGTTTGGTTTTTAAGCAGATGAGAAGTTAAGCTCGTTTCTTTCCCTTTAGTGCTCCAGACCAGCTGACATGTACCCAGGTATCAGAAGGGGCAAAATGTGTGTTAATAACAGTAGCACTGGATCTGACTACTAGATGTAACATTCATAATTTGCTCAGAAAATGAAACTTGCCCATCCAGAGATAGCTGGACAAATGTAGGCCTCTCCTTAGATACAATTGGCTCTTAGCAGAGGAAGAGATAAAGAGGGAAAACCAGTCAGGTCTACAGAGAGGTCAGCCTGATAAGAGAGAGAGGGAGAGTAGCTGGAGAGGGCCAGTAACTGGCACAGGAAGGGTAGACAGAGCAGAGGAGGGAGGAAACTACCTTCCTAGCACAGTACAAATTCCTGGAGGGTTTTTAGTTTCTATTCTTTGGTCTCTGGCAGGAATGCTGAAGAAGAAAGACTGGTTTCTCCTGTAAGGTGTCAGCATTGTAGCTGTGCAGGCTGTCTTGCTGCTAATCACCTGTACTGACTGGTCTCCTAATTTGCCGTCATCTGGTCATACTGGCTGTATTCCCATCCCTTGCTTGTCTTGCACAGCTTGCTGCTGCCTTTGCTCGTGGTTTTCCTGGTCCTCTTCTCCCTTTAATTGTTGCTATTTGCCTTTTCAGGTCTTGCTCAAGCTCTGCCTCCGGCAAACCCTTACTCCTGGAAGGCCTTTCAGAACTTCGTTGCCCAACCCCTTCTTTGGTCCCTGGCATGTGTTACCTGTCTTGTTAAATTTCTCCTTAATGGCTGGAGGCTTTGTTCCCTTTGCTTTTAGCCCTAACATGATCAATTAAGGAAGGCTTAACCTAAAAAACAAGAGAGAGAGAGAGACCCTATGAGTTGCAGTTTATACAGTTTATATGCAGGAAATCAAGATAACTTTTGACTCATTTTTTTTTTTAGAAAATGTCTTTGAGAGAGATAGCAATATCAATGATTAGAATCATTGATCAGCTGCTTCCTGCACTGATCTTGACCAGGAATTGAACCGTGACCTCTTGGTTCATAGGTCAACACTCAACCATTGAGCCACATTGGCCAGGCTGATTTATTTTAACATTCCAAATACAATATAGAAGACAGTGTATGGCAGAGAGATGAAGATGTTCCTTCCCAGGCTGTGCAACTGAGTGTGCCGTGAGGAAATGTAATCTCTCTCCCGCTCCCATCTCTTGTTTCCCAGGATACTATGGCAATTGTTTGTTCATAGATGCCCCATAAGCTCTTAGAGGCAGCTGAGAATTAAGTTGCTTATTAATTCATTTAGTCTTGACCTACATATGGTTGAATAATCACAGAGCCATCTGTCCTCTATAATTAACATGCAAAGATGAGGAGATTTCTCACTTCCTTCTGTGGATTGCATATAAATCTTACCAGGAGGGCCCCCTAACAACTTGCTGCCTGAGTCCTGGCAATCGCTTCTAAAATGAAACCAACAACTAATGGGGAGGGCTTTTGCTGTTTTTGCTTGTTTTTTGTTTTTTAAAAGGACCCTGTTGTGATTAGTCCTTGCCATTTCACCAGCCAAAGGCAATTTCATAAACGAATAAGCAAGTGTAGTATTTTCTTTCAGGTTCAGGAGATATTTTTCCCAGATGCCTTCCCCATTTCGGACAGGGCCCTCACACTAGCCTGTATGAAATGGATGGACTGAAGCAGTCACTGCAGAGCCTAACTTCCTCTTGGTGTTGACATGAAATGTGATGGGTTAAAAAGTTGTCAACTAAGACTAGACAACCTTTATTGATGACCTTTGGGATTATCTTTGAACTTTCATTGACCGGAAAACCCTACTTAACTATTATCCAGGACCTGACCAGATGATGAAATCACATGGGTGATAACTGTTTCCATGTTAGAGTGCTTCACTGCACCCCAAGGATTGCCACAAACCTTATGTCATTTGAGTCGCAGTATATCCCTGGGAGGTTTGCAGGGCAGGGCTATAATCTTCATTTTATAGATCAATGGAAATAAATAAGCTGAGCCCTAGAGAGGTAAGATCCTTGTTAAAGATCACTGCAAAGTTGGAAGGAGAACCTGATTCTGGCCTCCTTATGAAGTGCTATTGCCAATATATAATATCCTAAGAGGGTTTCCTTCCATCCTTTGTTGTACTACCATACACTATGATCATCTTTCACTTGCTTGTAGTTTCTGTGGGTTGGCAATGGGCTGGAGCGGCTCTTCAGGGTTTGGGCTGGGGTCGCATATACAGCTGCAGCTATTGGGATTGCCTGGGGTGGATCATCCAAGCTGGCCTTGCTTACATGCCTGGTGCCTCAGACGGGATGGCTGGGCCTCTCTCTTCACAAGCCTTTCATTCCAGTCTTCACACAATGTGGATTCATATTAAAAACAAAAGTTGTGAGGCATTTTTAGGCTGGGCTCAGTATATTCTGTTGGTGAAAGCAAGTCACAGGGTCAGTCCAGATTTAAGAGGTGGAAAATAGATTTTACCTGTTGATCTGAAGAGCTACAAAGAACTTAGGGTCATTTTACTTATTTATTTATTTTTAAAATACATTTTATTGATTTTTTACAGAGAGGAAAGGAGAAGGATAGAGAATTAGAAACACTGATTAGCTGCCTCTTGCACAGCCCCCACTGGAGATGTGCCTGCAAGCAAGGTACATGCCCCTGACCGGAATCGAATCTGGGACCCTTCAGTCTGCAAGCCAACACTCTCTACACAGAGCCAAACCAGTTTCGGCAAGGGCCATTTTAATATCCATCATAAAGGGAAATGCAAGTTTAAAATAGAGATCAAGTTGGGTTAAAAGAAAAAGGAAAAGCCATATATATAATCTTGAGTATGTTTAAATATGTGCCTGTTCCGTATGGTTGCAAAGGGACTGTTGAAGAAAGTTTTCATGTCCATCCTTGTGAAGGATGTTATAGATGGGCTGAGAGCTTCCAGAGAAGGCATCTGCCTCTTTCCAGTTCCTTATTTCTTGGTTGCTTCAAAGACCCGGTGAATGACCAGGTAAGAAACTCATTTTTAGAGCCCCATCAATTTAGGCCCTGCTTTGTATGCAGAGACATATACAGAGTCTGACTTTTGAATAACCTAGGACCTAGGTTCTAGGTCCATTATTTATATAAGTCCTAAATGGGTTAAGACTTCTGTGAAATTATCCCTTTACATGAAGTTCAGAGTACATGATTTGTTTTAGTAAGATAAGGCATCTGCTAAACTTAACTGCAAGGGAAGACCTGCTGACTGTAAAGTCCATGTTTAGAAAGGAAGCCAGTTGGAGCAGCATTTTGAATTACCTGTTTTAAATGCCACATGCAGAATTAAATGGGGCAGGGTAGAGTTATAGTTTGTAACCTTCCCTGAAGAATCAATGCCTAAAAGTTTGGAGTTAAAACACTTTGTTTTTGTGATCTCACCAGGAAAGTAAGTCTCTGTCTGCTCTTAGGAATGAAGGCAGGAAAATAATTTATTTTTAAAATGCTCTCTTGGCCCCTCCTTTCTCTTGGAGTTGCACTGCTCTGTCCTAACAGATCATCCCTGTCTTCCCCAGGATTCTCTGGGAACTCAGATCTAGTGGATGGGATGGATTTGGGTACCATAATCTGCTGACTTCCTTTCTGCCAACTGAGTTAAACAAATGTGAGCGCTGCAAGGAATTGGAAATAGAGGAAGCAATCATTTAATAGTAACATATTTTAACTTCTGTTCCTACTTAGTTGATGCATTTATAGTACCCTTGGTAAAACTGAAAAGTTCAGTATCCTTGCCGGGCCTGCTGGAATGTTCTAACCTGTTCCGTCACTAACTGCATTTGGATGAAGAAACGCAACATTCATTCCATTTAGTCTTGGGATCCATATGAAAACTCTGACCTGGACTCAGGGTTTCTCCTTCTTTCTTGTAAGGCATGGTATGTTTGTTGTTTTCTGAACACCCTGACCAGTGTGCTAATGGTGGTTATTCTCTGAGTGCAAACATGTTTTCTGCTTGACCAGGGCTCACATTCTGTCTCCCACTGGGGCCTAGTTAGGCAAACTGTGTGTACACTTCTTGAGAAGGCGGGTTGTTGTGAAAACCCTTCCCACATAAACAGAAATAAGGCATTGACTCTTTCGATTGCCATCAACTTTTTCTCTTATAACCTCTGGAACACAATTGCATCAGCTCAAAAGCCATCTGGTTAAGTACTTCCTAGCTTGTGGATGGAAAAGTGCCCAAATGCCCCAGGCACATCTGCCTTGGTCTCCAATTCCTACAAGATTCATAAGCAGACTAGTACTGACTCAGCCTCAAAAGGGTGGTTTTGCCCTGGAGGAATCTGAGATCATATGTCTTAAGAGAACCCTGGGGGGCTTGTGTTTCAAGTTAACCTAAGGAGAAAGTGTTGGTGTAGGACAAACCTAATTTAGATATATTCATTATTCATTCATATTTATGACCAGATACTGTCTAGAGCTATATACATAAAGATTCAATTTCTATTCTTAAGAGCTCATGCAACAGGGTGAGGATCCAAGAAAGGGAGGGAACAGAGACATAGAAATTGATAGTGATAATACAGAAAACCTTCCCCCACGTTTTAAAAAGTCAAAGTTTTTTCCCTCCCCATGAGAAAAGTAAAGGTTTTATCCATTTACTTATTTAATCAGAAAACATTTGCTGAATGCCTGCTTCTTGCCAGGCCCCATACCAGGAGCAGCCTGAGGTAATGCCAATAAGATCAGAGAAGCACATTGCCCTTTCACCTTGTCCTCTGGGCAGCAATCCTAATCCTTTTGGGTTCACAAGAGAACATGCACTGGAAAGGGAACTTCAAAAGGAAGCAGATCTGCAGTGTAAACATCATCTTCAACTGGACCAATCATTTGTCTCCTTTGTCACTCAAGGCAGTGAAGCAGTAACTCACTAATATCCAAAGACATTTGTGCAAATGCATACCTGCTTTTTTTATCAAGCACGCCACTCCACCCCGAAAACCATATTTTAGTTCAGTGGTTCTCAACCTTTCTAATGCCTCTACCCTTTAATACAGTTCCTCATGTAGTGCTGACCCCCAATCATAAAATTATTTTCGTTGCTACTTCATAACTGTAATTTTGCTTCCGTTAATGAATCATAATGTAAATACTTGTGTTTTCCGATGGTCTTAGGCGACCCACAGGTTAGAACTGCTAGCAGGGTTGCCTAAGACCATCAGAAAACACAGATATTTACATTATGATTCATAACAGTAGGAAAATTAGTTATGAAGTAGCAACAATTTTTTTTATTTAATAAATCTGTATTGTTTGGTTTATTACATTTGTTTCTTTTCCCCCCCATAGCTCCCCTCCAACCCGCTCCCACCCTTCCCTCCCCCCACATTGTCCTCATCCATAGGTGTATTTTTGTCCAGTCTCTCCCTGCACCTCCCTTCTTCCCTTCCCTCTGAGAATTGTCAGTCCACTCCCTTTCTGTGCTCCTGATTCTATTATATTCACCAGTTTATTCTGTTCATCAGATTTTTAATTCACTTAATTTTTAGATTTACTTGTTGATAAATATGTATTTGTTATTCATAATTTTTATCTTGTATCTTTTTCTTCTTCTTCCTCTTCTTAAAGAGTACCTTTCAGCATTTCATATAACACTGGTTTGGTGCTGATGAACTCCTTTAGCTTTTTCTTCTCTGTGAAGCTCTTTATCTGCCCTTCAATTCTGAATGATAGCTTTGCTGGATAGAGTAATCTTGGTTGTAGGTTCTTGCTATTCATCACTTTGAATATTTCTTGCCACTCCCATCTGGCCTGCATAGTTTCTATTAAGAAATCAGCTGACAATCCTATGGGTGTTCCCTTGAAGGTAATGAACTGTTTTTTCTCTTGCTGCTTTTAATGTTCTTTGTCTTTTGCTCTTGATATTTTAATTATGATGTGTCTTGGTGTGGTCCTCTTTGGATTCCTTTTGTTTGGGGTTCTGTGTGCTTCCTGGACTTGTAAGTCTATTTCTTTCACCAGGTGGGGGAAGTTTTCAGTCATTATATCTTCGAATAGGTTTTCAGTATCTTGCTCTCTCTCTTCTTCTGGCACCCTCATAATTCTGATGTTGGTACGCTTGAAGTTGTTCCAGAGACTCCTTACACTGTCTTCACATTTTTGGATTATTTTTTTCTTCTTGCTTTTCCAACTGAGTGTTTTTTGCTTGTTTTTATCTCAAATTTTTGACTTGATTCTTGCCTTCCTCTAGTCTGCTGTTAGGACTCTGTATATTTTTTATTTCAGTCAGTGTAAGTTTAATTTCTAGTTGGTCCTTTTTCATCTTCTCTTGGGTCTCGCTAAATTTATCTATCTTTTCTAGGAAATTCTTGAAAAATCTTATAACTGTGGTTTTGAACTCTATATCCAGTCGTTTGTTTTCCTCTATTTCTTTCATTTGTGATCTGTTCCTTTGTCTCCACATTTTCACTATACCGGGAGAATTTCTGTGTTGGAATCAGCCTTATGACACAAGACTTGCAAAACTGCAAAAGCCTCTCTGTTGAGCTTGGATGGGTGGAGTCTCAGGGCTTTAGGAGACTGCTTTGGCTTCCAGTTAACCCTGCCCTACTCAGCCCCTGGGTCTCAAGTGTCTCTTGCAGCCTGTGTTTGTGCACACATGTGCATGTACCTCTAGACTTCTGCCTTTCTGGCTCCCCTGCGCTCCGGGACCTGTATGAGTCTGGGTCCCCAGGGTCTCACCCAAAACTGGGGTTCAGTGCAGATAGAAGTGGTGCAGTTGAGAGGCTCTGTCTCCTGCTCACCAGAGAAGGCCAGCAGCATAATCAGCAGTCCATCCTCTCTGTGCGCAGTGGTGTGTGCGCCCCCAGACCTCTGCCCTTTCATGGCTCCCCTAAATTTCTGTGCACTCCTCCCTTTTCACAGCCCAGACTCCCCCCGTATGAGTCTCACCTGGACCTGGGGTTCAGTGCCATAGGATAAGAGGTTCAGTGCAGTTGGGAGTCTCTGTCTTCCTCCCGACAGAGGAAGCCAGCCAGGTACTCCAGCGCCTGCTCTCTCCATGCATGTGTCTCCGTACCTCCCCTTTTCGCAGCTCTTCTGAGTCTCTGTGAGCCTCTCTCTTTCCTTCTAATTGTAGAATTTCCACTCAGGCAGCTTTCCTTTGGTTCTGGATGATGTCTGTTCTATCTTTTAGTTGTAGTTTTGAAACTGTTGTGTGAGGCAGCAGTTTAGGTATTCACCTATGCCGCCATCTTGGTTTCTCTGTTGCAACAAAAATAATTTTATGGTCGGGGGTTACCACAACATGAGGAACTGTATTAAAGGGCATTAGAAAAACTGAGAACCACTCGGCCTTTAGTTCAATGACTCATATAAAAAATAAATAAACTATTCCGGTTAAATGTAAATATTCTAAGTAGTTAGGGACTGCTTGAAATCATTGTATGGAAAATGAGATGAAGTATATTTTAAAAGGTAGATTTTATGATCATAACTAATCTTTTATAGGGTTTATGACTTGCCAGACACTGTTTTAAGTGCTTTGCAGAAATGAACCCATTTGATTTTCAAAAATGGATTGGGCACTATTATAATCTCTTAAAAATTTGAGAACTGGGGCATGGAGAAGCTCATGAGTCTCTTGCCTAAAGTCATATAGCTAGGATTTAAACCTAGGAAGTCTGTCTACAGATTCTGGAACCCAAGCTTTGCACTGTTTCCAGAGGTACAGCTACATGAATATATATACGGTCAGGAGGATGCACTGAACAAAACCATGGATGTCGTTGGGCAGCATTAATTCAACAATACATTAGCTGCAATATTTTAGGGTTTTCTCCCCCAAAAAGAATGATTTTATTACTTTTGTTTTTGTCATTTAAAAATTATTTTGAAGATCAATGTTGGGGTCAGTTTAAGTGTTCTGAATAAAAGTACTACATTATGCTCTTCTAATTTTTTACACTGACCTTAGCATCATTAAGAGCAGGACTGTGTTCTTCTTTCCACTTGGGCAATCTCATGACCTCTGATGAAATCTTATTTCAGAGAGTAGATGAAAAGTTATCTCAGATTTTTATCTGAAACAATGGGAGGCATATTGGTAGAAGTATTACACTTCATGGCTGAAATGCCTTTCAGAGTTTAGAAACTGAAGTCCAGGTGGCCATATGAAATGAAGTATTAAGTACTGAATAAAGAAAGATTTGTCATTTAATTATGAACTAAAACTTTAAAAATATCATATGTGCCAACAATTAAAAAATAGTAATGTATTAGGGTTCACCAGAGACACAGATGAACAGATCAACAGATGAGAAAATATTTTACGGAATTGCTCACACAATTGTGGGGGCTGCTAAGTCTGACATTTGTAGGCCAATCCAGCTGGAAATCCAGGTAAAAGTTGATGTGCAGCCTTGAGTCCAAAATCTACAGGGCAGGTCAGCAGGCTGAAAACTCAGGCAGGAGTTCTCTGTTGCAATCTTGAGGCAGAATTGCTTCTTTTGTGGGAAACCTCATTCTTTGTTCCTAACATTTTTAACTGATTGGATGAAACCCATCCACATTATGAAGGATAGTTTTACTGACTGTAAATGTTAATTACATATATCTAGACTAGTGTTTAACCAAACAACTGAGCATCATGGAGTAGCCAAGTTGACATGTAGTTAACCATAAGTAAATTCCAATTTGAACTAAGTTCTGACTACTCAAGAATATGTTAGATATATAAAATTTTTATATTTAGGATGATTGAATTTTTAATTTGCTTTAAGAGACTCCAGTCATGTGAGGAAAATCTTTGAATAGTACATTTGCAATATATTTAGCTATTCTAATCCTTGAGATTTTTGGTTGGTTGTTTTGTAAGAGAACATTTATTTTGTAATCACAGAGATAGAAGTAATGCCTAGAAGAAATGGGCTTAGGAAACAAGTTATAGAGGTAAAGGAAGGGCCCTTGGAGCTTGGGAATGAGGAAGCCAATGTTAATATGCCTGGAGTAGGGAAGGAGAAGGGAGAGGAAAAGGCACAAGCCTGGGTGTACTCCCATTACCAGGAGAGCGAGCACCCTAATCATTAGTTTTGCTTAATACAAGTTGGGTTATGAAATGATTCTGAATTATTTTATGGCAGTTGAAATAAGGTTAACTAAAACAATGTAGACAAATCTTTGAAGCTAAATGGCACTGAATTCTTTGATGCAATGTAGTATTTTCAATTTTGTTCCTAGAGTTAACGTATGCACAATGTGTTTACTGTTCTGAAATGAAGGTGCTCAGTAATGAGGTGTTTTCAATTTAATAGTCATACCATTCCATCTTTCACATCTCATCCAGCGATTAAATTATGCAAATGATTTAAGAATAACCTCCACCCAATGGAGTCCAGATTCTAAATAGAGTTTGACATGTGAGAATATTAATAAATGTGATCTATGATTCCTGACATTTTAGCTGAACTTTAATATTCCACTGATGCTATCCCTAAATAAATCATTACTTTGTTCCTGATCAACTATGGGAAACATTTTTCAGATTTAGGATTATCAATTTAATAAAAAGTTATTCCAATTGTTACTTTAAATTAGAAAATTCTATGCCACCTGAAAAGATACTTAAATGTATTTCTACCTGCCAAGTAGATGAAGGGAATATGTAGTATTATGTCATGGCCTTTATCTTGTTCTCACCTGTTAGTCCCTTTTAACAAATGAGAAAAAGGAGGCTCAGAAACTTGCTCGAGGTCACCAAAAAACAGCACATCCACTTTGAAGCTTAAACTCTTTCCACTACAGACACAGCTGAAACACAGAAGGAATTAACAGTTTGTTTTTGTATTTCTCATATAAAAGGCTATGTATTACTCTTATCTTGCTTTTCTCTTTTAGCAAAGTTGTGAGGGTAAAGTATTCCCCCACAGGTAAGGCATTTCTTCTCAGGCAAATGTAATAGGCTGGACTGTCTTCATTATACTTTGATTACATTGCAGTTTGTCTTTGGCAAGATCAAACTTAAACTTGCTTCTCACTTGTCTTTTTCTAAATGATAATTGAAAGAGACTAGGAGCTGTGGTGTGCTCTGATGCAGTGGTGGAAGGACATTGAGGAGGAGAGCAAAGGACTCCCTCGGTAGAATTTCAAAGGCATTGATGAGTATTTTTTTATGAAGAAAATAATTGGGAGTCCTTTCCTTTTCTCCATTTTTCTTTTTATTACCCCAGAGAGCCTGTAAGCTGTAGTTGCTGCAAAACACTTTTGACTAGCTAGTCACTCAGGTCTGGGTTGCACTCCAGCCAGATGTCAGGAAGACAAATCTGTGTTTTACAGTCACACAACATGGCTAGATATTTTTAAGATAGCACAGTTCTACCCTTGAATTGTATTCAGAAACTGACAGGGTACTAGAGATCATTTAACTCACTGGTTTTCCAACTTTATTCTTTAAAAAACATTTTTATTGATTTCAGAGACAAAGGGAGAGGGAGAAACACCAATGATGAGAATCATTGACTGGTTGCCTCCTGTATGCCCTTCACTGGGGATCGAGTCCACAACCCGGGCATGTACCTTTGACTGGATTTGAAACCAGGATCCTTCAGTCTGCAAGCCTATGGTATATCCACCAAGCCAAACTGGCTAGGGCTCCAACTTTTTTTATAGCACAAAAACTGTTCAAATTCCTTGACATGATTTAATTTAAAAAAGACATGAGTTCTTTTACAGCATAAAATGTGGGCTAAAATTTTAGGTTGCTGAAAAATTCTTTACCCAAGGAACAATTATCCTCCTATATAATAATAGCCTAATATGCAAATTGTCCCTCTGACCAGGAGTCTGACTGCTTGCTGACATGCTCTGATGGCAGGTGTTGGCGATGTGGAGCTGGCAGAAGGCAGCAGTGGAGGCACTGCTGGCCTTGATGGGCCCAATAAGAGCGGGACAGTGGTGGGATGCTGGAGTAGGTGAGTGGGCAGCACCAGACCAACGCAGGTGCAAGCCAGGGCCCGACTGCCCCGCAGATGGTGACCAGTGGTGGCGGTGAGGAGCGGGGTGGCTGCTTGGCTCCCAGGCACTGAGGGAGCCAGGTGGGGGCCCTGGCCCAGATCAATCACCCTGCAGGCAGGATAGTGGAGTAGGTGAGGGGGTGGCACCAGGCTAAGGCAGGATGCCAGGTGGGGCTGTGAGGCTAGAGGCACAAGCTGGGGCCTGATCCCCACAGGCCACCCTTGCATGAATTCATATACCAAGCTCTAGTTCAATATAAAATGTCAATTATATATGTATATATTTAAAACCTTGAAATTATTACTTGCAAATCCAACAAAAACAAACGCTGCTATGTATATAAGCATAACCAATAGATACAAGACACTGGGGGGAGGGGGCAGGTGAGGGCATATACTGGGGGGTAGAGAAGGCTGGGGGAAGGTAAATAGGGGAGAGACATATGTACTACTATTTGTAATACTTTAAACAATAAAAATAAATAAGTTAAAAAACAAATCTGCTCTGTGCTGCTCCTAGGCTCTCTTCTCAGTCCTTAATGTCTGGAGCTCCCATTTAACAAAGTTTATTTAGCTTACCCTCTCATTTTACAAAGTTATTTAACAAAAACATTTTGTGCAAATACTAGGTATCTAGCACTATATGAAGCTTAGAAAAACACTAGGCCTATAATATGAGTATGCTCTGGTCCATGGCTTGAGGAGAGAGATGATTACAAAACAATATAGTAAAATTTAATTTAACAACAGGACCTGTGATGTTATGGGACCTGGTATCACTGAGTCTCTGAAACTGAGCAAAAGAGCTTGGAGGGCAGTTCACTTGAAAAAAGTATAATCCAGACTAAAGACTGGCGTTTACTCAGGGTAAGTAGCTAGGGGTACATTCTGTAAAGTACAAGTTGTTTTATGCAGGAAATAATACAAGAAGTGAGAAAAGGGCCTATACCACATCTTGATTCTTCAGGAAATCAGGAGTCCTGGAAGGCCTGTAAGTAGGGAAATGAGGTCAAATTTATGCTTTAAACTGCTAACAGGGACTATGAATTCAATGAGACAAGAAGGGAGGTAGGAAGGCCTACCTGTAGCTCTTGGACAGAGTATCAAAAGCAGGAGCATGACTGGATGGATAGCTCAAGTCTGAAGTCTTGGCAAATAGAGTATGATCCTGTATACATAAAAAGGGATGGAGAGAAATATAGGAAAAGGTTAACTTTGCTTAACTCTTGATTTTGGGTTAATTCTTATTAACCCTTTTCTGTACAACCAAACATATTACTTTTCTAACTAGGCAAAAGCAGTTAATTTTTGAACTTTGCTTTCCCTCAATTTTCTTTAAGCTAAATTGACACCATACCCTATATGGAATTTCCTACATTTTCATTTGAAATTGTACTTGGAAACAATACTATGTACTAGTAGCCATTAAAATCATGCCTTCAAAAGAAATATGCATTTATCAGTCTTCTTACATTGAACTTCATGATTTGGTATAATTGGTCCTTTGCAGATACAGCAAGATAGAAAACTCTCTTGGAATTAAACCAGTATTCATGGTACTTCAAGTATTCTCTAGAATGGAGTAATCACAGGCAACCCAATGTGCTCCGTCACGGGTGATGGTAGAAAACAAATGCAAAGCGCAGGGTCTCATTGTCTGACACAGGAGTGTGTTGAGGAGACACACAGGCTTTTGCGACACTGCCTTAGGATGAGCCTTCTCTGAAAACAGGAAAGAAAGGTTGGGTGGTCTTTAATTGAACTCGCTTGCCACAACAATGTATCATAATCTGTATGATTAATATCACCTACTAAATTGATAATGGACTTTTATGAAACATACAAAAAAGCTATCGATGAGCTTTTGCTTTTAATTCACTGGAGAAAAGAGACCCATCATTGTAATATTGACTTATTTCCACTATACTCAAAGCACCTTAAAAGCATCTGAAATTACTGAGGAAAGAAAGCATAGCCTTAACTCCACACAAAGTTTTAAAAATTTGCCTGTATCTGAATGGGTTTATTTCCTCGTAGAGAGAAACTGACTAGATTTCACTCAAGAGACATGTTTGTCTTAGAGATGCTTTCAAAATATAAAACCTGAGCAAAAACTAATTTTTAATCATATAGGTTTTTATGTGAAAATGACTTTTAACTCAGTAAGTTTTGGGAGTGATAAAAAGTGAAATACAGGGAATCAAACCCAAATTATCCAAGAAAAAGTTCCATTTCTCTTTTAAGTGGTTGTCAAAGATGGACAATGTAATTTGAAAATATCAATGTGGTATTTCTCAAACATGCCTGATTATAAGAATTGGCCCCAGTACTTCAAAATAGAGTCTGAGAACTGTTCTTTCGATTCTAGCCCAGTGGGTATAGGTTTGGATTGGAATCCAAGGTTTTGTATTTTTTAGCATTCCAAGTTATTCTAATAATCAAGCAAGTTAGGGAAATAGTAGCTAAGGGGAAAACAACAGCAACAATACAATCACAGCTCTTGTCCTCTTACTCAACACCTGTCCAACACACTGCCTAAAAATGAGAAAAACTCAACTGAAAATGAGGAATTGTCTATACAACATGGTTTATTTTGAGTCCAAAACACAAAATTATTCATTTTTCTTAACATATTATATAATTTTCACTGCATGAATATGTAGGTTTTCTGTATTCACAAGTATTTATTTCTGAACTTCAGGCTCAAATGTTTCACATATATATGAATATGTGTATTCATATATATTCATATTTTATATAAATACAGAAGACAAATACTTTAACAAATCTGTTTAGAAAATATTTTACATAAAAACACACAAAGCTAGCATTCTTCATCTTTACAACCAGTCTTCAGCTAAGATTTGGCTGAAGTCCATCATTTTCTACAAAACATTCCAAGACTTAATATGATAGAATGTGGTACTTAACATCATTGATAGGTTCTGCAACTTTAAATGACATATAATGAAATCAGTTTTATCATAGACTAATTTATATAAATACAAGTTTCTACAGCATCTCAACCTTATAATGAAAACAATGTTATTCGAGGACCTGTCGTATTTTACATGTTAGCTTATTGTTGCAATTAAAGTTCCCCTTTCTTTGATGGCTTCTGAATTTATCATACTCATAACGCAATAGACTTCTGTAACTCATGACTTACAAAATTTGTTTTTGGTGTAATTTATCCCCAATCAAGAACCAAATAGTCATGATGAAATCACATATCTGACATATAAGAGTTTTTTCAAACTAACACAGAAGCATTTAATACCTATTGTTATAATACCCTCATTGCTTTGTGTCCAATAACAACCACCTGGAGGCTGTTACTTCTAGTATTAGTTGGCATCAAAATATAAATAAAATGTACATTTTTTATATATCAATTCTTACCTGAATAATCTCAGATTTCTTGAGAGTGTTCCACAAAGTGGAATTTCTTCCTAAAGTTACAGTGAATGTGGTTCAATGTGTACAACTTGGTTAACCAGTCTTTGCTTTTTCATTTCCAAGATTTTTCCTCATCTTGAATCAAATGCACAATATTAACTACCACATAATGCACTGGGTTACAGTTAGTATATAAAGTCCAACAAGTTTATTTTGGTTTATTTTACATGCTTTATTAAAACAGTACTGATATTTACATATCTGCAGAGTCCCTCCCAAGGCGCTCTCACACATTAAGACACACCCATACAACATCCATACTACGGCCCCGTGGACCCACACTAGTGAGCTGTGAGGGTCAGAGTCCTAAAATTAGGGAGCTGTTGGGGGATAGAGTTGTTGATTTGGTTTTCAATTTTTTTGAAAAAAGCATGGGGAATGCATTTGGCCATTAAAATGCTAATTAAGTTTGTGTATATTAACATATGGCAGTAACACTGAATATTCCTTTTACATTCTATTTACACAGAATGACAAGGTTTTGCGGTCAACAGAAGATTCCAACTTCGGTCTCAATGCTGCTTGTAGTGACTTCTGAATTCACATAGGGGCTTTCCCTAAAAATAATTCAAGTCTATGTAAGTGAAATAAGGCACAAGTAATATTGATTTGATCTACTTGAAGGGAAGGGATGAAAACTAGTTTCAAATGATCTTACTGTTGGGGTCCTTTAACTTAAAATCCACTTGAAATCCTGTCTCCTAATATGCAAAGATTTCTTAGTAATGAAGTTTTTTTTTTATTTTTCCCTTTTCCCTGACAAAACCCAAAAATAAAAGTTTGGGAATTCACATTTGCATGTTTCAGTAGCCTAAACCAGTGGTCGCTAACCAGTGGTCTGCCAAGGTCCGAAAGGTTGGAGATGGCTGGTCTAAACTATTCAAATTGATATGCACCCCGCCTTCTGCCCAGGTCTCCTCCCTCCCTCATTACCAAAACAAAAGCACAGCAAAGGAAATAGGAATCCCTTGTTGTTTTTGAGATTTGTATACTTAAGTAGCAAATACATATCTGGTTGTCTTTGATTTTTTAAAAATAAGAAAAGCAAACTTGTAACTTTCTTGCTCTATAAAAAATAATTCCTGTCTCCTTTTCAGGATGATGAAGCCCCAACCAGACATTACAAACAACTGTAACAAATGAGTTTGGCAGCATAAATAATATCTAGTTTTCAAAACTTGATAGTGAGATTCATTTAGCTTGTACACAATCTGTTGAATGTTTTTTGCAGCAGGTGAACCAAACCCAAAGACACTGGACATTCTGTGAAAGGGAGTAAGAATCGCAGTTCTGAAGGCCCCTGACTTAAGTTGTTTACAAAGTTCAATCCTGTTTATTGTGATCCTTGGTATCTTCTTCATCTGTATATTCTGACGGTTCTTCTCCTGGTTTTAGCAGTCTGCCTACATAATCATATTTTTCTGAAAGACATCAAAAGAAAATCAGAAGCAATAAAATGTTTCACTATTCCATTGTACAGCATAGAAGGTCCTAGCCTCTTCAGGAATGATATAGAATAAGCTACATTTTTCCTACTGCTCACTTTGGCTGGTCTTTGTACTCATGTAAGGCTTGAATAAAAGAAAACAGGATTAGGGAATGTATGAAGCTTGGGAATTGTGCTTTGCAGGACAGTGCCCCATACTACCACTTTGTAATTAAGAACACTGTATCAGAATCACTTAAGAGAGTTTTAAAAATATATATGTAGGTCCAGAGCCCATCTTGGAACTACTTATCCCAGGCTGTTGGGTTAGGACTGGAGAGAAATATGTAGTCTTAATCTGGTCTAACTCTATTGGGTACTGTGGGTCTTAGAATAGTTCTTTAAATCTTAATAGCCCAAAATATAAAGAAACACGTTGGCAACGTAGGGAGATTTTCAAGTTATTTAAAATCTATAAGTATATTAGGGTTTATATTGAACTGAGATGAAATAAAAATATACAATTCTTTTTTCTATTAAATTCTCTTCTTACATCTGTTCCATTACTTTTTTTTGTTTTTTAAATTCTCACCCAAGGATATTTTTCCATTGATTTTAGAGAGAGTGGAAGAGAGGGAAAGACAGAGAGAAACACTGATGTAAGGGAAACACATCAATTGGTTGCCTCTTACACTCGCCCTTACCTGGGCCCAGGCCTGGTAGGAGCTTGCAACCGATGTACATGTCCTTGACTGGAATCGAACCTGGGACCCTTAGGTCCACAGGCCGATGCTCTATCCACTGAGCCAAACTGGCTAGGGCTACATTACTTGTTTTTATGTCACCAGGTGTTTCATGTAGAACATTGCTGTGTCCGAGTTGATACACAGTAATTTCTTGGTTAGGAATTTGAACCTATGTTAACTGAATTAACTCACAAACCAAGAGGATAACATAGGACTGCTTTATTCAATAGAACTGGTACAAGTGCCAAGAAGCTACAAGAACTGTTCCAAGGGATCCAAAGGTCACCTAGGTCCAAAGAGTCACATAAGTGGTAATAATTGATGTTGCGAAGGTATAAGGAGAAATGAGATTTTCCCCATATAGTTTGATGGTAAGATTGAAAAAAATAACTTAGAATAAATTATAAAAATAATATTAGTAATCAGTTCAGTTTTAATATAAGCCTGTATATTTTTTTAAAACTATGTACTAATAAACAAGCCTTATACCATTCAAGGTATTACAATTTTTGTTAGACTTATAGTTTGTAACAAGTCAGTGTTTAAATATGGACTTTATAAATCACATGTAACAATCATATTGCTCTATCAAATAATGATAGTGATGAAAACATATGGGATCCTTGGGCTTCTAAAGAATATGAAATAATATTCACTTTCTTTGGCCAAAGACTGAGAATTTCCAAAGAACCCCAAAAAATGAAGGTACCTTTAAACTGCATTTCCCATTCTCGGACACTTTCCATTTGTACAGCATTCAAATCTGACAGATCATCATATTCATCTTTAAGTGCATCTTTATCTAGGCAAAATGTCGCCAATCCTCTGGAGGCATCCCTACCAGCAAATATTCCATATGGACCCGCTGCGGGGGGGGGAAAAAGAAATTATATTTAGATAGCCTAACAATATTTTAAAGTTTCTCAAAGGAAAAAGTCAAAGAAAAGAGAGTTCATAATGACTCATATTTGGTAACACCTCTAACATGCACAGATTCTAAGATAGGATGAGAAGAAATTTCTTGGAATCTGCCTTTTGACCAAAGTAAAGCCTTTCAACTGAAAATGGAAACCTTAAATTTCAATTATTTCATATACTCAAAACTTGTATTCAATGATGAAGACAGTGTGTGCTAGGGGGAGAATAGATTATCTCAGCAATTAGGTTTGGAAGCTAGTTGGCTTCCAAATGATGCTTTATTGATTGTTATTAATTGTGGCATCTAAAAATAACTGACAAAACATCCACTGGTTAAGAACTATGTAAAGACTCAAGTGATTGTGAGTCTAAAACATTTTTTTCTTCTTCTACCCAATGTAGGTTGAAATTCTATGAGGACAGAGACTGAATCATCTTTATATCCTCACTGACTACTTCAGTGCCCAGTCCATGTGTGATGTTCAACAACCCTTTGCTAAATAAATGGCCTAATCAGAAATATGACTCATTTTCAAAATAAATTATCACCCAATTACTATAATACACTCATAATTATCTATATAAACTATGAAAAGTTATTAAAGAAAATAATGGTTTTCATTTACCATGACTTTTGGAAAACAGTAGCTTTATAAAGAACAGTTCTTCTGATTGACACAAAATTATTATCATTTTGTCTAAGGAATTAGGAACCACCCACTCTAAGGAGGAATGGCATGATTTATATGCTGATGGAGTGAGCCATTCTCAAAGTATGTCCTTGAGAGCAAAAACTATCTTACTCATCTTTGTATCCTCAATGCCTAGCATAGTGCCTTGCATGAAGTAGGAACATGATACATTTCTTTCAAATGAATTAGTTTCAATTTCAAATAAGAAGAATCTAGCTTTTGCCCCTTTAAACAGATTCATTTATGGTAAGAAAGTCTACACCTACTGTAAGTATAGATTAAAAAAAGAGATCAGTCATTTAAAAATAAATAACTACCTAATTTTCTATATCAAGAAATTGGTTAAATAAATATTAGTATGTTAACTTAATGCAGGATAAAGCTAACAAGGAGAATGAGGTAACTATATGTACAGACATAGAAGTCTATGATATATTAACTGAAATATGCAATTCAGAAGAACATACAGATATATGTAAATATATATATACAACAGGCCTGATGCATGAAATTCGTGCAAGGGATTCGGCCCTTGCAGCCCCGGCAGCCTTGGCCTTCACAGCCCTAGCTTTATCCGGAAGGTTGTTCTGCTATTTGATCTAATTAGCATATTAGCCTGTTATCACATAGGACTAGAGGCCCAATGCATGAAATTTGTACATGGCTAGAGTCCCTAGGCCCGGTCGACGATTAGAGCCAATCTGTGGGGCAAATGGCAGGGCAATCAGGGGGCACCCCCTGGCACCCGTGTTGGCCAGCCTGGTTCTGTCTGTTCACTAGCCCTGCCTCCCACCTCCAGTCACCTCCCTCAGTAGGGCGACCAGTGAGGTGATTGGGGGGCTCCTGCTGGCACCCACCTTGGCTGGCCTGGGGCTCTGCATTGAGTGTGTGCCCCCTGATGGTCAGTGCATGTCATATCAATTGGCCGTTTTGCTGTTCAGTCGATTTGCTTATTAGATTTTTATTAGATAGGATTATGATTCACTCTGAATTAAAGAATATACATGTATGCACACTTTAAACTCCGTATATGCAGGGAAAACACCAAGAAGAATATAGACCAAACACTTAACAGTGGCAATATTTCTGGGGAATGGAGAAGAAATCTTTACTTCATATAATTGGTAAGGTCTGGCTATTGAAAAATTTATTTCAAAAATAATCTTTCAAGAGTTTTCAGTCTTTATGTTAGGTTTCAGACATTTACATTTAAAATGTTGTTTTAAGAATTGCATACTAATAAATAAGATTTCTAAAATATGTAATTAAAAAAATACCTTTCCTGAGACTGTAAATAATGATCCATACATGACAGAGGTAATTTAGAGAAAATAATTTTAAAACCAGAATTACTGCTTTAACAAAAGAACAGAGTGATCAGTAAGAGAGCTCTCATCCAGTTAACTGAATAAAGTATTTTCTAATGGGAAGTAAACAAGTAGAAAAAACTGGAAATTCCTTGATTTTTAAATTAGCAGAATAATGATTATACCTACATTCACACTGGAAATATTTAGAAAATTAAATGTTATGAGTCAGAAAAGCATTTTTACCTTTTAGATAATTCAAAATTTTAAATAGACAAAAATCTAAACATTACTTTGGATGATAGAAATTACTGCACCATAAAGAATATAAGAAACTCATTGTCTGAAAAGTTTACTATATGGACCTAAAAGTGGTTCTTAGCAATAATATTTAAAAGTAGCATTATTAGGTATTGACACATTAATATGAAAATAAAGGTGATACTTCCAGTAAAGTACTGTATTTTTTATCATGCTTCCCGCATTCTTAAGTATTTTTTATTTTGCTACTTAACATTAGATATATCACAATTATCATGTTATAGTTATATACTTTCCCACTGAATTTATTTAATCATTCTATTATATCAAAATGAAAGAGAATTAACAAAAAAGCTATAGACACTAACAACTTTCCTTAGCATTTTGTTATAGTATTTACCTCCCTAGCCTGTAAGTCAGTCAGTCTACTTAGGGCACTTAGAGTATAAACCTTAAAATACATCTAAGTGGAAAAAAAAAAAAAAAAAAAAAGAAAGAAAGAAAGAAAAAGAAAAGCCAGCCCTAGCTGGCTTGGCTCAGTGGATAGAGTATCAGCCTGTGGAATGAAGGGTCCCAGGTTCCAGTCCGGTCGGGGGCGTGTGCCTTAGTTGCGGGCACATTCCAGGTAGGGAGTGTGTAGGAGGCAGCTGATCAATGTTTCTCTCTCATTGATATTTCTGCCTCTCTATCCCTCTACCTTCCTCTCTCTGAAAGGTAAAAAAAAAAAAAAAAAAAAAAAAGCTAAATCCTTATTTTATACATGCAAACAAAATAAAATCCAAATGGAACTAAACAAACAAACAAACAAACAAACAAAAAACCCAAAACCAGCCCTAGCCAGTTTGGCTCAGTATAGTGTCGGCCAATGGATGGAAGGGTCCCAGGTTTGATTCCGGATTGCAGTCAAGGGCACATGTCTGGCTTATGGGCTCAGGCAGGAAGCAGCGATCAATGATTCTCTCTCATCGTTCATGCTTCTATCTTTCTTTCCCTCTCCCTTACATTTTTTATAAGGAGGTGAAAAATAGGCATTTTCCTGGAAGTCTACATTGGGCCAACTTCTCTGTAGGGCAATTTAGAAATAGTTACCCAATTAGCAACATCGATACCTTAAAAATCAGGAATCTTACTTCTAGGAATTGATTTTATAGATAATTATAATTTTACTCACATGGATAAAATGACATGTACTGTAATATCTATAGCAGCACCATACAATAACGAGATTAAAAACAATTTGTTCATTAATAGTAGACTGTTAAGCCCAACCAGCATGGCTCAGCGGTTGAATATCAACTTTTGAACTAGGAGGTCTAGGCTCGATTCCCAGTTGGGGCACATGTCCAGGTGGCAGGCTTGATCCCCAGTGGGGGCGTGCAGAAGGCAGCTGATCTCTCCCTCTCTGAAAGCAATAAAAATATTTAAAGAAGAACATTAAAAAATAGTAGACTGTTAAGGTACAATATATTCATTATGCATATATTTAAAATTATGCATATTATTTTAAATATAAGATGGCTCTCTTTATACTGATATGAAAGGCTGTAAAGATATTAAAATGTTGTTAAAGGTTTGTATAGTATGCTACAATTAATGTGGAGAAGAAAAGTACAAATCCACATGCTTCCACTTGCAGAGAGCACTCTAGAACAATATTCAAACTGGTTTCTCACTTCTGAGAGTGGAATATGGTGGGTGGGGTTATGGGAAGGAGACTTATTTTTCACTATATACCTTTTAAATGTTCTGTCTTGAGCATACATTACCTAATCAAAAATACTGTTTTGTTTTCCATTAGGCTTTATTTTGAAAAATACCTCAAATCATTCTATAGTTAAGATTTCCACAACCCAGGGCTCATGGAACATCACTGAAAATACCCCAAGAAACAAAAAGATACTGATTGCTGAAGGAAAGTTTACAATGAAAATTATAAACTACATGAAGAAACACCATGGAGGAGTGAGTACATTTAACAGATGTGAGAACTGGCATCCAAAGAATAATAGAAGCAGTTTAAAGAACAATAGTATGTTTGCTTAACATTATTAAGAAATTAAGAGATAGATCAAAAGGAAAGATTACCTGATATGATGGAAAGAATGAAAAGATAATGTATATCTCAGCTCCAGAGGAAGGACTAAAGAGAATTCGAGAAGCAATAATTGAAAAAAATAATGGGCTCACATTTTCTAAAACAAATGAAAGGTACACATTTTCAGATTTTTAGTAGTCTGAAATAAATAAAACTGCTGCCTAGACAAACCCTAGTGAAAGAGAACTCCAAAACCAAACAGAAGGCCTTGTAGCTCAGTAGGTTAGAGCCCTGTCCAGTTATGCCAAGGTTGTGGGTATGATCCCCACCCCCCGCCCCTTCCACCCGATTCCCCACTCTGGGCAAAACACAAGAATCAATCAACAAATACATACAGAACTGGAACATGTTTCTTTCTCTCATCCTTTGTCTCTCTCTCTTCCCTTTCCCCTTTCTAAAATCAATTTTTAAAAAAAGCACACAAAGGGGAAAATGTCTCAACTACATCAAGTTCTACTTAATGTTATCCATAGGTTCTTGGAAACTGTGACTCTAAGTGAAATGATGTACAACAAAACCAATTTTATCATAATTTAACTGACATAAGCAAGAGTTAAGTTTCTATGACATATTTCTAGTCAGGAAAACATCACCGAATTTCTAAATAAAGACTCAACCACTTGTAATATTAAACACTGAAATAAATGTGAGCTACATGTAATTTAAGAAAGATAAATAAAACAAGAGAATTCTTTTCAACAAAACTGTTGGACTTGTGACCCATTCATCATAGGACTGCTCACACCCACACTCACTCAGACCAGCACAATGAAGACACACCAATTCATCTAACATGCATATCTTTGGGATGTAAGAAGAAACCAGAGTCGCTAGAGAAAACCCATGGGGAAAATACGCAAACTCCACAAACAAGTTTTTTTCTTGTTTGAACAAAATAGTTATTTGAGGACCTGCTATACAACCAAAAGGAAAAGACATATTAAAGGAATGAAAAACAAACCAAAAGTAGACATAAAGAGAAATAGAAGATAGTGGCATTAATATCACTTAAGATTTTAGGTACAATATCTACAATTATACTATCATTCCAGAGTGAGGAAAGATAGAAACAGAATTTTGTTTTCTAGCAATGAAATAACTATAGGATATACTTCATTAAAATGAAAACTGAACCCTGAAGAAATAAGATGCAACAGACAGCAGTAAATAAAGAAAATTACTACAATGACTACTGATAAAAAGGCAATAGTAATTTAACCATTTGAAGGTGAAGTTTAAAAAAATACAGTGGAACTAAGAGTCTAATATCAGTAACACTAAGCCGGACCAGCATAGCTCAGTGGTTAAGCATTGACATATGAACCAGGAGGTCACTGTTTGATACCTGGTCAAGGCACATGGCCCAAGTTGTCAATCCCCACTGTAGAACATGGAGGAGGCAGCCAATCAATGGTTTTCTCTCATCCTTGATGTTTTTCTCTCTCTCCCTTCCACTGAAATTAACAACAACAACAACCAAACAAACAAACAAAAACACATTTAAAAAAGAAAATAGGCTTGGAGAAAGATCAGAGTTAAAGCTTTGTCATGAGGGCCATGGCATATGCCTATATACTACAAAATTTCATTTGTATACATGGTAGTTGTGTAGTTATTAAGAAATATTCTGTCAAATGCCAGTTAAGTGTCTTAAAGAGAGAGGTTTTTTTCCTAATTCACATAAAAATGTTTGGCTAAAATTCTTATCTTGTTCAGAAGAATAGTGTTTCTAGCAAAAACTTAAGGAAATCACCAAAGAACAGAAATAGAATGCATCCAAATCAGTAGAGGAGAAAAAGTGAAATAATTTTTAAAAATTGGTTTGAGAAGGACAAAAGGTAGGAAAAAGAGGCAAAGAAAAGTATGACAAAGAGAAATAAGTAAATAAAATGGCAAAAATGAATCTATTTATTGTGTAATGACTACACAAATAGTGATTAAACTATGAGACATAGTGTTAAAAAAAGACATTATGTTGATAACAGATTCAGTGAAAAAAATCCAGCTATTGGTTATTTGTAAGTGAAAAATAAACATAACACAGATTGATTAAAAATAAAAGGATGGATAAAGAAACAATGATGGGATGGTAATACCAATCAAATAAAGGCTGAAGTCAAATCTGAGAACTAGTAAGTAGGACTGTAAAATACAGGCAACTCCTTCTTAGTATTTAAAAATGGAGCTGAAATCCTGTATTTAAAATCTTGAGACAGGATGCAGGTTCTAAGAGTATAGCAGTTATTTAGTGATGACTCTCATGGGTATGGGGTGGAAGCTGGAGTGGGCTATGTCATGGATTGAAAGAACTACTAAAAGAATGTGAATGGCTATCTCTAGATGTTACTAAATTGACTCTTCCAGCTCTAATAGCATCTTCTGCCCTTATACCTGCTTTAAGCTATCTTTTTATACTTTGCAACTAGTGGCCTGATGCACGAATGAAGATTTGTGCAAGAATGGACCTTCGTTCTTCAGGCTGCTGGCACTGCCTTCGCTCTGGCCAGAGCAGCCTTTCGACTATGGCCCAGAGACTCCTTTTTGCCTTCCCTCGCTGTCCAGAGGCCCGGAGCCCATGATCGGCTGGGGTGGTGCTGAACGAGTCTGGGGTGGTGCTGAACGAGTCGTGTGGATGGCAACTGGCAAGGACACAAGTGTGTCCGCCTTTTACCCCCTCCTCCCCCAGCCGGCAAATTAACCCCATCATCTTTGTTGGGTTAATTTGCATACTCATCCCTGATTGGTTTGGGTGTCTCGAAGGTGTGGTCAATTAGCATGTCACTCTTTTATTAGGTAGATACTAGTATTTAACATAAATACAATTCCCTCAAATGTTGAACTCAGCAGTGCCAACCAAGTAGGCACTACAGAAAAAACTAGTATGTATACATTTGAACAGACTATTAAAATTCATCAGAAAACTAAGCTGATCCTTTTATTTTACAGGTAAATAATGGATGTGAATGGACTTTAAACCCTAACAACAGACCCAGTTGGCTTCGAAACAAGAAGCTGGGATGAGAGTGGGGTGGTGTCAATTAACACATCCATGAAGGAATAGGTCAGGTTGGACTTAGTCTGTATGTTACCACTGCAGTTTTGTAAACTGTAAGTGAACATGTTGAAGATAAAGCTCAAAAAAACAACACAAAAACCACTTAAAAGGCACATGTGTTCCTTTCTCCAACCTCCCAAATATTAGACATCTCATCAGGTACTTCTTATGTATGACTTTTTTTTTTTTCAGTGTAATTTAAAAGTTAAGTTGAAGAAAATAGTGTTGGTATATATCAAAATACTCTACATGGAATAAGGGGAAGCAATATACCTACATTTCAGAAATGTGGGGTAAACAATTAGAAAGGTAAATTGTAAAATCTCTTGCCATATTAAAAAATAAAAACATTGTTTTTAGTAGAGTTCCATTGCAGTAATATTAAATCATTTAAAATTATACTATCTGTTTGAATCTTCCTAATCTATTGACTCTGGAAACCTGTGAAATTATGTTGTGATACAATGGGAGAGGATGGCTTGTGAAGCCAGTTCACTGGATTTGATTTCTAGCTCTGCCATTTACTAAATACGTATATGGGCAAAACTTCTTGGAGTTTATTTCCACATTTGTAAAATGAGAATATCTTCAGAGATGGAAATACCTTATGGATTTCACTGTTCAATGATAGCCCTGTGGCTACTGGGCACCTGAAATGTGGCTAGTGAGAGTGAGGAACTCAATTCAAAATTACATTTAATCTAATTAATTTTTAAAAGCTGTTGCTTGTGGCTATCATATTGGATAGTACAACGGAAAGCCATGAAAGTGTGTTTGAGGCTTTAAATGGGAACTAGGAGAGGGTATAAAAAAACAGCAGTAAGGTAGATTCTCTACAAGTTTATCCCAAAAAGCAATTTACCTGAAATAGTGTAGATAGCCTTGGTGGTGAAATATACCTGTATTTCAATGCTATGTCTGTGTGAGCGTAACAAATTTACCCAAATACTGAAGAACAGGAACACCTACTAACCTCTCTGAGGCATTGTGCAGATGACCAATTAATGGATCCGATATAGTAGGTGCTTAACAAATCTGGTTTTTCTTTCTACTGCCACATTTCATTTTCTCACATAACCACTTTCTTCACATGCTGGCCAAGTGCTTGAACTGTTACTAAATTTAATATTGACAAATGTAGTTAATGCCAACTGTTTGCCAACATGAGCGTATCCACTAAACTGTCATTATTTAATTTTTAAAAGAATTTGAACTTTAAAAATGACCAAAAATGTATCCTCAACATAGAAAAAGAAAATATTCTTTAACTCTAAAACCATTATTATAAAATGGAAGTAGGAATTGCCTAGGTATGGCATAAAAACTAGGCTTTCTGGCACCCCTAGCTCATTCTTTTAAGCTATTAAGATTCTCAGATAAGGATTACTGCTTCTAAATTATTCTGCTACAAAACTGCTTAATTGATTTAAGGATGAAAATAAAAATTTAAACCAAAACAGAACTTATATATGATACATAGACATTTGGCTATAAAATTTTTGCAAAGTGTTACATCTTTTACATATTCCAAGCCTGTAAGATGAGACAGCTACCTTTAAGGTTCCTTTCAATAATAAAATATTCCTAATATCTCTATTAGGTTGTTGATAAATAAATACCTAGAATAAAATAATTGTCTATCATTCTTAAGCTAGGAATTGGTGGAAGCTATCCTAGAACTGACTTTCTAGGCTGTTATCTGAGGAGTCCCCTCACTGCTCAAGCCACACGAAGGCTATCTACATTACACCTATGACTCTTATCTTAATTTTTATTTCAGTTGCAGAACATTTGCCGCTGGAGGCTGCCAAACTGTGTCTATGACTGTCCCTCTTAGCTATTTTCAGATAGTGGCAAGGCATAATGTGTGAGGACAAATAGGCTTATTTGCACTAAAACTTTGGTTGCTTCACTGTCAGTGTAGACAAGGGCGACAAAGGCAGATCTTTTAGTTTGGTAAGCTCCATATTAAAAATCTAAACCTGAACACAATTTCTAACCACTGAATACACATTTTAATATCAATGAGGAAAAAACTTTAGGTACAAAATATGGTGTAAATCTTGACTAAAAAAAAATTAAGGACTAATTTGGTCTGTGCATCTAAATACTGTACTTTGGCCCTATTTTCTTGTCTCACATGCTCTAAAGTAAATAACAAAAAGTACTAACCATTTCAACTGTTTTTCATATTCATGTAAGTAGAAGCAAATACTTGACAAGCTATCTGCAACAGTACGGCTGAATGTAGACATACACAAAAATACAAGCAACTAAGAAATAAGTTTGATACATAAAATCTCTCCAATTTCTTCTCTCTATTTTAATTAACAAACAACACACCAAAACACTTCTTTTCCAGCCACAAAGCACTGAAATCGTAAGTATTTATTAGCAGGAGTCAATAAATCTCACGCACCAAAAGAATGAATCAAATAGGAAACCAACTAGTCTTTAAGACTTGCCAACCTCCTTGACTTCAAGGCTTGTATGTACTCTTTTTGAACTCACTAGGTCTCTAATTTCATTACTACACTTTTATTGTCACTTTTTATGAAGTTTAGAATTAATTACTACACAGCCGGGATGTACAATGTTGCTCAATTTCATGGTACACCAACAGGATCCAACTGAAGCTTACTGGCATAATCTGAAGTGTAAGCTATAACTACACAGTAAAAGAAGGGCTTCTACACCAACTATCCTACACACACGGTTCTCTGAAAGCAAAGTTCTAAATACGTTTAACTTGTAGGACTGGTGCATGAGAGATAATGAATTTATAGCTTTTTTAACGTTTCTTTCTCTTCTGTGAAACCACAGTAAGTCATTATCAACGTGTATTTGAATACTTGCTTTCGTGCTACAAAAAGAGAGAGAAAGAGGGAGGGAGGGAGGGAGAGAGAGAGAGAGAACACGAACATATCAGACTGACATGCCCGCTGGGTGTATGAGCTCCACCCCCAAAACTCTAGGCGAATACCCTTGCTAGTCTTAAGATCTTCATTCTGGTCTTCCCTCATTCCACATACATTGTTAATCTTGGAAAGAATCTCCATACAAAAACTGTGTTGTTGTTTTTTTTTTTCTTAAAAAGTCTGAGGGGTTGCTTATATGCCCAGATTTCACAGACAACATACAGGGCTGGGACTTGGAACTACGTGTACTATAAAATGTGGCCTTCTGGAGAGGAGTAGTGGGGAGAGGGAGATCAGTGGCAAAAAGAGCAGAGAGAGAGAGAAAAGCTGTGAACTTCAGGGCCTCGAATTTCAGGTCCACCCTTTAGGAATCTCCCCTGCCTGCCGCCCCCACCCATCCCAGGAGTCAGAGAGCTCCGCAAAGCTTGAGGGGGTCAGGCGTGACTGGCGACAACCAAAGGGATTTTGAAAAACTCAGCCCAAGAAAAGGCGGCGAGTAGAAAAGAGATGGGATTACGAAGAAAGCTGAGCGCTGCTTCCTGGGGCAGCACGGGGGCCCCCGACTTCAGGGGACAGGTTGGCGGTGCCGCGGCTGGGGGCGTGCGCGGGGCGGGCCGTCCCAGGTGCGGCAGCGGAGGCCAAGCGGAGGGGCAGACTTCGAGGAGGCTGGGGTCCGGACCGGGCCAGCTCACCCGGGGCCCAGGGCCCTCCCCGTCCGAAGGGGGCAGCGCTGGAGGTTCAGGGGGTCCTCCCCTGCCCTGCCAGCGCCTCCTTACCAGGGCCGTAGAACTTGCTGCCTTTGGTCACGTCGAAGACTTTCCCATTGACCGCGAGCAGGATGCGCGGGGTGCGGGACCCGTCGTATTGGCGCAGCTGCTCCAAGCTGAAGTCGCGCTTTTTCATGCGCGGCAAAGCGGCTGCGGGGCTCTCCTCGCCTGACCCGGCCCCGGCGCCCAGACCCCGCCGACCCCAGCGCACCCATAGCCGGTAGGCCCCCAGCAGCACCAGCGCCACCAGCGCCACGTTCAGCAGCATCTCCCCGCCCCCCGTCAGAAGCGCCAACGCCGCTGCCGCCCAGCCGCCCCCTTCCGCTGTCGCTCCCGCGCTGCCGGGGCTCCCGCTACTGCCTTCGCCTCGGCTCTCACTGCCACTCCCCAGGGTGCCTAGCTTCACGTCCCCATCACCCGCCGCCATCACTGCCCGCCAGCGCCTGCCTCCTCGTCCCCGCCCCCTGCCCTCCCCCAACCTCGGCCCGCCCCGCCCACCTGGCCTCCCAGCCAATAACGTGGGGCAGGGGGCGGGGCCATGCCGGCTTCCGATTGGGTGTTGACGGGGTAACGTTGTCTAGGATCTCCCTCCCCTCCCCTTTTTTGCTGGCCGCGCTCGCGTGCAACGCCCCACCCACCTCGCCCCACACTTCCCGGCTGTCTGAAGTAGAAGAGGGGGGCTGGACCGTAGAAAATAGGTAGTGCCGGCCGCGCGCGCGCATGGGCGGGGCGAGGCCACGGTGCGTGCGCAGGTGCCAGAGCGCCACGCGCTCCCCATTCCTCTGCACGCTCTTTCGGGAGGCACGCCCCGCCCAATTCCCGTGTGCGCGTGCGCCCGGGAAACGCTTCCTTTCCCCGCCCTCGCAGGCGCCTGCGAGGGCCCGCCTGTTTGCTGGCGCTCCGCCCGGGAGCTTCACGTGCTCCGAAGCGGCCGCCGCCGCGGGGCCCTGCCGGGGGCGCCTTTCAAAGGGCGCGGGCTGGTGGCTTGTGGGAGGTCGCGACAGTCTTAACTGCTGGCACCGACTGGTGAGGGACCGCCCTCTCCCCAGGGGGCTGTCGCGCCCGCCCGGAAGCCGGGAATCGGGGCCCCGCAAAGCTGCCGCCCAGGAGTTTTGGCGACGCGCTGGTCTCCCTGGCGCGGAGAGGGCACGGAGCCCGCCCCGGAGGGCTGGGCGCCCAGCCCTGGCGCGCGCCGCCACTCCCTGGTGTTTTGGGTCAAGGGTGCTGCGGTGGAATTTTCTCTCTCAGGTGTTAGACCAGCGGTTCTCTACCTGTGGGGTCGTGACCCACGTAGCGGGGTCCCCTAAGACGGCGGCACCGGAAAACAACAGATATTTACGTTACGACTCATCACGGTAGCAAAATTACAGCGATGCAGTAGCTGTAAGGAAAATAATGTTGTGGTTGGCGGTTCCCACAACATGAGGAGCTGGAGGGGAGGGCCGCGGCGTTAGAAAGGTGGAGGACCAGTGCTGTTAGACCAAAGGTGTCGTTATCCCTTCAGTGACACATAAGGTGGCGGGCAAGTGCGTAAGATGAAATGGCCCTTCCAGAGTTTTGGTCTCTCGAGTCCTTAAAGTTCCGGCCTTCAATGCCACCGCTGCAGCCTCCTTACCGGCCCCTCGACTCCTGCGCCCTCGGTTCGCCGGGCGCGCTGGCTCCCAGGTCCTGGTCCGTTTCCTCTGCGTCGCTGAGCCACCCACTCTCACCCCCCACCCCCCACTCCCCACGCCCCGCGCCCCACCCCGGGCCGCGCCCTTCAGGTGTGAGGAACGAGTGGAGAAGCTGTGTGTGTGGAGGGAGGAGCCCGCGTTTTCCTTCAGCCCGAGGAACCCACGGGATGGAGGGGAGAGAGCCGGGCCCGCAGTGGGGCCGGGTGACGGGCGGGAGCTAGAGAAACAGCAGGAGGTCCCTTCTGGTCTTAAGGAGGGAGGCGGAGCCACGTCTGGAAAAGGAGGCTTGACCTCATAGTGCGTTTGGGAGGAGACACTGAAGATGGTGAAAGGGCAAAGGACGGGATCAAAACTTCCCCAGAGAGATCTGCCGGTGTGAGAAAGCAGCCAAAGAAAAAAAATATATATATATATAAATTTATGTATATATGTATATTTTATATGTATATGTATATTTTATATGTATATGTATATTTTATATGTATAT
>JAAGEH010000293.1:15076172-15230460 GCA_011751065.1 Lasiurus cinereus
TAATATAATTTGGGGTATCATGAAATATTCTATTGGCTTTTTTTTTCAGTCATTTAAAAATGTAACCCCTCCCACCCCCCTTTTTTTTTTTTCTTTCTTGGAAGTATAAAAGTAAAAATAGCCCACGGGTTATAGTTTGCTGATCCCTGTTTTAGAGGTATTTTCTTGAAGCAGAGTGAACAGGATTTAATTGGGAATAAGTAAGTGACCCTATAATGTAAACTCATCCAATCTGTAACATTTTTTGGAAGTGAAAGAGGGCAGTATTAATTACACTGGGAGAACAGAAGTAAAATCACATTGTTATCCCAAGCAAATCTGAATGAGCGGTCATCCTAATATTAAGGTTAAGAGGTCAAAACTGACTCAGAACTTGGTCAAAGGAAGTGGAGAAGCCAATGATGGAAATAGGGAGATTGGGAAGAAACTGCTTTGGGGGAAGAGATGGCTGTAGTACTCCTAAGTGTCATACAGTAGGACAGTGTCAACCGGCAGAAAGAAACCACTCCACAGTTTATAACAGGCCACTCCTTATATCTTACGGACAAGAACTGAGTCGCTAGCTGTTCTCTAAAGCACTAACTGACAAAGAGCATGGGACCGCCATGATTGGTTAGTATTTACCTGGCTTTTGGCAGTTCTTACGCAGGACTGTGGCTTGCATTGCCGGACCTTTAGCATCAATGGTTCTCTTCCCACTAAATGCCAGTAATGTACCTGAGGTATTATGACACCAAAAAACAAACAAACAAACAAACAAAACCCTACTGCCCCTTCACCCCATACACACTCCCCATAGAGATGTACTAGTTGAGAACCACTGGCTTAGACCAAACAGGATTTACTTTGGAGATGAATTATGAGTTTTTAGGTTTCTTTTCCTTGATTGGTTTGGAGGGAAGAGAGGAATTAAGCAGTATGATTCTGTTCTCAAGGAAGTAAGTAGGGTGGGGAATGTTGGGTAGGTAACAAATAACTGCCATGGGAGGTAAAAAATTAAATGTGTCCGGGCTGGTGTGCTCAGTGGTTAGAGCACCAAGAGCCTTGGGTTTGATTTCCCATCAAGGGCAACATACTTGGGTTTCAGGCTCTATCTCCTGTTCAGATGGGGACTTGTGGGGGAGGCAACCAATTAATGACATGAATCTCTTACATCCCCCTCTCCTTCCCCCACTCCCTCTCCGGGCTCCCCTCTTCCCCTCACCCCCTCTCCCTCTCTCCTCGGCATTCTCCCTTTCCCCTCCTACTCTTCCTCCCTCCCCTTCCCCCTCTTGCCTCCCCCTCAGAAAATCAATGGGAAAAATATTCTCCGGTGAAGATTTTAAAAAAAAAATTAGATGTTTTCTTTTATACCCTTGATAATTATCTCAGCTTCTCCACACTTGAAACCCTTCCTCTTTTATTTTTTTAGTCCCCTGAGTAACTTATTCTCATTCTAAGCCTCCTGATCTAGTCTGGGAGAAACTTTTTCCTTTTTCTCCCCTAGGTAATGATCTCTCCCAATAGGATATTCCTGCTTTGAATACTGCAATAATTGTCCAACCAATGGCCTACTCTGTCTTCCCTCCTTAATGCCCACATGAAACAACTAGTCTTGTATGTTGATTTCCTTTACCTCAGGCACCTATTTTCAGTGATGCTCAACTAAAGAACTCAGAAATCTCAGTTGGCACTCACAGGCCTCCGTTAAAACCACAAACAGCTTCTCTGCCCTCCCCTTCCACAGTAAACCTAATCCACTTTTCCTGTTAACGCTGGACACACCCTTTATTGCAGGGATATATTTCCCTTTACAATACCTAATCTTATACCACTGCCTCCCTCCATTGCTAAGTTCATTCCCCATGCCAAGAATTTACTCATGCTATTTCCTCATTGAGAGTACCCTTCTCTCCAACCATCCAAATTCTGCTACCTACCATTTCCTTCTCTAATACTACCTCTGTCCCATATCTGACTATACCAGCCCACACAGATCTCTTTGCATTTCTATGAGTACCTTGCCCATACCAATTTTGGCCTTTTGTTTTATGCTATTCTTGAATACTCTGTTCTTGAAACTCCTTTTGGTCCTAAAATCTCTCCTTTTACCTCATTTCTTTTCTGACTCTTCCACTCTCCTTTTCCTTCTTATGTGCATGTCTCCCTGGACTAGTACTTCCCTACTCCTTTGAACTCAGCATAGCCAATGAAATAGAAGTGATCTTTGTCATTTCCAAGCAAACGCTTTAAAAACCCATGTACGATTTCTTACAAGGTCTCTTTCCTTTGACACAGTGATATAATATTTTAGTTATCTATTGCTGTATAACAAACTACCCCAAAATTTTTTTAAATTAATTTTTATTAATTTTTTATACATATCTCCCCATTGCCCCCCCTCCCTCCCAGGCGTACCCCGACCCCCCAGTGTCTGTGATCATTGGTTATGTTTATAAGCAGGCATATAAGTCCTTTGATTGATCACTTATTTACCTCACCTAACTTTAATCTTTCTGCTATAATTTCACAGTCTGTTTGATGCTTTATGATTTTTGTCCTCCTGAGAATTATCAGTCTACTCCCTTTCTGTGCTCCTGATTCTATTATATTCACCAGTTTATTCTGTTGATCAGATTTTTAATTCACTTAATTTTTAGATTCACTTGTTGACAGATGTGTATTTGTTGTTCATAATTTTTTGTCTTTTACCTTTTTCTTCTTCCTCTTCTAAAAGGGTACCTTTCAGCATTTCATATAATACTGGTTTGGAGTTGATGAACTCCTTTAGCTTTTTCTTCTCTGTGAAGGTCTTTATCTGCCCTTCAATTCTGAATGATAGCTTTGCTGGATAGATTATTCTTGGTTATAGGTTCTTGTTCATCACGTTGAATATTTCTTGCCACTCCCGTCTGGCCTGCATCGTTTCTGTTGAGAAGTCAGCTGACAGTCGTATGGGTGCTCCCTTGTAGGTAATAAACTGTTTTTCTCTTGCTGCTTTTAATATTCTCTCTTTCTCTTTTGCTCTTGGCATTTTAATTATGATGTGTCTTGGTGTAGTCCTCTTTGGGTTCCTTTTCTTTGGGGTTCTGTGTGCTTCCTGGACTTGTAAGTCTATTTCTTTTACCAGATGTGGGAAGTTTTCAGTCATTATTTCTTTAAACAGGTTTTCAGTATCTTGCTCTCTCTCTTCTTCTGGCACCCCCACAATTCTGATGTTGGTATGCTTGAAGCTGTCCCAGAGGCTCCTTACATTATCTTCCCATTTTTGGATTCTTTTCTCTTCTTGCTTTTCCAGTTGAATGTTTTCTGCTTCTTTATATTTCAAATTTTTGACTTGATCCTTGCCTTTCTCAAGTCTGCTGTTAGTACTCTGTATAATAGTTTTTATTTCAGTCAGTGTCTTTATCATCTCCTCTTGGGTCTCACTAAATTTATCCATCTTTTCTAGCATATTCTTGAAAAACCTTATAAGCGTGGTTTTGAACTCTATATCCAGTCGTTTTTTTT
Source organism: Lasiurus cinereus (assembly GCA_011751065.1). Lineage (NCBI taxonomy): Eukaryota > Metazoa > Chordata > Mammalia > Chiroptera > Vespertilionidae > Lasiurus > Lasiurus cinereus. The sequence continues at coordinate 15,079,662 of JAAGEH010000293.1, forward strand.
CCTCCATTTCTTTTGCTTGTAATCCCTTCCCTTGTCTCGGCATTTTCACTGTGCCGGGGAAACTTCTGTGTTGGATTCAGCCTCAGAAGCCTCTGTTGAGCTTGGGAGGGGTGGAGTCTCAGGGCTTAAGGGACTGCCTTGCCTTCCAGTCGGCCCCGCCCTCCACGGCCCCTGAGTCTCACGTGACTGGGTAATGGCTGGAGCGGTCCTTGTTTGTGCGTGCCCGCAGTGCCTCTAACCGCTGCCTTTCCGGCTCCCCTGCGAACCAGGACCACACGAGTCTAGGTCTCCAGGTTTCGCCCAAAACAGGGGCTTAGTGGAGTCAGAAGTGGCACAGTTCGGAGAGTCTGTCTCCCGCCCTCTCGCAAAAGCCAGCGGCACAATCAGCAATCTGTCCTCCGCGTGGTGCCATGTGCGACCAGACCTCCGATCCTTTGCAACTCCCCTAAATTTCCGTGCACTTCTCCCTTTTCACAGTCCAAACTCCCCCCGTATGAGTTTCAGCTGGATCTGGGGTTTAGTGTCGCAGGACAAGGGGTTCAATGCCTTTGAGAGTCTCTGTTTCCCTCCCGCCAGAGAAAACCAGCCAGGTACTCCGGCACCCGCTCTCTCCTCGCGCGCGTCTCCGTACCTCGGCTTTTTGCAGCTCCTCTGGGTCTCCGTGAGCCCCTCTCTTTCCCTCTAGTTGTAGAACTTCCACTCAGCCAGCTTTCCTGTGGTTCTGGATGATGTCCGTTCTGTCTTTTAGTTGTAGTTTTGAAATTGTTGTGCGAGGCAGCAGTATAGGTGTTTACCTATGCCACCATCTTGGATTTCTCACTACCCCAAATTTAATAACTTAAAACAGTAACTATTTGCCCTAGCTGGTTTGGTTCAGTGCATAGAGTGTCGGGCTACAGACTGAAGAGTGTCAGGTTTGATTCTGGTCACAGGCATATATTCAATTACAGGCTCGATCCTTGGCCCAGGTTGGGGCAGGCAACCAATTAATGTATATCTCTCACATCAATGTTTCCTTCTCTCTCTCTTTCCCTCTCTCTCTCTTTCTCTTCCACTCTGAAAATTGATGGGGAAAATATCCTCAGTGAGGATTATTAATAATAATAATAATAATAAAAAACCCCACCAGTAACTATTTTATTTTCTCTGATGGTATACAAAACCCAAGTTGAATGGGTTCATGGACAGTTGCCTAATTTTGCTTGGAGTAGTCTCTTACATTTCCAGCCAGGTATTGTCTGGGGCTGGAAAACAGGGATGCTAGAATGGCCAAGCGTTATTCCAGGGCCTCACTTTACACTGGCTTCTCCAGCAGAGTAGCCTGGTTTCTTTTTCTTTCATTTTTTGAATGCACCAAAGACATAGCATTTTCTTTTTTTCTTTTCTTTTTTTAAAGCAAATAACGAAGTCCCATTTACCAGCTTTACTTTTTAAACCTAAACTTAACATTATACATTTAAATAATTGTCAAAACTTACTAAGTTGCCAGCATTCATGCACAACTAGAAAACATCCTCAATTTATACTAAACCAGAAATGTATTACCACTGATGCCTGAGTACCTTTCACTACTCAACACTGAAAGACTGAAACTACTCTGGGAGGCGCGTCCTGGCAATGTGAGCGTCATGGCAGGCCACCACTGCTTGGCTCACGCTTAAACACAGTGGAAAGCAGGTCCGTGCTGGTGTTCGTGTATGAAGTCACGGCCGCCCTGGATCACGTTTAATAAAAAGCGAAGTGCATACAGAGATTGACAACAATTGCAAAGACCAAAAAGAAAAGGTCCTCTCATATGGTCCCAACAATAACTCAACAGTCTTAACAGGCTCCGATGAGCTGTGTATAAACACTTTAGGGACAGTTATACTGAAAGTCGAGTTCGTCTGAAATCTTCAAAAAAATGTTCCTGTTAGTCCTCAAATGGTGTTTGTTAACAGTTAACATCTCTGTTACATGCGTGCGCTGATACTTGTTTAGCCAAGCGTAGCAGCTTCTCCTTACCATCTATCGTCAAGGATTTGAACTGGCCGTCTTCTTCAACTTCCACTCTTTCTTCACCATTCTCGACAATTCTCTTTGTAGTGATTTTTCTTCCGTTAATAATTTTAGTCGTAGTGGATAGGGACTTGAAGTTGCCCATCCCACTACCACCAAATGACGTGGAAGAGAATGAAGTGAGACCCCCATGGCTTATTGACCCGAAGGAAGTAAATCCTGCATCAAAAGATGGAAACCCTCCGCCCAAAGCTCGGAACTCTGTGAAGGCGGAGAACGAGGTGATTCCTGCTCCCGCGCGGACCCCGCCGAGTCCCAAAGAAGTCGTCAAATGGGTCTTCAAAGAAGTCAAATGAAAACAGGTCCCTTCTACCAAAAAAATTCTCTGAACACATCATTTGGGTTCCAGAATGTGAAGCCGAACTGGAGCGGGTTGTCAAAGAGACCTCCACCTCCAACTTTTAAATCCTTCTTTGCCATATCTGTCCCGTTTTTTAGCATCGGAGAGCACCTCATACCCCCTGGCTACTTGTTTGAATTTCCTCTCGCTTCCTCTTTATTCTCAGGATTTTTATCTGGGTGCCACTTCAATGCCAGTTTCCGATACGCCTTTGTAATGTACTCGGCGGAGGCCTGTCTCTGCACGCCTAGAGCTTCATAGTAAGTAATCCACCGTGTTTTACCCGCTGTTGGAAGGAGTCCAGCAAGTGGAGCCGGCAGCCGGGTCTTTTTGGCTTCTGAGCGGCAGCGCTGGTGTAGCCTGGATTCTTACATGTGGCTTAGGATTCTCAAAAATGCAAGAGCAAAAACTTTGTAGGTTTTTGTAGGTCTTGGTTAAAGCAGTCACAGGGCCAGCTCAGTTTCAGGAGAAGGGGACATAAACTCCACCTTTTGATGAGAATTGGGGAGAAAACCGACTGAATTTGTTTCCCTGTTTAATTTATAGTAACAACAATGTCTTCAATAGGGGCTGTTTCTATCAGATAGGATGGTAGAGTCAAGGCAAAGCAGAAAAGAGCCTGTGGCTAACATATATGATGAGAAATACACCTATGCTATTCTAAGTCACTGAGGTATTTGGTAGCAAACAAAGCCTAATCTATACTAATACAAAGTGATGCCAGAAGTAAAGCACTGTTATAACAAAAAACAAATAAAACAAAACAAAAAAACCCCTAAAATATGTCACATTCACATATATGGATATGTTATAAATGTTAATGGTTGGTTGTTAGGCAGCATGCAGCTCTGAATCTCCAAGCAAATCTAGCTCAGAAATCTGAGCTCAATAAATATTTCTCAAATAAGAGAGACTGTTTCTTGTAATTCTGTTACATTTCCCAATTTTAGGGGAAAACACTTCTTTCCCACATCATATGTTTCTTGAAGTATGGAGGAGGTGCCACTCACATAACACTGATACTTTATTCCAGTGCTACTAGCAAGTTTCCTGATGTGTAAGTTTGGCACGTGCAATCCACTTTCTTCTTATACCCTTTCTCACAGGAGCCAGCACCACACACAGAAAGTGTGCTTTGGCTCTGCTGCTTCAAATCACACGTTTCACAGGGGCCTGCCCATGCCAAGGGAGGCCTGGACTAAGTTTAAAAGAGAGATCCTCTGGGGGAAGGGAAGCTTCAGTTTTAGGAGCTAAGTTCACTGTCAGGAAGTGACAAAACCTCTTATTTGAACTTTAATTCACAAGAGCAGGACAGTTCAATGTTGGACATTATAATTGTGGACTTTAACACAAAAGTTGGTACTGATTACTTGGGGCTCTAATTTAGAACAAGATAATTTAATCTCTGAACTTTTCATTTCTCTTTGGCTAATTCATGTTGGGAGTGATTGATAATCAAATTGAGGCAATCTTTTTGGCTTTTAAATTTTAGATTATTTTTATGTTATAATTTTATCTTTTAGGACTTCTGATTACATTGAATATGGTAGTGGGACATAATTTGAGATGGCAATAGGACAGGTTGTGCATTAATTGGTGTGCTATTCATACCCATTCTGGGAACAAAACCTATTTTATCAGGGCCCCAGGAGATCCCTAAAAAGATGAAAGGAGAAGTGTTCCTTATGAAGACGGGAACAAGACTATCCCAGTTGACTGCTGACTTCTTACCCATGGGGGATAACCATATCTCGGTGGGTAAGTTGAAAGGGTTAGGCAATGGTTTTCATACTTTGTGCTGACATACCTTTCTAAAATAATTTCTAAGTTGGCATGTAAAATTTTTTTGTCCTAAGTTTAGTTGTAAAAGATATGACTTCTGTTGTAATATAAATATGAATATTTTAAAATAAAAAGGGTTATGCCACTTAAAATGCATTTCATGAAATTAAATCTCAGAGAAATGAAAACTTACCATCATCCATTTTTACAGAAATTTTATTATTTTTTATTTTTTTCCATTTTTTATTAATGCATTACTTGTGTACATATCTTCCCATTACACCCTACCCCACTTCCATACATGCGCTCACCCCTCAGTGTCTTGCATTCATTGGTTATGCTTATATGCATGCATACAAGTCCTTCAATTGATCTCTTATCTACCCCAACTCTCCCTAATGTTCCTGCTGTAATTTGACAGTGTGTTTGATGTTTTACTGCCTCTGTATCTATCTTTTTGTTAATCAGTTTATAATGTTCTTTATCATTCAAAAACGACTGAGATCATGTGGAATTTTTCTTTCATTGACTGGCTTATTTCACTTAGCATAATGCTTTCCAGTTCTATCCAGGTTGCTGCAAATAGTAAGAATTCCTTCTTTTTTATGGCAGCATAGTATTCCATTGTGTAGATGTACCATAGTTTTCTGATCCAGTCATCTGCTGACAGACACTTAGGCTGTTTCCAAATCTTAGCTATGAACTTAGGGGTACATATATCCTTTCTGATTGGTGTTTCTAGTTTCTTAGAATATATTCCTAGGAATGGGATTACTGAGTCAAATGGAAGTTCCATTTTTAGTTTTTTGAGGAAACTTCATATTGTTCTCCAGAAAGGCTGAACCAGTCTGCATTCTCATCAGCAGTGCATGAAGGTTCCTTTTTCTCCACATCCTCTGCAACACTTGTCGTTTGTTGATTTGTTGATGATTGCCATTCTGACAGGTGTGAGATGGTATTCCATTATCATTTGATTTGCATCTCTCGGATAATTAGTGACTTTGAGCATGTTTTCATATGTCTTTTGGCCTTCCTATGTCCTCTTTAGAAAAATCTCTATTTAGATCCATTGCCCATTTCTTGATTGGGTTGTTTATCTTCCTTTTGTTGAGTTGTATGAGTTCCCTGTAAATGTTGGAAATTAAACCTTTATCAGTGATAACATTTACAAATATGTTCTCCCATAAAGTGGGCTTTCTTATTATTCTGTTGATTTTTTTTTCTGTGCAGAAGTTTTTTATTTTGATGTAGTCTCATTTATTTATTTACTCTTTAGCTTCCATTGCCCTAGGAGCAATATCAGTGAAGAAGTTCCTTCGGCATATGTTTGAGATTTCACTGCCTGAGGATTCCTCTAGTATTTTTATGGTTTCCCGTCTTACAGTTAAGTCAAGTCCTTTATCCATTTTGAACTTATTTTTGTGTATGGTGTAAGTTGGTGGTCAAGTTTCATTTTTTTCAATGTATCTATCCAATTTTCCCAATTCCATTTATTGAAGACATTGTCTTGATTCCATTATATGTTCATGCCTCCTTTGTCAAATATTAATTGAGCATAGTGGTTTGGTTCGATATCTGAATTCTCTATTCTATTCCATTGGTTTATATGTCTGTTCTTGTGCCAGTACCAGGCTCTTTTGAGAACAGAGGCTAAGTAATACAGCTTGAAATCTGGTATTGAGATCCCACCTACTTTGTTCTTCTTTCTCAAGATTGCTGTGGCTATTCAGGGTATTGTTTTCTTCCAGATGAATCTTTGTAGAGTTCTTTCTAGGTCTGTGAAATATGCCATTGGTATTTTAATGGAGAATGCTTTGAATCTATAGATTGCTTTGAATAGTATGGACATTTTAATGATGTTGATTCTCCCAATCCATGAAGATGGTATGTTCTTCCATCTGTTTACATCTTCCTCTATCTCCTTTTTCAGTGTCCTGTAGTTTTCCACATATAGGTCTTTTACCTCCTTAGTTAAGTTTATTCCTAGGTATCTTAATTATTTTGGTGCGATGGTAAATGGGATTGCTTTTTTAGTCTCTCTTTCTATAAGTTTACTTTAGTGTACAGAAATGCCCTAGATTTCTTGCCATTAATTTTGTATCCTGCTACATTGCCTAGTTCATTTATTAAGTCCATTAGTTTTTTGATGGAGTCTTTAGGGTTTTTTATGTCATGTCATCTGTGAATAAGAACAGTTTTACTTCTTCTTTTCCAATTTTGATGCCTTTTATTTCTTCTTATTGTCTGATAGCAATGGCTAATACTTCCAGTACTATGTTGAACAGGAGTGGTGAAAATGGGAATCCCTGTTTTATTCCAGTTCTTAGGGGAAATGGTTTTATTTTTCTCCATTGAGTGTGATGCTGGTTGTGGGTTTATCATATATGGTTTAAAAAAATTTAATAAATCTTTATTGTTCAGATTATTACATTTGTTTCTATTTCCCCCCCCCATAGCTCCCTTCTACCCGCTCCCACCCCTCCCTCTACCTTACCTACCCCCACATTGTCCTCATCCATAAGTGTATGATTATTATCCAGTCTTTCCCTGTACCCCGTTTACCCCTTTCCCAATTTTATTATATTCACCAGTTTATTCTGTTCATCAGATTTTCAATTCACTTTTTAGATTCACTTGTTGATAGATATGTATTTGTTGTTCATGATTTTTATCTTTACCTTTTACTTCTTCCTCTTCCTAAAGAGTACCTTTCAGCATTTCATATAATACTGGTTTGGTGGTGATGAACTCCTTTAGCTTTTTCTTATCTGTGAAGCTCTTTATCTGCCCTTCAATTCTGAATGATAGCTTTGCTGGATAGAGTATTCTTGGTTGTAGGTTCTTGCTCTTCATCACGTTGAATATTTCTTGCCACTCCTGTCTGGCCTGTATAGTTTGTATTGAGAAAACAGCTGACAATCGTATGGGTACCCCCTTGTAGGTAATTGACTGTGTTTCTCTTGTTGCTTTTAAAAAATATATATTTTATTGATTTTTTACAGAGAGGAAGGGAGAGAGACAGAAAGTCAGAAACATCGATGAGAGAGAGACATGGATCAGCCGCCTCCTGCATGCCCCACAGTGGAGATGTGCCTGCAAGCAAGGTACATGCCCCCAACTGGAATCAAACCTGAGACCATTCAGTCTGCAAGCCAACGCTCTATCCACTGAGCCAAACCGGACTCAGCTCTCTTGTTGCTTTTAATATTCTCTTTTTGTCTTTCGCTCTTGGTATTTTAATGATGATGTGTCTAGGTGTGGTCCTCTTTGGATTCCTTTTATTTAGGATTCTGTGTGCTTTCTGGACTTGTAAGTCTATTTCTTTCACCAGATGGGGGAAGTTTTCAGGAATTATTTCTTCAAATAGGTTTTTACTGTCTTGCTCTCTCTCTTTTTCTGGCACCCCCACAATTCTGATGTTGGTACGCTTGAAGTTGTCCCAGAGGCTCCTTACACAATCTTTACCTTTTTGGATTCTTTTTTCTTCTTGCTTTTCCAGTTAGTGTTTTCTGCTTGTTTATATTTCAAATTTTTGACTTGATTCTTGCCTTCCTCTAGTCTGCTGTTAGGTCTCTGTATAATATTTTTCATTTCAGTTAGTGTATGTTTTATTTTTAGTTGGTCCTTTTTCATCTCCTCTTGGGTCTCGCTAAATTTATCCATCTTTTCTAGGAGATTCTTGAAAAACCTTATAACCGTGGTTTTGAGCTCTATATCCAGTCGTTTGTTTCCCTCATTTCTTTCGTTTGTGGTCTGTTCTTTTGTTTCTGCATTTTCACTAAGCTGTGAGAACTTCTGTGCTGGAATCAGCCTTATGATGCAAGACTTGCAAAACTGCAAAAGCCTCTCTGTTCAGATGGGGTGGAGTGGAGTCTCAGGGCTGAGCAGAGACAGCCTTGGCTTCCAGGCAGCCCCACCCTACACAACCACTGGGTCTCAAGTGTCTCTCGGTAATCGGTAATCACTGCGGCCCTCTCTGTGCACAAGTGCAGGTGCCTCCAGACCTCTGCCTTTCTGATTCCTTTGCGCTCTGGGACCGTATGAGTCTGAGTCCCCAGGGTCTCACCCGAAAATGGGGTTCAATGCAGTTAGAAGTGGCACAGTTGGAGGATCTGTCTCCTGCACACCAGAGAGAGCCAGTGGCACAATCAGTAGTCCGTCCTCTCTGCATGCATTGGTTTGGGTGCCCCAGACTTCTGCCCCTTCTCGGCTCCCCTAAATTTCCATGCACTCTTCCCTTTTCATAGTCCAGACTCCCCCGGTATGAGTCTTGCCCAGAGCTGGGTTTCAATGCCATAGGATAAGGGGTTCCGTGCAGATGGGAGTTTCTGTCTCCCTCCTGCCAGAGGAAGCCAGCCAGGCACACCTTTGCCCACTCTCTCCACGTGCGTGTGTCCATACCTCAGTTTTTTGCAGCTTCTCTGAGTCTCTGTGAGCCTCTCTCATTCCTTCTAGTTGTAGAATTTTCACTCAGTCAACTTTCCTGTGGTTCTGCATGATGTCCGTTCTGTCTCTTAGTTATAGTTTTGAAATTGTTGTGCGAGGCAGCAGTTTAGGTGATTACCTATGCCACCATCTTGGTTTCTCTCCAATATATGGCTTTTATGATGTTGTGGTACGATCCTTCTATTCTTACCTTGCTGAGAGTTTTTATCAAGAAAGGGTATTGGATTTTGTTAAATGATTTTTCTGCATCAATTGATATGACTATGTGATTTTTCCCCCTCAAATTGTTTATGTGATGTATTTTGTTTATTGATTTGCAGATATTGTACCATCCTTGTATTCCTGGGATAAATCCTACTTGGTCATGGTGTATGATCTTTCTGATGTACTGCTGGATCTGATGTGCTAGAATTTTGTTGAGGATTTTGGCATCTATGTTCATGAGGGATATTGGTCTGTAATTCTCTTTCATTGTGTTGTCTTTATTTGGTTTTGGTATTAAGGTGATGCTGGCTTCATAGAATGAGTTTGGAAGTATTCCTTCCTCTTGCATTTTTTGGAATAGTCTAAGGAGTATAGATTTTAGTTCTTCCATGAATGTTTTGTATAACTCTCCTGTGAAGCCATCTGGGCCAGGGCTTTTATTTGCTAGAAGCTTTTTGAAGACTGCTTCAATTTCTTCCATATTTATTGGCCTATTGAGGTTTTTAGAATCTTCCTGATTGAGTTTTGGAAGATTGTATTTTTCTAGGAATATCTGCATTTCCTCCAGGTTATCCAGTTTGTTGGAATAAAGTTGTTCATAGTCTTTTTAAACAATCTTTTGTATTTCTTTTTTTTTTAAAATTAAATCTTTATTATTCAGATTATTACATTTGTTTCTCTTTTTTCCCCTCCATAGCTCCCCTCCACTCGGCTCCCACCCCTCCTTCTACCCTTACCTCCCTCCCATTGACCTCATCCATAGGTGTATGATTTTTATCCAATCTCTCCCTGCACCCCATTTACCTTTTTCCCCCTGAGAATTATCATTCCATTCCCTTTCTGTGCTCCTGATTCTATTATATTTACCAGTTTATTCTGTTGATCAAATTTTTAATTCACTTAATTTTTAGATTCAGTTGTTGATAGATACGTATTTGTTGTTCATAATTTTTTATGTTTTACTTTTTTGTTCTTCCTCTTCTTAAAGAGTACCTTTCAGCATTTCATATAATACTGGTTTGTAGTTGATGAACTCCTTTAGCTTTTTCTTATCTGTGAAGCTCTTTATCTGTCCTTCAATTCTGATTGATAGCTTTGTTGGATAGAGTATTTTTGGATGTAGGTTCTTGCTCTTCATCACGTTGAATATTTCTTGCCACTTCCATCTGGCCTTCATAGTTTCTGTTGAGAAATCAGCTGACAATTGTCTGGATGCTCCCTTGTAGGTAATTAACTGTTTTTCTCCTGCTGCTTTTAATATATATATATATATATATATATATATTTTTGTCTTTTGCTCTTGGTATTTTAACTATGTGTCTTGGTGTGGTCCTCTTTGGATTCCGTTTGTTTGGGGTTCTGTGTGCTTCCTGGACTTGTAAGTCTATTTCTTACACCAGATGGGGGAAGTTTTCAGGAATTATTTCTTCAAATAGGTTTTTAGTATCTTGCTCTCTTTCTTCATCTGGCACCCCCCACAATTCTGATGTTGGTACTCTTGAAGTTGTCCCAGAGGCTCCTTACACTATCTTCACATTTTTAGATTCTTTTTTCTTCTTGCTTTTCCAATTGAGTGTTTTTTGCTTGTTTATATTTCAAATTTTTGACTTGATTCTTGCCTTCCTCTAGTCTGTTGTTAGGTCTCTGTATAATACTTTTCATTTCAGTCAGTGTATGTTTAATTTTAGTTGGTCATTTTTCATCTCTAGTTGGTCCTTTTTCATTTCTAGTTGGTCCTTTTTCATCTCCTTTTGGGTCTTGCTAAATTTATTTATCTTTTGTAGGACATTCTTGAAAAATCTTATAACTGTGGTTTTGAACTCTATATCCAATCATTTGTTTTGCTCCATTTCTTTTGTTTGTGATGTCTTCCTTTTTGTTCGCATTTTCACTATGCCAGATGAACTTCTGTGTTGGATTCAGCCTTTTGATACAAGACTTGCAAAACTGCAAAAGCCTCTCTGTTGAGTTTGGGATGGGTGGAGTCTCAGGGTTTAAGAGACCACCTTGCTTTCCAGTAGGCCCTGCCCTCCATGGCTCCTGAGTCTCACGTGACTCTGGGTAATTGCTGGAGCAGTCCCTGTGTGCGCCCGCAGTGCCTCTAGACTGCTGCCTTTCTGGCTCTCCTGTGCTCTGGGACCATATGAGTCTGAGTCCACAGGGTCTTGCCTGAAACTGGGATTTAGTGGAGTTAGAAGTGGCACAGTTGAGAGGCTCTGTCTCTGGCACACTCGTGAAAGCCAGTGGCACAATCAGCAGTTGGTCTCTTGTGAGCAGTGCTGTGCACGCCACCGGCTTCTACCCTTTTGCGACTCTCCTAAATTTCGGTGCACTTCTTCCTTTTCACAGTCCAAACTCCCCCTGTATGAGTTTTGGCTGGACCTGGGTTCAGTGCCGTAGGATAAGGGGTTCAATGCAGTTGGGAGTCTCCGTCTCCCTCCTGCCAGAGAAAGCCAGCCAGGTACTCTGGCACCAGTTCTCTCCACTCGCGTGTCTCCTTACCTCAGCTTTTTGCAGCTCCTCTGGGTCTCTGTGAGCCCCTCTCTTTCTTTCTAGTTGTACAATTTTCACTCACCCAGCTTTCCTGTTGTTCTGGATGCTGTCAGTTCTGTCTTTTAGTTGTAGTTTTGAAATTGTTGTTCTAAGCAGCAATGTACGTGTTTACCTATGCTGTCATCTTGAATTCTCAAACAATCTTTTCTATTTCAATGGGGTCTGTTGTTATTTTGCCTGTATCATTTCTGATTTTATTTGAGTCCTCTCTCTTTGCTTCTTGGTGAGCTTGGCTGGAGGTTCATCAATTGTGTTTATCCTTTCAAAGAACCAGCTCTTGGTTTCATTGATCTTTTGTATTTTTTTTGTCTATTTGTCATTTATTTCTGCTCCAATCTTTATTATCTCCTTTCTTCTGCACACTCTGGGCTTTTCTTTTTGCTCTCTTTCTAATTCTTTGAGTTGTAGCATTAGATGATTTACTAGCATTTGTTCTTGTTTTTGAGGTAAGCCTATAGAGCTATAAACTTCCCTCTCAGGATTGCCTTTATTGTGTTTCATAGGTTTTGGATTGTTGTGTTTTTATTGTCATTGGTTTCTAGAATGTTTTTAATTTCTTCTTTGATCTTATTGGTAACCCAATCAATATTTAATAATATGCTATTCAGCTTCCAAGTGTTTGAGTGTTTTGGATTGTTTTTATTGTAGTTTATTTCTAATATTATGCCAATGTGTTCTGAAAAGATGGTTGGTATGATTTCAATCTTCTTGAATTTGGGTAGACTTTGCTTGTGACCCAGTATGTGATCTATTTTTGAAAATGTCCCATGTACACTGGAGAAGAATGTATATTCTGCAGTTTTGGGATGAAATGTTCTGAAGATGTCAATTAAGTCTTTGTGATCTATTGAGTCATTTAGGATTGTTGTTTCTTTGCTGATTTTTTGACTAAAGGATTTATCCAGTGATGTCAGTGGTGTATTAAAGTCCCCTACTATGATTGTATTGTTGTTTATCTCTCTCTTGATATCTTCCAGGAGATTTTTTATGTATTTGTGTGCTCCTGCATTGGGTGCATATATGATTACCAGGGTTATATCTTCTTGTTGTATTGATCCCTTTTGTATTATTAAGTGGCCTTATGTCTTGTTATGGCCTTCACATTGAGGTCTATTTTGTCATATATAAGTATTGCTACCCCAGCTTTTTATTCATTTCCATTTGCCTGAAAGATATTTTTACATCCCTTCATTTTCAGTCTGTATGAGTCCCTTTTTCTGAGGTGGGTCTCTTGTAGACAGAATATATATGGGTCATGTTTTTTATCCATTCAGCTACTCGATGTCTTTTGACTGGAGCATTTAGTCCATTTATGTTTAAAGTTATTATTGAAAGGTACTTGTTTGTAGCCATTTTTATTTCTTAAGGCTGTGTTCCTTCTTACCTTTTTGTTTTTTCTTTTTACAGCATTACCTTTAGCATTTCTTGCATTGCTGGTTTGGTAGTGATAATCTCCCTTAATCTTTTTTTTTTTTTTGTCTATGAAGCTCCTGATTTCCCCTTCAATTTTGATTGATAGTCTTGCTGGACAGAGTATTCTTGGATTGAGTCCCTTGCTTTGCATCACTTTGTATATCTCCTTCCATTCCCTTCTAGCTTGATGTATTTCTGTTGAGAAATCATTTTATAATCTGATGGGGGATCCTTTGTAGGTAACACTCTGTCTCTCTCGTGCAGCTTTTAAGATTCTCTCTTTCTCGATAACATTTGCCATTGTAATTATGGTGTGTCTTGGTATGTGTCTTTTAGGATTCATCTTGCTTGGGACTTTTTGTACTTGAGTAACTTTTTTCTTCTCCATATCAGGGAAGTTTTCTATCATTATTCCTTCAAATGATTTTTTAATTCTTGCTGTTCTTCTTGTCCATCTGGCAGCCCTATTATACGTATGTTATTTCGTTTTGCATTGTCCCAAAGCTCCCTTTGGCTCTCTGCCTGCTTTTTAATTTTTTTTCTCTAGTTGCTGTTCAGATTGGGCTTATTTCTGTACCTGATCTTCTAACTCACTGATTCGGTCCTCTGCTTCTTCTAGTCTACTGTTAAAGCCTTTCATGGTATTTTTGATTATAGCTATATCATTTTTCATTTTTTTCTGATTTTTGCATAGGTTGTTGATTTTCTTGTCCATCTGGTGTATGAACTGTATGACCATTACTCTGAATTCTTTTTCTGTCATGTTGTATGCTTCCATTTGGCTTATTTCCTTACTTGGCAATTCCTCCTTTTCTTTCCTCTGGGGATTGCTTCATTGTCTCTTCATTCTGAGTATCACCAGAAGATTCAAATATCGAGTTGTGAGGGCCTGGATCATGTACAATGGGAGTTTTGCACCCCCCCCCAAGTGTCACTGAAGTGTTCTGATACCATGATATGCAGTTGCTGTGGGTTGTTGTGAACCACATTTGCCTTGGGTCAGAGTGCTTAGTGTGGCCTTGTGTATGCACCTAGAATCACGGAAGCTGCCTGTACCACATTGAAACAGAATCCCCTATTGCATGTCAGGAGTCAGAGACTCCCTATGTCCATGCTGAGAATTGAGTATCAGAGTCTCTGTTTCTCAGTGCTATCTCTCACTGAGAATCAGGTCCCTGTGTGCACATGTGCCAAGATTTGGAGTCACTGGCTCTTAGTATGAATGTACTGGGAATCAGGGATCTAAGGTGTATGTAATAAAGAACAGAGTATAGTCACTGGTGGTCAATACTGCCTCTTGTGTGGAGATTCAGGGTCCCCGATCTTCTCCGGAGACCAAGTTGCTCAATGTTAATAGGAGGTCCACTTCTGCTTTATGGTAAATAGCCTTCTGTGTGCACTTGCCCTGAATCAAAGTCAGGTGGCACTGCCCCTTAGTGTGGGTGTGGATTCTGGTCATGCAGGTGTGTACTTTGGAAAACAAATGCCCTGTGTCCATGTACCCAGGCTCAAATTCAGCACTGACTTCCTGTGTGGGCACAGGGTCTGGTTGTGGGGAACAAACTCCCTGAGACCACACATCCAGGCTCACATTCACTACAGCCTCTCTGCTAAGGTGCAGAGTCTGGTTATGGGAAACTTACTCCCCGGGTTTGCACCCCCAGGCTCAAATTCAGTGCTGTCTCCCTGTGTGGGCATAGGATCTGGTCGCATGAAACAATCTCCCCAAGATTATGCAGCTCTGCTTACATTCAGGACTGCCTTCCTGCCTGGGAATGGAGGCAGTTGCTGGAAACAAATTCTCTGAATTTGCAAGTCCAAGGTCAAGTTCAGCGCTGTCTCCCTGCCCTCTGTGGGTGCGCGATCTGGTCGCAGAAGATCAGCTCCCTAGAGATGAGTGGCTAGGCTGGAATTCAGCTCAGTCTCCCTGCCTGGGCATGGAGATGAGTAGCGGGAAACAAATTCCCCAAGTTTGCAAGTCCGGGGTCAAATTCAGCACTGTCTCCCTGCTCTGTTTGGACATGGGATCTGGTTGCAGAAGACCAGGTCCCTAGAGATGAGCAGCTAGGCTGGAATTTTGCTCAGTCTTCCTGTCTGGGCATGGAGTCTATTTGTGGGAAACAAAATTCCGTGTCTGATACCAAGGCTCAAAATTAGGCAGAGTCGACACTGCTTTGTGTGTGCAGAAAGCCTTATTGGGGGCTGGGGTCATAGTTCCTATGCCTCTTCTGCACAGGCAGTGGGGGAGGGGGATTGGCTTTGTGACTCACAGAAATCTGCGGCTGAGTGCTTGGAGTCCTGGTGTCCCTGGGTCTGCAGCTGTGGTGTCAGGTCTTCTACCAGAGCAGCTGTAGAGTCCTGGTTTGCTTCTTAGACCAGACTGAGTGGTGGTGAGGGTAGGATCCTAATCCCAAGTAGTTCTGTTCTTCAAGATGGTGTGGTCTCTGTGCTGCTGGTGTTCTTCCTGGAGTGTTTGCAGCGGCTGCGGGGTTTTGCTGTCTAAGACTGGCCAACTGGTAGCCCCCCTGGAAGAACTGCAGGGTCTAACTATCCCAATTTCACTCACACCCACACCCACATACGTCCACACACACCTCTATTGCTCCCTCACACTCTCACACAGTCTCCCTCCCTACCTTTCTGCTGGTCGTCATCTTCAGCAAAAAAAACCTCTATTTAGTTCTTTACAGCAGCAATGTTATTTTTCACTTCTTCTTGATTCTTCTTCATTTCTTCTTGGTTCTTACACATATTGTCGAATTTGTCTTCCATTCTTTTCAGCCACCTTATGACCATTTCTCTGAATTCTTTCTCTGCAGGTTGCTTGGCTCCATTTTGTTTACTTCCTTTTCTGGTGATGCTTGCCTTTCATATGTGGGCTGTTACTTTGTCTCCCCGTGTTCTCTCTTCTCTGGGTGTCTGGTTATGTAGTTCTCTCTGTCCTGCATTGATTTAAAGGCACAAAATACAATACAACCAGGTATAATGCACAAAGCACTGAACAGAAATGTATTCACAATATTAATAACCCCAAATAAAGGTGACCACCAGAGAAAGGCAAATTAGAGGACAGAAGAGAAAGAAATAGAGAAAAAAAAGGAGAAAATAAAAAGTATAAAAATGAAATTGGGAAAAAGAAAAAAAAAAGTAAGAGAGAAAAGAAAGAAAATTCAAAAGAAGAGGGGAACAAACTATATATATATGGGGAGAACACTCCAGTGGAACAGCCACTAATCCCAACAAATCCCAGCAACAACTACTTGGAGATTAATACAAATTACAAACAAACAACAACTAATATCAAGTGACTCAAGGGAAAACAAGTAAAACACAAACAAAAGCAAAACAAACAAATAAAAAAAATAAGCAAAACAATCTCATAAATCAGCATAAAAATCAATATAATCAAGCAAACAACAACAAAAGGACACAGAGAAAAACAATTTTTTGGATAGTGAAGACAGAGAAGAGAGAAATGTGTATGGACTTGGAGCAGAAGATTGGGAATTAGATATATAAGTAGAGTGAAATTTCAGCAAGGAGTAAAGAAAGAATAGGGAACATCTAAAGCACAAAAAGAATAAGAGAAACAGGACAACAAAAGGGGAAAAGTTAGGAAGAGAGTAATAGCATAAAGGTAGAGTTGAGATAGAGTAAAATGATGCTAAAGGGAAGATGAAAACAGAATGTGGAACATTAATCCCCAAGTAAAATAAAGAAAAAATAAAATGATACTTAAAAAAATAGTAGCAGTAATAATACTGATTGAAAATAACAATGTAATCATTAAAAAGATAAAATCAAGTGAAAAAAAAAGAAAAAAAATTAGTTTCTTAAGTAAAAGATGAATAAAAAAAAATGTGCAGCAGTGAAGGTCATTCATTTCCTCTACTGTTTTGTTTGGCATGCTTGTTACCTAGTCAGGACAGTATTGCAGATCCCTGCATTCCAATGCTCCTCAGTGTTGTAAGCCAGTCCTGATTTTTAAGCAGGCAGTGTGTCTTAATTTCTTGTATTCCTTTATTTTTTTTTAATTTAATAAATCTTTAATGTTCAGATTTTTACAATTGTTCCTCTTCCCTCACCCTCCTCCCCATAGCTCCCCTCCACCCGGCTCCCAACCCTCCCTCTGCCCTTACAATGTCCTCATTCATAGGTGTATGATTTTTGTCCAGCCTCTTCCCACATCCCCTCACTCCTTTCCTCCTGAGAATTGTCAGTCCACTCCCTTCCTATGCTCCTGTTTCTATTATATTCACCTGTTTATTCTGTTCACCAGATTTTTAATTCACTTGATTTTTAGATTCACTTGTTGATAGATATGTATTTGTTTTTCGTAATTTTTATTTTTACCTTTTTCTTCTTCTTCCTCTTCTTAAAGAATACCTTTCAGCATTTCATATAATACTGGTTTGGTGTTGTTGAACTCCTTCAGTTTTTTCTTATTTGTGAAGCTCTTTATCTGACCTTCAATTCTGAATGATAGCTTTGCTGGGTAGCGTTATCTTGGTTGTAGGTTCTTGCTATTCATGACTTTAAATATTTATTGCCACTTCCATCTGGCCTGCATAGTTTCTGATGAGAAAACAGCTGACAATCATATGGGTGCTCCCTTGTATGTAACTAACTGTTTTTCTCTTGATGCTTTTAATATTCTCTGTCTTTTGCTCTTGGCATTTTAATTATGATGTGTCTTAATGTGGTCCTCTTTGGATTCCTTTTGTTTGGGGTTCTGTGCACTTTCTGGACTTGTAAGTTTATTTCTTTCACCAGGTGGGGGGAAGTTTTCAGTCATTATTTCTTTAAATGGGTTTTGAGTATCTTGCTCTCTCTCTTCTTCTGGCACCGACACTCCCCCACCCCCATAATTCTGATGTTGGTACATTTGAAGTTGTCCCAGAGGCTCCTTAAACTGTCTTCAAAATTTTGAATTCTTTTTTCTTCTCGATTTTCCAGCTGAGTGTTTTCTGCTTGTTTATATTTCAAATTTTTGACTTGATTCTTGCGTTCCCGTAGTCTGCTGTTGGACTTTGTAAAATATTTTTTATTTCAGTCAGTGTATGTTTAATTTCTAGTTGGTCCTTTTTCATATCCTTGTGTGTCTTGCTAAATTTATCATCCTTTTCTAGGAAATTCTTGAAAAACCTTATAACTGTGGTTTTGAACTCTATATTCATATGTTTGTTTTCCTCCATTTCTTTCGTTTGTGATCTGTTCCTTTGTCTCGGCATTTTCACTTCTTCCCTGAGTTGGTAGAGTAGCTTTGTGTGCTAGGTGTCCTATATGGCCCAGTAGCTCCGCCTCCCCAGTTACCTGAGGTGGACACTCTTGTGCACCTCTTTGTGGACTGTGTGTACAGCCTTGTTGTAGTTATGTCTTGATTGTTGTTGGTATCACTGGGGGGAATTGACCTTTAGGCTAATTGGCTGGGAGGTTCAGCTGTGAATACACTAGGAGAATGTCTGGGCTGGAGACAGCCTTATGAGACAAGATTTGCAAAATTGCAAAAGCCTCTCTGCTTGGCTTGGATGGTGTGGAGTCTCAGGGCTGAGCAGACAGCCTTGGCTTCCTGTCAGCACTGCCCTATGCAGCCCCTGGGTCTCAGTGTCCCTCAGTAATCACTGTATCTTCTTTGTACGCACTTGCACGTGCTTCTCCAGACCTCTGCCTTTTGCGGCTTCCCTGAATTTCTGTGTACTCCGGGGATCCGTATGAGTCTGGGTCCTTGGGGTCTTGCACGAAATGGCTTCACTGCAGTCGGAACTTGAGTTTAGCTCAGTTGGAAGGTTCTGTCTTCCTGCCACTAGAGAAAGTCAGTGACACAATCAGCAGTCAGTCCTCTGTGTGTACACTTGTGTGCGTGCCTCCAGACCTTTGCCTTTTGCAGCTCCCCTGAGTTTCTGTGCACTCCTCCCTTTCCCTGACAGTCCAGACTCCCCCCATAAGAGTCTCACCTGGAACTGGTGTTCAGTGCAGTCAGAACTGGGGTTCAGTGCAATTGGGAGTTTCCGTCTCCCTCCTGCTAGAGGAAGCCAGCCAGGTACTCAGCCACTCGTCCTCTCTGTGCGCCTGTCTCCATACCTCAGCATTTTGCAGCTCCTCTGAGTCTCCATGAACGCCTCTATTTCCTTTTAGTTGTAGAATTTCCACTCAGACAGCTTTCCTGTGGTTCTGGGTGATGTCCTTTCTGTCTTTTAGGTGTAGTTTTGAAATTGTGCGAAGCAGCAGTTTGGATGTTCACCTATGCTGCCATCTTGGTTTCTCCTATTCCTTTATTTGTGTTTACATAGGAGTCAATTAGTGATTCAACCCCTGGGTGGCAGTGTTTCTGGATTGACCTCTGGGTCTATAGGTCCTCTCTAGCCAGTGCTTAGATCATGCTTTCCCTGTGGCATTTAATACTGGTTTTTGGGAGTGGGTTGCTCCAGAGCTGGTTCTCTGATCCCCAATTTCCAGAAAAACAACTTTTCCCTGCAGTCTTTTAGGATTCCCCAAGTTGGGTCCCATGTATTGGGCTTAGGAATCAGAAGGAAGGATTTATAGAGGAAAAAGAGCCAGTTTAAGTGTGTGTACTTTGGGGCTGCATGCAAGTCTGTGCAGTCTTTTATTCCCCATTGGGTCTAAGCAGCTGGCACACTTTTAAAATTTTTAGGCTGTTAGTTTGTGTCAGATCAAAATGGGTTGCTTTTAAGAGTTCCTTTCTGTTAGCAGCTCGGAGGACCCCCTTCCACATTCACAGATCATGCCAGCTCCAATAGCCATGGATTTTTCTAGGCGCAGACTTCCCCTGGTCCTCCAGCCCCCATAGTGCATGTGTTTCTCTCTCCTGCCAGGAGCAGAGACCTCACCTTATTCCAGGCGAAATCTGACTTTTCTGTGGTGGAGTATAGAGCTCCTCTGAATCTGCGTATTTGTGCCAATTGGGGACCGGTGTTCTAGGGTTTGCAGCTGTTCAGTGGGTGCCATAGTTATAGATTTTCAGGCTTCTGTTAACATCCACTTTTTCCTTCAAGATGGTGTGGTCTCCGTGTCCAAGCCCGTTGCTCAGGGAGGAAACCTAGCAGCAGTGAGGTCTGCCAGGTCAGGGGAGCCCTGTCCAGCTATCCCCCACAGTATCCTGCAGTATAGCCATCCCTCAGCTCTCCAACAAACACTCCTCATGTGATCCTCAGCTGTTTTTTCTATCTGCTCCAGGACAAGACTTGGGACATGTCTGTTTATTCTGCCACCATTTTTTTTTTGTCCTATGTAATGAAAGTTTTATTTAAGGTCTTAGCCCTAGCTGATTTGGCTTAGTGGATAGAACATTGGCCTGTGGACTGAGGGGTTGTGGTTTTGATTCCGGTCGGGGGCACATGCCCAGGTTGCTGTTTTGATCCTCAGTAGGGGATATTCTTGGGACAGCCAATCAATGATTCTCTCTCATCATTGATATTTCTCTTTCTCTATCCTCTCTCCCTTCCTCTCTGAAATCAATACAAATATGTTAAAAACATAAAGTCCTCATAACATTTTCACTATTTTTCTACAATAGGAATAGTCAAGTGAAAGTTGTAAACAGTTTTTTGGGGGGCCATTTCTACGTGGCAAAACAGTTCTTCTGTGACAGACAGAAAAGTTGTCATTTAGGATTCCTGCCCTTTCTTGAAAAGTCAAGTAAAAAAACCAAAACAACAACAACAACAAAATAAGCCACCTTGGAATGTAATACAAATTTCAATTATCATATTTTTAAACTTTGGAAGAGATGTATAAGGTAATTTTTTTTATTGGCCTAGACTCAACCATCTGTCTTTGTCTTGCACAAGTCCATAAACAAATGCTCTGGAGGCAAAGGTCCTTTAGTCAGCTGTGATAGAACAGGAAAGTCCTCATAAGCATGCCAGACAGGACAGTGTGAGCTCAGCCACACCTACCTGAGAGCAGCCTTATTGAGGACCCTCAAGCAACAGTATCTGTTGTCTTATCTTGAGCAGCTGGACTGCAAGTCTTCATGGTTTCTTTTTTGGAGTCTATATATTTTCCTATCTGACATTTATAGCTCTTGATCATGATTCTCTTCACTGTCACAGGGTTGGTCTCCAGCCTCTCACTCTGATACTAATTGTTCCTACTCATTCACAGGTGCCCTAGACTGTCCTTTCTGAGTCTGGGATCCCCTTGGCCATAACTCTCCCCATTCTATCTTTATCAAAGCATGAAAGGATCATGAGGCCCAGAAATTTGTGACCAAGAGTCCTGCTCTTCTGGGAGAAGGTGCCTAGAACTAAGCAAAATGCACTTTCTGGAGGTCTAGGTACCTAGCCCCAGGCAGCAAAGATGGCAGCAAAGACCTTGGCCACCTGTGTATTCCTGCACTGCAGGTCCTGTCCATTCCTTTCTCTTTCATCCTCACCTCCTCGACTTTAACCTCTCTCTCCCCTCTGCTTAAGAGACTTCTGTTGTATAGTTTGTTTTTCAGAATTTCCAGTGCTATTTTAATGAACATTTAATTCTGTTTTCTTACTGTATAAAGTACTTGTTCTGATGCTGGGATATGACTCTTAATGCATATATTATTTCTGTCTGAAAATGAAGTTTATGACAAAGAAATACATTGATGGAATATGATATTTTTATTAACAGAAGTAATTAGTAAACTAACTCAGCTGTTATTAAGGGATATTTAATTTGCTTTTTGATAAAATAATGATGGATAAATAATAAGTAATGCATCAATAATTGTTAATTTCTTATTTATCAAATCCATATTAAAATAACAGTTAAGAAAATAAGTTTAGAAAAACTGCACTTATAATTCTACCATTCCAGATAATTGCTATTTTTATTTTCCTGTGTTCTCTTCTGGACCTAGGCAATGTACTTTGGCAGCTATGGATGGGGTTCCTAAGGAACTTCTGTGGTGGAGGAATTCTTTTTTCTTTATTTTTTATGTTTATTTTTTAAAAATTTCTTTATTGATTAAGGTATTACGTATGTGTCCTTATCCCTCATTACCTACCTCCCCACCCGCCTCTTCCACACTTATGCCCTCACCCCCCTGATGTCTGTGAAAATTGGTCAGGCTTATATGCATGCATGCAAGTCCTTTGGTTGATCTCTTCCCCTTAACCCTACTCTCCCCTATCTTCCCTCAGAGGTTTTGACAGTCTGATCGATGCGTCTCTGTCTCTGGATCTGTTTTTGCTCATCAATTTATGTTGTTCATCATATTCCATAAGTGAGTGAGATCATGTGATATTTATCTTTCTTTGACTAGCTTATTTCACTTAGTATAATGCTCTCCAGTTCCATCCATGCTATTGCAAATGGTAAGAATTCCTTCTTCTTCTTCTTCTTTTCTTTTTTTTACCACAGTGTAGTATTCCATTGGTAGATGTACCACAGGTTTTTAATCTATTTATCTACTGATATGCACTTAGGCTGTTTCTAAATCTTAGTTATGGTAAATTGTGCTGCTATGAACATAGGGGTACATATATCCTTTATGATTGATGTTTCTAATTTTTTGGGATATATTCCTAGAAGTAGGATCACTGGGTCAAAATGGGAGTTCCATTTTTAGTTTTTTGAGGAAGCTCCATACTGTTCTCCACAGTGGCTGCATCAGTCTGCATTCCCACCAGCAGTGCACAAGGGGTTCCTTTTTCTCTGCATCCTTGCCAGCAGTTGTCATTTGTTGATTTGTTGATAATAGCCATTCTGACAGGTGTGAGATGGTACCGCATTGTTGTTTTGATTTGCATCTCTCCGATGATTAGTGACTTTGAGCATGTTTTCATGTCTCTGGGCCTTCCTTCTGTCTTCTTTTGAAAAGTATCTATTTAGGTCTGTTGCCCATGTTTGATTGGGTTGTTTATCTTCCTTTTGTTAAGTTATATGAGTTCCCTGTAAATGTTGTAGATTAAATCCTTATCGGTAATAACATTGGCAAATATGTTCTCCCATGTAGTGGTCTTTCTTGTTGTTTTGTTAATAGTTTCTTTTACTGTGCAAAAGCTTTTTATTTTGATGTAATCCCATTTGTTTATTTTCTTTTTAGTTTCCATTGCCCTAGAGCAGTGGTCGGCAAACTGTGGCTCTCAAGCCACATTCGATTCTTTGGCCCCTTGAATGTGGCTCTTCCACAAAATACCATAGCCTGGGCGAGTTTATTTTGAAGAAGTGGCGTTAAAAGAAGTTTAAGTTTAAAAAATTTGGCTCTCAAAAGAAATTTCAATTGTTGTACTGTTGATATTTGGTTCTGTTAACTAATGAGTTTGCCAACCACTGCCCTAGGAGCTGTGAAGAAATTGCTTTGGCATATGTCTGAGATTTTGCTACTTGTGGATTCTTCTAGTATTTTAATGGTTTGCCATCTTATGTTTAAGTCCTTTATCCATTTTGAGTTTATTTTTGTGTATGGTGTAAGTTGGTGGTCTAGTTTCATTTTTTTGCATGTAATTATCCAATTGATGGAGGATTTTTTTGTGAAAAGTTGTATTCCATTTGACAGTTGTACTTCATGCCACTAGCTCTTAGTAGCATCCATATTTTGACTTGCTGCAGTATCCAGCTTTAGTCTATTATCTCAGAACTATGGCAGTTCATTATAATGATGTTTGTATGTGTGTGTGTGGGGGGGGGGTTGGGATGGGGGGAATGGCTATGACTTGACCATCAGCACGTGGGAGAATAGACGTGTGACAGTAGATTTTCATTGTATGTGGGTATTAATAGGCCTTTACACAGAAGAGCTAAATAATTCCCTCCTTATCTTGACTTACTGTGTTTTGTTGACATGGAAAGTTCAAGATAGGCAATGGATGGGCCTGAAGTAATAATCTACCTTATCCTCCAAAAAGAATAGCAATGTAGATTCTGAAATTCAACTGGGAGAGAAACAACTCCCTCTGGCCTCTCCCTCTTCCTAGTTTTCTTTCTGAAATTGCAGATTTCTTATCTTGGTGTTTATAAAACTTGCCTCATTACAAAAATTATCTAAATTGCTGGTGAAAAACATAATTTCCTGTTTTTTTTCCAGACCTATTGAATTTGAATTCTGAGGGACAGCTTGGTTTAAAAAGATACACTGGTAATTTTTACAATCTATACAAATTTGGCAAACAGTAGTTTATTTGAAGCCAATTTATAGCTGCTGGGTCACACATTTGTTTAGCCCACTTTATAAGAGAGTTGGCCAGAAGTTCCAATCTTAGGAGACTGAAAGCTGTGGGTCCTGTTCTCTCACTTCAAGTGGCTGTGGCTATGGCTCAATGACATATAGCACAGGGGAGCAGGCCAGTGTGGGAGAATATTCCCCACCCAAAGCCATCATACAGAAGACTATTACAGCCTTTAATTTGTCTCTATGAAGAGGAAGAAATAAATAGGTGGGTTTATTTTCTCTGTGTCACTTGCAGTTTTGGAATTCTGCTCTAACTGAAATTATAATTATGGACAACAGTGTATGTGTTTAGAAATTTTTCTTATGCTTTTTTTATGTGTTTTTTGGTTATTTTAAAAATATATATTTTTATTGATTTCAGAGAAGAAGAGAGAGGGAGAGAGAGATAAAAACATCAATGATGAGAGACAATGATTGATGGGCTGCCTCCTGCATTCCCCACATTTGGAATCGAGCCTGCAACCTGGGAATGTGCCTTGATGGGGAATCGAACTGTGACCTCATGGTTCATAGGTGGACATGCAACCACTGAGCCATGCCAGCTGACCTTATTGGGTTATTTTTAATTGTCTATGCACTGGAAAATTGCTTTCTCATTAATCCCAGTGGTATTAATTTGAAAGTTAAGCAGAGTTGATGCAACTCTAGGTCATTGCCCAGATCTGGAGTAGTATTCCCTGAAGTACGCTGGGTCCCTTTCACACTGGAGACCAGGGCCTTTCTGCTGTCCTCCTGCAGCCACACTCTCTACTTTACCCTGCCCCCTTCTCATGGTCCCTTTTAACTTTTTTCTTGTGTCAAAGATAAAATAGAATAATAATAATAAATCATAACCCAATAACTCTTATCTTCCAGATTTGGTGGTTTCAGCCAGCTGATAGAAAGAAGGGAACAGAGATTAAATGAACTCATGCCATCGTGGCAACTACTGATTGGTGACTTACTTCATTAACAAACTATCCCAAGGACTTTACATTTTAAGACAGTGCTTGTTAAGCTAAAGAATATCAGATAGTTTTAAAGGAGAGCGCGGGGAAATTTGGGGCTAAGGGATCTTTAAATCACACCACAAGGGCCATAGTTCACTCTGATATCTGAGGTCAGCGGTTGCTCTTGGAAATGTGTTGATATGCTATTCAGCTAAGAAGGCTAGGAAAATATGCTTGAGTCTGGTTAAAGGGCAAATCCAGACCTTTGTCCCCACTCCCTTTGTCTCTCTGATCTCTAGAAGGATATTACATGAGTGCACTCTCTACATGGTGAGTTGTCATGGAAGCAGATGGATCAGCTGTGAGTGCAGGGTCAACCCCAGCAGAGGGAGTATTCATCCCCCTGCAGAGCCAGGAACTGCACAAACCTAGTCAGGTCCTCACATTTTCATTATTTTAGGCTGATGACTTGTAGACTAAGTGGGTGTCAGTTATAGTCCTTTCATGTAGACAGAATCAAGAACCTTTGGCACAGGCTCTTATCACTGTATAAAGGTGAAAAATTGATTGGAGGAAAATATAGTACTTTATTCTGCCTCGTGTCAGTTGAAAGTTTAGTCTGTGTCACCAAAATAATAATCAAATTGAAATCCAACCAGACAGGCTTTTTTTCTTCATTAAAGGATTCTGCATTAGGAAATGAAAATGCTTGACAGAGTAAATGCAGAATGAATAACAGAGAAAGCACATGGCACCCTCACACATGAAATCCTAGTCATTCATCAAGCTGTGTGGTGTGACATGTCTGCTTCCTGCTGTCCTTGTGTCCTTAGGTACTGTGACTGCTTGGTGATGGGACAGACCTAAGATACAAGGCTGGACATGTTTCACCCCTTCCCCACACATTTATACTTCCCATATTAAATGAAAATCAGAAATGTTGGCAACAGAACTTTGGTGGGCCTGATTTTTCTCATCTATGAGGTGTATGGGATGAGATTGAAGAACGCTTTTGGTTCAAGATCAATGATTAAATAATCCAAAAGACATATTTTTCTGAGTGCCGTTGATTTATTGTAGTGTTTTGAGTGACATTAAGTTAAAGTATTTAAATTACTTATTTTTCAATAGTATTAGAAGAGGTAGATGTAGATACTTTATTATGAAATAGTCAATAGTTTATCAGTAATAGCTGAAGCTTCTAGGTGCCAGGCTCTGTTCTAAGTGTATTATGTATATACTAGAGACCCAGTGAATAGATTCATGCACAGGTGGGATCCCTTGGCCTGGCCTGCAGGGATCAGGCCAAAATCAACTCTCTGACATCCCCTGAGGGGTCCTGGATTGCGAGAGGGTGGTTCTTGGTGACACACCCTGAAATTGGGCTCCCTCCACTCTGATTCTGGGTGCATCACTTGAGAACCGCAGCTGCCAAGTCATAGCAGTTCGGAAGCTCCTGTGTTGAGCATCTGCCCCCTGGTGGTCGTTGTGCATCATAACTACCAATTGGACAGTTGAACAATTGCTTAGACTTTTATATCTATACTAGAAGCATGGTGCATGAAATTTGTGCATGGGAGGGTCCCCCTCAGCCTAGCTTGTACCGTCTCCAATCCAGGACATCCCTCTCACAATCTGGGACCACTTACTCCTAACTGCTCACCTGCCCCTAACTGCTCCCCTGCCAGCCTGGTCGCTCTTTACTCCTCCCCGTCCCCCGCTGGCCTGGTTGCCCCTCACAACTCCCCCCTCCCCCCCGCACCAGCCTGGTTGCCTCCAACCACCCCCTTGTGGGCCTGATCGCTCCCATTCAGTCTGCTGCTTGGTTGTTTGGTTGCCCCACACAGTCTGTTTGGTTGTCCTTTTGGTTGCGATGGTCACTTAGCCTTCTATATATATAGATTGTATCTAGTTCTCATAGCAAGCTCATAAATGGTTGCCATTTTTGTGGCCATTTGAGATGAGAAACTGAACCACAGGGGTTTGGGTGGCTTCAACAAGGTTCTATACTGGCTAGTGGAGCTGCTGGGCTATGTGTCTGAGTGGCATTACTCCACAGTTTGCATGCTTAGTTGAAACTATACTGCCTCCCCAGCAAACAGATGCCTAGAACAAACTGCAACCTAGCAGTACAGTTCCTCTCTAACATTATGGGAAGGGGGCCAAAAAGAACCTCTGCCTTATCTATATAATTTGGACTTCTATTTCTAATTATAATGTGTTTGTGTATTACTGAATGCAGTTAAAACTGTATAAGTTAAAGTTGTAAAGTCCTAAGTCAGGTTATTAATTTCCACTAGTTCACTGCCACTTAAATTTTTTTCAACTAGAATCTTTTTTTTAAAATTAATTTTTATTAATTTTTTATACATATCTCCCCATTGCCCCCCCTCCCTCCCAGGCGTACCCCGACCCCCCAGTGTCTGTGATCATTGGTTATGTTTATAAGCATGCATACAAGTCCTTTGATTGATCACTTATTTACCTCACCTAACTTTAATCTTTCTGCTATAATTTCACAGTCTGTTTGATGCTTTATGATTTTTGTCCTCCTGAGAATTATCAGTCTACTCCCTTTCTGTGCTCCTGATTCGATTATATTCACCAGTTTATTCTGTTGATCAGATTTTTAATTCACTTAATTTTTAGATTCACTTGTTGACAGATGTGTATTTGTTGTTCATAATTTTTTGTCTTTTACCTTTTTCTTCTTCCTCTTCTAAAAGGGTACCTTTCAGCATTTCATATAATACTGGTTTGGAGTTGATGAACTCCTTTAGCTTTTTCTTCTCTGTGAAGCTCTTTATCTGCCCTTCAATTCTGAATGATAGCTTTGCTGGATAGATTATTCTTGGTTGTAGGTTCTTGTTGTTCATCACGTTGAATATTTCTTGCCACTCCCGTCTGGCCTGCATCGTTTCTGTTGAGAAATCAGCTGACAGTCGTATGGGTGCTCCCTTGTAGGTAATAAACTGTTTTTCTCTTGCTGCTTTTAATATTCTCTCTTTGTCTTTTGCTCTTGGCATTTTAATTATGATGTGTCTTGGTGTAGTCCTCTTTGGATTCCTTTTCTTTGGGGTTCTGTGTGCTTCCTGGACTTGTAAGTCTATTTCTTTTACCAGATGTGGGAAGTTTTCAGTCATTATTTCTTTAAACAGGTTTTCAGTATCTTGCTCTCTCTCTTCTTCTGGCACCCCCACAATTCTGATTGGTACGCTTGAAGCTGTCCCAGAGGCTCCTTACATTATCTTCCCATTTTTGGATTCTTTTCTCTTCTTGCTTTTCCAGTTGAATGTTTTCTGCTTCTTTATATTTCAAATTTTTGACTTGATCCTTGCCTTTCTCTAGTCTGCTGTTAGTACTCTGTATAATAGTTTTTATTTCAGTCAGTGTCTTTATCATCTCCTCTTGGGTCTCACTAAATTTATCCATCTTTTCTAGCATATTCTTGAAAAACCTTATAAGCGTGGTTTTGAACTCTATATCCAGTCGTTTTTTTTCCTCCATTTTTTTTGCTTGTAATCCCTTCCCTTGTCTTGGCATTTTCACTGTGCCGGGGAAACTTCTGTGCTGGATTCAGCCGAAGAAGCCTCCATTGAGCTTGGGAGGGGTGGAGTCTCAGGGCTTAAGGGACCGCCTTGCCTTCCAGTCGGCCCCGCCCTCCACCGCCCCTGAGTATCACGTGACTGGGTAATGGCTGGAGCGGTCCTTGTGCGCGCGTGCGCACCCGCAGTGCCTCTAACCGCTGCCTTTCCGGCTCCCCTGCAAACCAGGACCACACGAGTCTAGGTCTCCAGGGTTTCGTCCAAAACAGGGGCTTAGTGGAGTCAGAAGTGGCACAGTTCGGAGGGTCTGTCTCCCGCCCACTCGCGAAAGCCAGCGGCACAATCAGCAATCTGTCCTCCGCGTGGTGCCATGTGCGACCAGACCTCCGATCCTTTGCAACTCCCCTAAATTTCCGTGCACTTCTCCCTTTTCACAGTCCAAACTCCCCCCGTATGAGTTTTGGCTGGATCTGGGGTTTAGTGTCGCAGGACAAGGGGTTCAATGCCTTTGAGAGTCTCCGTCTCCCTCCCGCCAGAGAAAGCCAGCCAGGTACTCCAGCACCCGCTCTCTCCTCGCGCGCGTCTCCGTACCTCAGCTTTTTGCAGCTCCTCTGGGTCTCTGTGAGCCCCTCTCTTTCCCTCTAGTTGTAGAACTTCCACTCAGCCAGCTTTCCAGTGGTTCTGGATGATGTCCGTTTTGTCTTTTAGTTGTAGTTTTGAAATTGTTGTGCGAGGCAGCAGTATAGGTGTTTACCTATACCACCATCTTGGATTCTCAACTAGAATCTTAAAGCTGGTGGGTAATTTAGAGATCATTGAACACAATCCCCTTGTTTTTCAGATGAGGAGACTGTGGCTCAGTGCTTACTCACAGAACAAATTAGTGACAGAGTAGGTCTGCTGATGCCCAATTTTGTATACTTTCTACTGCATATTTTGAGGCATACCTTACATGGAATAAAACATACAGCTCTTAAGTGGGCAGTTTGAATTTCAGCAAATGACTGTACACATGAAACCAATTAAAAAGCCAAGATGTAGATCATTCCCATGACCCCTAGATGTTTCATTGTGCTAGGCATCTTTTTTCCTTTGTTCATTAGTTTATATTAGTAAGAATTTAAGTGCTTACATTTCATGTGTGTCCACACATTTTACAGTTCTCAACAAAGACACACCTTAGTGTGTGGATACTTCCTTCAAGACAGAAACAGGGTTTTCACAAAGTCTCATGCTCTTCTACAAATCAGTTTCTAATGCTAAAGTTGTTAATTAGTGTTCTTTGTTTAGAATCAATTACTCAAGTTGGCTTTATCCTGATATAGTTATCATTTCATACAAAATTATTCTTCCATCTTTGATGCCCAACCTCCCCAGACATATTTATAGTCAAAGTACATGTCTTTTTTTTAACAAAAACAGTTTATATGTTACTAGAGGCCCAGTACACTAATTTGTGCATGGGTAGGGTCTGGCTGGCCCAGCCCAAATCGGGGCAGATTGGGGCCAAGCCTATCAGGAGGAGACAGTAAGAGGTTGGCTGGCCAGCTGGCCCACCCTGATCAGAGCCTGATCAGGGCCAGGCCAGCTTGGGGGAGGGATCGAGGGTGATTGGCTGGTGGGCCCCATCCCCAATTGGGATGGGTGGGCCATCTGGGGGCCAGTGGGTGGGGAAGGGACCATGGGAGGTTTGCCGGCCAGTCCCAACCCAATTGATGTATGTGTGGCTGATTGGGGGTGGAGTTGGCTGGGGGGAGGGGGCACAGGCTGATTTGGGTGGTGGAAGCTGATGGAGGGGCAAGGTGGGATGGGGCTGTGGATGGTGGGCCAGCCTTCCCTGCCCCCAAATGGAATGGGGGGCTTATCAGGGGCCAGCAGCCTATGGGAGGGGCCATGGGTGATTGGTCAGCTGGCCCTGCACCTGATTGGAATGGAAGGGGCCAATTGAGAGTGGAGCTGACTTGGGGGAGGGGCTGTGACCCAATAGGGTGGTGGGAGCCCATTGGGGGCAGGGCTGGCCAGGGGGAGGGGACTCAGGCAGTTGGCAGATTGATCTGGGATGGGGCTAGGTGGGGGGCAGGGCTGCAGGAGGTTGGCCAGCTGGCCCCGCCACCTTTTGGGGTAGGGTGGGCCTATCAGAGGTGGGTCTGGACAAGGGGAGGGACCAGGGGAGGTTGGCCAGCCCAACCCCCTGATCGGCCAGTTCACTGGCTGCAGTGGGCATCATAGTGACTGGCTAGTTGTTAATGGCATTCCTGTTGCTGGCTTTTTATATAGAGAGAGGATCCATCTGTTTGAGTTTGTGTGATGTTTCTTCATGATTTGATTCAGATTTCCTCATGACAATAACAAAGGAAAGGTAATATCTTTCTCAGGGTATGGCATCTAGAACCACATGATAGCCATCTACTCCTCACTGGTCATGTTAATAATGGTTACTAATTAAAATGTTTTGTTTCTCCACAACACAGTTCCTTTTTGCCCCCTAACATACAATAAGCAGTCTGAGGGATGATGCATAAGAACACTTAAATATCATGCTTCTGATCCCAGTCTCTCTCCAGACTGAGCATCTACCTGGTTCCTTTTTTAAGACATATTTTGCAAGGTTCATTTACATACTAGAGGTTCAGTGCATGAAATTTGTGCAGAGGTGTGTGAGAGGGGAGGTCCTTCAGCTAAGCCTACACCCTCTCCAATTTGGGATCCTTCTCACAATCCAGGATTGATGGCTCCCAATTGCTCACCTGACTGCCTCCGTGATTGCCCCTAACCGTTTCTGCCTGCCAGACTGATCACCTTCTAACCACTCCACTGCCGCCTGATTGATGCCTAATTGCTTCTCTGCCAGCCTATTTGCCCCTAACTGCCTTGCCCTGCAGGTCTGGTCACCCTTAACTGTCCGCCCCTGCAGGCCTGGTCTTCCCCAACTGCTCTCCCCTACAGTCCTGCCACCCCCCAATTGCCCTTACCTGCAGGCCCGGTCACCCCCAACTTCCCTCCTCTGCTGGCCTGATCACCCCTAACTGCCCTCCCCTGCAGGCTTGATCACCTCCAACTGCCCACCCTTGCAGGCCTGGTCCCTGCCAACTGACCTCCCCTGCTGGCCATCTTGTGGTGGCCATCTTGTGTCCACATCAGTGCAGCCATCTGTGTGCTGGAGTGATTGTCAATCTGCATATTACTCTTTTATTAGATAGGATAGAGGCCTGGAGCATGAGTGGGAGCCAGCTGGTTTGCCCTGAAGGGTGTCCTGGATCAGGGTGGGGGTTCTCTTAGGGCATGGGGCGGCCTGCATGAGGTATTTTGCAGGCCAGCCATGCCCCCCAGCGACCCAAGTGGAGGCTCTGGTATC
Organism: Lasiurus cinereus; assembly: GCA_011751065.1. NCBI lineage: Eukaryota > Metazoa > Chordata > Mammalia > Chiroptera > Vespertilionidae > Lasiurus > Lasiurus cinereus. The sequence goes on from JAAGEH010000293.1 coordinate 15,111,454, forward strand.
TGGGATTTATTTATTTTCTACAATTGAAACTTGGTAGCCTGGAGTGGAGCCAAGCCTTTTGCTTGCTTGGTGGCAGCAGCCTTTTCTGTTGGGGTTTATTTATCTTCTGTAATTGAAACTTTGTAGCCTGGAGTGGGGGCCTTAGCCAGCCAGGGTGTTCGGAAAGCTTGGCTTCCTCCATTGCCAGGGAAACCCAAATCTCCCTCCTGCTCTCTCTGTGGCTATAGCCATCTTGGTTGGGTTAATTTGCATACCAGCTCCTGATTGGCTGGTGGGCGTGGCTTGTGAATGTAAAGGATTGATGGTTAAATTGCATATTACTCTTTTATTAGATAGGATATCTCAGGTAAACAGGAAAAATAGAGTGATTTAGCTGAGGCTGTCTCTTTGCCTGCATAACATATCGCCATCTAAACCTGTCTAGTTGGTAGCACAATTGAAACCTATCTCAAAATGCCATCTTCTCTCCTTTACTTAATTAGATTCAATGTCTTCCTCTTTAATCTCCAGGAACACTTTGTACTTTTCTTGGGGCACATATTAACTTCTATTTTGTGCTTACTACAAATGGTGCACTTCCCTTATTCTAAATACCAGACAGTAAGTGATTTGAGGGCATATGCTGTGTCTTATTCATTCCTGCATCCTCTACTGGGCCTAGAAGAGACACGTGATCAATTTTTATTCAAGAAATACATTTTTACTCCTACTACTCACCCCTTCTCATGTGTAGTTGAATACTCAGTTGAATATTTCAAGAACTCAGATTCATCTCTTTAGCCTCTCTTAACCTCTTGTTTTAACAACATGTTGCTATTTTGCCCTTGAAGTAAGAATGGAAACCCATCCATGTCATTTCTGTTCTCTTAGCTCAGGTGTTAAGAAAAGTGTTGAGTGAATGAGTTGCTTTCTTACTGTGAGGCTGTATGTTTCATGTTTCCATCTAAGTATCTTACTAGAGCACTGGGCCAGCTTCTCATTGTTTTGACAAGAAGGTCTGATGAGGTCTGCTCTTCCTCTGAGGCATTCTTCTAACACTTATTAAGAATGACTCCATCTGTATTGATAGAACAGATCCCTACCTAAAGATTACCCTGTGTTCCAGTTTTAGAAACTGAAAGTATAACCTGTCAAAATCACAGGAATTAGGAGCCAAGGTTATTAATTTGTTCAGATAGTATTAATTTGTTTTGCCAAGACATGTAGGAACAATCATTAATTTAGTTTATAAGTTTAATGAATAATTGGAATAACAAAAAAATCTATGTAGGTCAATCAAATGTATGGTACAACTAACTTGCAGTTATACTAGAAAAGGGTGTCGAGACATTTGGACACTAGGCTTTTTATTACTTTATGTAGAAAATGTATGAAATATATCTTTTCTAAAGTGTGTTTTTAAGTATTGTTTTTTAAATGGATGGAACCACATAATATTTTTTAGTGGGGCTTTCCTTAGAATCTTAATTAGTCTATTATTTTAAGAAGAATTTTACATTTTATAATAGTTTTAGAATTCCAGAAAAGTTGCAAAGATAGTTCAGAGAGTGTGCATATAATCCTCACACAGCTTCTTCTATTGTTAACATTCTACAGCAATAGGCACAGTTGTCATGAGTTAGAAATAAACATTGGTATATTATTATTAATTAAACTTAATACTTTATTCAGATTTCACCAGTTTTTCTCTAATGTCCTTTTATTTGTTCTGGGATCCCATCTAAGACATCACATTACTTATAGTTATATGTTTCTCTAGCCTCCTCTGGTGTTGTGACAGTTTCTCAGACTTTTCTTATCTTAGTTTTTAAAGTAACTAGTCAATATTTTTATATTTACAGAATGTCCCTCAATTTGGATTTCTTCAATGTTTTTCCCGTGTTAGACAGAGGTCATGGGTTTGGGGGAGGAAGACCACAGAGATGGAATGTCATTTTCATTACATAATATTAAGGTTACATACTATCAACATGACTCATCATGTTGTTAATCTTGAGCATCTTGAGATTTCTCCACTGCAAAGCTACTTTTTCTGCCCCTCCCTTTCCTATGTTCTTCTCATTGGAAACCAGTCATTATATACAGCCTACTCTAAAGAGGGAAAGGGGATAGAAAGTTAAGTTTTACTTCTTGGAAGGGAGATTATCTACATAAATTATTTCAAATTCTTCTGAAAGAGAGATTGAGCTCTTTTCTTTTATTTAATCACTTGTTTGCATCAGTATGGACTCATAGATATTTATTTTATACTTTAGTTTAAAATCCAATATTTTGTTATTTATTTTATTGCTTAAATTGTTCCAGCTTTATGAAACAGACTGTGGAATCTCAGAGGGAAGGTACAGATGGATGGGCAGGAAGAGATCAACCAAAGAACTTGTATGCATATATGCATAACCCAAGGACACAGACAACCAGGTGGGGACGGGGGCGGGCTAAAAGGAATCAATGGGGGAAAAAAGAGGACATCAGGAGCTCTTTGGGAGCAGGCCTTTGGGAGCTCTTTTAGTTGGTTCCTGTGTCTCTTTGATGTGTTCCATCATTTTGTTTTTTGAGCACTTCCTTATGTATAGATGGGGAAATTGAGGCCACAAGTGAGGGGTGACATTGACAGTATCTCATAGCCTATCAATGGCTGACCTGGGATAAGTCCTACTCCTTTTGCTACACCATGTACCTCCTGGGACTTGTGAACTACAAGGGTTGAAAATCCATAGTGGGTTTTACAAAGCATTTTGAAGCCTTGACCAATTATCCCTGCCATTGCTCTTTCTGAATTGATACATTTTTCTCTCTCATACACTGGGCTCTTCAGAGTGAGAAACACTTTCTTATCTTTTAACGAGGAAAGGTTATAATAATTATTCTCTGAGTTGATCATTTCATCCATCAGCTCAGCCATCACTATGATTTGAGGGAGAGGCCAAAAAAGGCAGGGCAAGACATTTCGAAGCTATGATAAATATCTGTCTTCTAAGCCTTTCTGTCAATTCCTAAGAGATGTGTCACCAAGAAGCCCTGAAAGCTACATTTTGTCTATGTAGACAAATGATTATAATGATCCATTTCAAAATATACTAAATTCCAGTGTGTAATTTCTTAAAGATACACACATAACTTTAACATATTTATGGATGACCTTTTTTATGTATAAAAATGTTGGTTTTCTTTGGGAAATAAAAATTAAGAAGATATGATCCCTACTACCTTTTTTAATGAGTTTATTACATGGTAGAGAGGGCAAATATAAAGGTCATTAATTACAATAGAATAAAATAAGAGGAGGAATACAAGATGGTGGCATAGGTAAACACCTACACTGCTGCCTCGCACAACAATTTCAAAACTACAACTAAAAGACAGAACGGACATCATCCAGAACCACAGGAAAGCTGGCTGAGTGGAAGTTCTACAACTAGAGGGAAAGAGAGGGGCTCATAGATAACCAGAGGAGCTGCAAAAAGCTGAGGTACGGAGACGCACGCGTGGAGAGAGTGGGTGCCGGAGAACCTGGCTGGCTTTCTCTGGCGGGAGGGAGATGGAGACTCCCAACTGCATTGAACCCCTTATCCTATGACACTAAACCCCAGATCCAGCCAAAACTCATACGGGGGGAGTTTGGACTGTGAAAAGGGAGAAGTGCAAGGAAATTTAGGGGAGTCGCAAAAGATCAGAAGTCTGGTGACGCGCACAGCACTGTGTGCAGAGGACCGACTGCTGATTGTGCTGCTGGCTTTCACAAGTGGGTGGGAGATAGACCCTCCCAATTGTGCCATTTCTAACTCCACTAAAGCGCAGTTTTGGTGAAACCCTGGGGACCCAGACTCATATGGTCCCGGAGCGTAGGGGAACCGGAGGGGCAGCAGTCTAGAGGCACTGCGAGAGAGAGTGCATACACACAGGGACCCCTCCAGCAATTACCCAGTCACGTGAGACTCAGGGGCCAAGGAGGGCAGGGCCGACTGGAAGGCAAGATGGTCCCTTAAATCCTGAGACTCCACCCATCCCAAGCTTAACAGAGAGGCTTTTGCGGTTTTGTAAGTCTGGGTATCATAAGGCTGAATCCAACACGAAAGTTCTCCTGGCATAGTGAAAATGCAGAGACAAGGGAAGACATCACAAACAAAAGAAATGGAGGAAAACAAATGACTGGATATAGAGTTCAAAACCATGCTTATAAGGTTTTTCAAGAATATCCTAGAAAAGTTGGATAAAGTTAGCGAGTCCCAAGAGGAGATGAAAAAGGTCCAACTAGAGATGCAAAAGATCCAACTAGATATGGAAAAGGACCAACTAGAAATTAAACATACACTGACTGAAATAAAAAATATTATTCAGAGACCTAACAGCAGACTAGAGGAAGGCAAGAATCAAGTCAAAAATTTGAAATATAAAGAATCGGAAAAGACTCAACTGGAAAACCAGGAAGAGAAAAGAATCCAAAGATGTGAAGATAATGTAAGGAGCCTCTGGGACAGCCTCAAGTGTACCAACATCAGAATTGTGGGGGTGCCAGAAGAAGAGAGAGAACAAGATACTGAAAACCTATTTGAAGAAATAATGACTGAAAACTTCCCACATCTGGTAAAAGAAATAGATTTACAAGTCCAGGAAGCACACAAAACCCCATATAAAAGGAATCCAAAGAGGACTACACCAAGACAAATCATAATTAAAATACCAAGAGCAAAAGACAAAGAGAGAATATTAAAAGCAGCAAGAGAAAAACAGCTTGTTACTACTAGGGAGCACCCATATGACTGTCAGCTGATTTCTCAATAGAAATGATGCAGACCAGACGGGAGTGGCAAGAAATATTCAACGTGATGAATAGCAAGAACCTACAACCAAGAATACTCTATCCAGCAAAGCTATCATTCAGAATTGAAGGACAGATAAAGAGCTTCACAGATAAGAAAAAGCTAAAGGAGTTCATCAACTCCAAACCAGTATTATATGAAATGCTGAAAGGTATTCTTTTAGAAGAGGAAGAAGAAAAAGGTAAAAGATAAAAAATTATGAACAACAAATACATATCAATCAACAAGTGAATCTAAAAATTAAGTGATTTAAAAATTGATCAACAGAATAAACTGGTGAATATAGTAGAATCAGGAGCACAGAAAGGGAGTGGACTGATAATTCTCAGGGGGAAAAGGGTGAGGGTGTACAGGGTGAGACTGGACAAAAATCATACACCTATGGATGAGGTCAGTGGGAGGGAGGTAAGGGTAGAGGGAAGGGTGGGAGCCAGGTAGAGGGAAGCTATGGAGGGGAAAAAAGAAAAACAAATGTAATAATCTGAATAATAAAGATTTAAGTAAAAAAAATAAGAGTCATAAAGATAAAACTACTGATGCCCTAGCCAAGTGGTCGGTAAACTGGCTCGGGAGCCACATGTGGCTCTTTGGTCTCTTGGGTGTGGCTCTTCCACAAAATACATGGCCTGGGCGAGTCTATTTTGAAGAAGTGGTGTTACAAGAAGTTTAAGTTTAAAAAATTTAGCTCTCAAAAGAAATTTCAATCATTGTACTATTAATATTTGGCTCTGTTGACTAATGAATTTGCCGACCACTGCATTAGCCAGTTTGGCTCAGTGGAGAGAGCGTTGACCTGAGGACTGAAGGCCCCACGTTCTATTCCAATATAAGGTACATACCTGGATTGCAGGCTTGATCTCTAACCCTGCAGGAGGCAGCCAGTCAATGTGTCTCTTAAACATCAATGTTTCTTTCTGTGTGTCTCTCTCCCTAAAATTTCAATGGAAAAATATTCTTGGGTGAAAATTAGCAAAAACAAAACACACAAACAAAAAACCTGATAAAGCACTAGAAAAGAATAATCAAGGTCAATTCAGAGGATCAGAGAAGACTTTCTGAAAAATTTGAGCAGGACTTTGAATGTTAGTCAGATTTCAATAGTTTTAGTTGGGAATGAAAGCTTTATAGGCCAAAGGAAATGCATGAGCAAATATGCATGAATGGTGATCTGGGAAGAAAATGAAAAACGAATTAAGAAATATGTAGTAGTCTCTTTTTGGTGGCATCTCAGAAGCTGTTGGCTGCTTTAGGATGAAGCTCAACACCTCCTTCGTAGCCACTGGCTGCCAGAAACTCATTGAAGTGGACGATGAACAAAACTTCGTAACTTTTATGAGGAGTGTATGGCCACAGAAGTTGCTGCTGACGCTCTGGAAGAAGGATGGAAAGGTTATGTAGTCCAAATCAGTGGTGGGAATGACAAGGTTTTCCCATGAAAGAGGGTGTCTTGACCCAGGGCAGAGTCTGCCTCCTGCTCAGTAAGGGGCACTCCTGTTACAGACCAAGGAGAACTGGAGAGAGAAAATGCAGATCTGTTTGGGGTTGCATTGTGAATGCAATTTCAGAGTTCTCAACTTGGTCATTGTAAAAAAAGGGGAGAAAGATATTCCTGGTCTCAGTGATACCAATGTACCTCATCACCTGGGGCCCAAAAGAGCTAGCAGAATCCACAAACTTCAATCTCTCTAAAGTAGATGATGTTGGCAAATACATTGTGAGAAAGCCTCTAAATGAACAAGGTAGAACTAAAGCACCCAAGACAGTGTCATGTTCCTCCACATGTCTTGTAACACAAACGCAAGCATATTGCTATGAAGAAAGAATGTATTAAGAAAAATAAGGAAGAGGCCGCAGAATATGCTCAACCTCTGGCTAAGAGAATGAAAGAGGCCAAAGAAAAACGCAGGAACACTTACTAAGAGATGTAGACTGACTGCCCTGAGAGCTCCTACCTTCAAGTCTGAGTACAGTAAAAAAATGAGATTTTTGTAACTAACAAATAAAGGACAGCAAATAAAAAAATAAATAAATATATAATAGTGATTTTGGTCAGATATGCAGGGCTGTGATTGCCAAGCTAGGTAGTCTGCTCCATTCAATAAGCTTGTGAGGTCTATGACAGGCTATTGAACAGGGAAGTGTCATGATCTGGGATGTTTTTAGGAAGATGAAACTTGCAAGGTTAAGTAGGAAGAGATTGATGGTGAACAGACACAAACAAAGTTATTGTGAAACTTTCAGCAAGAGCTGGTGCAGGTCTGCATAGGAGGATAGCATTACAACAGAAATAGGGAAGAGAGGGAGTGGGGATGGTTTGGGATGGAAGTTTCAAACTGTGGAGATCAAGGGGTTGTAAAGATATGTATGTACATTTGTACATTTGGTGTGAGTGCATTTGCAAAGGAAATAGAGGTTAGGGTAGCTGTTTGTTATACTATCTCTGTTTTTTTTTTCTGTTCTCTAAGGTAAGTTTCTTACATGTTGTAACAATATTATGAAACTGAGACTTAGAGAGGTTGATAGGTTTGCTCATGTTCACACTGTTCATTAATCTTATCATCTATTGAGGACCAACTATGTGCCAGATCCTATTCTAGTAAATGCCAAAATTTGGGTCAGATCTGTCTTCAAACTTGAAGTTTTACTACATGAGAAAATGAGAGGTAGGTTAGATCCATAAGTGAAAAAAAATATGGTGAAAATAAAATGAAGATATCATCTTGGGAAACACTATGCTTTGGAGAGTGAGGGGAAGAAAAATAAGGCCCAGAAGAAGACAGGTAAGGTGCAGGTAAAGGGAAGAAGGAAATAAGAATAGCATTATGTCTCAGAAGAGGAGAGAGAGCTAGAATGAGAAGGAAGAAATATTTATCCAATCAACAGTGTCAAATGCTGCAGAACAAGCAAGGAACTGAAAATTGAGCTCCATTCTTAATTTGGTTGTGAGTTAGTTAGATGAATCCCCCCCAAACGGGGATAAAATAGCCAGATTTCATGGAATTAAGGAATAAATGGGTAACACAATGGAGGCAATGAGCAGAGATAGTTTGGTAAACAAGAGGAAAGGGAGACAGTGATTGACAAAATGGAAAGTGTAGGAGACAAAGGGCCTGAGGATTCTAGGAAGGTAGTGAATTATATGAACATTGGACCAGGATTGGGAAGCAAATCAAGCTGAACTGAGATAGATTATGGGATTGTGGGCTGTTACAAAGATCAAAGAGCTGTGGGAGGAAAGAATGGGAAAGTTGGGGAGATGGCAGATTATGGCTCTATAAAATGAATTGATTTTCAGATTAAGATTTTAGAAATGGGGCAGTATCCTATATAATAAAAGCCTAATATGCAAATTGATCAAATGGCAGAAAGACCTGTTGCTATGATGTGCACTGACCACCAGGGGGTCAGTGTGCTTCCACAGGGGGAGCACCTCTCAACCAGAAGTTGTGCTCATGGCTGGTGAGTAGAGTGGCAGTGGTTGGGAGCCTCTCCTGCCTCCATGGAAGCACTAAGGAGCAGCAAGCAGAGCAGTAAGGAGCAGTGAGCAGGCAGGTGGTAAGGAGCAAGGGATCCCAGACTGTGAGAGGGACCCCTTGGGGGATGTCCAACTGCCAGCTTAGGCCAGATACCTCTGGGGATTGGGCCTAGCTGGCAGTTGGACACATCCCCCAAGGGGTCCCAAACTGTAAGAGGGTGCAGGCCGGGCTGAGGGCTCCCCCCTTCCAATATACAAATTTTGTGCACTGGGCCTTTAGTATATAATTTAAAAAGCTAAGATTTAACTATATTGAAAGAAGGCTGAATTGGAATGAAGATAGAGTTTTCTAGGATTGAAGAGGAAGGAAGCCCATGTCAGGGTCATCAGTAGGTATGGATCTTCCCAAAGATGATGAAGTGTTTCAAGTGTAGAAGAAAAGCCAAAGATAATGGTAGAGGACTGGGTGTGGAAGAAGATACAGAACCCGGTTCTAAAGCAACTGGGAAGACCCTTCAGGTCTGTGAACAGCCATAAGGAGGGATGGCAGATGGAAATCAGATGGGGAAATCAGATATTCTTAACCTGAAATAAGGAAAGGTTATTAAATAAATGTTTGGGAACATAAGACAGTGTGAGAGGTTTGTGAAGAAAGCATAAAGAATGCTTATTCACATTAGAAGGGAGATTTAGAAGTCACATTAACAATGTTGATGAAATGAAATAAGATGGTCAATTGCTAGAGTCCATTTGGATAGGGATGAAAATGTTGAGATGGAAGGAGAGGAGGGATAACATAAACAGACATTTGAGAAGAGACTGGAGGGGATGGGGAGTCCTCAAAAAATCTAATTAGACTGCTGGCTGGATTACTTTAAACTGATTATAAATCTAACTACCATAAGTAAATATAGCTCAATTGTGTTATACCATATAAATGTTTTGGAATATAGAATGGAGCTGTTGCACAACAATGCCCAAATTCTTACTTTGGATTGGCTAATCAAACAATGAACCTGAAGAGGTCAGGGGAATTCTCTTTCTTTTTTAATGGATCAGATGTCACCATACATTAACTTTGTTTTAAAAGTTGTAGTAGCTATATAAATAATTATGTGCCCTGGAGGAATAATTCTCACACATTTTTGGGGGTGGGGTGGGGCGTGTAATTTTACTTTCTTTGAAATGTTAAAAATTTTTTTTTTAAAAAGTTCCCATTTGCTTGGGTAACTGCCATACGATCTTTAAACAGTGCAGACATTCTCCCAAATAAGCCATATTTTAAAATAAATCATTTCCTTCTGAATTACAAAAGCCTCCTGTAAGTGGACAGGGTGGTGTTTACAGAGTCAATACAATACAAGATCTGGCATTGGATGCTTTGAATATAAGACCAGCCTTTCCGTACATTAAAGGAGTAACTTGGCAAAGCTACTTAACCTTCAGTTTCAGTTTCTTCATTTATAAAATGGGAATAAAAACATCATCTTCCCCAGAGATTACACATGAGGATGAAATGAAATAAGATATTTGAATTCATCAACTCTGATGGCTGGGTTCTGGGATCTCATCATTGAGGAATTCACATGTACATCAGACGTTGAGAATGTATATCTAGGCTATGTATACATTTCATCGGAGTCTCCGGAATGTCTTATAATTTCTATAACCAAGAATAAAACCATGGTGCTTATTTATTTTTAAATATATTTTTATTGATTTCAGAGAGGAAAGGAGAGGGAGAGAGAGATAGAAACATCAAGGATGAGAGTAAACCATTGGTCGGCTGCCTCCTGCATGCCCCGATTGGGGATGGAGCCTGCAACCCAGGCATGTGCCCTTTACTGGAATCAAACTCAGGATTCTTCAGTCTACAGACTGACACTCTGTCCATTGAGCCAAACCAGCAAGAGCAATCATGGTGCTTACTTAAAGGGAGAATAGGGGAAGTCTTGTGGGCCACTGAGGGAATAAACTCACTTTAGAGACTTTAAGTGAGCACTCTGTTGGCTATGACCCTTGAAACTGCTCCTGACTCCCTTCTTGAACTAAAACAATCCACTTGCTTATCCTTCTTGAGAGACAATGCCAGTTCCTCACCATTATGGAGAGATTAACCCTGAGTTAAGCCTCTAATTTCCTGGCAAGAAAGAGCAGGGTTCAGGATCTATTTATAGTAGGTCTTTGGACTAGAATCTGGCTTTGTCTCTGAACTTTTTTTTATCCTGGTGATTGTAAAGTCAGTTCTGAATCAGGTTAAGAAGAGAATATCAGAGTGGCCTTCTAACTCTTTATTTAGGCCTTTCCTGCTTCAAATGAATATGTATCAAGGAGCTGTATTTTTCTCGATGTAAAGGTGGGGAATTAGGAAATTAGTTGATTAAATTTCTAAATAATGTTATCCTTTTTATAAGGTTATAGGACTGGATTAGTCCAAAGAATACCTGGACATTTTTTAGCCATTAAAGGGTTACTCAGATCATACTTATCTTTTCTCCCCTTCCCTCTTTTACTCTCTTCCCCTCTCCTACATATCTCTCTTCTGTTCTGTTCTGTTCTCTTTTTTTATTCCTCCTCTTTCCCCTTCCCTTTCCTCATTTATTTATTATCTATCATTTATCTACCTATTGATATGTAAGTCTATCCTATATATCTATGTATCTATGTATTTATGTATCTATCTATGTATGTGTCTATCTATCATCTAACTACCTGTCACATGTCTTTGTTCACCTGTTGTTTTGTTTTCATGAGAATGAGAGCAAAAGGTGATGAGGAGTAGAAGTTATCTGAATATCATTGGAATTTGTTGGTAATGTTGCATGATAACGTATCAATTACATATACATATTTGTACCATTTACTAAAATAATGATTAAAGAAGAAGACTTTCCTAGAGTCCAGTGAGACACAATTCAGGGTAATGGGGAAAAACAGAGCAAAGGAAACTTGTTGGTTAAAGCCTAGAATGCCAAGTGGTAAGAAAACAATTATAATCTCCTTTATTTCCCCAGAAGAATTGAGTCTAGTGGCTCCAACTCCTCACCTGGCCTCATTTTCCTGTTGCCACAAAAATATGTGCCCTATGCCCTGGCTGGTTTGGCTCAGTGGATAGAGTGTTGGCCTGCGGACTGAAGGGTCCCAGGTTTGATTCCAGTCAAGAGCACATGCCTGGATTGCAGCCTCAGTCCCCAGTGAGGGGTGTGTAGGAGGCAGCTAATCAATGATTCTTTCTCATCTACCATGTTTCTATCATTCTCTCCCTCTTCCTTCCTCTCTGAAATAAATAAAATATTAAAAAATATCTGTCCTAAGATGATGGCCTTTTGGTCTACATCTGTTACCTTTGGGAGCAGCCAACAGCCCCACAGGTGCTCAGGCTGTGATAGTACTGCAATGAAGGGAAAGACCAGGATGCTCCCAGTGAGACAGCTCCCCCAGCCAGCACTGCTCACTGATGAGCTGTTCTCTAAGAAACCCTGACACATCCCAGCTAAATACTCTGGATGACACTGGTTATTCACATTCCTCCAGCTTTCCAGGACTACACTCAACATCCCCCGCATCCCAGTTATCTCAGTCAGCACTAGAAGCCCAAACCTCACAGACCATCATCATATGTTGCTTATCTCAACACTGCCTTCTACTCCCCTAATCTGACTCAACTTACTTTATTTTCCTGTAATTTCATATTTTTCTACTGCACTCTGGAATTCCTGGTTTGCCATCAGCATACTCTCTTGTGTCTCACACTCTTCTCTGAATATTTGCTTCCCCTTCTTCCTCTAACTGGAACCTGGCTGTCCCTCTTAAGTGGAAGATGTCTTTTCTTTTACTCCCCATTTGCCTCAGGACCTGTAGACAGAGTAGGTCTTGGATTCCATATCTCTAAAATTTGGTGGATAGTTCTTGACCAGCCTCTCAGAGGTTCTCCAGAGAATCAAACGATGCACTATTAGGGCTTCTTCCACTGTAAGGAATTACTCAGCTACCTTTTGCATGTGTCACAATCCTGGCCTCTTCTAAGAAGTGATGTCTTTAGAATCCATGCCAGGAGCATTGTAAACTCACCTCCCTCACTGTCACTTCTCCTCCATTGTCAGATCTATCCCACCTCATGTCTCAGCTGATGTCATTCTTTCTGCTCCCCCGCAGGCTATGGAGCTGCCCTGTGCTTTAAATGGATGGACCATAAAGCCTTTGTGAAGTTGCCTGTATATCCTTTATGTCTGTACATATATCAGATTGTAAACCCCCAGAGGAGCAGAGCCACGTTGTTAACTCATATTCACGGCTCTAAATTCAGTGCAGTGAGCAGATCGGTTTATCTTCATCATCATGATGAAGAGGGGTTGAAAGATTTTTCTCCCATTATATACATATTTGGGAGAAATGCAACTACTTAATTTTATAGACTCCCTCTTAGAATTTTCTGGATGATCTCCTCCTTTTCATTTGCATACCTTATTATCTCAGAGTGAAATGCAGAATAGAGAGGTAAATGGTCTGAAAACAAACTACTATAATCCATTCACTTTGGCTACAAAAATAAAACAACCCAAACCTAGATTTTCTTGCAGTGTTTAAATCCAGATGGTAGTAAAATTTGACATTTCAATTCTGTTTGTGGAATTCATTTTGTTTTTAAATTGGGAAGAACCATGGAGCTAAAAATTGTCGGAAGTACTAGGAAGGCCTGGTGAGACCTCTTTAGGAGTTTTATTAATAAGAATTTGGAATCCTAAAATGAATTTGGAGACAGAATAGATAGAGCTGCAAATAACTGCAATGGGTATGAACCAGGGCGCCAATACCCAGAAGTGATGTGCTACCTCATACCTAACCTGAAAAAGATAGAGGTTTGGCTTGAACAGTGAAAGGAAACAGACAGCTGGACAAAAATAGAGACTCTTTTAGTAGCCAAATTTAAATTTTTATAGTTCTTCTTATTTTTTTGTTTGTTTACAGTTCTCATTCCATAAGGTAGGTTATCATTCTCAACGATCTGTTCTGAAATTATGTAAGGTCTTTTTTATAAATAAATATCAGTATTGTAAAGATTCACTTTAATTAATTAAACTCAAGATTTAGAGGTTCAGAATGTTCAAAACCAGGTAAGAAGGCCTCCTTACAGAATACTTTATTGGGAAGTTTTATTTCTGTCTGGGTCTGTTCTATATTTATTCCTGGAAGAAATCACAGAAACAAATCAACATTTACATGTTATAAACAGTGTATCAGTTAAGTATCTTTGCTTGAAAGTGAAGAAATCTCAATCCAAATAGAGTTACTATAAAAAGAGGATTAATTGCCTTTAACACTGAGAAATTCAGTGGGGAGACTGGCTTAATTGTTGCTTGAACCAGGTACTTCAGAAATATCTCCAGGGTTGCCAGACTTCTCTCTGTTCTACATACAGGTTTCATTCTTAGACAGAATCTTCCCTCATGGCTGACAGAAGGTTGCAGCCTCTCAAGACTTCACACTGCCAGGACTGCAAGTCTGATGGTGGGGAAGGAGACCACTCATCCTCAGCATATGAACAAAAGCCCCAGGTCTGGTTATCATTGGCTGAATTGGGTCATGTGCCCATCCTAAAATCAATCACTTTGGGTAATAGGATGGAATCTGCTGATTAACTTAGTCTAGTCAAGACTCACATTAGATTTAAGCATGGGAATCAGCCATTCAAACCACATGGCTTGAAATGGGTGGGGGTGTTTTCTTTAAGGAGACTCATGAAGAATATAGGGGCTAAAACAATATATATCAGCTATAAGTGATAATTAATTAAAATACTTGACACTTTAATAGAATATTTACTAATATTGACTGTTTACAGTGTGCTAGGACATTGAAGTGAATATGAAAGGTACACTCCTTCAGATTTCTTATGGGAAACCACTGATTCTTCTTCTTTTTAAAATTTTATTATATATATAAAATAAATAGATTTTTAAATTTTTAAATATATATAATGTATTACGTGTGCACATATCTCCCCATTGTCCCCACCCACTCCACTTCCATATAAACCCTCACCCCCAGTGTCTTGCATCCATTGATTATGCTTATATGCATGCATACAAATCCTTCAGTTGATCTCTTATCTACCCCACCTTTCCCTAACCTTCCCTCTATAATTTGACAGTCTGTTTGATGTTTTACTGCCTCTGTAATTATCTTTTTGTTCATCAGTTTATAATGTTTTTTATTCATAAATTTTCTTTCATTGACTGACTTATTTCACTTAGCATAATGCTCTCCAGTTCCATCCAGGTTGCTGCAAATGGTAAGAATTCCTTCTTTTTTACTGTCATGTAGATGTACCATCGTTTTCTGATCCAGTCATCTTCTGAGGGGCACCTAGGCTAGGAAACCACTTGATTCTTTTTTTTTTGTTTAATAAATCTTTATTGTTCAAATTACTACATTTGTTCCTCTTTTCACTGCCCCCCCACCCCCGCTAGCGTCCCTCCACCTGACACCCACCCCTCCCTCTGTCCTTACCTCCCTCCACATTGTCCTCATCCATAGGTATATGATTTTTATCCAGTCTCTCACTGTACTCCCCTCACCCTTCCCCCCTGAGAATTGTCAGTCCACTCCCTTTCTATGCCCCTGATTCTATTATATTTACCAGTTTATTGTGTTCATCATATTTTTAATTCACTTGATTTTTAGATTCACTTGTTGATAGATATGTATTTGTTGTTCCTAATTTTTCTTTACCTTTTTCTTCTTCTTGCTTTTCTTAAAGAATACCTTTCAGCATTTCATATAATATTGGTTTGGTGTTGTTGAACTCCTTTAGTTTTTTCTTATCTATGATGCTCTTTATCTTCCCTTCAATTCTGAATGATAGATTTGCTGGATAGAGTAATCTTGGTTGTAGGTTTTTGCTATTCATCACTTTGAATATTTATTGCCACTCCCATCTGGCCTGCATAATTTCTATTGAGAAATCAGCTGACAATTGTATGGGAGCTCCCCTGTAGGTAATTAACTGTTTTTCTCTTGCTGCTTTTAATATTCTCTCTTTGTCTTTTGCTCTTTGTATTTTAATTATGATGTGTCTTGGTGTGGTCCTCTTTGGATTCCTTTTGTTTGGGGTTCTGTGCACTTTCTGGACTTGTAAGTATTTCTTTCACCAGGTAGGGCAAGTTTTCAGTCATTATTTCTTCAAATAGGTTTTCACTATCATGCTCTCTCTCTTCTTCTGGCACCCCCACAATTCTGATGTTGGTATGCTTGAAGTTGTCCCAGAGGCTCCTTACACTATCTTCACATTTTTGGATTCTTTTTTCTTCTTGCTTTTCCAGTTGAGTGTTTTCTGCTTCTTTGTATTTCAAATCTTTGATTTGATTCTTGCGATCCTCTAGTCTGCTGTTAGGTTTCTGCATAATATTTTTTATTTCAGTCAGTGTATGTTTAATTTTTAGTTGGTCCTTTTTGATCTCTAGTTGGTCCTTTTTTAATCTCTTGGGTCTCGCTAAATTTATCCATCTTTTATAGGAAATTCTTGAAAAACCTTATAACCGTGGTTTTGAACACTATATCCAGTCATTTGTTTTCCTCCATTTCTTTTGTTTGTGATTTGTTCTTTTGTCTCCTCATATTTCGCTGTTTCCCTGAGTTGGTAGAGTAGCTTTGTGTGCTAGGTGTCCTATGTGGCCCAGTAGCTCTACCTTCCCAGTTACCTGAGGTGGACACTCTTGGTGCATCCCTTTGTGGACTGTCTTTTTGTAGTTAATTCTTTTTTTTATATATTTTATTGATTTTTTTACAGAGAGGAAGGGAGAGAGACAGAAAGTCAGAAACATCGATGAGAAACATCGATCAGCTGCCTCCCGCACGCCCCACAGTGGAGATGTGCCCGCAAGCAAGGTACATGCCTCCAACTGGAATCGAACCCGGGACCTTTCAGTCCGCAAGCTGACGCTCTACCCACTGAGCCAAACCGGTCTCGGCTAATTCTTGATTGTTGTTATCAGTGGGGGGAATTGACTTCCAAGTCAATTGGGTGTGAGGATCAGCTTTGTCTGTGCATGCATGCTTGCCTTCAGACCTCTGCCTTTCCGGTTCTCCTGAGTTTCTGTGAGTTTTAGAGACCCGTATGAGTGTGGGTCCCCAGGATCTCACCCAAAACTGGGCTTCAGTGCAATTGGACCTGGATTTCAGTGCTGTTGTGAGATTCTGTTTTCCTCTTTCTAGAAAATGTCAGCGACACAATCAGCAGTCAGTGCTCTGTGTACGCACTTTTGCGTGCACTTTCACACTTACGCGTGCCCCCAGAGCTCTGTCTTTCGCAGCTCCCTTAAGTTTCCGTGCACTCCTTCCTTTTCACAACAGTCCAGACTCCCCCATATGAATCTCGCCTGCAGCTGGAGTTCAGTGCAGTTGAGATTTTCCATCTCCCTCCCGCTAGAGGAAGCCAGCCAGACCGTCCTCTGCCCATCTCCTCCACGAGTGTGTCTCCATATCTCAGCTTTTTACAGCTCCTATGAGTCTTTGTTAAGTCCCTCTCTTTGCTCCTAGTTGTAGAATTTGCACTCAGCCAGCTTTCCTGTGGTTCTGGATGGTGTCCATTCTGTCTTTTAGTTGCAGTTTTTTTTTATATCTACTATTTTAATTTATTTTTCATTTTTTTAAATTTTTATTAATTTTTTATACATGTCTCCCCATTGCCCCCCTCCCTCCCAGGCATACCCCAGCCCCCCAATGTCTATGTTCATTGGTTATGCTTATATGCATGCATACAAGTCCTTTGATTGATCTCTTATCTACCTCACCTAACTTTAATCTTCCTGCTATAATTTCACAGTCTGTTTGAAGCTTTACTGTCTCTGTATCTATCCTTTTTTTCATCAGTTTATAACCTAACTAAAGAGGTAAAAGACCAATATGCAAAAAACTACAGGACATTGAAAAAAGAGATAGAGGAAGATGTTAACAGATGGAAGAGCATACCATGCTCATGGATTGGGCGAATCAACATCATTAAAATGTCCATACTACCCAAAGCAATCTACAGATTCAACGCACTACCCATTAAAATACCAACGACATATTTCACAGACCTAGAAAGAATTCTTCATAGATTCACCTGGAACAAAAAAAGACCACAAATAGCTACAGCAATTCTGAGAAAGAAGAATAAAGTAGGTGGGATCTCAATACCAGATTTCAAGCTATACTACAAAGCAACTGTTCTTAAAACAGCCTGGTACTGGCACAAGAACAGACATATAGACCAATGGAATAGATTAGAGAACCCAGGCATCCACCCAAACCACTATGCTCAACTAATATTTGACAAAGGAGGCATGAACATTCAATGGAGCCAAGATAGCCTCTTCAAAAAATGGTGTTGGGAAAATTGGACAGATACATGCAAAAAAATGAAACTGGACCACCAACTTACACCAAATACAAAAATAAACTCAAAATGGATACAAGGACTTAAACATTAGTTGTAGTTTTGAAATTATTGTGCGAGGTAGCAGCTTAAGTGTTCACCACCTTAGTTTCTCTACTCTTTTTTTAATATATACATATATATATATATTAATATTTTATTGATTTTTTACAATAGAAAGGAAGGAAGAGGGATAGAGAGTTAGAAACATCAATGAGAGTGGGACATTGATCAGCTGCTTCCTGCACGCTCTCCACTGGGGATGTGCCTGCAACCAAGGTACATGCCCTTAACCAGAATCGAACCTGGGACCTTTCGGTCTGCAGGCCAGTGCTCTATCCACTGAGCCAAACCATTTTCAATGATACCTGTTTCTTTTATTGCTCCATCAATTCTTCTAAACCACTTTCTTCTCTTTAAAAGCTACTTTGAGAGACTCTGTCAGTATAAACTAAAGCTAACTAAGTAAAATTAATGGGTACATAGCATTTTGTAACCTGCTATAATAACACACATCTTCCATGTCCACAGATAGAACTACATCATCACTCTTGAGGCACAAGTCTATTTACTGATCCACAAATCCACATACTTTAAAGGCTTTTGGTACACACTGGAGCAAAAACATTTGTCTTTAACAGTTTCATTTACTTGTCAAAAAATTAGCCACTAACCTGAGGACATAATCTATCTACAAAAAATCCATCTAAATGACTGATTACATATTGGAAACTGGCTGCCTTCCATAACTGTAAGCCAACACTCTAGTTATGACTAAGATAGAATGATTTGCTTCATTCGGTCCAAATCAGACAATACTGAGTTCTTGGACTTAGATTTGCCAACCACACTTTGGTTCTTTTTAACACTATAAAGTAACAAGTGGTCAGAGATTAGAAGAGGAACGTTTATTTAGTTATTTTATTTTTTAAAAAAGGATTTGTTATTGATTTCAGAGAGGAAGGGAAAGAGCGAGAGAGAGAAACAATGATGAGAGAGAATCATTAATTGGCTGCCTCCTGCACATTCCCCACTGGGGACCAAGTCTGCAACCCAGGCCTGTCCCTTTTACCAGAAATCATACCATTGACCTCCTGGTTCATAGGTAAATGCTCAACCACTGAGCCATGCTGGCTGGTCTTATTTAGTTATTTTAGCATGGTTGTGTTAAGTGCTGCTTAAGAAAGTTTTCAAACACACAAAAACCTTTAATTCAGTTTCTAATGCTCAAGTTTTAAGCTTCCTACAAACAAAAATTTTCTTGAGAGAGTTCACTGAAAGAGTTGAAGTAGCTTTAAGTCTCTCTTTTGCAAAGATGTTGTCAGGATTGACCCAAAATAATTTTCCTAAATTCTGTGTCCTTGGTCAAGATGTCTCTCACTTTAAGCTTCACTGCAGTGAGATGTCTCTCACTTTAAGTTTCACTGGAAGTTATCAAATAAGCAAAGAAAATTGTATAATCTTTGACAGCATATCATATGAAATGCATTCTTAAGATTGTATTACCTAGATTGCTTACATATACACTAAATATATTTTACACTGCACAGAAGGTTAGCTTATAGTTAATTGACGGTGATTGTAGGTTCCATAAAAGGGTCTCAATAGATGCTTGGTTAGAAGTACAGCTGTTTATCTAGAAGAGAAAATTCTACTAATGACCTATAATAAAAATGTTGAGCATTAGTTTCCTAGTCAAGAGTGAAAATATTTACAATAATATTGTTTCTAAGAGAAAATTCATGTCTACATTGCTATAAAAATAACTTTTTCAGGAACTTAACTCACATAAATAAAAGAATTGGTTGTCTCACAAATCTTTTCTTTATTTGTGTGTGTATGTAAACTTAAAGGAAATTTGGTCAAAAACATTAATATATTTTAAAATTGTTTTTGAATAGGATTCCTATTGATTAAATTTGGACAGAAGAGTTGGAGCCAGAATTTGGAGGTTGGGACATGGCATTTGGGAATTTGAGATAGGATGTGCGAAGCCAAATGAAGCTTTTGAGAATTGAACTACCCAGAAAAAAGTCAGGATTTAAAAAATTATAATCTGTACATTTTAGATTGAAAGAAGATTGGGAAAGCAGTTCAAAAACTGGTTTAGGCTTGAGATGATGAAGGCCTAGGCTAATGTGCTGGCTCTGGAAGCAAACATAAAGGGAAGAAGAGATATCGGAAAGGATATAAGATACTGATGACAGAGGACCTGGAGAAGAAATGGTAGGAGAATTGTGACTTTGTGTTTGAATGACTAAGAGCAATGGCTTTTCCACGACTGTATCTTCAGTGTCTAAACCAGTGCTTGGCATAGGTAGTTGTTCAGTAAACATGTGCTGAAAGAATGACAGGTATATAAATCACCCAAAAGAAGGTGAAGTTACCCATATAACTTTCTCAAATTAATTCCTCACTTGATATTTGTGAATCACCCACCTGAGACTCAGTGCAAATGTTTATCAACTATATACTATGGGTTTTATCTCCCACCAGCAGACCTGGTTTGGCAAATTTGTTTTGTAGCATGTCCATCATGTTATCCCTTTACCTTGTCTCCAAGGAGTGCATTCTCCAAAGGGTGATGCTCCTATGATTCTTCATCATTGGAGCAACATATGATTTGCTGGTGGACATGGCTACCAATTTACTTCCTCCATGAAGTCAGAAAGAGAAGCATGCTACATTAGTATTTACTTGCTTTCTGTGTTGTGTGGAAAGTGGAAGGAAAGGGTTGACTTGCAAGGACGATGCCTAAGGGGCCAGAATTTATACCCATGAAATCCCTCATTAGGAAAGATTATGGAATTTGAGGATGGTTTAAAGTCCCAGTCTTAAGTTGAGGAATCCAAAATAGTATGGTGGAAAGAGTCTAAACAGGAATCAAAGAAAATTCACATGGATCTCTGGCTGCCTGGAAATGGTTAGAGCATCATCCCAAGACAACAAGGTTGTGGGTTCAATTCCCAGTCAGGCCATATACAAAAATAAAACAATGGATGTGTAAATAAAATATGTGGAATAACAAATCTCCCCCCCTCGCCTCTCTCTCTTAAAAACCCCACAAAAACAAATCAAGAAATAAAGAAAACTCACATGATAGTGAGCAACTAACAACTTTAATGAGTCTCATTTCCTTCATCTGTTAAAAAAGACAGACGGGTTAGGTCAGTGGTCGGCAAACTCATTAGTCAACAGAGCCAAATATCAACAGTACAACGATTGAAATTTCTTTTGAGAGCCAAAATTTTTAAACTTAAACTTCTTCTAATGCCACTTCTTCAAAATAGACTCGACCAGGCCATGGTATTTTGTGAAGAGCCAAAGAGCTGCATGTGGCTCAGGATCTGCTGTTTGCCGACAATGGGGTTAGGAGATTTCTTTCTAGCCCTACAGCCCTAAAGTCTGTAATTCCTTTTTAGACCCAAGGCATTGATGAAAATATCATCTCTTCTTCATTATGACTTCCATTCAGCTTCCTTCTGATTACCTACCCTGTGTTCTACTATCCTCCCAGTACATACTTTTAAGATCTTACCAGCATTTTGACTGTGTTCCATAGCTTGTTATCATGGCAGCACTCCTCCTCATTTTGTTAACACTTAATAATTTATTTAAGTCAGATAACTCAGCTGTTGTGTTTGAAACAACTAGTTTGGTGAGGTTGTAAAAAGTACCCATAAATTTATTAGGAGTGGCCTCAGACACAAATCAGCCTGTCTGCCCTATAGTTAGTGTCCATAACACACATATTTATACTCCCACTGTATTTCCCAATAAGCCACAACATTTCAGTATTCGGTGGCTGTGTTAGCCCTTGCAATTCTACTCCATCACCTGGAACCATTTTTCTTACCTAATGTCACATGGACACACAGTCCTATCATAAGCTTTAAAGATTAAGCAGCTGTCTTGTTAGAAAAAGTCTGAGCTCTCATATTCCTGACTCAGTAGATTTATTGACAGGTTATTGCCTGGTCTGTTTTATTTTTTTAAATTTTTTATTGATTTCAGAAAGGAAGGGAGAGAGATAGATAGATAGAAACATCAATGATGAGAGAGAATTATTGATTGTCTCCTGGATGTCCCCTACTGGGGGGGAATTGAGCCCACAACCCAGGCATGTGCCCTTGGTCAAAATCGAACCTGGGACCCTTTAGTTTACAGGCCGATGCTCTAAGTACTGAGCCAAAGCGGCTAGGGCTGCCTGTTTTAAAAAGGCTACTACATCATACTTATTTTCTGAGAAAATTCTTAAATAAATACATATAGGCTTATTGACCTCAGATTTCTATATATTTATTAAATTTGGATTATGAAGTTTAACAAGGAGGTCATAGCTTTAAGTTGACAATGTAAGTACTGCCTATAAATTATAGGTAAAGATTGAGCAGAGATTCAGAGCCTGAGTAAAATTTTTAACCTTTGCTTATAAATGCAATGGTGTTAACTCCCTTAAAAAGACACTTTAAAAAATGAAAACAACACACAAATATTTAGAGGTATCAACTACCCAAATAGAAATATTACTCCTTTGTTGTTGGTGTTTTAGATGCTTAGATCACTGGCTGGAATTAGTAACTATCTAATCTGGGCATTTATGGAGTTCTAATGGGACTCTTGTTAATAAACCCTTCATTTAAAACAGAGACTAACTAAGACTTCCAAATTCACAGCTTGTTTATTAGGGGGCTCATTTACCTCTTAGTGTATTTCACATAGGGAAGTAGAAACTTGGAGAATGCAGATTTTCACACACATGACATGAACTTTAAAATAGACAGATGAAAAAGAAGCTCATTAAGACTGAATTCTTTTAAAAAATATTTTTTATTGATTTCAGAGAAGAATCAAACCCAGGACCCTTCAGTCCACAGGCTAATGCTCTATCCACTGAGCCATGAATCAGGTAGAGCAAGACTGAATTCTTTAAAGAATCCTACTTGGGTAACACTGTAGTCAAATAGAGCCCACTCAGTCCAAGTCTCTGTGATTGGGGTATATTTCACTATTGTCCTATTCAAATTCATATACAAGTTCATATTCAGGTTCATAGTTCTATTCAAGGGCTCCCCTTTCATGATCCACTGCTTGTATCATACACTTATGACTATCATAGAATGTCCTCTAGGGACAGTTCATATGGAATTCAGTAAGTTTTGGGGCATGAGTGGGTTAGATGCTTCAAGGATGATGTGCAGGCCTTTAAAAAACTGGTGTGTGTGTTTTTTTAATGGATTTTAGAGAGAGAAAGAGGGAGAGAAGGATAAAAATATCAATATCTATCTGCTGCCTCCTGCATGCCCCCCACTAAGGATTGAGCCCGTATGTAACCTGGGCTTGTGCCCTGGCCAGGAATTGAACTGTGACCTTCTGGTTTATAGATCAATGCTTAACCACTTAGCCATACTGGGAAGGTTAAAGATGCTTTTTATCTTGCCTTCATATTTGACTAGTAGTTTGGCTAAGTGTAAAATTCTAGATTGGAGATAGTTTTCTTCTGATTTTGAAGCCATTGCATCTTTATCTTTTTGCTTCCAATGTTGTAAGATATATAAAGCTGTACTTATTTCATATTTTTTATATGTGACTTAAAAATCTCTTCAGAATTAATTTTCTCAGTGTTGTGACATTTCATAATGATGTACCTGATGTGGATCTATTATCATTAATTAGGGCAGGTATTTGTTGAGTTTTAATCTGGAAATTCATGTTCTTCATGTGAGGTGTTCTTAAATTATGAAATCATTTTCCTGAAGCAGTATACTTAAAGGCAGAGCTTCTTAACCAGATGAGTGTGTAACATTATTTGAGAGCATTTTTAAGATATAATTCCCAGGTCTCTGCTCTAGAGTTTCAGAATGATATATCTGGGGCATGGATCTCAGTATATGTATTTTGAAAAAGTTCTTGGGGTAATTCTGAGAAGCACTTTTGGACAAGAGCCATTATTTTTAGCAACCTTTAGAGTGTAGTCTAAAGAGTATGGTATCATGGAGCAAAATGTGTGGAAAAAATCGTATTTGAAATTAAACCTAGGTCCAATGACTCCTCCTTGACAATCACTTTCAGTTACTGTGTGATCTTGGGCAAGTATTAAATGGAATTGATGATGATGATAAACCAGCTTGGTTTTTGTGAGGTAAAATATAAAAATGCCTACTAAAGTGCCTGGAAACATTATAAGTGCTAAATTTCTCTCTTTCCAATTCCTGCATGTGATATGAAGAAAATAGATCAAGATTAGAACTGTTTCTTGGAATATGCAAACCATAGCATGCATTGTATTAGAAGGCCAGTGGGTACCAGGGAAGCAATTCATACTTTACATTCTCACAGCATTTGAAAGCTTGTTTATACTATATTGACTCATGTGTTTAGATCTTACGTCACTCTCTAATTATTCTTTAATAATTCTGATGGGCATTTTGTCTACCCAATCAGATAACAAACTACACAAAGGTAGGGATGCTGTCTCTAAACTCTGAGTCATTCATAGTACCAGGTATAGGGTTCTGTGTGTCAAACATTACTATTTTAGTGATAACAGCCTACAATGAGACATTTATCCATTCTTCTGATTGATTGAGGAGACAGAATATGAATTAAACAGAGCTTAGGAGTTTTGGAAAAGGTGATTACCAACTCATATATCCAGCATGATGTTTCTTAGCAGTTGTCTGGATGGCATGATTATACTGATTTATTGGTGCTTTGCTTTAAATATCCATTAGGAAGACAAAAGCAATATTATTTATCTGTATTTACTGTTGACTCTGGTTGGCTATTCATCCCTTTACTGTTCCTGGGTGACATTATTGGCATACATAAAATTGCAATATGTAAAACATGCATGCTTCCATTTTATTCATAAGATCCTTCAGGACAAGAACCCTGCCTTAATAATTTTCATATTTCCGATGTCTAGAATCATGCCTGGCTTATAATAAGTACTCAGCATAAATTGTATTGATGAATCTTCATATTTATACATAATTCTGAGTAATGATATAGGCCAGTAATGGCTTGGAATGCTGAGAATTTATTGGTTTTCAAAATAGAAAATTAGTTTTTCTCAGACTTTGTGGAGTACAAACTTCTAGATATTTTACTGTAGATATCTATAATCATCCTACATTACCAAAGTTATGAACTTGGGGTTTATGTTATTTGACTTTACAGCATTCTGACTTTTCAATTCAATATGACAAATATTCATCAAAGCTCTTCTATTTTCAAGATTCTTTGAAATTCTACTGCATCGGTAAATTTACTTAGAAATGGAACAGTTAAGGCTGACATTTGGTAATTCAAGCAATCTTTCATTGATAAGTATTCTTTAATGAAAATATTTTTACTGTGGAATATTTCAGAGTTGCATCATACATTTAACAATTATTTAGTTGCAAATGATTTTTTATTGTAAAATTCATATAATATGAAAGTCATCATTTTAACCATTTAAAAGTGTATAATTCAGTGCCATTTGTGACATTCACAATAAATTTGAACTCTTGCCACCACCAGCTTCAGATATTTTCATCATCCCAAAAGGAAATAGGACATATTGAATAGTCACTTCCACTCTTCCCACCCCAATGCCCTTAGCAATCACTACTGTGTTTTCTGTGTTTGTTAATTAGCATCTTCTGAATAGTTCATAGTTCTGGCTTCTTTTACTTAGCACATTTTTTTCTAGGTTCATCAGTATTATTCCTTTATAAGACTGCTTCATATTCCATTGTGTGTATATGCTATATTTTGTTTACCTCTCATCTGTCAATGGGCATTTGCATTTTTCCCATCCTTTTATGAATAGTGCTGCTATGAACATTCATGTATAAGTATCTGTTTTAGTCCTTATGTTTTTTAAAAAATATGTTATTGATTTTAGAGAGAGAGAAAAGGAAAGGGAGAGAGAGAAACATTAATATGAGAGGGAAACATTGATCAGTTATCTCCTGTCTGCACCCAATCAAGATTGAACCTGCAACCTGGGTATGTGCCGTGATCAGGAATTGAATTGACTACCTTTCAGTGCACAGCATGATGTTCAATCAACTGAGCCTCACTGGCCAGGACTGTGTCCTTGTTTTTTTATTCTTTTGACTTTATACATGGCAGTGAAATCTGTTGGACCATGTGGTAATTCTATCTAACTTATTGAGGAACTGTCAAAAATCATCACTTTTTTTCATTCCCACTAGCAACGTATGAGAGTTCCAATTTCTCCATATCCTTAACACTTGTTACTTTTTTTAAAATTATAGTTGCTCTAAACATGATTTTAAACTTTATTACAAATTCTTATTCACCCACACAGCGTATTTATAGCTTTTCATTGTGTATTTCTGGGGCAGTTCTGAATTTTGGTTCAGGGCTAAAGTGAGGACACTTGTGCTTTGTTTGAGCAGAGGGAATGTGATGTTCTGTGTTATTTCCTGGTTAATGCTAGCAGTGCTCTCAGACCTCCCAGCACTGTGTTGTTTGCATGTCTGGGAGTATCACACTTAGGGTGTTACTGTTGATTGCTAAGGACAGTTTTCATCTTTGTAGGGAAGATTTATAGGTTTATAGCTAGAGTGAAGGTATTTTTACCACATCCAAATAACTCTAAGTCAACAAATACAGGCTGAATAATAATTCTTACTGTTTTGATGTCAGAAAGAGTACATTTGTAATAACTCCACTCTTCTGCTAAAAAGAAAGTGTCTCTCTGTTAGAAAATTATTTTAGACTGCAATATTTTGGCAAATTTAAGAGTTTTGCTACCTGATTTATGACAGTATTTTCTCCTTTGAGAGAAATTTACATAATAAGATATATAAGGAATTGTACAAAGCAGCAGTATTTAAACACATTGTTATGTACAGGCTTGACTTAATGACCTGAACTGTTGAATAGGTATACAAAAGAGGTTTTTTTTGTGTGTGTGTGTGGTTTTTTTTTTAGTTGACCTAGGGGCAGAGTAGGGCTACAATATTTATTTCACATTTTCAATTGTTATAGGTTGCTTTTGGAATCCAGAGGAGGTCTCTGAGTTAAGTATAAAGTTTCAGAAATAAATATAGAGAGACAATGGTCCATTCTTTCCATTAGTTAACAGTCTCCCTCAGGATATGAGTTAGGCTCTTAGGCCATGCAATTGAAAACACACACACACACACACACACACACACACACACACGCGCGCACACACACACACTTTATTGATTGATTAGGGATGTGTGGTTTAAGTATTAGGCTGCTATTAACTTTCTCATGCACTTCCGTGAAGAAGCCCATTAGGTAGTGAAAGGAAATGAACTCCCCTCCATCTTGTCCTATAGGGGTGGGACCCCTGCCTAAATCCCCTCCCTTTTCTGGGAGTGGCCACAGGTGTGCTAGCAATGTCTTAACTTCCCCGACCCCCACCCAAATGGACCAATGAAGCTCCAGGAACACAGCGAGGGTCCTAATAAGGCTAAACCACAGAAAGACCCTAATTCAAGTGACCAATCTCTGTAACCCTCATCACTTTCCTAAGCCCCCTAATTATCCTACCCCATAAAACTCATTGTTCCCTCCCAGCTTGCTCTCTCACCTCGCTGCTGCGCTAGAAAGAGGCTGAGAGCCAAACCCAGGTTTGAATAAAGACTCTGCTTTTGTATCAGAAAAGGCTCCTTAGTGGTGGATTACTGGGGATCCCGAACTCTGGGCATAACAGTAGAAATATAAATATATAGGAATCATTTTAACACTGCCTGGTACTTTATTATTTGGTAGGATAAATTAGCTCTGTTGGAAGGGAAATCTTTATTACTAGTATAAAGCAACTCAAAAGATATCAGACAGTCTTCAAAATGCTAATAGCTAACATAACTGGGACAGAAACTGTTAGTTAAGTAAGAATAAAAGGCAAAGTAAAGCCAAAATCTATAGTTTTCAGCATATAAGCACAGGACTTTGAGAAGTACAATGGCATGCATAGTAGGCTTTACAAAAGTGTTTTTTTAGAATTAATTAGAATAATGTAGGAAAGAAAAAAATGCTAAAAATTAAACTTAACAAAATATTTAACTGAAAGCATAAGATAATCCAAGGGGGAATCCTTGTTGCTATCCCTGAAGGACCTCAAAATTTCTGTTTACTGTACTTCTAATTCAAGGTGTCTGTTTAGTGCCTTCTACCTGCCAGGCACAGAGATGAAACAAAGAAATGGGATGAAGAGTAGACAGGGGCCATCAATGTTGTTGCTCAGTGGTTAAAGGATTCCTGTTTAAGGGCATGTATCTGGGTTGCAGGTCTTATTCCCGCACAGAAACATGTGGGAAGCAACCAATCTATATGTCTCTGTCACTTTAGTGTTTTTCTCTCTGTCCCCCTCTTCTCTCTCTAAAAATCAATGGAAAAAATATCCTCATTCCTTGGATGAGGATTTAAAAAAAAAAGAGTAGACAGGGAATGGGAGCAATGTAAACAAAGATGTGCAGCCATAGAAGAATGTACTAAGGTCAGGAGCAGGCAGGGGAAGAGAGAGGAGG
The DNA here is from genome assembly GCA_011751065.1 of Lasiurus cinereus. Taxonomy (NCBI): domain Eukaryota; kingdom Metazoa; phylum Chordata; class Mammalia; order Chiroptera; family Vespertilionidae; genus Lasiurus; species Lasiurus cinereus. The sequence goes on from JAAGEH010000293.1 coordinate 15,139,690, forward strand.
AACACATTAACTCTGTCAATGGTGCCATAGCAGAAGAAATTAACAAAGGAAATGACTCATTGAGCTCAGTTTTGAATGTAAATGCTGGCTTATCAGGAAGGCAGTGCACAAAGATATTCTGGGTAGTCAGGGGAAAAAGTGGGAATTAGTGCACTCAACTAGCTTCCAAATGATTCTGTTGGACCCTGCAGTTTCAAGCTCACTGATGCCTGGGATAGGCTTGAAAGAATGAGCAAGAGCAAATTCAGGGAGATCATCTCGGAGGTGTTGTGATTTTACTGGTGAAGAAGTTTGAGCAGGGACAATAGCTATAGAAGGATGAAGTGAAGATGATGGACTTGATAGAGACATCTTGGAGATAAAATCAAATGCAGTTGGTGATTAGACTGAGTGAAGAGGTGGGTTTTAAGCCAGGTTTCTGGTTTAACTGGGTCTTGCACCAATAGTTATTATTAACGTTTTAATAAATAATATTTTTCTTTAAATATATGATTTAAACATTTTGTATAGCCCTAAATTTGATTTATTGTTTCCTTTTGGACCAATTCATTATTTTGTTGTTGAGTTTTATAGTATAAATAAATGGGGGAAATATGTCAATTTATTGAACTCTGTTACCGTCAACTTGTCAGGAAAATGTTTATTTATTTAGTTGTCTCTCCCAGAGTATCTATTTGCCTCTATGAATTAAATGAACAAGCAGCTTTATTTCTGATTATTTATGAGAGAACTCACACTTGCATAATGTAAGGTCTGAGTTATCACATGACTGATCTTCAGGAGCATGAGCAATGTGAGACAGTGAGGTTTAGTAGGCAGATCTTTGAAATCAAGCAAAACCCAGCAACATTGTCAAATACGCATATGTCTCTGTCACAGTCCCTCTTTCTCTCTAGTCCTGTCCTGAAGAAGAGACTTCTTACATATTATTTTTGTCTGTTGTTGTTACTAACTCTTGTTAACTAATATGCTGACTGATAAAAACCAAAACTACAATTCTTTTAGGAGTGTGGCAGGGATGATGGTGTTCCCCCATCCCTCTGTTTCCCTGCATTTCCCAGCCTTCTCTAAAAAAGGTAGGTTGGTCAGCAGACTGTGGATGGAAAGGATGCACTCCACTTGTAGGCCTGCTTGATCTGCATGCCATGAATCTAAAACATACTGCACCATCTTCCTTGCTCTCTTTGCCTCATCTCTGATCCCCTTAAAGGACTCCAAACTTCTGTATCAGACTTTGCATGAGCAAGACATACTTTTGTTATGTCAAGTCACTAAGATTCCAGTTTATTCAACTAGCGTCTGTGGTATAGTCTACTATGATCAATGCTTACGTTATTTTTAATTTCATAGGTGACCATTATGGGCACCAATGAATGAAACTAATGGGACAAAAGGGGACTCTTGGTACAATCTTAAGTCATATCATGAAGACTATCCTCTTTGAGCCCTAAGGATATTGTACTGACATCAGAACTCGTCTCTTACTTGTTTGGTCCTGTTCATATCATGTTTTTACTTTTTTGACTTGCAGACTGGGCTAGTTAATATAATAGAATTATTGTGGGGATTAAAAGAGTTGCCATTCTGGTCAAGGGCATGTACCTTGGTTGCGGGCACATCCCCAGTAGGAGGTGTGCAGGAGGCAGCTGATGGATGTTTCTCTCCCATTGATGTTTCTAGCTCTCTATCCCTCTCCCTTCCTCTCTGTAAAAATCAATAAAATATATTAAACAAAAAGAGTTGCCATATGTGAAATGTCTAGAACAGTGTCTAGCACATAGCAGGTACTCGAACCATCCTGGAGAGCATTGGAGATGTGATCTCATAATTAACTTTGTATACTTCTGATGTGAATCCCAGATGGGTATTATTTACATTAGTGACATCTAATAGTTTTCAAATTCTTACTTAAAAATTGAACTCTCTGTTTTCCAATGTCACAGGGCTCCGACTACCTTGCTTGAATAAGTGTCCAGTAAATGGTAGCTACTGTTATTTTCCTGTTGCTCTTTAAAAGCAACAGGGGGTGAGGGTAACATGGTCATTGTGAGGACTGATTACACTTTAGGCCCAGAAAGGGTGACTCTCCCTGGCCTAGGCTGTTTGCTGGGCAATGGTGTGCAACTGATTGGACTGATGCCAATCAAACCAATTTGTTCTAAAGGCCAGAAAAACTGGACTGAGCATAATAACTAAGTGTTCTAATTATGTTTATCCTTGAATTGTTTCTTTCTGTAAACAATAGCTGAAAGAGCTTTGAATGGGAGTGGGGTGGTAGATTTCAAACCTGTATCCAGTCTACCATAATTCCCAGCTTTACTATTCTATGACAGCAAAAACTGACTTAACCTTCCCAGCTCCATTTCTTCACCTTTTTTAAAATTTGTTTTATTTTTATTTAAATCTTTATTATTCAGATTATTACATTTGTTTCTCTTTTTCCCTCTCCATAGATCCCCTCCACCTGGCTCCCACCACTCCCTCTACCCTTACCTCCCCCCCATTGACCTCATCCATAGGTGTATGATTTTTGTCCAGTCTCTCCCTACACCCCCTTTACCCTTTTCCCTCTGAGAATTATCAATCCACTTCCTTTCTGTGCTCCTGATTCTATTATATTTACCAGTTTATTCCGTTGATCAAATTTTTAATTCACTTAATTTTTAGATTCACTTGTTGATAGATATGTATTTGTTGTTCATAATTTTTTGTCTTTTACCTTTTTCTTCTTTCTCTTCTAAAAGAGTACCTTTCAGCATTTCATATAATACTGGTTTGGAGTTGATGAACTCTTTTAGCTTTTTCTTATCTGTGAAGCTCTTTATCTGCCCTTCAATTCTGAATGATAGCTTTGCTGGATAGATTATTCTTCGTTGTAGGTTTTTGCTATTCATCACGTTGAATATTTCTTGCCACTCCCTTCTGGCCTGCATCGTTTTTGTTGAGAAATCAGCTGACAGTCGTATGGGTGCTCCCTTGTAGGTAATTAACTGTTTTTCTCTTGCTGCTTTTAATATTCTCTCTTTGTCTCTTGCTCTTTGTATTTTAATTATGATGTGTCTTGGTGTAGTTCTCTTTGGATTCCTTTTACATGGGGTTTTGTGTGCTTCCTAGACTTGTAAGTTTATTTCTTTTACCAGATGTGGGAAGTTTTCAGTTATTATTTATTCAAATAGGTTTTGAGTATCTTGCTCTCTCTCTTCTTCTGGCACCCGCACAATTCTGATGTTGGTATGCTTGAAGCTGTCCCAGAGGCTCCTTACATTATTTTCACATTTTTAGATTCTTTTCTCTTCTTGCTTTTCCAGTTGAGTGTTTTCTGCTACTTTATGTTTCAAATTTTTGACTTGATTCTTGCCTTTCTCTAGTCTGCTGTTAGGACTCTGAATAATATTTTTTATTTCAGTCAGTGGATGTTTAATTTCTAGTTGGTCCTTTTTCATCTCTAGTTGGACCTTTTCCATCTCCAGTTGGTCGTTTTCTATCTCTAGTTGGATCTTTCGCATCTCTAGTTGGTCCTTTTTTATCTCCTCTTGGCTCTTGCTAAGATATCCAACTTTTCTAGGATATTCTTGAAAAACCTTATAAGCGTGTTTTTGAACTCTATATTCAGTCATTTGTTTTCCTCCATTTCTTTTGTTTGTGAACCCTTCCCTTGTCTCGGCATTTTCACCATGCCTGGAAAACTTCTGTGTTGGATTCAGCCTTATGATACCAGACTTGCAAAACCGCAGAAGCCTCTCTGTTAAGCTTGGGATGGGTGGAGTCTCAGGGCTTAAGGGCCCGCCACGGCCCCTGAGTCTCACGTGACTGGGTAATCCCTGGAGTGGTCCTTGTGCGTGCGCACAGTGCCTCTAGACCGCTGCCTTTCCAGCTCTCCTGCGCTCCAGGACCACACGAGTCTAGGTCCCCAGGGTTTCACCTGAAACAGAGGCTTAGTGGAGTCTGAAGTGGCACAGTTGGGAGGGTCTGTCTTCTGCCCTCTTGCGAAAGCCAGCAGCACAATCAGCAGTCTGTCCTCTGCGCAGTGCTGTGTGCGCCATTAGACCTCTGATCTTTTGTGACTCCCCTAAATTTCCGTGCACCTTTCCCTTTTCACAGTCCAAACTCCCCCTGTATGAGTTTTGGCTGGATCTGGGGTTTAGTATTGTAGGATAAGGGGTACAATGCCTTTGAGAGTCTCTGTTTTCCTCCTGCCAGATAAAATCAGCCAGGTACTCCAGCACCCACTCTTTCCACGCGTGCGTCTCCGTACCTCAGCTTTTTGCAGCTCCTCTGGGTCTCCGTGAGCCCCTCTCTTTCCCTCTAGTTGTAGAATTTCCACTCAGCCAGCTTTCCTGTGGTTCTGGATAATGTCTGTTCTGTCTTTTAGTTGTAGTTTTGAAATGGTTGTGCGAGGCAGCAGTGTAGGTGTTTACCTATGCTGCCATCTTGGATTCGTAGGTTCACTTAATTTTTAGATTCACTTGTTGACAGATATGTATTTGTTGTTCATAATTTTTTGTCTTTTACCTTTTTCTTCTTCTTCTTCTTAAAGAGTACCTTTCAGCATTTCATATAATACTAGTTTAGAGTTGATTAACCCCTTTAGCTTTTCTTATCTGTGAAGCTGTTTATCTGCCCTTCAATTCTGAATGATAGCTTTGCTGGATAGAATATTCTTGGTTGTAGATTTTTGCTATTCATCACGTTGAATATTTCTTGCCACTCTCATCTGGCCTGCATAGTTTCTGTTGAGAAATCAGCTGACAGTCGTATGGGTGCTCCCTTGTAGGTAATTAACTGTTTTTCTCTTGCTGCTTTTAATATTCTCTCTTTGTCTTTTGCTCTTTGTATTTTAATTATGATGTGTCATGGTGTAGTCCTCTTTGGATTCCTTTTATTTGGGATTCTGTGTGCTTCCTGGATTTGTAACTGTATTTCTTTCACCAGGTGGGGACGTTTTCAGTCATTATTTCTTCAAATAGGTTTTCACTATCTTGCTCTCTCTCTTCTTCTGCCACCCTTTCAATTCTGATGTTGGTACACTTGAAACTGTCCCAGAGTCTCCTTACATTATGTTCACATGTTTGGATTCTTTTCTCTTCTTGCTTTTCCAGTTGAGTGTTTTCTGATTCTTTATATTTCAAATTTTTGACTTGATTCTTGCTTCTTCTTATCTGCTATTAGGTCTCTGAATAATAATTTTTATTTCAGTCAGTGTATGTTTAATTTCTAGTTGGTCATTTTTCATCTCTAGTTGGTCCTTTCTCATCTCTTCTTGGGTCTCACTAAATTTATCCATCTTTTCTAGGATATTCTTGAAAAACATTTTAACTGTGGTTTTGAACTCTATATCCAGTAATTTGTTTTTCTCCATTTCTTTTGTTTGTGATCTGTTTTTTTGTCTCCGCATTTTCACTATGCCGGGAGAACTAGTGTGTTGGATTCAGCCTTATGATACAAGACTTGCAAAATTGCAAAAGCCTCTCTGTTGAGCTTGGGAGGGGTGGAGTCTCAGGGGTTAGCAGACCACCTTGCCTTCCAGTTGGCCCAGCCCTACATGGCCCCTGGGTCTCACGTGTCTCTGGGTAATTGCTGGAGCGGTCCTTGTACACACTTGCAGTGCGTCTAGATTGCTGCCTTTCTCTCTCCCCTGTGCTCTGGGACCATATGAGTCTGGGTCCCCAGGGTCTCACCCGAAACTGGGCTTAGTGGAGTTAGAAGTGGTGCAGTTGGGAGGCTCTGTCTTCCGGCCACTTGTGAAAGCTAGCGGCACAATCAGCAGTCGGTCTTCTGTGAGCAGTGCTGTGCGTGGCACCAGACTTCTGCCCTTTTGTGACTTCCCTAAATTTCCATACACTTCTCCCTTTTCACAGTCCAAACTCCCCCCGTATGAGTTTCGGCTGGACCTGGGGTTCAGTGCCGTAAGATAAGAGGTTCAATGCATTTGGGAGTCTCCATCTCCCTCCCGCCAGAAAAGCCAGCCCGGTACTCCAGCACCTGCTCTCTCTACATGTGCATCTCCATACCTCAGCTTTTTGCAGCTCCTCTGGGTCTCTGTGAGTCCCTCTCTTTCCTTCTAGTTGTAGAGTTTCCACTCAGCCAGCTTTCCTGTGGTTCTGGATGATGTCTGTTCTGTCTTTTAATTATAGTTTTGAAATTGTTGTGCGAGGCATCAGTGTAGGTGTTTACCTATGCTGCCATCTTTGATTCTTCCACATTTCTTCACCTTTTAAATGAGAGTTCAGACTAGAGAATCTTTAAATATCCTTTCTGTAACTTTTTATAACCCAAACAATTTAAGTTCCACATGGCTCAGTCTGTGTAAGAAGGAATTCACATTACTTCTGGGATACCCAAGAAGTAATTAGAGTTCTTAAAATATTATTTTAGTATTTTCAATAATTTGCCAAACTGAAGTTTGCCTTTTTCTTTTTTGAGGGTATTCGTTTAGAAACTAATACCATTACACATTTTACATACCAGACAATGCACCCATTTAAAGCATACAATTGAATAGATTTTAGTATGAGGTATGCATTCTTAATATATAAAAAAGTCTTAAAATCTCTGTATTTCACTGTCATCTTCATCCCCTTTCACATGGACATCAGGTGCTCCCCAAAACTCTGAATCTTCAATGACACCTCCCAACCCTGAAAACCTCCCTGGCATCCATTTTACATGATTCTCCTTTCTTTTCTTGTCATCTCTCAGCTCTTTAATATGTATAATAAACTGGAACTTGTCCATTTTTCTATTTTCTCTCAACCTGCTCATTATTCAGATTCTGAGCAACAAAGGAGAGTCCAAGAGCAACCTGGACAGTAAGAAAATTTTCCATTTTGACATAAAAGGAGGACCTGGGGCCTGGAGGAAGGACTGTGAAGTCTCCCACTTACCTGTCATTCCTGTTTCTCTGTGGGTACATTGTGGCTCCTCCTCACACTTGTTCCTCTCTGCACTCCCAGGTGGCTCTGCCATCATGAACACCTGGAAGTGCAGGCTGTGTCGGAGGGAGGCCTAGGGTTTTAGGGGACAAACTATGGAATCATCCTCACAGATTGATGCAGATTACACTTGATCCATTTGTGTTGTAAAATTATAAGGCTTTACTCCATATTTTTTCTCTTCTACCTAAAGAGAGTAGACCTCTTGATAGTATCTCTGGGATGCTGTGGGTGTGCCCATGCAGGGACAGGCCTGCCCTTGTTTGCTGCAGCAGGCCCCTCCCTGATAAGGCCACACCAGGCCTCTCAGCTCCCCGGGAAGTCATCTCCATTCAGGGTGAACATTTCACTGTGACTTAGTTTGTTATTTTACTGAATTTCATACTGATGAAAATCAATTAAATAATCAATATTTATTAAGCACCTGCTATGTTCAAACTGTGCCCTAAGTATACTGTGTAATACATGCTCCCTAGCCTCATATGGTTTTAAAATGGAAAAGCATATATAAGCACATTGAACATTATCATAGCACACCTAAAAAAAAGCTTATTTTTTTTCAGACAAACTGGAATTCTTTTTTTAAAATAGGAAATATCTTTGCAATAGATTGATATTTGATAAATAATAACTAATGCATTATTTATTGTAAATTTTTTGTAAAACATAGAAATATGAAGGAAAAAGTATAAAGAGAAATTGTGTTTCCTAGAAACCTTTAGATGTTTTTAAAGATTTTTAATTTTTAAAATTTATTATTTAAAAATATTTTTATTGATTTTTAGAGAGGAATGGAAAGGGAGAGAGAGAAACATCTATATGACAGTGAAACATTGATCAGCCACTTCCTGTACTTCTCTACTAGGGATCCAGCCCATAACCTGGGCATGTGCCCAGATAAAGAATCGAACAGCAATCTTCTGACACTCAACCAACTGAGTCAAACTATTCAGGGCAAGAAATTACTAGAGTTTTTTTTTCTTTATTAAGGTATTACATATGTGTCTTTATCCCTCCATAGGCTCCCTACCCCCACCCCACTCTTGACCTCACCCCCCTGGTGTCTGTGTCCATTGGTTAGGCTTATATGCATGCATACAAGTCATTTTGATGATCTATCCCCCTTATCCCCACCTTCCCCTACCTTCCTTCTGAGATTTGATGGTCTGATCAATGCTTCTCTGTCTCAGATCTGTTTTTGTTCATCAGTTTATGTTGTTCATTATATTCCACAAATGAGTGAGATCATGTAATATTTATCTTTTCTCAGGCTTAGCATAATGTTCTCCAGTTCTATCCATGCTGTTGTAAATGGGAGGAATTCTTTCTTTTTTACCATAGTGTAGAATATTTCATTGTGTAGATGTACCACAGTTTTTTAATCTACTCATCTACTGATGGGCACTTAGGCTGTTCCCAAATCTTAGCTATGGTAAATTGTGCTGCTATGAACATAGGGGTGCATATATCCTTTCTGATTGGTGTTTCTAGTTTCTTGGGATATATTTCTAGAAGTGGGATCACTGAGTCAAATAGGAGTTCCATTTTTATAGTTTTTTCAGGAAACTCCATACTGTTCTCCACAGTGGCTGCACCAGTCTCCATTCCTACTAGCAGTGCACGAGGCTTCCTTTTTCTCTGCATCCTCCCTAACACTTGTCATTTGTTGATTTGTTGATGATAGCCATTCTGACAGATGTGAGATGGTACCACATTGTTGTTTTGATTTGCATCTTTCAGATGATTAGTGCCTTTGAGCATGTTTTCATATGTCTCTTGGCCTTCCTATGTCCTCTTTCGAAAAGTATCTATTTAGGTCCATTGCCCATTTTTTGATTGGGTTGTTTATCCTCCTTTTGTTAAGTTGTATGAGTTCCTTGTAAATGTTGGAGATTAAACCCTTATCAGTGATAATATTGGCAAATATGTTCTCCCATGCAGTGGGCTTTTTTGTTGTTTTGTTGATGATTTCTTTTGCTATACAGAAACTTTTTATTTTGATGTAGTCCCATTTGTTTATTTCTCTTTAGTTTCCATTGCCCTGAGAGCTGTCACAGTGGAGATATTGCTTCAGCATGTGTATGAAATTTTGCCACCTCCTCTAGTATTTTTATGGTTTCCTATCTTATGTTTAAATTCTTCATCCATTTTTAGTTTTTTTTTGGTGTGTGTATGTTGTAAGTTGGTGGTCTAGTTTCATTTTTTGTCTGTATCTGTCTAATTTTCCCAACACCATTTATTGAAGAGACTGTCTTGACGCCATTGTATATTCTTAACTCCTTTATCAAATATTTTGATGAACATCCTTCTAGTCATCTTGCTGTGCATACACATACACTTATATTATACACACATAATTTTACATAAATGGATTTATTATATACTCAATAATTTTTTTCACTCAGAAATATATCAGGAACTAGTTTATCAATCAATGTAGATGGACATCATTATATTTAACTAGTGGACTGGTGCACAAAATTTGTGCATTGGGGGGTGGGGGTGGACGGGTTTCCCTCAGCCTAGCCTGCACCTTCTCCAATCAGGGACCCCTTAGGGGATGTCCGGCAACTGGCAGTCAAACATCCCTCTGGCAATCTGGGACTGCTGTCTCCTAACTGCCCATCTGCCTGCCTGCCTGATCATCCCTAACTGCCTCTGCCTGCCTACCTGATTGCCCCTAACCCCTCTGCCTGCCTACATGATTGCCTCTAACTGCCTCTGCCTGCCTGCCCAATTGCCCCCAACTGTCCTCCCCTGCAGGCCTGATCTCACCCCCTCCCCCAACTGCCTTCCTCTGCCAGCCAATTTGGTTTTGATTGGTTGGTTTCTATGCCAGTCAGCATCAAAAGCTCTGCTTCCTAGGCAGCCATTGGCTCCTCACAGTTGACCCAGTTTTGATTCTGATTGGTCAGTTTCTATGCTAGTCAGCATCAAAAGCTACACCTCTTAGGCAGCCACTGATTCCTCACAGTTGACCCAGATTTGGTTCTGATTGGTCAGTCAGCATCTCTGGACCTATCATTGGGGCCTGATCAGAAAGATGGGGCTGATCAGCAGCCCTGTGGAGGCCTGGAGAGAAATGGAGATGCAGCTGCTGGCCAGACTAGGAGAGAAAGAGATAGGTGAGTCCTGATCAAAAGCTGCCACAGAGGCAATGGATCAGTCCCTGTTTGTCTCTTCACACCTCTCTCTGGCTCTGATTCACAGACCCCTGAGGAGTCAGTGATGGGGTACTGCACCATCCTGCAGTCACCCAAGGCAACCCAGTGCTGACTGCAGGACTGACTTCTGGTTGGTTGAGCCTTGGTCGTTACCAGTAGTTGTGACCCAGGATTTTTAAATATTAGGATTATAGCAGAGTATTCAATTGTATCACTATACTTTATTTAGCTAATCCCTATTAATGGAAATTGAAATTATTTTCCATTCTTTAAAATATTATAAACCATCATTGTATATGTGTCCAAATTCCTGTAGGTTGAACTGCTGGCTTAAAAAATATGAGTATTTAAGCTTTTGATAAATAATGCCATATTTCACTAAAAAAAACATGCTTCTGATTCAGATACTGTTTTCTCCTTAGCCAACTCTGGAGGCCCCTCAAGTGGAACAAATTTATGGCCTCTTGTGTGTCTCAGCCAAGACATCCTCTAGCTATGGATCTCTTCCATAGTAAGGGAGGCAGGAAGTGCTGAAAGTGCCAGGGAGATATTGTGACCCCTAACTAATAAATGACAGTAATTAGTCGATAAATGCCACATTCCTCAGACGAATTCAGTCCGTTGCTTATATTGTTATCCTGTGCAGCAATGCACTGATTTGCTTTCCTTCCTTCTGCGTGACTTCCCACTCATTTACTTGGCTTTCTGGAATTTGTACTCAAATCTTAGTTTTGGGTCTGTGTTTGGGAGAACCCAAATAAAGACAAATCTTCATATTACAAATGAAAAGTGTGGTATGCATAACAGTGGCCCCCAAAAGATGGTCATGTCCTAATCCCTGGAATTTGTGAAATGTTACCTTACATGGCAAAAGGGACTTTGCAGATTTAATCACAGATTGGGAACGTTGGGATTAGAAGTTTATCCTGGGTTATCCGAGTGGCCCTCATGAATCACAAGGGTCTTTGAAAGTGAAAGGAGGAGGCAGAAGAGGAGTATCAAAAGGAAATGTGAAAAGTAATCAGAAATGCAGTGTTTCTGGTTTGGAAGATGGAAGAAGGGGCCACGAGCCAAGGATTGTGTGTGGCCTTTGGAAACTGGAAAAAGCAAAGAAATGGATTTTCCCCTAGAACCTCTAGAAAGGAACCAGCCTGCTCACACCTTGATTTTAAGACCTCTATCAGAGTTCTAATCTACAGAACTGTACAATAATAAATTTGTGCCAAGTTTCTGGTAATCTGTTACAGCAGCAATAGAAAACTAATAAGAAGGAAAGTTTCGCCAGAAGCATCATATGGCAGTGCTCATTCTTCCAAACGAGGGGCATGAACAATGATGCTCGCAGAAAGGAAAAGTCATAAAGTGTTCCCTCCTCTTGAGTGTAGCTGGAGTTTGTTTGTGGGTGAGTTTAGAATAGATGACTCAATGACCATTAAGTACAGGCCTGTGGTCAGAAACTCTCCCAACAAACGGAGGGTTTATGTTTTAATTTACTTGAAAATTCTTCCAGACTTTAAAAACATCTAATATATAGAAAAATTATCTGGGAAATTAAGACGATCTTCTGGGAAATTTGTTAAAAATGCAGATTCTTGAATCTCATTTTGCCAGAGGTTCTGGTCAAAAGGTCTGGAATATGGTGCAGGAGTTTGGAGGTTATCCTGACACAGGCTTCTTTTGGGACTTTCCCAATGAAAAACCCTGTTCCTTGATGGCTGGGATGGGGTCTCCAATTCTGTTAGACAGGTTGTATAGGCAAGATCAGAAAAGAAGAGAATCACTAGAAATCATCTACTGTTGTATCATGTGCAAAAATCCTAGTTTACTTGCTGCTTGGGGAATATGTGGCAACAGTAATTAGAGTCAACTGAAGTCTGCTTTTCATAGATGGATGTGGCCTGGGTCACCAGAGACAGAGTATCTGGACTCCTGCAACTCTGTGGATTGTTTGATCTTATGGTTGGTTTGCCTGCAGTAGCTTTTCCTCATTTGACTAATGGGCATATCATTTCCAGATGACCTTGGAGAGCCAGGCTGTTGGGCTCTTACTCATTGGAAGAAGCACACTCAAACATTTGGAGCATCCTAAGGATTACAGATGTGCTGCAGGGTGTCTTCGATCTTCTCCAGCGAGGGTTGTGTAGGTCACCCCAAAAGAATGCTTGCATTTGCCTCGTGCCTTTTTGAAGGAGGGGCTGTGCTTGTCTAGCTCCATGCAGCTCTCTGAAATGTCAGAAGATAAGAAATGCTTCTCAGCATGAAGACTTCCAGACACATATGTGACAAGAAATTTGGCATCAGCTTTGTGTCAGATGTCTAGGATAAAGCAATATGGGTATAGTATTTCTAGTGCTATTTTGGTGCTTTGAGCATGAGCCTGCAGCATTAGAAAAACTGCTTTTCAGCTTTGGTGATAGCCTTACAGGCCCTCGGTGTGCATGTCTGAAAGTACAGTTGTGTCATTCGCTAGTGATGGGCTGCAGCAAGTCACCTACAGTCACAATGCCCTTGAGGGACCCAGGCATTTCACAGCCTGGTGGTAAGCCACAGAGCCTCTAATCAGATGGTGCCTTATAATCATTAATTAACCTTTGCAACACCCTCGTGAAGTTGGTAAACACACTTATCCTAACTTTTATCTCCAGGCAGCTAAAGCATGGAGAGTCTAACAAACAAGGTCATACACTCACTCAGTTTACTTATCTTACCATTTAGTGATATCAGGTGAATGCTTTCAGAATGAATTTCTACTGTATACTAGACACCCGGTGCACAGATACATGCATGGATGAGGTCCCTAGGCCTAGTCAAAGATTAGGGCTGACCAGGGACATCTCGCCCAGTCCTGATGGGGCCTGCCATCCAGGGAGAGGGATTGAGGGAGGAACTGCAGGAGGTAGGCCAGCCAGCCTGGTGGAGGGACTGGCCGAGGGGAAGGACCACAGAAGGTTGGCTGGCTGTGGGAGGTTGGCTGTGGGAGCTCACTGACCACCAGGGGGCAGCTCCTGTGTTGAATGTCTGTAGCCTGGTGGTCAGTGTGCTTCATAGTGATTAGTCAACTGGTTGTACTGGTCTTTTGGTCATAACAATTGCTTAGGCTTTTATATCATATATAATAAAAGGCTAATATGCAAATTGACCAAACATTGAAATGACTGGTCACTATGATGCACACTGACCACCAGGGGGCAGATGTTCAAATCAGGAACTGCCCCTGGTGGTCATTGCACTCCCACAGGAGGAGCGCTGCTCAGCCAGAAGCCAGGCTCACAGTGGTAGTGGTGGGAGCCACTCCCACCTCTGTGACAGGTGGACATCCCCAGTGGGGTCCTGGACTACGAGAGGGTCGAGGGGATCCCCCCGAACAAATGTCATGCACTGGGCCTCTATTATATAGATAATTTAGGGAGTATATGCCTCTTGGGGAGAGAGCTCTTTTGATGGTTATGTTTGACTGGAAGATTTGAAATTGCCAGTCTGGCTGTTCATTGATTGGAAGCAAATATCTAGAGCTCTTGGCTTAATGCCTACTATAGACAGTGAGAAAAAAATGTGTAAGAAAAAGCAAAATATGGTAATATAGTAAGTTTGTTATAGTAATAATATCTAAATAGGAATACTGTATATAAAATCTGAGTGATAGATAATATACCCCTCTCACCCAAGGTATTTGATACTGATTGACTTCCCTTTTAATTTTATTTTTATTTAATTAATTTTTTAAAGTCCAGTGATAAACTGTGGACACCATAGTTTAAGAAAGTCAAAAGGAACCTAAAGTGGAGAGTTCCCTGAATGATTCAAGTATGGAAAAAGAAGACCTGTGAGAAAAGGTGAAGGCATTATTTTAAGTTGTAGAAAGGAAGTTGGTGGAAAAGTGTGTGGTCTGTAAATAGATCATAAAATTTTGTAGAAGGCAATTTAATTCTCTATTGATGACAACAGTTGAAAAAGTGGGTTTATTTCAGAGCATGAGAGGTTTAAAGAGTCATAAAAAAGAAATTTCTGGTGTTGAGGATGTGAAAAAAACAGGATAGTTTACCCAGAAAGGAATGCCTTTTCCCAAAGGTCCCTCATAAGCAGGCTAAGGCATCTACTCATGTCGAATCAACAGGGTTAATGACCTTAAGTGATGCCTCCCACCCCATACCTTAAGTGAACTGCCAGTAGTGATGGTAGAAATATTTCTTTTCAACTTTGTAAGCTGGAATAATTTTAGACTTACAGAAGAGCTGCAAAACTAGTATCCTTCAGTATCCACAGAGGATTGGTTCTAGGACCCCACAGTTAGATATCCAAATCCATGGATGCTCAAGTTCCTTATATAAATGTTTAGTATTTGTATAGAACTTATGCAAATACTCCCATATACTTTAAATCATCTCTATATTACTTATAATGCCTAACACAGTGTAAATGCTATGTAAGTAGTTGTTATACTGTATTGTGTAGGGTATAATGACAACGAAAAACAAGCCTGTACATGTTTAGTACAGACATAGGCCTAACTACATAGAATATGTCATCATAGGCCTAACTACATAGAATATGTCAGTAACAACATAACTCCCCACCCCCCACCCCAAAATCTTTTTAACTTGTGTTTGGCTGAATCCTCAAATGTGGAACTTCTGGGTACAGAGGGGTGACTGTACATATAGAGTTCCCATATATCTTTTACGAAGTTTTTCCTGATGTTAACATTTTACACAACCATGAGACAATAATCAAAACTTGTAAAAGAGGGGTGGGGAATTTTGAGGGAAAACAGAATAAGGAGGGATATGGATGTCCAGAAATCCTTCAATAGACAGATCACTTTTTTTTTTATATGTTGGAATTCCACATGGGACTTTGTTTAATCAAAATGATCCTATTGCGAGAAATTTAGAGAAATTTAGAAACCATAGATCTAGGAAGAGGGGTAGTGAGACTGACTTCTACTCCTAGAATTTTGTGCTTTTGGTAAATAGTTCACTTGTCAAATAGAGGGTAAAGTGTTTGGTAAAGGCATTTATTACTATAACTCATATTTTGTGGCATATATACTTTTTGATGTTATTGTTTCTTGATCTCTTCAGGCTTATCCTGCCTCTGGTGGGGTTTCTATACTTGTTTTATACCCAGACCCCCAAAAAATCCTGGCCCAATGTCTATACTTAATTAATATTTGTCCATTGAATGAAATTGGCATGCTCATCCTTTTCTCAATTTTTCACATGGCTTGCTCCTTACTTATTTGTCACTAACTAAAATAATATTCCATGGCCACCCTAACTAAAATAACATTCCCTCTCTCTCTCTCTCTCTTTTTTTTTACCCTGTGCTATTTTATTTCTTTTAATTCAGAACACTTTTCACTACCTGAAAGATGATTTTTATCTTTTGTTAATGTATTTATTAAAAGTATATGGCCTATCTTTTATTAACAGTAGCTCCTTAAAGACAATTACTGTCTTTTGTTGAAACCTTATGGTATTTGGCACAGGGCAGTTTACATAAAAGAGTGAATGAATGAATGCAGACATGGCCACCTGTACTTTGAAGATACAAATAGTCAACTTCAGCAAACTTAACTTATGCATCTTTGAATTTACAGTTTGCACATATAAAAAACTGCTGTTTGACTATTTTTAAAATCAGATCATTGTATTTATAAATTTTCTCATGTTTTTCACTGATGTTGCAAAAGAATTTCTTATTTTAATTTCAAATAGTGATATTGTAGCAGCTAACCACATAAGCATAATTTTTAAAATTAATTAATTAATTATTATTTTTCCCCCTATTGCCCTCCCCACCCCCCAGTACATGTCCTCATCCGTCCCCCCCTCCCCCCCCCGCCTTCCCCCATTGCCCTGTATCCACTGGATATGCCTATACACACATGCACACAGGTCCTTCGGTTGATCTCCTATAGGCCCCTCCTCCCCAACTTCCACTGCCTTCCTACTGTAGTACAACAGTCTGTTCATTGCTTCTTTGCCTCTGTGTCTGCTTCCTCCCCTCCACCCCCTGTTTCTTGTCTTTAAAAACATCTTGCCCCTGTAGGCTAGAAATAAATCCACCAGAGCAGAAGAAAAATGATTGTCTCAATTTCAATGTCCGATAGCTTTGAGTCCCAGTTTCAGTGTCAGACAGTTCCTTATGTGTACACGTCATCAATGGTATCTGGATACTGTACAGATGGTCGTGATGCCAGTCCGACCCTTTCTGGTTTGGTCCTGGGCATCCTGTAGCGATGCTCAGCTGCTAACTGCTCACATGGCAAGGCGTCATCAGTGTCTTCCATCTCTGGACTGTTTCTCCCCTTGCCTTCGTGTTTGGCGCAGACCTGTCAGTTCCTCTCTGTTGCAGGAGTCCACTTGGTCTTGGAATTGTTTTCTGAAAGTATATAAACATATTCTCGACCAAGAGTTAATACAGGAATCTTTTCTATAAAATTGACTTGGGGTCCTTTTTATTTTTGCCTACCTGCTTTTCCTTTGGCTTATTTTGACACCATGTGTGTTTTTCATGGGTATCTTGCTGTTAGCATTATAAATGAAAATTAATTTTCTAAAGTGAAAATTTTCTAAGTGTAATTTACTTACCAGATATTTTTCCTTACATGCTATTATCCTACTCCCCCCCCTTTTTTTTTTGATTGATGGAGAATTTGGTAAAATTTTTTTAATGCAATCTTGATAACTTTAAATTTTAATTTTTTGCACACAAATATTCCTGTTGTCTGTTCATTACATATTAAGCAATTTTACCATGAGATGAGCTATCAATAGAAATTTTAATTAATACTTTAGAAACAGCTTTTTGTCCAGTACACTTACATTTTCTTGAGTGTTCACTTATTTCAGTTTGCCAATTTAAATTCATCTGAAAGCTTGATAACTCTTTTACGTCAAATTTAATACTCTACCAGTAGTCTTAGATTACCCTGTATAGTGTAGATGTTTATTTGCATTGAATTGGCACTGAACATAAGCATAATTTTGAAAGAAAAAGGATAAGTCCTATGAAGTGTGAGCTCTAAGAAGGATAACAGCATTCATAATAGTTGTATTGTCATTATTAATGTTATGCAAAGGAGAAAGAATCACACAGCCCTATCAGTGTCAGGAATTTCATCACCCAGGTTAATAGAAACTCAGACTCTATTAAATGAATTAAAATCATTCAAAATATTACGCATGTGGACATCCCACTATATGACAACTGGGCCATTTTTTAGGCCCTGCTATACACAGAGAAGGATTCAAATGCCTTTGTTACCTATTTATATGGATGTGAACAAAGCACCTGATGTATATCTGCTATTTTAAAAACAAAGCCTTTTTTTTTTTTGTGCAGGAAGCCAACAACAGCAACAAAAAAATCCTAATCATAACTCAGTTGAGTTTTGAAGAGGATAGTTTAGAGCCACTCAGTTTGAAGTGCTGTGTGCTTTGGGCACGGTGTTAACAGTTTAAGAGATGAAGACTTCCTAGTTTATACTGAGTGTGGTGGGCAGAATAATGACCCCCAAGGGTATCATGCCCTTAATCTGTGGAACCTGTGAATATGTTAGATTATATGGTTAAGGGGAATTTAGTTTCACATGAAATTAGTATTGTGAACCAGCTGACCTTACAATGGGGTGATTATCCTGGATTATCTGAGGGCTCAAGGTAGACACAGTGTTCTTAAAAGTGAAAAGAAGGAGGCAGAAGGAAGTGTCAGAGTATATTGATAGGAGAAAAACCAACCATTGCTAGCTTTGAAGTTGGAAGAGGTTCATGAGCCAAAGAATGTGGACAGATTCTGGAAGCTTGAAAACACAGGAAAACAGTCTCTTCTGCTAAAGCCTCCAGAAAAAAAAAACCCAGCTTTGGTTTTAGCCTAGTGAGACCCATTTTCAACTTCTGGTGTTCAGAACTGTTAAAGTAATAGATTCGTGTTGTTTAAAGCCATTGAGTTGTAATTTTGTTACAGTAGCAATAGGGAACTAAGATCTCGAGTCTCATTCATATCCCTCTGAGACCTACAATCTGATCCCACCCAACCTACCCAATTTTCTCTCTTTCCTATCCAACTTCTGCTCTTCTGCACCAGTGAGACCAGTTGTCTCCTTCTACTTACCCTATATTGTTTCTACTCCCTACCTCTTTGTCCTTATTTGGGTTTCTGTGATTGGGAAAGGATTTCTTCCTCTTGCTGGAATGAATCTATGTGGACATGGTTTCTTCTTTTTGTAAACTGCTACCAAGCTTGGTTGCACTGACTCTTCAGATGCTCAGATGTTAAAAGATTTCAACCAAAATGAATTGAATTTCTGCCATGTGCCCGCAGTGATGTCATGAAAATGAGGAAGATAAAAAGGCTCACTTTTGCCCTAGCCAGTGTGGCTCAGTTGTTTGAGTATTGCCCCTTTCAACAAAAAGTTTGCCAGTTCCATTCCCAGTCAGGGCACTTACTTGGGTTGTGGGTTCAATTCCCAAGAGAGAGCTTGTAGGAGCCAGCCAATTAATGTTTCTCTCTCACATTGATGTTTCTCTCTCCCTCATCTTTTCTCTCTCTGAAATCAATAAAAAGATATATTAAAAAGGCTTATTTTTATTGACACACATCAACCAGTTGAAGAGATATATACAGAAGCAATTACAAAACAGCATGCCATCTACTATAACTGAAGTATGTTTAAAGTTATGAAGGCATGGAGGGGAAGGAATGACTATGTGCTTCATGGGGCACACATGAGGATGGCAGGTTAGGTTTAGGTAAAGCATCTCAGGTAAGGGAACACGTGGGCTGACTCATGAATGATGAGACAGTGTAAACATCCAAAGCCTCTGCTTCCTTTATGCCATAGGAACATTCCATAAATCTCAAAATAATTTTTAATATTTAAAAAAGTTGGGGGGAATTAAGACAGCAGCATAAGATATACATCTGTACATGCTGTCTCTCGCAATCACACCAAAACTACAACTAAAAGACAAAACAACTATCCACCAGAACCACGGGAAAACTGGTGGAGTGGAAATTCTACAACTAGAAGGAAAGAAAAATGTGCATCCAGATCTGGTAGGACATGCAAAGGCTCAGAAAGACAGAGGTACAGAGATGCGGGTGAACCGGGCTGGAGTGCGCTGTTATTTTTCAACTGGGAGGGAGTTACAAGTTCCTGTCTCTCTGAACTCCAGTTTCTGGCGAGATTCTGGGGACCCAGACTCATATATAGAGAAACTGGACTGTCTGCCATCGGGTTGTAAAGGGAGGGTGGCGCTCTTGCAGAGTTGCGCACTGGAATCATTGTTTACTGCGCAGGGGCATGGGACACAGAACACTGAAGAGAATGTGGCAGAGAGGGCCATTGTTGTTTGCCAGACCCTAGCCTAGTGATTCCCTGAGACCCCACCCCGCCCAATTTACAAACCCACCCAGCTGTGCAGCTACTTTTGCATATGAATGGCCTGCCCTCGGGCAACTTAACCTAACAAATTGCAACTGGGTCAGACAATTCCAAATCTTTCAAACTCCAAGCAAAGAGGAGAAATCTGCAGAGCTCCCTGTAGCTCCTGCTGGGTGGCCTCAGACACTAGCTGACGTGCACCTCCTTGGAGATCCAGGAACTAGTTAGTGTACCTAGAAGTCAGTGTGAGACAACACCGGATTTCAACTCCTCACATACATAAGTGACACACTCAAGAGGCAGACTCAATAAGCACCAAAGCCCCACTGAAGCAAGTCTTGCCCCATAGGAGTGTCTCCAGCACAGCAGTTCTTCCATTAATAGACACAGCTAATCCTCAGAGTCAATTGTCCTGGAGGTCACTTCCTCCCAGTGTACCAATAGCAATCAAGGCTTAACTACAACAAGACTATGAACTCAGCCCACAAAGGGGTGCACCGAGTATCTACCTCAGGTGGTTGGGGAGGTGCAGCTACTGGGCCCTAAGGACAACACAAAAAGCTACTCCATCAACACTGGGAAGCAGTCAAGATGCAGAGACCAAGAAATGTCACAAATGTAAGAAATGGAGGAAAGCAAATGAGTTCAAACCACATTTATAAGGATACTCTACAAACCGCCAACAAACTTATTGAGAACTCTGAGAAACTTAGTGAGACCTTCAAAGATCTTAATGAGTATGCCAAAAAAAATGGAAAAGGACCAGTCAGAAATTAAGCATGCACTGTTTGAAATAAAGAATAATATACAGAAATCCAACAGCAGACTAGAGGACCCCAAGAATCAAATCAAAGATCTGATATATGAGAAAGCAAAAAACACCATAACAGAAAAACAAAAAGAAAAAAGAGTCCAAAAATGTGAAGTTAGTATAAGGAGCCTCTGGGACAACTTCAAGGGTACCAATATCAGAATTATGGGAGTGTCAGAAGAAGAGAGAGAGCAAGATATTGAAAACGTATTTGAAGAAATAATGACTGAAAACGTTCCCTACCTGGTGAAAGAAATGGGCTTACAAGTCCAGGAAGCACACAGAACACCAAACAAAAAGAATCCAAAGAGGACCACACCAAGACACATCATCATTAAAATGCCAAGGACAAAAGACAAAGAATCTTGAAAGCAGCAAGAGAAAAACAGTTAGTTACCTACAAGGGAGTACCTATAAGACAGTCAGCTGATTTCTCAACAGAAACTATGCAGGCTGGAGGGAGTGGCAGGAAATATTCAATGTGATGAATAGCAAGAACCTACAACTAAGATTACTCTACCCAGCAAAGCTATCATTCAGAATTGAAGGGCAGATAAAGAGCTTCACAGGTAAGAAAAAGCTAAAGGAATTCATCCCCACCAAACCAGGATTATATGAAATGCTGAAGGGTTTTCTTTAAGAAGAGGAAGAAGAATAAAAAGGTAAAGATAAAAATTATGAACAACAAAGTGATAACAAATACATACCTATCTAAAGTGAATCTAAAAATCAAGTGAATAAAAAAATCCGATGAACAGAATAAACTGGTGAATATAATAGAATCAGGGACATAGAAAGGGAATGGACTGACAATTCTCAGGGGGAATGGGATGTGAGGGATGCGGGAAGAGATTGGATAAAAATCTGTGGATGAGGACGGTGGGGGGTAAAGGCATTGGGTGAGGGGGGAATCAGGTGGAGGGGAGCTATGGTGGGGATAAAAAGAGGAACATCTGTAATAAACAGAACAATAAAGATTTATTTTTAAAAAGAGTAAGGGAGAGGGAGAGAGAGATAGAAACATCAATGATGAGAGAGAATCATTGGTTGGCTGCACCCTGCATGCTCCCTACTAGGTATCAAACACTTAGACATGTGCCCTGATCAAGAATTGAACCTTGACCTCCTGGTTCATAGGTCAATGCTGACTGACCACTGAGCCACTCTGGCTGGGTGCTAATATCCTTTTTTGTTGTTCCAGGATCCTGTCCAGGATACTGGGTTACATTAGTCAGCATGTCTTCTCAGACTTCTCTCAGCTGCCACACCTTTCCAGAGTTTCCTTATTTTGAAGTGCTGATGAGATATTTCGTACAATGTTCTCAATCAGGAGTTACCTGAATTTTTCATTAGACCAGAGTTGGGAGTTTTGGGGAGGAGGATCACAGAAAGGAAGTAACGTTCTCATTGCATCATATCAGAGGTACAGACTGTCAATATGCTATCACTGTTGATGATTACCTGGGTCACCTGAGTGAGCTAGTGTGTGTCAGGTTCTCTCTGGCGAAGTTCACTTTGTGTCTCTTTCTGTGCTGTCTTCTTTGGGAGGACATCACTGTGCACAGCCCACATGGAAGGAGAGGGAGGTCCTGTTCAGCCTCCTGGAGGCCAGAGTGGCTACACACATTATTGGGAGTTCTTCTGCAAGGGAGATTTGTCTTTTCTCCCCAACTTATTTATCAACTGTTTGCTTTTTCTACGTGGCGATTCTTCTCCAAACGGCTGTGAGCTCCTTGAAGCAGAGACTGTTTTGTATGCTTTTCCATGGTTTTGAAATCTGTATCCAGTTGTTTGCTTTCCTCCATTTCTTTCATTTGTGATTTGTTCCTTTGTTTCCGCATTTTCACTGCTTTCCTGAGTTGGTAAAGTAGCTTTGTGTGCTAGGTGTCTTATAGGGCCCAGTAGCTCCGCTTTCCCAGTTACCTGAGGTGGACTGTCTTCGTGCACCTTTTTGTGGACTCTGTATACAGCCTTGTTGTAATTAAGTCTTGATTGTTGTTGGTATCACTGGGGGGCGGGGGAGGGAAATTGATCTCCAAGCGAATTGATTGTGAGGATCAGCTGTGTTTATACTGGGAGAACTTCTGTGCTGAAGTCAGCCTTATGATACAAGACTTGCAAAATTGCAAAAGCCTCTGTGTTCAGTGTGGATGGGGCGGAGTCTCAGGGCTTAGCAGAGACAGCCTTGGCTTCCTGTCAGCCCTGCCCTACAGGGACGCTGGGTCTGTGTCCCTTGGTAATTGCTGCAGCCCTTTCTGTGCATACGTGTGCACCTCTATACCTCTGCATTTCTGGCTCCACAGAGTTTCTGTGCACTCCAGGGACCTGTATGAGTCTGGGACACCAGGATCTCACCCAAAACTAGGGATAGTGCAGTCACAAGTGGATTTCAGCACAGTTGGGAGGTCCTGTCTCCTTCCCACTAAAGAAAGCCAGTGGCACAATCAGTAGTGTGCGCCCTTGCGTTTGTGCACTGCCTGATCTTTTCACTGCTCCCCTAAATTTCCGTGCACTCCTCCCTTTTCACGGCAGGCCAGACTCCCCCCGTATGAGTCTTACTCAGAACTGGGGTTCAGTGCACTCAGGAGTTTCCATCTCCCTCCTGCTAGAGGAAATCAGCCAGGCACTCTGCAGCCCCCATGCGCGCATCTCTGTACTTCAGTTTTTTTGTAGCTCCTCTGAGTCTCCGTGAGTTCCTCTCTTTTCTTCTACTTGTAGAATTTCCACTCAGCCAGCTTTCCTGTGATTCTGGATGATTCTTATTCTGTCTTTTAGTTGTAGTTTTGAAATTGTTGTGCGAGGCAGCAGTTTAGGTTTCTCCCTATTATTACATTTAATAGGGTGAAGAGACTTTGTGGAAAAGAAAATGGCCATGGTCATAATTATTGTCAAATATTTAAAAGTTATGAGGGATCGCTTCTCGGCCTTTTGGCTAAGATCAAGTGTAAAAGTTATGAGGAAACATTATAATGATGTCTATTTTTTAAAGATGAAGAAACTGAGGTTTAAAGAGGTTAAGTAATATGATGAGGTCAGGAATCTAGGAAGTGATGGGAGCAGATAAAACCAAAAGGAAGCCCAACTGCAGAATCTGTGCTTTTAAAACCATTATTCTTAAGCTTCTGGTCCTGAACTAGGCAGTGTGGGGGAAATTTTGATCTGGTAGTGTAAACAAACATGGAATTTGAATTCACACAGTTCTAGTTCCCATCCTGGTTTTACCACTTACCTGGGCAGGATATTTAATCCTTTGGAGGTTATATTTCCTTATCTGTAAGATGTGGACAATAATACCTCCTTTGTATGATTGTGGTGGGAATTAAGAGGTAACATAAGTAAAGCACCCAGCACAAGCGCTGGCCTTTGTAGGTAGTCAATACATTTTTTATTCCTTCTTCTTTCTCTCCCTCTTGAAAATTTGAGTTAAATTTTATACTTTTTAGTGTGTTTAATTAGTCTGTGATGTGAATTAAAATGCAAGATTGAGACCAGAGAAGCAGCTTGTAAGAATCAGTATTGCATTGACCTGACTTTGTGTTATAAATAACCAAACATGACTGGTATTTGTGACATGTGAACACCTGGCACAGCTTATTCACAGCCACTGTCAAAGTGGTATTTCTAATTAGGTGGAGTTCATTCTACAAGCCATGGCATGTTCCAGTGGGGAAAGTCTTTTGCCAAGCAGGTGGGTGAGTAAAGAATTTAAGATTGCAAATATAGTCTGAGTTGAGGATCCAGTTGTGCATGTGAGGAGCAATGAATGCCTGGATTCTGAAAAGCCATCTCGGTGAGCCTTCCGAAGGTCATAGCTGTTTTTGACAAGCACGCCACTATAATTTTCCTTGGATTGTTTTATTTTAGTCTTTGGACTGAGTTAGTGATGACACAATTTGTGGTTGAAAATAGCATGAACAATTAGGTTAGAGGCAACATTAATGTCCCAAGATGTTAATACAGCCAGCTAGCAGGAATTCACAAAGAAGTCCCTTCCCAAACTTGAATCCTCAGGAGGTACAAATTGTATGATACGTTTCAACAGCCAGTAAGAGAAAACATCAGTTTCTTGCATGTTGTAACCTTCAAGTAGGCAGTACATAGGCTACACTTTCCTTCCTTTTAAAATTTTAATCAAGACGTGTTACCTTACACAGAGTGGATGATGTCCTGTAGCTTCACTGCTCCCTCCGAGGGGCAACTGCTGATGAGAACAGCCAGCACGACAGCGCCTTGGGTTTCCATGTGCTCTCCTATTCTGTTTCCCACCTAGCTCTCATTTCAAAGACTCTACATAATACAAGTCTATCCTATTTCATGGTGCTAATTTCAGAGTAAAATTATTTCCTAAATTTGTCCTGGTTAATAATTTGAATCAACATATTTTAAATATTTCACATCTGTGGTAGAATGAAATTACTTAGTCATTAAGAATAAAACATTCAAAATAGCTACATTAGAGAAATGTGAGTGATTTTATTAGAAAGTAGATTAAACAATAGAACTCTGAACTTAGTTTAAGTTCAAATCCTGGCTCAGCCACCTTGGGCAGGCTACTTGTCTGAATATCATAGGACAATCATGAGGATAAAATGAGAGAATATCTAAAAAGCCATGACACAGTGCCTGGCATAGAGCATCTCTCAATAAGTGTAAGCTATTTTTATTATTGTTAACATCAGTATTACAAAGGTTGTAGTCTCTAAGAGGGAGATGAGATAGCATTTAAAAAGCCACTAAACTTGAAACTGACTAAGCATATCATTTTGAAGAAAGGTGCTTACCTGAAAAGGAAAAGGTTGTATGTAGAGACTTGGACTTTTTTTTTGTGTCCTTGGAATGACTAGGAGAACCACAGAGGGGAAAAGGAGTGGGAAAAGTTAACTGATAGTATTGTCATCTCTATAATCTACACTTATCGTTCAGTGAAAAGATGACACCATGCTCAAACACCTGCTTCTTCAAATATCTGTGAGGATTCCATCTATCTTTTTATCCATCCATCCATCCATTCATCCACCCATCATTCACCCATTCACCCATGCAAGCATTTATTGATCACCTACTATATTTCAGGGACTAAGAATTTTGCTGAGATTACAAGTTTCATCTCTAAGGCATTTAATTGACTATTAGGGGAGACAGATGTGAAAACAAATTATTTTAAGGCATTTACCAACTATTTGGGGAGACATGTGAAAACAAATGGTTTTATGGCATTTACCAACCAGTAGGGAAGACAGATATGGTAACAAGTGGTTTAAAAAGTAATAATACGGGAGCCCTGGCAGGTGTTGCTCAGTGGTTGGAATGTTGGCCTATGTACCAAGGGTCTTGGGTTCAATTCCTGATCAAGGGTAAATGCTTGGGTTGCAAGTTCAATCTCCAGCCCCAGTCAGGGCACATGTGGGAGGCAACCAATCAATGTGTCTCACATTAATGTTTCTCTTCTCCTCCCTCCCTCCCTTTCACTCTTTCTCATAATCAGTGGAAAAAATATCCTCAACTGAGGATTAACAAAAAATAAAAAATAAATAAATGAAAAAAATAAGGGAATATATAATACCAGGGAATTCAAAGGAATATATTGTCTTTATTTGGTGTTTACTGAATTCTAATACATTTGAAAATATTAATACATCATTGTAGTACTGACAATTTTTGAGAGGGGAAAACGAAAGAGATACTTCAAATGTACTCATTTTACCTAATAAAAGAGAGACATGCAAATTAACTATCACTCCGCTCTTCCCACAGCCAATCAGAGTAAGTATGCAAATTAACCCAACAAAGATGGAGGTTAATTTGCATATGCAGACACAGAGCAGTGTGAAGCCTGCTATGAGGTGGGGAAGGGGTGGTGGAGGGAGCTACTGGAGTGGTGCTCCAGACAGAAGTGAGGACTTGCCAGCTTCTGGGCAGCTGGGAAGCAGGACTTGCCGGCCCCCAGGGACTTGCAGGCTTCTGGAGGGAGCTGAGATGTGCAGGCTCCCAGGTGGCTGGGGGGTGGGGACATGCCAGCTCCCGGTTGGCTGGGGTGGCGAGTGGGGACTTGCTGGTTCCCTGGTGGCTGGCAGTGAAGCCAGGGGCCTATTCTTGCACAAATATCGTGCAACAGGTCTCTAGTCTATTATATGACACATTCTGATGTCAGAAATGAGAATGGTTGAAAACTGTACCTTGCCCTTAAGACAATACAGACACTGGAAGACAGGGTTCTGAAGTAATATCTCAGAACAATGTTCCAATGTAGTACTTTTCTATTGAGAGGCATGTGAAGATTTAGGGAAGGTCTTGCTGGGATTTAGCTTTTTCAAGTATAAAGATGGCAATTTCTGGTGGGTGAGGATTCAAAACATGGCACAAAAGAGGTTGGTAATTGAATATGAAGCTGAAAGTAGGAGGAGCCTTGAGTGATGGGCCTGAATTCTCCACTTCCCAGTCATAGTGAGAGGCTCAGAGGTTGAAAGAAGCAGCTCAGACCCTTCCCTCTGTCTTCCAAACAAGGGGGCCTTGAGCCCCTGTTTAGGAAGTCAGTGACTCAGAAAGGAGTCATTGATTAAAAGCCTTCCCCTGTGGAGAGACATGGAAAAGCCATGGTTTAAAGTCTTGGAGATAAACCAACCACTGAGCTCCTACTGGGGAGATCATCAGTGCCAGCGGGTCATATATGGTTACTTTAGAAAAAATACATCCTTGTTGACTTCAAAATACATAAAACTTCAAAGGTGACAACCCAGCACTTGTAGAGATGACTGTGTCCTTATGAACTGTGGACAGAAGCTGAAACAGGAAGGAGTCAAGTAACTTTCTGGACAGCAGGTTAAACCTATGAGTGTGTTGTTGATTTCAGTGTAACTATGGCATCAACGAAAAGGTCTTAAGTATGAGAAGCCCCGTGACTTAGTGAAGAAAACAGGTACTTTGGTTAAATGAGCCTATTAAAACCATGAGAACAGTATTTACCTTGGTGGTTATTATGGATAATAAATTATGTGACCTAAAATAATGCCTGGCAAGAAAAGAATTTACTTTTAGGGTTTCCCTGCTTGATGTGGCAGCCAGTCATTAAATAATTCTTCGGTGATTCATTCTCAGGGCATAACAATAATGAATCTTTATTGAATGTTTACTATGTGCCAGGTTATACTGATTCCTTTAGACATGCTTTCTCATTCACTCCTTATATTAAGCCTTTGGGATAATAGCATTATCCCTATTTTATGGATGGATAAGACAACTGAGGCTCAGAAGGTTCAGTAATTTATCCAAGTTCAGAGTTAATATCAGACCTAGGATTCCCTCCTAGGTGGTCTGACTCAAGTTCATGTGTGTAGCCACAGTGCTATGACATATGTGAACTTGGTAAGTGAAAACACCTAGAACTGTGGCATTCTCTCCTGAACTTGTGAGGACTACTGCAGGCTCTGGTCAAATGAGCACTGAAGGGAACAGGGTACCATTCTGGCATCTGATGGGTTTATAGGTTTGTGAACATTAGGCACAAAATTAGGATTTCCATAGACTGGCAAGGGGCTGTATTCTGTGACTTTCAGTGTAGTGTGAAAGGCAGGCAGAATTAAGGTCATAGAAGGACTGTCCACAATCACACACATGGTGGCTACCATGCAACTAGAAAGTATGGGGAAAGGTGTTGTTGTTGAGTTCCTTCACTATTCGAATCTAGTGAGTGAAAGGAGAGATACTGTTGTTAGTGATATCTCACATGTATCCATAGGCTGCTGAAATTTTATTGTATGGTTTTTATTACACTAACTAGTGGCCTGGTGCACAGATTCGTGCACACTGAAAGGAAATTAATTAGGAGAAATATTTTAATATTGCTATTCGCCCTTTCTCTATAATAGAAGTGTCAGAGATGAAAGAAAATTAGTAAAATGTATATGAAAATAATATATAAGTTGATTAATAAACAATAACAACATGATATAACAACAAAGACATGATATAAAAACAACAAAACATGATATAAAAACAATATTGACAAAAACAATGACTGATAAACTGATTAAACTTATTCTAATATCTGCCTGTAAAGAGTAAAAACACTTTGAGGTCATGTGTCTGGGTCTGGAGCAACTGGCGTCACCCTGAACTGCGAACTTCAACGTGATGTTGAGCAAGTTCTTGGGCCCATGCTACTGCTAATTGGCCAAGAACTGGATCCCCACGGTGGGCATGTGGGGTGCCGTGGGCACTGGGAGGCTAGTGTGGGCCACTATCTGGCAGCTGATTCTGGCCTGGGTGCCCTACATCAATGGCAAGTTTAAGAAGGACGACTAATTAAACTGACCTCCTCAGACTCCTCTGGTGACTGGTGTTGCCAATAGCTTCCTTCTCAGCACCTGCTATAGCTGGAACAGTCCCAGCCTTCAGCATGGGTCGAGAGGAAATCTACTGTGTGACTTAGGACATTTTATGTTTCTGAAAATAACTTTGATGTGTTAATGCATTAAACCTTGCTCTGAAACCTGAAAAAAAGAAAAAAGAAAAATGAGTAAAAACACTTTGAGAGTGCTTGACTTATTTACCTTGTGATGAAATATTTACAACTTTAACTTTAACATCACACACATTTGAACTTGAGAGAAAGCAACCTATCACTGACCCTGTCCAAAAACGGGTTCAGGTAGGAATATTCCTACTTTGTCTAGGGTTTGTCCTTGTGATTTATTAATAGTCATCACAAATATTGGCATCATGGGAAATTGTTTTCAAATTAATTTAAATGGGAGGACAGTGTCAGATGGGGACAAATAAATTCTTGAAATCAGAACAACCTCTTCTTCAGCAGATCCTGTTAATTCTCCAGCTTTGATTATGTTATGTCGCAATCTTTTGATAATAAATCTAGCACCATTACAAAGACCCCGTTTACTATTAAGATATCTCAGTAGCATGATGATTGCAGCCACTTTCAATTTTAATTTATGACATGGCATTCCCAAAGGAGTAATACTATTAAGAAATTTGATGGGAGCTTTATATATATCGCACATGTATGAGTCAACATTTATTTTTAAATTGCCCGTTTGCATCATATGTACTGGCTGGCTGGTTGGTTGGTTGGATAGTCAGTCACTTAGCCTTTTATATATGTAGACTAGAGGCCTGGTGCATGGATTGTGGATGGGAGGGGGGTGTGTGGCCTGTGGAGATTGGCCTGCTGTGGGAGCATTGCTCATCCCAATCAGCTGAGTG
The DNA here is from genome assembly GCA_011751065.1 of Lasiurus cinereus. Classification (NCBI taxonomy): domain Eukaryota; kingdom Metazoa; phylum Chordata; class Mammalia; order Chiroptera; family Vespertilionidae; genus Lasiurus; species Lasiurus cinereus. The sequence goes on from JAAGEH010000293.1 coordinate 15,169,204, forward strand.
GTCCTTCCACTGTGGGAGTGCACTGACCACCAGGGAACAGTTCCTGTGTTGATCATCTGCCCCCTGGTGATCAGTGCATGTCATAGCGACTGGTTGACTGGTTGTTCTGGTCATTCTACTGTTTGGTTGCTGGGCTTTTATAAATATAGGTTGTTTTCAACAGTATGAAGGTTCTGTCCTCATTATGCAGACTAGTAAGAATGATAGGTCCTAGAACTCAAGGAGGATGATTTACTCTGTTTGTGTAGCCTCAGGATGTCACAGTGCCTCAAGTAGTTGCTTTGAGACAACTTTCTTAAAAATTTCTTACTGTTTTGCATAGGCTTGGATTTTACTTTGAGATACAGATTCAGTTTGTTTCCTTTTCCTGAACTAGAGATTATCATAGTTGTGTTTAATGGTACCATAGACATACTTGATCAGACAGATATTAACCATCTTGCTTAGGCTTTCCACCTTGCTGAATACAGGGTAAGATATAAAGGAAGTGGAGCCCTAGCCAGTTTGGCTCAGTAGATATAGTGTTGATCTTCAGACTGAAGTATCCCAGCTTTAATTCTGGTCAAGGGCATGTACCTCAATTGCAGACTTCTCCCTGGCCCAACCCCAGGCCAGGGCACATGCAGTAGGCATCCAATCAATGTGCTTCTCTCACGTTGATGTTTCTCTCTGTCTTTCCTTCTTTCTTCCACTCTGTCTAAAGTTCAATGGAAAAATATCCTCAAATGAGAATTAAAAATGAATAAATAAGTATAAATAAATAAATAAATAAATAAATAAATAAATAAATGAATGGGGAGCACCACTCCTGTCCTCAATGATATTTTAATTTTGATTAAAGAGGAAAACAAAGAGCATTAGCTAAGATTGAGTGCTCTTTTAAGGATTTAGATCACATCTAGCAAAATGGAGTTAATTGAAACATGAGGAAACTCATGAAGTTCTACTGACAAAATTATTTCAACATTTATAGGTCTGAATGATTAACATTTGGATTTGAGCCTAACTGAATGGTTATGAACAGAGAATGATAATTAATAACTATTTCTTCAAAGAGGTTGAAATGTTTAGGAGAAATGAAACATGGCTTTAAAAAAAATTTAACACATTTATGAATAGACTAGACAAGGGGATAAATAATATGTGCTATAGCTAAGCCAGCATGGCCTCAGTGGTTGGGTGTTCACCAATAAACCAAGAGATCTCAGTTTGATTCTATGTCAGGGCACATGCTTGGGTTGTGGGCTTGATCCCTAGTGGGAGGTGTGCAGGAGGCATACAATCAGTGATTCTCTCTCATCATTGATGTTTGTTTCTATGTCTCTCTCTCTCCTTTCCTCTATGAAATCAATAAAAAAATACTTAAAAAATTTTATATGTTCTACAGGCAGTCATCGAAACCCATTCATGATAATGAAAAGCAAATGGTGTTGGGTTCTCTCTGCGTCACCAAAGGAAAGTCATTTGATGTCTTTGAACTCAGGTAAAACTTTTTAATTATTAAAATCATATTATTTTCTATGCATTTGCTAAGAGATTTACATATATCATATCATTTAGTTTTTACTATAATCCTGTGAGGTAGATGCTATTACAATCTACAGTTAATCAATCCTGAGGAAATGAAAACTCAGAGAGGTAAATAAACTTATTAAATATGTTCACCTACTAAACTGACAAACCCAGAGTTCAAACCCTTGAGTCTCTGACTCCAAAGCTAATACCTTTATCTTCTCCTCTCATCTATTCTATGAGGATGGTGGTTGGGAGTAATGTGGGATTTTTGCATGCAGCAAGCCTCAGAGATGGGGTTTCAAAATTATTGCCATGAGGATTTAATGTGACTTATTTGGAGGTGACTAAAGCTGTTTCTCATTAGCTTCCTTGCAAACATCCCCCAGATATAGATGTTAAAGCTGATGCCTTGCACTCAGCCAGATGAGTTGGATGGAGGGGACTCAGCTTCAGAAGTAGAACCAGTGATGGGTTGAGGACGATGGTGGTGCAGTGATGGACTGTTTAGCCAGCCACCTCTCTTCTTCTGTGCTATGGTCTTTCCAACTCAGATGGATTAAATTTTTGACTAGAAGTATTCTTATTCTCTGGCATTTCTTAATTCAGTGGAGTATTTCATGAGCTTCAGAGTTAGAGGTATAATCAACATGTCTCAGAATTGGCTCCCTCCTTCAGAGGCTACAGACTGGTTTGTTTATCTTTGGATTCTGTGGATTAAGTACTGTATCAAATAGTTACTTGGATTTTTTTTTTCATTCTGTGCTTCTTTCTCTCTTTGTCCTTCTAATTGTTCTGTCATACCTTCTAATGTATTCCTTTCTTCTTTTCCTTGTTCTGGCCTTCTTTCCCGGTGACCTCTGAGAAATGGTGTTGAGTGATTTTGTCTGCGCCATCTCGTAACCCAGGACCCTGTACTGAGCTGATTCCCTCCTGGCTTCTTGAGTGAAAACGTGCTGCAAATGCTAAGTATACGTGTTGGTGTTTGACTGGGCTTCCAATCTGCATACTTGAAACCAGCAGTCCTTGGGCTCTCATGGTTCACAATGGTATTCAGGGCTGAATATAAATCAGACCTTCATATTCTTCAAGAGGTGTCAGCATTCATGAAAGTTGAATATGAGTGAGTGACTCTTATTTTTATAATTTCATTTAAATAATATAATTTATTACCATAAATTTACATGTTACTCTACTACAGATTAAGCCACACCAGGCTGAGCTCCAAACACAATATCCCTTGTGAATATTATTCTTTTCGTAGAGGCTCTTAGGAGGGACATAGATGATATTTTACATTTTAAGAAGTAATTTATTTTCAGAGCATTCAGGGACTTAACCACTGTGATTATTTGCCCAGTCTTCCCAAGATTCCAGAGAGCAGGCCATGTTAAGCTGGATGGGATAGTGCAGTTCATTTATTTATTCAATGCATACTTATTGAATGCCTCCCTATTCCAGGCCCTGCTGAGTGTTAGACTTGTGGGGAGAGTGGAATTGGATCAGATCGATGCTTTGACTATAGAATGTGTCACTTGACTTTACACCAAAGAACTCAGGTGTCCAGAAGTAAAACCACTTAGCAATTGACACAAGGGAAAATTTCTTCTCAAGAAGTGGCAGATTGGACACTGGAAAGAGAAACTGATGACTGAAGTAAAACAATCCTCCCTCCTCCCCCCATCCCCTTCCTGGGACTGCTGTTGCTTTAGGGTTTGCCTGCCTCAGGGAGCCTGCTCAGGGCAACCTCCTACCTCTTAGAACTAGAGGTTCTGCAGGTGTCACTACTCAGAGGGCCACAAGAGGGTGCTTTCCTCCTTTCAGGTTATGGCTTTTTGAAATGCAGTTCCTCTTTTAGATCCAAGTTTCTGGGCTCAAGGAAATTCAATATATTCAGCTGTGGGCCAACTGACTTGATTCTAGAGGAAAGAAAGGTGTAGTTTGTAAGCATATATTTATTTATCGAATGACTGTTTTCTCCAGTGAACTGTTAAGTTCTGAAAACCACGTCTTCTTGTTCATCCCTCTTTCTTTCACTGGCTTAAAGTCTGGTACATACAAATATAAATATTTGTGAATTTAAAGAACTGATCTCTATGCCCTAACTTAAAGCTTTTCTGCCCATCAGAATCACTGGGGTCACCGGCCCCGGGATTCTCAGCATCTGGGGCGGGTCTGGGAATGTGATTCTAAAGAGCTCTTGTGTTATTCATAGTTGAGGCCTGTTGTCCAGCTGTCCTAGCTCTGCACACAGCTGTTTTATTTTGCTCCTCTGGCTTTTCAGGTCTGTGGGTTCTCAGCTGCTTGGGTAACAACAGCCTGCCACCAAGATCCCTTCAATGTGCCTTCTTTCTTTAATATATTTTTTATTGATTTCAAAGAGGAAGGGAGAGAGAGATAGAGCTAGAAAGATCAATGTTGAGAATCATTGATCGACTGCCTCCTGCATGCCCCCTACTGGGGATTGAGCATGTGCCCTGACTGGGAATCGAACTGTGACTTTCTGGTTTATAGGTCCATGCTCAACCACTGAGCTACACCAGCTGGGCTTTTTTCATTAAAAAAAATTTTTTTTTTAAAAGAGACTGGCCATTCCTCCATGGAGCTTTGGTTTCTTATTTACTTATGTATTTACTAGTGGCCTGGTGCATGAAATTTGTGCATGAGGGGCAGGGGTTTCCCCCTCAGCCCAGCCTGCATCCTCTCCAATCAGGGACCCCTTGGGGGATGTCTGACTGCTGGTTTAGGCCCAATTTGACAGGCAGTTGGACATCCCTTTGGCAATGTGGGACTGCTGGCTCCTAACTGCTCACCTGCCTGCCTTCCTGGTCGCCTATAACTTCCTCTGCCTGCCTACCTGATTGCCCCTAACCCCTCTGCCTGCCTGCTTGATCCTCCCCAACAGCCCTCCCCTGTCAGCCTGATCTTGCTTCCAACTGTTCTCCCCTGATGGCCTGATTGCCCCTAACCCCCTGCCAGGCTAATCTTATCCTCAATTGCCTTCCCCTGCCAGCCTGATCATCCCTAATTGCCTCTGCCTCAGGCCCCACCACCACAGCTTTGTCCAGAAGAAAGTTAGATGTCCAGAAGATGGCTGGTTGACCCAGTGTAATTAGCATATTACCCTTTTATTAGTATAGATAGATTATATAGGATAAGATTGCTCAAATGGTGGTGGTGGGGAAGCCTTTTTCAGCAGGAGGAGATGCTCTTGGCAGACAAATATACATAATTCCTATAGCTGGACTGATAGCCAGCCATATGCACTATACTGCCAAACCGTTCATTAAGAAATTGAACTGCTTTCTTACAGCTGTTGCCCTTAAAACCTCTTAGGTTCTGCCTTCACAATTCCCCAGATTATGGTCTGATTGGTCGGTTTCTATGCCACTCAGCATCAAAAGCTCTGCCTCCTAGGCAGCCATTGGCTCCTTGCAGTTCACCCAGATTTGATTTTGATTGGTTGGTTTCAGCTTCTCTGGGGCCTATCTCTGGGCCTGATCAGAAAAGCGGGGCTGCTGGTGAGACCTGGGAAGGAAGAAAGGCAAAGGCTGATCAACACTGCCATGGAGACTGTGGATTGGACCTTGCTTCTCTCTCCAGACCTCTCTCCAGGCTTGATCCACAACCCTGTTGGCAGTCAGTACTGGGTCACTGTGCCTGAAACTGCGACAGTCAGTGCTGGGTCACTGCAGTACTGACTGCCACAGGGGCTGCAGATCAGACGCTGCTTCTTTCTCCAGGTCTTTATCTGGGCCTGATCTGCAACCCCCTTGGCAGTCAGTGCTGGGTTACTGCCACCATGGCGACCCAGCATGTACTTCTCATGTTCAGTTGTCCGTTCGGTCATTTTGGATGTTACAGACCCTGGCTCTTTATATATATACTAGAGGCTTGATGTACAGAATTCATGCAAGAGGCTTGGCCACTGCCACTGGCTCAACCCCCACCACTGCTGCCTCAGTCCCTGCTGCTGTGGCTTCATCCAGAAGAATGTCCAGAAGGATGTCTGGTCTAATTAGCACATTACACTTTTATTATTATTATAGATATATAGATTTATTTAATCTTTATTGTTGAGATGTACCCCTGATTATATTGTGTATACCCCTTTATATATGTACTCCTTTTTTCCACCAATTGCCTCTCTCCACCTGGTTCCTGCCCTGCTATTGTTTGTGTCCATAGCTAATGCACATAGGCATATAAAAATCTTTGGTTAATCTCTTCACACGACCTCCTCCCCTCTTCCTTCTGAGATTTGTCATATTTCCATGCATCTGATTCTATTTTATTTTTTTGTATTATTTATTTATTTATTTATTTATTTATTTATTTATTTATTTAAAAAGAAAAAAACAGGGAGCATAAAAGCACTCCTTAATTTTTTTTTAATTAAATCTTTATTATTCATATTATTACATGTTTCTCTTTTTTTCCCTCCATAGCACCCCCTCACCCAGCTCCCACCCCTCCCTCTGCCCTTAGTTCCCTCTCATTGATCTCATCCATAGGTGTATGATTTTTGTCCAGTCTCTCCCTGTACACCCCTTACCCATTCCCCCCTGAGAATTATCAGTCCACCCCCTTTCTGTGCTCCTAATTCTATTATATTCACCATATTATTCTGTTGATCAAATTTTTAATTCACTTAATTTTTAGATTCACTTGTTGACAGATATGTATTTGTTGTTCATAATTTTTTGTCTTTTACCTTTTTCTTCTTCCTCTTCTAAAAGAGTACCTTTCAGCATTTCATATAATACTGGTTTGGAGTTGATGAACTCCTTTAGCTTTTTCTTATCTGTGAAGCTCTTTATCTGCCCTTCAATTCTGAATGTTAGCTTTGCTGGATAGATTATTCTTGGTTGTAGGTTCTTGCTATTCATCACATTAATATTTCTTGCCACTCCCTTCTGGCCTGCATCGTTCCTGTTGAGAAATCAGCTGACAGTCGTATGGGTGCTCCCTTGTAGGTAATAAACTGTTTTTCTCTTGCTGCTTTTAATATTCTCTCTTTCTCTTTTGCTCTTGGTATTTTAATTATGATGTGTCTTGGTGTGGTCCTCTTTGGATTCCTTTTATATGGGGTTCTGTGTGCTTCCTGGACTTGTAAGTCTAGTTCTTTTACCAGATGTGGGAAGTTTTCAGTCATTATTTCTTTAAATAAGTTTTCAGTATCTTGCTCTCTCTTCTTCTGGCACCCCCACAATTCTGATGTTGGTATGCTTAAAGCTGTCCCAGAGTCTCCTTACATTATGTTCACATTTTTGGATTCTTTTCTCTTCTTGCTTTTCCAGTTGAATGTTGTCTGCTTCTTTATATTTCAAATTTTTTACTTGATTCTTGCCTTTCTCTAGTCTGCTGTTAGGACTCTGTATAATATTTTTTATTTCAGTCAGTGTATGTTTAATTTCTATTTGGTCCTTTATCATCTCTAGTATGTCCTTTTTCATCTCCTCTTGGGTCTCACTAAATTTATCCATCTTTTCTAGCATATTCTTGAAAAACCTTACAAGCGTGGTTTTGAACTGTATATCCAGTCGTTTTTTTCCCTCCATTTCTTTTGTTTGTGATCCCTTCCCTTGTCTCGGCATTTTCCCTATGCCGGGGAAACTTCTGTGTTGGATTCAGCCTTATGATACCAGAGGCAAAGCCGCAGAAGCCTCTGTTGAGCTTGGGATGGGTGGAGTCTCAGGGCTTAAGGGACCGCCTTGCCTTCCAGTCAGCCCCGCCCTCCACGGCCCCTGAGTCTCACGTGACTGGGTAATGGCTGGAGTGGTCCTTGTGCCCGGGAGCCCGCAGTGCCTCTAACCGCTGCCTTTCCAGCTCCCCTGCGCACCAGGACCACACAAGTCTAGGTTCCCAGGGTTTCGCCCGAAACAGGGGCCCAGTGGACTCAGAAGTGGCACAGTTGGGAGGGTCTGTCTCCCACCCTCTCGCGAAAGCCAGCGGCACAATCAGCAATCTGTCTCCGCGCAGCACCATGTGCGTGGGAGACCGGACCTGATCTTCTGCGACTCCCCTAAATTTCCGTGCACCTCTCCCTTTTCACAGTCCAAACTCCCCCTGTATGAGTTTCGGCTGGATCTGGGGTTTAGTGTCGTAGGATAAGGGGTTCAATGCTGTTGGGAGTCTCTGTTTCCCTCCCGCCAGAGAAAGCCAGCCAGGTACTCCAGCACCCGCTCTCTCAGCGTGTCTCCGTCTCCGTACTTCAGCTTTTTGCAGCTCCTCTGGGTTTCTGTGAGCCCCTCTCTTTCCTTCTAGCTGTAGAACTTACACTCGGCCAGCTTTCCTGTGGTTCTGGATGATGTCTGTTCTGTCTTTTAGTTGTAGTTTTGAAATTGTTGTGCGAGGCAGCAGTGTAGGTGTTTACCTATGCTGCCATCTTGGATTCTCTGATTCTATTTTATTTATCAGTTTATTTTGTCCATTAGATTTATTGTTTGTTTATTTTGATTTTTATATTTAATTGTTGATAGATATATATTTATTGCCATTTTATTGTTCATATTTTTATCTTTCTTTTTTTCTTATTCTTCCTCTACTTAAAAAATACTCTTTAATATTTCATGTAATACTGGTTTGGTGGTGATGAACTCCTTTAACTTTTTCTTGTCTGTGAAGCTCTTTTTCTGACCTCCAGTTCTAAATGATTGCTTTAGTGGGTGGAGTAATCTTGGTTGTATGTCCTTGTTGTTCAACACTTTGAATATTTCTTGCCACTTCCTCCTGGACTGCAACATTTTTATTGAGAAATTAGCTGACAGTCTATGGGTGCTTCTTTGTAAATAACTAACTGCTTTTAAGATTCTCTGTCTTTAACCTTCGGTATTTCAATTATGATGCAAAGTCGGCCACTGCCTGGTTCTTACAGTGAGGTCTACAGATGGCTGCTACTTGTGTTGGTATTGGAAATGTCCAGGTGAGGCCCAGCTGTAGCAAAACAGGCTGATGCTAGTGCTAGGTCTTGGTCCTTTTATTGATCGGTATGGGGCATGCTAACAGCAGCTTCTACTTGTATATGAGATTTTAGGAAAGTCTGAAGCCTGAGCTAGGACAGGCCATTCATATGGAAAAGCCACTGCAAACAGGTTAGGTGGGGCTGCAGATTGGATGGGGTGGGGACTCAGGGAATCACCAAGGCAGAGTGAAAAGTGTGAGTTAGGCTGAGTGAGACTCAAATATGGCTGCCAATCAGCTCTGGGGTAGGGGATGTCTCAGCATAGGAACAATGACCCTGCAAGCACCACTGTCTTGGAGAAAGCCACCCCCAAGGTCTTGCCCTGATGTGAGAAAATTTATTTATTTTATTTTTTTCCATTTTTTTAAATTAATGTATTACATATTTATGTATCTTCCCATTGCCCCCACCTACCCCATTTCCATACATGCCCTCATCCCCCAGTGACTTGCGTCCATTGGTTATGCTTATACGCATGCAAACAAGTCCTTCAGTTGATCTCTTATCTACCCCACCTCTCCCCAACCTTCCCACTGTAATTTGACAGTCTGTTTGATGCTTTACTGCTTCTATATCTATCTTTTTGTTTATCAGTTTATAATGTTCTTTATTATCCATAAATGAGTGAAATCATGTGGCATTTTTCTTTCATTGACTGGCTTATTTCACTTAGTATAATGCTTTCCAGTTTCATCCAGGTTGCTGCAAATGATAAGAATTCCTTCCTTTTTATGGCAGCATAATGTTCCATTGTGTAGATGTACCATCGTTTTCTCATCCAGTCATCGGCTGATGGGCACCTAGGCTATTTCTAAATCTTAGCTATTGTAAATTGTACTGCTATGAACACAGGGGTACATATATCCTTTCTGACTGGTGTTTCTAATTTCTTGGGATATAATCCTAGGAGTGGGATTACTGGGTCAAATGGAAGTTCCATTTTTAGTTTTTTGAGGAAACTCCATACTGTTCTCCACTGTGGTTGGACCAGTCTGCATTCCCACCAGCAGTACATGAGGGTTCCTTTTTCTCTGCATCTTCACCAACACTTGTCATTTGTTGATTTGTTGATGATAGCCAATCTGACAGGTGTGAGATGATATCCCATTGTCATTTTGATTTGAATCTCTTGGATAATTAGTGACGTTGAGCATGTTCTCATGAGTCTCTTGGCCTTCCTTCTGTCTTCTTTCGAAAAGATTCTATTGCCTATTTTTTTATTGGATCATTTATCTTCCTTTTATTGAGCTGTATAAGTTGGCTGTAGATGTTGGAGATTAAATCTTTATCAGTGATAACATTTGCAAATATGTTCTCCCATACATGGGTTTTCTTGTTGTTTTGTTGATGGTTTCTTTTGCTATGCAAAACCTTTTTATTTTGATGGAGTCCCTTTTGCTTATTTTCTCTTTAGCTTACATTGTCCTTGGAGTAGTATCAGTGAAGAAGTTCTTTTGGCATATGTCTGAGATTGTGCTGCCTCTGGATTCCTCTAGTATTTTTATGGTTTCCCATCTTATGTTTGAGTCCTGTATCCATTTGGAGGTTATTTTTGTGTATGGTGTAAGTTGGTCGTCAAGTTTCATTTTTTTTGTATGTATCTATCCAATTTTCCCAACACCACTTATTGAAGAGGCTGTCTTGACTTCATTGTACATGCCTTTTTTGTCAAATATTAATTGAGCATAGTCGTTTGGGTGGATATCTGGATTCTCTATTCTATTCCATTGGTCTATGTATCTGTTCTTATGCCAGTACCACGCTGTTTTGAGAACAGAGGCTAAGTAATACAGCTTGAAATCTGGTATTGAGATCCCACCTACTTTGTTCTTTTTTCTCAGGATTGCTATGGCTATTCAGGGTCTTTTTTTGTTCCAGATGAATCTTTGGAGAGTTTTTTCTAGGTCTGTGAAATATGCCGTTGGTATTTTAATGGGTAGTACATTGAATCTATAGATTGCTTTGGGTAGTATGGACATTTTAATGATGTTGATTCTCCCAAACCATGAGCATGGTATGCTCTTCCATCTGTTTATGTCGTCCTCTATCTCTTTTTTCAATGTCCTATAATTTTCTGTGTATAGGTCTTTAACTTCCTTACTTAAGTTTATTCCTAGATATCTTAATTTTTTGGTGCGATGGTAAATGGGATTGCTTTTTCAGTCTCTCTTTCTGTAAGTTCACTATTGGTGTATAAAAATGCCATAGATTTCTTGGCATTAATTTTGTATCCTGCTACATTGCCAAATTCACTTATTAAGTCTATTAGTTTTTTGATGGAGTCTTTTGGGTTTTTCATGTCATCTGCAAGTAAGGACAGCTTCATTTCTTCTTTTCCAATTTGGATGCCTTTTATTTCTTTTTCTTGTCTAATTGCAATGGCTAATACTTGCAGTACTATGTCGAACAGGAGTGGTGAGAGTGGGCATCCCTGTCTTGTTCCTGTTCTTAGGGGAAATGGTTTTAGTTTTTGCCCATTGAGTATGATGTTAGCTGTGGGTTTATCATTTATGGCTTTTATGATGTTGAGGTATGAACCTTCTATTCCCACCTTGCTGAGAGTTTTTATCAAGAAAGGGTGTTGGATTTTATCAAATGCTTTTTCTGCATCAATCAATGTAACTATGTGATTTTTATCTCTCAATTTGTTTATGTGATGTATTATGTTTATTGATTTGTGAATATTGTACCATCCTTGACTTCCTGGAATAAATTCTACTTGGTCATAGTGTATGATCTTTCTGATGTACTGCTGGATCCTATTTGCTAGAATTTTGTTGAGGATTTTGGCATTTATGTTCATGAGGGATATTGGCCTGTAATTCTCTTTCATTGTGTTATCTTTATCTGGTTTTGGTATTAGGGTGATGCTGGCTTCATAGAAGGTGCTTGGAAGTGTTCCTTCTTCCTGAATATTTTTGAATAGTTTGAGGAGGATAGGGTTTTTTTTTTAATATTTTATTGATTTTTTACAGAGAGGAAGAGAGAGGAATAGAAAGTCAGAAACATCGATGAGAGAGAGAGACATCGATCAGCCGCCTCCTGTATGCCCTGCACTGGAGATGTGCCGCAAGCAAGGTACATGCCCCCGACCAGAATTGAACCTGGGACCCTTCAGTCTGCAAGCCAATGCTCTATACACTGAGCCAAACTGATCTCGGCTGAGGAGGATAGGTTTTAATTCTTCCTTGAATGTTTGGTAAAACTCTCCTGTGTAGCCATCTGGTCCCGGGCTTTTGTTTGCTCGAAGCTTTTTGATGACTGCTTTAATTTCTTCCCTAGTTATTGGCCTATTGAGATGTTTAGATTCTTCCTGATTGAGTTTGGAAAGGTTATATTTTTCTAGAAATATGTTCATTTCCTCCAGGTTGTCTTGTTTGATGGAATAGAGTTGTTCCTATTATTTTTTAACAATCTTTTGTATTTCAGAGGAGTCTGTTATTTCACCTCTTTCTTTTTTTCTTTTTTATTGTGTTACATGTATACATATCTCCCCATTGCCCCCCCCTCTCCCAGGCATACCCCAACCTCCCAGTGTCTGTGTTCTTTGGTTATGCTTATATGCATGCATACAAGTCCTTTGGTTGATCTCTTATCTATCCCACCTCCTGCTTCTGTGTCTATCCTTTTGTTCATCAGTTTATAATGTTCTTTATTATCCACAAATGAGTGAGATCATGTGATGCTTCTCTTCATTGACTGGCTTATTTTACTAAGCATAAGGCTGTCCAGTTCCAACCAGGTTGCTGCAAATGGTAAGAATTCCTTCTTTTTAATGGCAGCATGGAATTCCATTGTGTAGATGTACCATAGTTTTCTGATCCACTCATCTGCTGAGGGGCACCTAGGCTGTTTCCAAATTGTAGCAATTGTAAATTGTGCTGCTATGAACATAAGGGTGCACAAATCCTTTCTGATTGGTGTTTGTAATTTCTTAGGATATATTCCTAAGAGTGGGATTGCTGGGTCAAATGGGAGACCCATTTTTAGTTTTTTGAGGAAACTCCATGCTGTTCTCCATAGTGGCTGCACCAGTCTGCATTCCTACCAATAGTACACAAGGGTTCCTTTTCCTCCGCATCCTCACCAACACTTGTCGTTTGTTGATTTGTTGATGATTGCCATTCTGACAGGTGTAAGATGGTATCACATTGTCGTTTTGATTTGCATCGCTCAGATGATTAGTGACTTTGAATATGTTTTCATGTGTCTCTTGGCCTTCCTTCTGTCGTCTTTCGAAAAGATTCTATTTAGGTCCGTTGCCCATTTTTTTATTGGATCGTTTATCTTCCTTTTATTAAGTTGTATAAGTTGGCTGATTAAATATAGATGTTGGAGATTAAATCTTTATCAGTGATAACATTTGCAAATATGTTCTCCCATACAGTGGTCTTTCTTGTTGTTTTGTTGATGGTTTCTTTTGCTGTGCAAAAGATTTTTATTTTGATTTAGTCCCATTTGTTTATTTTTTCTTTAGCTTCCATTGTCTTTGGAGCAGTATCAGTGAAGAAGTTCTTTCGTCATATATCTCAGATTGTGCTGCCTGTGGATTCCTCTAGTATTTTTATGATTTCCCTTCTAATGTTTAAGTCCTGTATCCATTTTGAGTTTATTTTTGTATTTGGTGTAAGTTGGTGGTCCAGTTTCATTTTTTTGCATGTATCTGTCCAAGTTTCCCAACACCTTTTATTGAAGAGGCTCTCTTGACTCCATTGTATATTCATGCCTCCTTTGTCAGATATTAGTTGAGCATAGTGGTTTGGGTAGATATCTGGGTTCTCTATTCTATTCCATTGGTCTATATGTTTGTTCTTGTGCCAGTACTAGGCTGTTTTGAGAAGAGTTGCTTTGTAATATAGCTTGAAATCTGATATTGAGATCCCACCTACTTTATTCTTCTTTCTCAGAATTGCTGTGGCTATTCATGGTCTTTTTTTGTTCCAGATGAATCTTTGAAGAATTTTTTCTAGGTCATGAAATATGTCGCTGGTATTTTAATGGGTAATGCATTGAATCTATAGATTGCTTTAGGTAGTATGGACATTTTAATGATGTTGATTCTCCCAATCCACGAGCATGGTATGCTCTTCCATCTGTTTACATCTTCCTCTATCTCTTTTTTCAGTGTCCTGTAGTTTTCTACATATAGGTCTTTTACCTCCTTAGTTAGGTTTATTCCTAGTATCTTAATTTTTTTTGGTGCGATGGTAAATGGGATTGCTTTTTTAGTCTCTCTTTCTGTAATTTCACTATTAGTGTATAGAAATGCTACAGATTTCTTGGCATTAATTTTGCATCCTGCTACATTGTCGAATTTGTTTATTAAGTCTATTAGATTTTTGATGGAGTCCTTCGGGTTTTTTATGTACAGTATCATGTCATCTGCAGATAAGGACAGCTTTACTTCTTCTTTTCCAATTTGAATGCCTTTTATTTCTTCTTCTTGTCTAATTGCAATGGCTAATACTTCCAGTACTATGTCGAACAGGAGAGGTAAGAGTGGGCATCCCTGTCTTGTTCCTGTTCTTAGGGGAAATGGTTTTAGTTTTTGCCCATTGAGTATCATGTTAGCTGTGGGTTTAATATATATGGCTTTTATGATGTTGCGGTATGAACCTTCTATTCCCACTTTAGTGAGAGTTTTTATCAAAAAGGGGTGTTGGATTTTATCAAATGCTTTTTCTCCATCAATTGATATGACTATGTGATTTTTATCTTTCAATTTGTTTATGTGATGTATTATGTTTATTGATTTGTGGATATTGTACCATCCTTGACTTCCTGGGATGAATCTTACTTGGTCATGGTGTATGATCTTTCTTTTTTTTTCTTTTTATTTATTTATTAATTTTTTATACATATCTCCCCATTGCCCCCCCTCCCTCCCAGACATAACCGAACCCCCCTAGTGTCTATGTTCATTGGTTATGCTTATATGTATGCATACAAGTCCTTTGATTGATCTCTTATCTACCTCACCTAACTTTAATCTTCCTGCTGTAATTTCACAGTCTGTTTGAAGCTTTATTGCTGCAAATGGTAAGAATTCCTTCTTTTTAATGGCAGCATAGAATTCCATGGTGTAGATGTACCACAATTTTCTGATCCACTCATCTGCTTACAGGCACCTAGGCTGTTTCCAAATTGTAGCTATTGTAAATTGTGCTGCTATGAACATAGGGGTGCATAAATCCTTTCTGATTGGTGTTTGTGATTTCTTAGGATAAATTCTTAAGAGTGGTATTACAGGGTCAAATGGGAGATCCATTTTTAGTTTTTTGAGGAAACTCCATACTATTCTCCACAGTGGCTGCACCAGTCTGCATTCCCACCAACAGTGCACAAGGGTTCCTTTTTATCTGCATCCTCACCAACACTTGTCGTTTGTTGATGATTGCCATTTTGACCGGTGTAAGATGGTATTGCATTGTCCTTTTGATTTGCATCTCTCAGATGATTAGTGACTTTGAACATGTTTTCATGTGTCTCTTGGCCTTCTTTCTGTCGTCTTTCAAAAAGGTTCTATTTAGGTCTATTGCCCAATTTTTTATTGGATCGTTTATCTTCCTTTTATTAAGTTGTATACATTGGCTGTAGATGTTGGAGATTAAATCTTTATCAGTGATAATATTTGCAAATATGTTCTCCCATACAGTGGTCTTTCTTGTTGTTTTGTTGATGGTTTCTTTTGCTGTGCAAAAGATTTTTATTTTGATTTAGTCCCATTTGTTTATTTTTTCTTTAGCTTCCATTGCCTTTGGAGCAGTATCAGTGAAGTTCTTTCGGCATATGTCTGAGATTGTGTTGCCTGTGGATTCCTCTAGTATTTTTATGGTTTCCCTTCTAATGTTTAAGTCCTGTATCCATTTTGAGTTTATTTTTGTATTTGGTGTAAGTTGGTGGTCCAGTTTCATTTTTTTGCATGTATCTGTCCAATTTTCCCAACACCATTTATTGAAGAGGCTATTTGGCTCCACTGAATGTTCATGCCTCCTTTGTCAAATATTAGTTGAGCATAGTGGTTTGGGTGGATGTCTGGGGTCTCTGTTCTATTCCATTGGTCTATATGTTTGTTCTTGTGCCAGTACCAGGCTGTTTTGAGAACAGTTGCTTTGTAGTATAGCTTGAAATCTGGTATTGAGCTCCCACCTACTTTATTCTTCTTTCTCAGAATTGCTGTAGCTATTTGTGGTCTTTTTTTTTTGTTCCAGATGAATCTATGAAGAATTCTTTCTAGGTCTGTGAAATATGTCATTGGTATTTTAATGGGTAGTGCATTGAATCTATAGATTGCTTTGGGTAGTATGGACATTTCAATGATGTTGATTCTCCCAATCCATGAGCATGGTATGCTCTTCCATCTGTTTACATCTTCCTTTATCTCTTTTTTCAGTGTCCTGCAGTTTTCGACACATGGGCCTTTTACCTCTTTAGTTAGGTTTATTCCTAGGTATCTTAATTTTTTTGGTGCGATGGTAAATGTGATTGCTTTTTTAGTCTCTCTTTCTGTAATTTCACTATTAGTGTATAGAAATGCCACAGACTTCTTAGCATTAATTTTGTATCCTGCTACATTGCCAAATTCATTAATTAAGTCAATTAGTTTTGGAATGGAGTCCTTTGGGTTTTTTATGTACAATATCATGTCATCTGCAAATAAGGACAGCTTTACTTCTTCTTTTCCAATTTGAAAGCCTTTTATTTCTGCTTCTTGTCTAATTGCAATGGCAAATAATTCCAGTACTATGTAGAACAGGAGAGGTAAGAGTGGGCATCCCTGTCTTGTTCCTTTTCTTAGGGGAAATGGTTTTAGTTTTTGCCCATTGAGTATTATGTTAACTGTGGGTTATCATATATGGCTTTTATGATGTTGAGGTATGCTCCTTCTATTCCCACTTTGCTGAGAGTTTTTAGCAGAAAGGATGTTGGATTTTGTCAAATGATTTTTCTGCATCAATTGATATAACTATGTTATTTTTATCTCTCAATTTGTTTATGTGATGTATCACATTTATTTATTTCCGGATATTATACCATCCCTGCATTCCTGGGATGAATCCTACTTGGTCATGCTGTATAATCTTTCTGATGTACTGCTGGATCCTATTTGTTAGAATTTTGTTGAGAATTTTGACATCTATGTTCATGAGAGATATTGGCCTGTTATTCTCTTTCATTGTGTTGTCTTTATCTGGTTTTGGTATTAGGGTGATGCTGGCTTCATAGAAGGTGTTTGGAAGTCTTCCTTCTTCTTGAATGTTTTTGAATAGTCTGAGGAGGATAGGTTTTAATTCTTGCTTGAATGTTTGGTAAAACTCTCCTGTGTAGCCATCTGGTCCCGGGCTTTTGTTTGCTGGAAGCTTTTTGATGACTGCTTCAATTTCTTCCCTAGTTATTGGCCTATTGAGATGTTTAGATTCTTCCTGATTGAGTTTTGGAAGGTTATATTTTTCTAGGAATATTTCCATTTCTTGCAGGTTGTCCAATTTGTTGGAATAGAATTGTTCATAGTATTTTTTAAGAATCCTTTGTATTTTGGCGGAGTCTTTTGTTATTTCTCCTCTTTCATTTCTGATTTTGTTTATTTGGGTCTTCTCTCTTTGCTTCTTGGTGAACCTGGCTAGAGTTCTATCAATATTGTTTATCCTTTAAAAGAACTAGCTCTTGGTTTTGTTGACCTTTTGAATTGTTTCTTTGGTCCTCATGTTGTTTATCTCCACTCTGATCTTTACTATTTCCTTCTTTCTGCTTACACTGGGCTTTTCTTGTTGCTCTCTTTCTAGCTCTTTGAGTTGTAGGGTTAGGAAATTTATTACCATTCTTTCCTGTTTTTTTTGCAGTAGGCTTCTAGGGCTATGAACTTCCCTCTCAAGACTGCTTTCACTGTGCCCCATAAATTTTGGATTGTTGTATTTTCATTGTCATTTGTTGCCATGATGTTTTTTATTTCTTCCTTGATCTCTCTGGTTACCCAGTCGTTGTTTAATAGCATGCTGTTTAGTCTCCATGTGTTTGATTTCTTTATATTGTTTTTATTATAGTTGATTTCCAGTTTTATGCACTGTGGTCTGAGAAAATGCTTGATATGATTTCTCTCTTTTTGAATTTGAAGAGACTTTTCTTATGACCGAACATATGATCTATCTTTGAAAAAAACCCATGTAATTCACCTCTTTCATTTCTGATTTTGTTTATTTGGTTCTTCTCTCTTTGCTTCTTGATGAGCCTGGCTAGAGGTACATCAATCTTGTTTATCCTTTCAAAGAACCAGCTCTTGGTTTTGTTGATCTTTTGTATTGTTTCTTTGGTCACTATGTCATTTATTTCCGCTCTGATCTTTTCTATTTCCTACCTTGTGCTTACACTGGGCTTTTCTTGTTGTTCTCTATTTAGCTCCTTGAGTTGTAAAGTTAGGTAATTATCATTGTTCCTTTTTTTTTGCAGTAGGGTTGTAGAGCTATGAACTTCCCTCTCAAAACTGCTTTCACTGTGTCCCATAAATTTTGTATTGTTGTGTTCTCATTGTCATTTGTTTCCATGATGTTTTTATTTCTTCCTTGATCTCTCTGGTTACACAGTCATTGTTTAATAGCATGCTGTTTAGTCTTCATGTGTTTGATTTCATTGGATTGTTTTTATTGTAGTTGATTTCCAGTTTTATGCCACTGTGATCTGAGAAAATGCTTGATATGATTTCTATCTTCTTGAATTTGAAGAGACTTTTCCTATGACCCAACATATGGTCTATCTTTGAAAATGACCCATGTGCACTTGAGAAAAAAATGTATATTCTGTGTTTTTGGGATGAAATGTTCTGAAGATGTCAGTTAATTCCATCTGGTCTAGTGAATCATTTAGGATTGATGTTCTTTGCTGATTTTTTGTTTAGAGGATTTGTCCAATGGTGATAGTGGGGTATTAAAGGCTCCTACTATGATTGTATTGCCATCAATATCTCCCTTGATATCCTCCAGGTGTTTTTTTTTTATCTATTTAGGTGCTCCTGTATTGGGTGTGTATAAGTTTATCAGAGTTATTTCTTTTTGTTGGATTGCTCCCTCTAGTATTATGAAGTGGCCTTTCTTATCTCTTGTTATGTCCTTCACTTTGAGATCTAATTTGTCAGATATAAGTATTGCAACCCAGCTTTTTTTTAAATTTCCATTTGCCTGAAAAACCATCTTCCCTCCCTTCACCCTCGGTCTGTGTACATATTTTTTTCTGAGGTGGGTTTCTTGTAGACAGCAGATATATGGGTCATGTTTTCTTATCCAATCTGTTACCTTATGACTTTTGAATGGAGCATTTAATCAATTTACATTTAAAGTTATTATTGATAGGTACTTATTTGTCACCATTTTTATTCTTTACTCCTGTGTTCTTTCTTTGCTTCCTATTTATTTTTCTATTTTATTTTATAGCAGACCCTCTAGCATTTCTTGCATTGCTTGTTTGGTGGTAATACATTTTCTTAGTCCTTTTTTGTCTATGAAGCTCCTGATTTCACCTTCAATTTTGATTGATAGCCTTGCTGGGTTCAGTATTCTTGGATTCAGACCCTTCCTTTACATGACTTTGTATATTTCATTCCATTCCCTTCTAGCCTGATGAGTTTCTGTTGAGAAATCAGTTGCTAGTCTGATGAGAGTTTCTTTGTAAGTAACTTTCTGTGTCTCTCTGGCTGCTTTTAAAATTCTTACTTTGTCTTGGTGTTTGCCAATTTAATTATAATGTGCTTTGGCATCGGTGTTTTTGGATTCATTTTGCCTGGGACTGTGAGATTCTTGGTTTTGTGTGAGTTTTTTCTTTCCTACATCAGGAAAGTTTTCTGTCATTATTTTTTCAAACAGGTTTTCTATTCCTTGCTCAGTTTCCTCTCCTCTGTTACCCCTATTATTTGGATGTTGTTTTGTTTTGTGTTTCTTAAAGTTCCCTTAGGCTTTCCTCCTGCTTTTTAATTTTTTTTTCTAGAAGCTGCTATACTTGGGTATTTTTTCCTACCTTGTCTTCTAGCTCACTGATGTGGTCCTCTGCTTCTTCTAGTCTATGTTTGATGCTATTGAGTTCTTTACAGCAGCGATGTCATTTTTCATTTTTTCTTGGTTCTTCTTCATTTCCTCTTGGTTCTTACTCATATTATCAAATTTGTCTTCTATTCTTTTCAGCCACCTTATGGCCTTTTCTCTGGCAGGTTACTTGCCTCCATTTAATTTACTTCATTTTCTGGTGATGCCTGCTTTTCTTTCATAGGTGGACTGTTTCCTTGTCTCCCCATGGTGTTTCTTCTCCAGGTGTGTGGTTATGTTGTTCTCTCTGTCCTGCTTTGATTTAAAGGCACAAAATACAACACAACCATGTACAATGCACAAGGCACTGAACAGAAATGTATTCACAATATTAATTACCACAAATAAAGGTGATCTCTAGAGAGAGACAAATTAGGGGATAGGAAAGAAAGAAGAAGAGAGGAAAAAAATGAAAAAAAATAAAAAAGTGAGAAATGACTGCAAAATGAAATTGTGACAAAAAAAGTAAGAGGGAAAGGAAAGAGAATAAGAAAGAGAAGGGGAACAAAGTACATATATATAGAGATAACTCCAATAGAACAGCCACTAATCTCAACAAATGCCAGCAACAAGTAACTGGAAATTAATACAACTACAAACAACAATCAATATTAAACGAGGCAAGGGAAAACAGAAGCAATAAACAAACCAAAACAAAGCAAACAAAAAAGAATAAGCAAAACAATCTCACAAAAAGCATAAAAATCAATATAATCAACATTCAAGCAAAAAACAACAAAAGGACAGAGAGAAAAACAATTTTCAGATAGTGAAGACAGAGAAGAGCATGGTGTGTATGAACTTGGAGCAGTGGATTGGAAATTCGATATAAAGTTGGGTGAAATTTTAATGGGGTATAAAGAAAAAATAGGGAAAATCTAAAGTAGGAAAAGGGTAAGAGAAACAGGGCAACAATAGGGAAAATTAGGAAGAGAGTGATGGCATAAAGATAGAGTTGAAATAGAGTAAAATGATTCTAAAGGAAAGATAAAAATAGAATATAAAACAAAGTAAAAATAAAGAGAAAATGATAACTTTACAAAAGGTAAAATAGTAGTAGTAACAATACTACTATTTGAAAATAAAAATATAATAATTTAAAAGGTAAAGTCAAGTGAGGAAAAAAATTAGTTTTTTACATAAAAGATGAAAAAATAAAAATAAAAAAATACAATGTGCAGCAGTGAAGGTCATTCACTTCCTCTGTTGTATTGTTTGGTGCACGTATTTCCTAGTCAGGATAGTATTGCAGTTCCCTACATTCTACTGCTCCTCAGTGTTGTAAGCCAGTCCTGATTTTTAAGGAGGCATTATGTCTTAATTTCTTTATTCCTTTATTTGTGATTACACAAGTGTCAATTTGTGATTCAGCCCCTGGGTGGCAGTGTTTCTGGATTGACCTCTGGGTCTATAGGTCCTCTCTAGCCTCTGCTTAGATTCTGCTTTCCCTGTGGCACTCAATACTGGTTTGTGGGAGTGGCTTGCCCCAGAGCTGGTTCTCTGAAGATCACTTCCCACTCTGATCCCCAGAATCTAGAAAAACAACTCCCCCCTCAGTTTCTTAGGGTGTCCCCAACTGGATGATCCTATGTATTGGGCTCAGCATTCAGAAAAAAGGATCTGAAGAGGAAAGAGTGCACGTGTGCGAGCTCCCCTTTCCCCTTGTGTCCAAGCAGTTGGCACACTTTTAAAACTCCCAGGCTGTCCCACTCTGTCAGATCAGAATGGGTTGCTTTCTAGAGTTCCCCTCTGTTAGCAGCTCTGAGAACCTCCTTCTACATTCACAGATCACACCAGCCCCAACAGCCATGTATCTCTCCAGGCACAGACTTCCCCTGTCCTTCAACTCCCACAGTATGTGTGCTTCTCTGTCCTTCGGGACCAGAGATCTCACCTCATCCCAGGTGAAATCCAGCCTTTCCGTGTTGGAGTGTAGAGTTCCTCTGAATCCATGTGTTTGTACTAATTGGGGACCAGTGTTCTGGGGTTTGCAGCTGCTCGGTGGGAGTGTCACAGTTGTAGATTCTCTCTGATTTGAGAAAATTTAGTTCCCCCCTGAATGTCCCTGGTTCCTTTCAAGTCACTGCAGCACTGCAGCTCAGAGAGCTGGAGACAGGGTAAGTTTGTGTAGGGGCCTTTTAAGAGGAATACTTGTATCTCTAGCAGCCTCTGTGTCATTCAGCTATAATCCCCACTGATTTTTACAGCCCCAAGTTATGGGACTTCTCTTCCCAACTCTGGAGCCTGAGCTAGGGGAGTATCTTGTGTGGGACTGGGACTCCTTGCTTCTCATGGGGGCGCCTCTGCAGCTTAGATACCCCTCCTAATTAAAAACATACCACTTGTGGGTGTCAGACCAGCCCATTCCATACCTCTGCCCCTCCTTCCAGTCTCCCTGTGCTTTCTTCATTACTGCTCTAATTCTAGGACTTCTATTCAGTCAGTTTTCAGGCAGTTCTGAATGATGATTGTTTTGTATTTTAGTTGTAATTTTGATGTAGTAGTAGGAGTTGGTAAGTACCAGTGTTTAACTATGCTGCCATCTTGGTTCCATCATGCCTCCTTTTCCTGTTCCTTTTTTCATGAGCATTTCTTCCTATTGTCCCATTCTATAGGAGGAGGAAATATTCCTAGAAATGCCTTCACTTGTTGGTCCTAGGAAGACACTTGGGTGATACTTGCAGCATAATAAGATCTTGGTTATCACCTAGAGGTGTCAGCTCTTCTGTAGGCTAGGACATCGTTGATGGGTGCCATCTACTTGTTATATTTAAATACTTAAATAATCACTGAAGCTGGAATAGAGACTGTCTCAAATTTGAGGAGGGCCTTTCTCATACAGTAGAAGCTTATAATAATATTGTCTCCTGAGAAAATATGTTTTTCATGTTTTTGAGTAGGAAATACATGTGTATTATGATGACTCAGTGGTGTATCCTATATAATAAAGAGGTAATATCCAAATTAACCCTCACAAGATTGCTGCCTATGACCAGGTCGGCAGGAGGGTTAGTGAGGGACAACCAACAACTGAACAAGCATGGGGTGACCAGGCCAGCAGGGGTGTTACTGAGGGACGACCAATGACTGAACAAGCAGGTTGTGCAGGGCGACCAGGCCAGCAGGGGAGTTAGTGAGAGATGACCAATGATTGAACAAGTAGTCTGCATGGGGCGTCCAGGCTAGTTGCGGGGGGGTTGGGGGGTGGGCATGGCGGGCACATAAGGGGCAACCAAGCTGGCAAAGAAAGCAATAGGGAGTGACCAGGCCAGCAGGGATGGCAGTTGGGGGCGACCAGGTCAGCAGAGGAGGCAGTAAATAGTGCCTAGGCCAGCGGTGGGTGGGGGGCAATTAGGAGTGATCTGGCTGGTAGCAGAGGGCAGTTAGGCAGCCAGGTTGGTGGGGGAGGGCAGTGAGGGGCCATTAGTCCAGTGGAGGGGGGTGCAGTTAGGGGCAACCAGGCAGGCAGGCAGCTGAGTGATTAGGAACCAGTGGTCCAGGATTGTGAGAGGGATGTCTGACTGCCGGTTTAGGCCTGATCCTGACAAGCCTAAACCAGCAGTCGGACATCTCCCGAGGGGTCCCATTTTGGAGAGGGTGCAGGCTGGGCTGAGGGAATCCCTCCTCCTCCCCCCTCCCCCACCGTGCATGTATTTTGTGCACCAGATCTCTAGTAACTTGATAAAGAGGAGTCCTTTTGTTATATGGTTTGGCATTATTAGAGTAGTAGAGGTGGTAGAAAGAGTTTGAGCCTTGAATCAGATGGCCCTCTACAAAATCCTGAAACCTGGGTGTGCACCTCATTGGGAGTTTTTGTGGATAAACCCCTTTGAATCTTAGAGTCTTTATCTACAAGGCTGGAGAATAATACTTCACAGGGCTCTGGCTGATGTGGTTCAATTGGTTGGAATATTGTCCCATACTTGCAAAAGTATAGGTTTAATTCCTGGCACATACCCAAGTTATGGGTTCAATAGTGGAGCCTGTACGGGAGGCAACTTACTGATTTTTCTCTCTCACACTGATGTTTCTCTTTCTTAAAAAAAATTCTTCACAGGGTTATGAAATAACTCTGCTCTGCGCAGATCTGCTTTAGTTAGTTATAAAGTTGTCAGCTCATATACAATGTCAATATAAGAAATACTGTTTGAAACTTATATTTGAAATTCTATTTCAAGGGTATTATAGAGGAAGTTGTTTTGTCTATCATGCCATGTTCTTCTCCATTAGAGAAATTCCAATTTGGAGTTTCTCTTCTCTTCCTGTGGATTAATTGTATGGATTTGGTGATTTGTATAACTGTTGGGCTTTCCTAATGCTAGACAGCCTAAAGCCAAGTGTGTGGTCCATCAGTGTCAAGTGTGTACACGTGATGATGGCATACAGCTTTGGCTCCATATATGGTCCGTTTACACACTTGCCATTGTTCTTTAAATTTGCTCTCATTTTTCATTTATGTTGTGGTGTTTTATTTTATTTTTTATTTTTAAAAATTATATATTTTATTGATTTTTTTTACAGAGAGGAAGGGAGAAGGAATAAAGAGTTAGAAACATCGATGAGAGAGAGACATCAATCAGCTGCCTCCTGCACACCCCCTACTGGGGATATGCCTGCAACAAAGGTACATGCCCTTGACCGGAATAGAACCTGGGACCTTTTAGTCCGCAGACTGATGCTCTATCCACTGAGCCAAACCAGTTTCAGCATGTTGTGGTGTTTTAAGTACTCCTCTAAGCTACCTTTTAGCCTTTCTGATATGAGCAAGACAGGATTAAAAAAATTCATTACTAAATAAAGGAGCAAGCTTATTTAATTTAAAGCAGTGCCTGGCCAACAGTAGGCACATAACATAAAAGTTTTATATATTTTTTTTAAACAAGTCTAATCATCCTTTATGGATCTAAGTTGGTCCTTTATGGCTTATTTTAGAAAGGGGATAGTAAAGTAATTCTCATTATAGACAAATTTTCCAAACTGGAAAGGTGTTACTGCATTAGATAGTAGTATGTATAACTTCAAAATAAGCTGAGAGCCGAAACCGGTTTGGCTCAGTGGACAGAGCGTTGGCCTGCGGACTGTAAGGTCCTGGGTTCGCTTTAGGTTAAAGGCATGTATCTTGGTTGTGGGGGTGTGTGTGTGTGTGTGCAGGAGGCGGTTGATCAATGTCTCTCTCTCATCGATGTTTCTAACTCTCTATCCCTTTCTCTTCCTCTCTGTAGAAAATCAATAAAATATATTAAAAAAAAACCAAAACCAAAAACAAAAACAAAAAAACAAGCTGAGAGTCTGCATTGTCCATCCTTGGCTTGGAATTCCCTGTTAATAAGCCCAGCCTAGACCAAAAACAATTTCAAAGTGATTTCAATCTTAATTGGATTTTTCGAAGCACATTACAGGACAACTTGTTCTTATCTGTCAGTAACATATCATAAAATCTTGCTTTTCCTTTCTAATTCTCTTTCACTCATAACCTCCTAGCATATCCACTGGTAACTAGATATACCCTTTTGTCCCCCTACCTCCCAGCTCTTTATCAAGTGGACTGACCAAATTTCTCTGGCTGTAGTCTCACTGTTACCTCACACCTCTGGACTTCATTCCTGTTACTCATTCGCTGATTCTGTGTCATAAAAGATTTATGAAGTAGGCTGACAAAGACAATTCTTCATTTGTGGGTGGGTTGGGGAATTCTCACATGTTAATAAATCTTCTCTGTCATCCAGGAAATAAAGGATGACTAATGTGTGGTAGAAGAGAAGAGAATTCTGGAATTTGCCTCTATCTCAGGAATACACTCAAGGCACTTTTGGGCAAAGGGCTTTGTTTTTCTGGTCCTGCCTCTACCCAAGCTTCTTATGTTCCAGGATAAGGGACCTTATGGCATCTGTAACCTGGAAGTAAAGTTGCAAAGACCTTGCATTGGATGAGGCTAAAGATATTGGCTCAAAGTCGGGGGATAATGATCCATCCTGCTTTTGGTTTTCTGTGCACTGTGTGTGAATGGTCACGCAGGCTTATCCAATTTCTGGATGGAGTAAGGGAAAGGACACAGTCTCAGATCCATTATATCCAATTTGCTAATGGAAAGTGGAGGCATCCATACACTAGTCATTTTCTTGCTCGGAGAAATCCAGTAAATAGTATGTCAATTTATTGCAAGCCTACTAGTATATGCATATGTATCATTACATCATCTTTAGGTAGCTGCTCCAGACTGATGTCAGGATAACAATTGAAAAGAAATAGAATGAGAGTTAAGCCAAGTCAGAAAATGAAGTCACAGAAATATTAACCTGGTACCATGAAGTTAATTAATTAATATGATAATTTTGAATTGAAGTGATAGGTGTTTCCCTCCTCATTTTAGATCACATTCTTTTCTTCAATGAATATTAATTGAGAGCCTACTTGCTAATTCTGCTAAGTGCTAAGAACATTAAGATGATAAGGCACCGGCCTGTGCCCTCCAGGAACTGTAGTAAAGAGATAGTAAAGGAGATGGGTGTAAAAAGGATAATTATAAAACAACATGTTCAGTGCCATGATTGAGGTAAGAACAGAATGTCATGGGAACCCAGAAGAGGGCCAGACTAACTGGGCCTGGGGGAGTCAGGGAGGAGGGACACTGGAGATAAGAACAAGGAGGTGTTTGCTCATTTATAGATTTTAGTTTGATCATACTACCTCAAAAATATTAGAAAACATCTTCTGGCCAAATATGGTCTTAGCATTTGGCCTTTTGATTCTGTAGTTAGTGACAGACCATAGTAACATCCCTGGAATGTTCTGCTGAGCAGAATTGAAAAGAAATCATACATAGCCAGAGACAAACCACATCCGTGGGGCTCAGCAGATAAATGCTCTGATACTTTGCTGATGAGGTTTATGGAAGACTTTCACTTGGACCACCCAGTATTTATATCCTGTGGCAATAACACCATTGAAAGATGGTCATTCTGCAGTGGAAATATAGTGACAGGCCGTTGCTATCACTGGGGGTGCTTGGGTCTGCAGGAATAGTGGGTGTTTCCTGCAGTAGGAGTAAGGTTGTGGGGTTCCAGCTTGACAATGGAGGTCTTGCTTGCCGCGTACATCAGCATTGCCACCAAGAAAGGCAGCATGGGGGCATCATGTTCCGAGGCCTTTCTTAGCACTCCAACACATTTCTTTCCATTATTTAGAAATAAACTCTGATTTAGAGCTTTGTATTTCTTTCTTAGTGTTTGCTATAAAAGTGACCATTAAATACAGGTTTTAGTGACTAAAACAGTTGGAGACTACAGCCAGGCTGACAGATTTAGTAGACAGTTTATTTCTAATTTTTTTTATTTTCCTCCAGCATGGCTTCAGTGTTAAATTAGATTGTAATAATCATGACAAAGCTTCTCCCTGCCCTTAGCTGAAAGCATACTGCAGACCTGGGATCTTCCTGGAATCTTATTTATGACAGAATCCCATACCATTTCAGACCTTTTATCTTTCATGTTGCCCCACATTTTATGGGTCTCTGTTTTCTAAAGAGCATTTCAGAAACCATGGTTGAGACACTATGAATTCTCTAGGGCAGTGGGTGGCAAACTGCGGCTCGCAAGCCACAAGCAGCTCTTTGGCCTCTTGAGTTTTTAGCAAAGGCCAGCTTAGGAGTACCCTAATAAAGTTAATAACAATGTACCGACATACATAGTTTAAGTTTAAAAAATTTGGCTCTCAAAAGAAATTTCAATCATTGTACTGTTGATATTTGGCTCTGTTGACTAATGAGTTAGCTGACCATTGCTCCAGGGCATTAGAAAGCTCTATAGGAGAAACATTGTCTGCACCATTGCGACTCCCATTGTATTAATGCTGGAATACCCAGTAAAGTGGGTTAGTTAAGGTATTGGTTTTGGAGCCTTATTGTCTAGGTATAGTTCCCAGGCTCCTCACTTACTAGCTGTGTGACCTTAGACACAATACAAACATTTCTGTTCTGCACTTTTCTCAGCTGTGAAGAGAAAACAATAGTAGTATCAGTCCTAAAGGGTGGCTGGAAGGATTCAATGAATAGGAATACAGTACTTAAAGCACTTAGAGCAGTTCTCTGCAGTGGCAAAAGCTTAAGAAATGTTAGCTGATGATTGGCTTAGAAGTTTGTGAATTTATGTAATGTAATTAATAAATCCAAGTGGACTGGTAGTTATCAAATAATTCCACTTTGGTTGGTCTACATGTACGTGCTTGCTAATGATATGGTTAAATAATTTCAAGCTCTGGACAACTATTCTCAATTGGCAGCTTCTTGGATTTGTAATTTCCTACAGACAGTATGAGGCACAGAGCATTGAGTTTGTTCAATTTGAGCTGTTAAGAATATTGGGTCAGACAGTAGTCAAATCCCAGTTCTGTTACTTCTGTAGCCTCTTGGTGGTTTGGTTCCTTCATCTGTAAAATGGAATTGATTCCTCATGAGATGAGTATAAGTAAAACGGGGTTGATTCTTTACAGAATAAGCATAAAGAAATGGATATGAGTATTTGGAACAAATACCCAAAACAATTGTGGGAGGGTACAAAGGGATTGATTGATTGAGGTCATGTTTGTTTATAATTATTTCTCCAGTAACAAGTGATGGAGATAATGGGACTTTGCTCCAAGAGCAAAGGGGAAGCATTCAGTTTTTTTAAATTTCAAGAGTGTTGACAAATTATAAAACTAAGAGGGCAAATTGCAATTTGTTGCTGTCCATATAATAAACATAAGTGGAAGGTTGGACAGTTTAGTTTAGATGAGTCATTCTGGATGTGTCCTGTCTTGTCCAGAAATTCTACTTATATAAGATGGGGTGACCTCAGTAGAAAGCATAGGAGCCAGTCTTTCTTCTTACTGCTGGGAATATGATGGTGGTTTATTCACTGTTACAAGATTTTCAAACATTTAGTAGGTATAAAACTCAAGTTGGGAATTGTTGAAAGGGCACCTTCCAAAAATTTACAATTCAGTAGGTTGTTGATGTATCTCGAGAATCTGCTTTCCTGGCATCCTAGGATCTTAGGCTGCAGGTGGTGAGAAGACTATCCTTTGAGAAAGAAGACACTCATGATACTGGGTAGAGCAAATTCCCCTGTAAAAAACAGCTGCCCCATCCATCGGCCTTTTGCTCGGCATGATGGTTTGCTTCCAAAAGGCGGAAACAGAAAAGCCAGTTTTGCTTTATTTTGAGCCAACACACTATTTAATAACCTGTTAATTGTTCCTTACAACATTGCATGGCAGGCTGTATCAACTCCATTTGACATAAGAAGAATCAGGGACACAAGGAAGATTTCTTTAGGGGTGCAGTATGGTTTCATGCATACATAAATTATGGGTAAACATTACATAGGTCCTTGAATTTTTCCCCTGCCATCTGGGTGCTGCAAGCACATCTGTTTCTGCTCCTGGAGACGACGCTCCGATGCTGCCACACAGTTTAACTTATGACAAGAGAGATAGGTTCTCAGGGATGGTTCTGGGGAACCTCGTTCCCATGATTGGCATTCATTCAGGGCCCAGGTACTTAACTCTGAATTTTGATTTGGGCATTGAGGTCTGATATTCTTCCAGAGCCTTCCCAGTCTGTTCTCAGCTGTTTTGCTCCTGGAGATTTACAGCTAATGAAGGGATAAAGAAAGGTCATGGTGAGAGGCAGCAGCATGTGGTAGTGACTCATGGTCTGGGCCTGGTGTGGAGCCAGTTTGGGTGGAACACTCGACTGGCTGCTGCGCTTGTTTTCATGTGGCTCTCTGCCATGACCCTGCTGGAAACAGTTTCTCGCCTGTTGCTGGTCAGAGGGAAGGCCTGGTAGTTCTCCCCATCCCTGCTGTCATGGACTCAAGTCAGGCCAATGAAGTCTGGCGGCCATTTGGAAAAGAACCCCATAGAGTGGGGGCTCAGGAGCTCAGGAAAGTGTGGGATGGGCCAGTCCAGGGAGGTGGCAGGTCTTAGAGACCAGCTACAGCTACCAGCTAGGGACATCAACAGCAGGGGCTAAAGGAAGTTCGGAGATGCTAGTGTTGGCACGTAGAGCTTCTCAACCTTGGCACTTACTGACATTTTGGACCAGTTAGATAATTTGTTGTTATGGGAGGGACTGTGCTGGGCATTGTAGGATGCCAATAATCAGAGCCAAGCCTGGGAAGGTTTGTTTGGTAACAACCACACTTTTTAAAAAAGGGTCAGACTTCTAATGGTTTGGTTCCCTCAATATCAAGGGTACCAGGAGGAGGTGAGGAAGATGCTCATTGAAATAGAAATGAGCCTCTCCAATGAGTCTTGAAGGATTATTTTCCTACTAATGGGGCAGACGGGATTTCCAAATGTACGGTTATTTTGTAGTCTGCCTGATACCTAGAATCAAATGGCCTTTGGAAAACGACATCATTAGATAGGATTGGCTTCAATTACACAGATTTCTCTATCCACACCCAATTAATCAGCACTTCAACTCATGTGTAGTGAGAAAACTCTGAGTACACTTGCAGAAGGGTCAATTCTAGCTGAGTTGCACAGGGCCTACCTGGGACCAGCAATGGTCTGGGGCAGTGGTTGGCAAACTCATTGGTCAATAGAGCGGCAAACTGTGGCTCATGAGCCGCAGTTTGCTGACCACTGGTCTGGGGGCTTCTGCTGTTCACATGCCTGGTGGGTACTAATGTCCCACCAAGCCTATTCAGGGCACTGAAGTGTATCCGTAATCATCACTAGACAGGTCTCAGTGCTTCTACAAGATTTCTGACACCACCTTTGTGATTCTCCTTGAGCTCTGAATCTCCTTTGTCCTGCCCTATCTAGAGGATATTATAGTTGATTCTTGCTGGTTCAATGAGGCTTCGTTTGAAAATACATCATAAAACAGCACAGCTGCTCAATGGAAATGTTTTGCTTTTGCTCACTCTGTTATCTATAATGTGTCTTTTAAGTCTTAAAAAATACATGTTTGGAGAAACAAAGATGGCAGCATAGGTGAATACCTAAACTGCTGCCTCGTACAACAATTTCAAAACTACAGTTAAAAGACAGAACAGACACCATCCAGAACCACAGGAAAGCTGGCTGAGTGGAAATTCTACAACTAGAAGGAAAGAGAGGGACTCACGGAGACTCAGAGGAGCTGCAAAAAGCTGAGATACGGAGACGCACGCATTTAGAGGATGGGTGGCCGAGTGCCTGGCTGGCTTCCTCTAGCGGGAGAGAGATGGAAACTCCTGAGTGCACTGAACCCCAGTTCCAACTGCACTGAATCCCAGTCCCGGGCAAGACGCATACAAGGGGAGTCTGGACTGTCATGAAATGGGAGGAGTGCACGGAAATTTAGGGGATCCATGAAAGGCAGAGGTCTGGAGGCACGTGCAAGTGCATGCGGAGAAGACTGACTGCTGATTGTGCCACTGGCATTCTCTAGTGGGAGGAATATAGAACCTTCCAACTGCACTAAAATCCAGTTCTGACTGCACTGAACCCCAGTTTTGGGCCAGAACCTGGGGATCCAGACTGATACGGGTCCCTGGAATGCACAGAAACTCAGGGGAGCTGGAAAGGCAGAGGTCTGGAGACACACAAGTGAAAGTGCGCGCAGAGAGGGCTGCAGCAATTACTGAGGGACACTGAGACCCAAGGCCCACGAAGGACAGGGCTAATGGGAAGCCAAGGTTGTCTTCTCATCCCTGAGACTCCACCCCATCCAAGCTGAACACAGAGGTTTTTGCAATTTTGCAAGTCCTGTATCATAGGCTGACTCCAGCATAGAAGTTCTCCCAATGTTGACACAGCTGATCCTAACAACCAGTTGGCTTGGAATGGAGATCAATTCCACCCAGTGATACCAACAACAATCAAGACTTAACTACAACAAGGCTGTACACAGAGTCCACAAAGGGGTGCAGCAAGAGAGTTTACCTCAGGTAACTGGAAAGGTGGAGCTACTGGGCCATATAGGACACCTAGCAAACAAAGCCACGCTACCAACTCAGGAAAACAGTGAAAATGCCAAGACAAAAAAACAGATCACAAATGAAAGAAATGGAGGAAAAGAAACAACTAAATATAGAGTTCAAAACGATGATTATAAGGTTTTTAAAGAATTTCCTAGAAAAGATGGATAAATTTAGCGAGATCCAAGAGGAGATGAAAAATGACCAACTAGAAATTAAACATACATTGACTGAAATAAAAAAATATTATACAGGGACCTAACAGCAGACTAGAGGAATGCAAGAATCAAGTCAAAGATTTGAAATATAAAGAAGCAGAAAACAATTAACTGGAAAAGAAAAAAGAATTAAAAAATGTGAAGATAGTGTAAGAAGCCTCTGGGACAACTTTCAAGTGTACCAACATCAGAATTATGGAGGTTACAGAAGAAGAGAGAGAGCAAGATACTGAAAACATATTTGAAGAAATAATGACTGAAAACTTCCCCCACCTGGTGAAAGAAATAGACTTACAGTTCTGGAAGCACACAGAACCCCAAACAAAAGGAATCCAAAGAGGACCACATCAAGACACATCATCATTAAAATACCAAGAGCAAAAGACAAAGAGAGAATATTAAAAGCAGCAAGAGAAAAACAGTTAATTACCTACAAGGGAACACCCATAAGATTGTCAGCAGGTTTCTCAATAGAAACTATGTAGGCCAGATGGGAGTGGCAAGAAATATTCCAAGTGATGAAGAGCAAGAACCTACAACCAAGATTACTCTACCCAGCAAAGCTATCATTCAGAATTGAAGGGCAGATAAAGAGCTTCCCAGGTAGGAAAAAGCTAAAGGAGTTCATCAGCACCAAACCAGTATTATATGAAATGCTGAAAGGTAGTCTTTAAGAAGAGGAAGAAGAAGAAAAAGGAAAAGATGAAAATCATGAACGACAAATATGTATCTATAAACAAGTGAATCTAAAAATCAAGTGAATTAAAAATTGATGAACAGAATAAACTTGTGAATATAATAGAATCAGGGGAATAGAAAGGGAATGGACTGACAATTCTCAGGAGGGAAGGATTTAGGGGGTGGAGGGAGAGAGTGGAAAAAATCATACAACTATGGATGAGGACAATGGACGGGGGTAAGTTAAGGGAATGGCAGCTGGGTGGAGGGAAGCTATGAGGGGAAAAAAGAGGAACAATTGTAATAATCTGAACAATAAAGATTTATTAAATAAAAAAATAAAAAATACATGTTAATTGAAGACAAATTAGAAAATATAAATAAACAACAAAGAAAAGGAAAAAAAAATATTACCTTGTACTCTCATAACTCAGATATAGCCACTGTTAACATTAGTTATTCCTCATGTTTTGTTTTGCTTTTTCCAAAGGGAAGGGATAGAAAAATTACCATAAGACATGTGGCATAATCAGTATATTTTTAAAGTGATGCTTAAATACACCTTTTGATTTCTTGGCAAATGGGTCCAGGTAATTTTTGAAGACATATATGGTTTTGGAAATATAATAAGAAATTCTGTACTTTCCTCCTTGCTGATAAAGGGTAGATCTACGTGTGTGTGTGTGTGTGTGTGTGTGTGTGTGTGTGTGTGTATAAATGGACTGTCTGTGGCTCCTCAAAAATAAATGCTGTTGCTAAATTTGCTGAGTCACTGCCAAGCCCTGCTGTAAGAGGAGAGCAGATTTTGAGTTATTCAAGCCAAACATTTGGCCCTCATGGTTTATTGGCCACTGTGACAGACTTCTCATCACACCTTACCTTTTCAAGTCTTTCTCATTGGCATGTGGAAATATCTGGCATTTTGTTCATTTTGCCTCCTCTTCGCTTATTTCTTTCATTTACTCTTTAACATTTCTCAAATGTATATGAGTACCACCCCCACTCTCTAATGCACAATGTTAACAACACCCAGACTCTTCCTTCCTGAGGTTGCTATAGGAATTCACCATCTTCATCTAAGACTTAGTTTGTTCATATGTGTGCCTATAGAAGTGATGAGGAGTCATTAGGGGAGGGAGCATTTCTCACCCTCATCTTTTCACAGTCAATCATGGGGTGACTCTCTATTGCCTTTCTAGCCCAGAGTCAGATCAGGGTACACAACAGACCACAAGTTTGGTCACCCCTAAGGTGGACAGGCTTGGTGAGTTGTGGGAGAGAGACCATAGGATTTCATGGATAATTCCTCACCCACACTGGCTAAAAGATAATTTTGTACAGCCTGGCATGACCAGTAATGCTATTAC
Source organism: Lasiurus cinereus (assembly GCA_011751065.1). Classification (NCBI taxonomy): domain Eukaryota; kingdom Metazoa; phylum Chordata; class Mammalia; order Chiroptera; family Vespertilionidae; genus Lasiurus; species Lasiurus cinereus. The sequence goes on from JAAGEH010000293.1 coordinate 15,202,960, forward strand.
TGAGAGAATGGATTGTAGTATCATAATTTTAAAAAGTTAAAAAAAGAAGTGTTTAGCTGTAGTTGGCAAAGAGCTAGACAAAGGAAGAGAGATTATAGCCTGTCTTAAGGGGTCATGAGGCAAGGCTTTATATGCAAAACTAATTTTCCAGCTCCCCTTCTGCATTCAGGTATTTGTTTTTTAAAGTTTGGAAAGGATTCGAAGCTAACATGAGGCTAACAATAATTGCTTTCTAAGTTCCAACAAATGCTATTCTAAGCACTAATCACATAGTCACTCATTTAAGTCTCATACAACCCTCATGGGAAGATCATCACCCCCTTTTTATAGATGTGGAAACAGTACAGACTTTATTATTTTTTTATTTTTTTTATTTTAATTAAAACTTTATTATTCAGATTATTACATTTGTTTTTTTCCCCTCCATAGCACCCCTCCACCCAGCTCCCACCCTTCCCTCCCTCCCGTTGACCTCATCCATAGGTGTATGATTTTTGTCCAGTCTCTCCCTGTGTACCCCTCACCCCTTTCCCCCTGAGAATTATCAGCCCACTCCCTTTCAATGCTCCTGATTCTAGTATATTCACCAGTTTATTCTGTTGATCAAATTTTTAATTCACTTAATTTTTAGATTCACTTGTTGATAGATACGTATTTGTTGTTCATAATTTTTTGACTTTAATCTTTTTCTTCTTCCTCTTCTTAAAGAGTACCTTTCAGCATTTCATATAATACTGGTTTGGAGTTGATGAACTCCTTTAGCTTTTTCTTATCTGTGAAGCTCTTTATCTGCCCTTCAATTCTGAATGATAGCTTTGCTGGATAGATTATTCTTGGTTGTAGGACAGTACAGACTTTAAATGACCTACCAGGTCATACAGCTGGTCAGCTATAGAAGGAACATTCAGGCCAGGAGTCTGCTGCAGACACCATACTCTGCTCTGCCCCTTTCTGCAATAAATCAGGTGATATACTCCAAGTTCCATGCAGATTTCTGCTAGTAACTTGCTGTGTTGTCTCAGACAACTCATGCCACCTCTCTGGGCCTCAGTTTCATCATTTAGCTAAAAACTTCTGTTACCCTATAGTTACATTTGTACCATTCCCCTCCCCACCCCTGCAACTTTTATTTTTATTTATTTTATTTTTTTGAACAATAAAGATTTATTAAATTGAAAAAAAAAGGAACTGGATCCTCAACGTTGCTATTATCATTACCATGATGCTCACTGAACAGTCACTTGTTTAAGCACTGTTCAAAGAGCTTGCTTATGTATATTATCTTATTTTTTTTTATTATTATTTTTTTGCTTTTATTTATTTTTTTTCATTCTCACTAGTTTATTTTATTAATTTTTTATACATATCTCCCCATTGCCCCCCCTCACTCCCAGGCGTACCCCGACCACCCAGTGTCTGTGATCATTGGTTATGTTTATAAGCATGCATACAAGTCCTTTGATTGATCACTTATTTACCTCACCTAACTTTAATCTTTCTGCTATAATTTCACAGTCTGTTTGATGCTTTATGATTTTTGTCCTCCTGAGAATTATCAATCAGTCTACTCCCTTTCTGTGCTCCTGATTCTATTATATTCACCAGTTTATTCTGTTGATCAGATTTTTAATTCACTTAATTTTTAGAGTCACTTGTTGACAGATGTGTATTTGTTGTTCATAATTTTTTGTCTTTTACCTTTTTCTTCTTCCTCTTCTAAAAGGGTACCTTTCAGCATTTCATATAATACTGGTTTGGAGTTGATGAACTCCTTTAGCTTTTTCTTCTCTGTGAAGCTCTTTATCTGCCCTTCAATTCTGAATGATAGCTTTGCTGGATAGATTATTCTTGGTTGTAGGTTCTTGTTGTTCATCACGTTGAATATTTCTTGCCACTCCCGTCTGGCCTGCATCGTTTCTGTTGAGAAATCAGCTGACAGTCGTATGGGTGCTCCCTTGTAGGTAATAAACTGTTTTTCTCTTGCTGCTTTTAATATTCTCTCTTTGTCTTTTGCTCTTGGCATTTTAATTATGATGTGTCTTGGTGTAGTCCTCTTTGGGTTCCTTTTCTTTGGGGTTCTGTGTGCTTCCTCGACTTGTAAGTCTATTTCTTTTACCAGATGTGGGAAGTTTTCAGTCATTATTTCTTTAAACAGGTTTTCAGTATCTTGCTCTCTCTCTTCTTCTGGCACCCCCACAATTCTGATGTTGGTACGCTTGAAGCTGTCCCAGAGGCTCCTTACATTATATTCACATTTTTGGATTCTTTTCTCTTCTTGCTTTTCCAGTTGAATGTTTTCTGCTTCTTTATATTTCAAATTTTTGACTTGGTCCTTGCCTTTCTCTAGTCTGCTGTTAGTACTCTGCATAATAGTTTTTATTTCAGTCAGTGTATCACTAAATTTATCCATCTTTTCTAGCATATTCTTGCAAAACCTTATAAGCGTGGTTTTGAACTCTATATCCAGTCGTTTTTTTTCCTCCATTTCTTTTGCTTGTAATCCCTTCCCTTGTCTCGGCATTTTCACTGTGCCGGGGAAACTTCTGTGCTGGATTCAGCCGAAGAAGCCTCTGCTGAGCTTGGGAGGGGTGGAGTCTCAGGGCTTCAGGGACCGCCTTGCCTTCCAGTCGGCCCCACCCTCCACGGCCCCTGAGTCTCACATGACTGGGTAATGGCTGGAGCGGTCCTTGTGTGCTCGCGCACCCGCAGCGCCTCTAACCGCTGCCTTTCCGGCTCCCCTGCGAACAAGGACCACACGAGTCTAGGTCCCCAGGGTTTCGCCCAAAACAGGGGCCCAGTGGACTCAGAAGTGGCGCAGTTGGGAGGGTCTGTCTCCCGCCCACTCACGAGAGCCAGCGGCACAATCAGCAATCCGTCTTCCGCGTGGTACCGTGCGTGACCGGACCTCTGATCCTTTGCAACTCCCCTAAATTTCTGTGCACTTCTCCCTTTTCACAGTCCAAACTCCCCCCGTATGAGTTTCGGCTGGATCTGGGGTTTAGTGTCGCAGGACAAGGGGTTCAATGCCGTTGGGAGTCTCCGTTTCCCTCCAGCCAGAGAAAGCCAGCCAGGTACTCCGGCACCCGCTCTCTCAGCGCGCGTCTCCGTACCTCAGCTTTTTACAGCTCCTCTGGGCCTCTGTGAGCCCCTCTCTTTCCCTCTAGTTGTAGAACTTCCACTCAGCCAGCTTTCCTGTGGTTCTGGATGATGTCCGTTCTGTCTTTTAGTTGTAGTTTTGAAATTGTTGTGCGAGGCAGCAGTGTAGGTGTTTACCTATGCTGCCATCTTGGATTTCCCTCCACCCGTGCAACTTTTAGATAGAGCGAGAGAGAATAATGCAGTTTGCCTCCAAGGAAATCCAGACTAGGTGTTTTATCTAGCTCTTTGTTTGGTCTTGATTCTGCTTCCTCTGCAGGGGAGAGTTGCTGTCCTGCGGCAGGTTCTCCGTTGTCAGCAAGGAGGATTCCCTGCAGCAGCCAATCTCATCGGGCCACTCGAACTTAGTCATAAAGAAGGATTTATTATAACTTTCAGAAGAAAGGATTTAAGACAGGGCAATCCAGAGATCTGAAGGCATTCTTAAGTTAGGAGGTGTACCTACCATTCCATGTTTCCAAAAAACTTATTTTAATCCATAGAGCAAGGACATGTTTTTAAAAAAAAAGATGTATGTTCTGAAACACGAAGCACTAAATTGGATGAGGGAAATGCCTTTTTCTTACTGATCTGCCATACATTCCCTGCAAATCATGTGGCTGTTTTAGACTTCTTTTTCTTTGGGGTGGCTGCTATTGTAATGCTTAAAGAATCACCAGTACAATTCCCTGTAAATATTGCCTTCTGATAATTTTGTTCAACCTCAGAACATGAAGTTTCTTGGCATTTCATCTATCTGCAAGTCTACCAGGGGTCCTGCAGCCCTGACCCCTGGTGGTTGCGCCTCATTTTCTGACCCAGCTGGTGCTCTGAGCTGCCTCTAGCAGTGCTAGGGTCTGGATGTTCAGAGAGCCTGCTCCTGCTGCTGTTGATCTGAACAACACAGTACATCCGCTGTTCTTGCCAGTCTGGTGGTAAGCTCAACTGAGACTAATTCTGTGACAATCTGGTGATGGCAACATGGAGGATGGATGGGACAATGGTGTTGACTTAATGCTGATTCATCATCACCAATAAAATAACTTATGTTGCGAGAAACTGTGGGAGGGACTATGAATATAAGGGGTGAGAAAAAGGTTTACAGAGTTTGTTCTTGTGTTATTATTTATTAACTAGAGGCCTCACCAGTGCATGAATTCATACACAGGTGAGGTCCCTTGACCTGGCTTGCAATCAAGGCCTATCGGGGGGCCAGCCAGCCAAGGTGAAAGACTACAGCTGTGGGGGGGGGGGGAGGTATGTTGGGAGGTTGGCTGGCTGGTGGGGGAAGGACCGTGGGAGGTTTGCCAGCTGATCACTCTAATTTGGGCTGATCGGGGGGCTGGGTGGGGAAAGGGGCTGCCAAGAGGTTGGCTGTGGGAGCACACTGACCATCAGGGGGCAGCTCCTGTATTGAGTGTCTGCCCCCTGGTGGTCAGTATATATCATAGTGACTGATAGACCTGTCATTCCAGTCATTTTGTCATAACAGTAGCTTAGACTTTTATTTATATAGACTAGAGGCCTGGTGCACAAAATTCATGCACGGGGGTTCCCTCAACCCAGCCTGCATCCTTTCCAGTCTGAGACCCCTTTGGTGCCTAAACCAGCAGTCAGACATCCCTCTCACAATCTTGGATCGCTGGCTCCTAACTGCTCATCTGCCTGCCTGCCTGATCGCCCCCAAATGCCCTTCCCTGCTGGCCTAGTCGCCCTTCACTGCCCCCTCTGCTGGACTGGTCATTCCCAACTGCCCCCCTCACTGGCCTAGTCACCTCTCAGTGCCCCCGTTGCCTAATCACCCCTAACTGCCCCTCCCTGCTGGTCTGGTCTCCTCCAATGGCCCCCCCTTGCTGGCCTGGTTGCCCCCAACTGTCTCTCTGTCAGTTTGGTTGCCCCCAAATGCACCCCCCTGCTGTCCTGGTCACCTCCAACTGTCACTCCCTGCTAGCCCAGTCACCTCATGCAGCCTGCTGTTCAGTTGTTTAGTCATCCCTCACTAACTCCCCTGCCAACCTGGTCGCCCCATGCAACCTGCTATTCAGTCATTTGGTTGTCCCTCACTAAGCTCCCTACTGGCCTTGTAGCTCCATGCAGCCTACTGTTTGGTCATTACTGTTACTGTGATGGCACCCCAGATAATTTACATATTTCTCTGTATAATCTTAGTATAGATTACTGTATTACTTATTTGTGTTACAGATGTAAACCTATTTTTGCCCACCTCTGTGTTTGTGAAATTAGTTCTGTTCTATTAGAATTTACAATATACTTGGGACCAACTTTCTAATTCTCTATGTCTCAAAGGAAAATACATCCCTTTTCTTCCTTTCTTATGAATAGGTAAACATTATCCACAGTCATGTTAAACCCATTACTACTCTCACTCTTTTACAATGTCTTTGTTTCCTGGCTTTCATTCCCTGTATTCCAGGACTCACTCTTGTCTCTGTTTATGACCTTTATGGGAATGCCTCAAGACTCAACTTTCATTAACTGAGATCATCAATCCATAAAGGTCTAGGCAGTGTGCCTAGGAGGAGAGCATATCTTTGTCCTGACATTGGAGAAGGTGAGCCCAGATAAGATGCTGAAGTGGGGGGACAGGTGATGTCAGAAGGGAAGACTGGAGTCAGATTAAGAAAAGAACCTTATGTCACACTGAGGAGATCATATTTTAAGATGTAAATAATAGAAAGAAGCTATATACAAATCTCTCTCTCTCTCTCTCGCTCTCTCTCTCACACACACACATGCACACACACATATACACACAGATTCAGACCTCTTGTTTAATGAGGTTTAGTTTGATAAACACCAATTTTCTGTAACTCTCTATAGTAGATGCTTGGGCAAAAACATGGTTCTGGCTTTCATGTAGGAGACAGTCTGCATCATGAGAAATAATGATGTAAGGTGGAGTTCAGATTAACATAAGTTTTTAGGCAGGAGATGAGCAATATTCAAATCTCTATATATAAAAGCTCAGCTACCGAATGGCAAACTGGCCACAGTGACATGCACTGACTACCAGGGGGAAAACACTCAATGCAGGAGCTGTGCCCTGGTAGTTAGTGTGTTCCTACAGTGGGAGCACCACTTGGCTGACCGGGATGAGCAGCTGCTTCCACAACAGGAGCAGCTGCTAAAAGGCCCAGAGTGAGGCCGAGTTTCTGCACCTATCAAATACCTGAGACAATCCAGAATCTGGCCTGATCCTACCAACTGATACAGGCCCTCTAAGGTGTGTTCTAGAAAAAGCACAGGGAGCTGGTATGGGCAGATGTCAAGAGGAGATGTAACAGTAGACCCCCTGGGGAGGCTGTCCTGATGACTGAGGATTCTGGAACATGGCTGCCCTGAACATCCCCGAAGGTGTCATTGACCTAGCATCACACATCAAGGACATTCACCGAGTGGCTTTGGGATGCAAAACTATCCACTAGATTCCTCTAGGACACAGAACATGCCTTTACCCAAGACATTACCCCAAAATATCAGCTCAGACTAATTTCCTCATTCAGCAGCCACTCAGTGGGCAGATCCACAGCCACTCAGCTGACTGGGATAAGTGGCTGTTCCTGCAGTGGGTAAATCCCCACAGGCAATGCCCCCACACCAGTGCACAAATCCATGCACTAGGCCTCTAGTTTTAAAATAAAAATAGCTTTGATATTGGTGTGGATGGTAAAATAGAGAGTAGAAACTGGTCAAGTGTTAACTCTTAATTTCCATTCAGTGTTTTTATTCTTAATATATATATATATATATATATATATATATATATATATATTTATTTAATAAATCTTTATTGTTCAGATTATTATAGTTGTTCCCTTTTTCCCCCTATAGCCCTCCCTCCAACCAGTTCCCACCCCTTACTCCTCTCGCTGCCCTTACATCCCCCATTGTCCTCATCCATAGGTGTATAATTTTTGTCTAGTATCTCCCTGCACCCCCCTCACCCTTTTCCCCCTGAGAATTGTCAGTCCACTCCCTTTCTATGCCCCTGATTCTATTATATTCACCAGTTAATTCTGTTCATCAGATTTTTAATTCATTTGATTTTTAGATTCACTTGCTGATAGATATGTATTTGTTGTTCCTAATTTTTATCTTTATCTTTTTCTTCTTCCTCTTCTTAAAGAGTACCTTTCAGCATTTTATACAATACTGGTTTGTTGCTGGTAAACTCCTTTAGTTTTTTCTTATCTGTGAAGCTCTTTATCTGCCCTTCAATTCTGAATGATAGCTTTGCTGGGTAAAGTAATCTTGGTTGTAGGTTCTTGCTCTTCATCACTTTGAAAATTTCTTGCCACTCCTATCTGGCCTGCGTAGTTTCTGTTGAGAAATCTGCTGACAATCCTATGGGTGCTCACTTGTAAGTAATTAACTGTTTTTCTTTTGCTGCTTTTAATATTCTCTCTTTGTCGTTTGCTCTTGGTATTTTAATGATGATGTGTCTTGGTGTGGTCCTCTTTGGGTTTCTTTTGTTTGGGGGTTCTGTGTGCTTCCAGAACTTGTAAGTCTATTTTTTTCACCAGGTGGGGGAAGTTTTCAGTCATTATTTCTTCAAATATGTTTTCAGTATCTTGCTCTCTCTCTTCTTCTGGCACCCCCATAATTCTGATGGTATGCCTGAAGTTGTCCCAGAAGCTCCTTACACTATCTTCACATTTTTGGATTCTTTTTCTTTTCCAGTTAAGTGTTTTCTGCTTCTTTATATTTCAAATCTTTGACTTGATTCTTACCTTCCTCTAGTCTGCTGTTAGGTCTCTGTATAATATTTTTAATTTCATTCAGTGAATGTTTAATTTCTAGCTGGTCCTTTTTCATCTCCTCTTGGATCTCGCTAAATTTATCCATCTTTTCCAGGAAATTCTTGAAAAACCTTATAACCGTGGTTTTGAACTCTATATCTAGTTGTTTCTTTTCCATCATTTCTTTCATTTGTGATCTGTTCCTTTGTCTTGGAATTTTCGGTGCTTCCCTGAATTGGTAGAGTAGTTTTGTGTGCCAGGTGTTCTATATAGCCCAGTAGCTCCACCTTTCCAGTTACCTGAGGTGGACTCTCTTGGTGCACTTCTTTGTGGAATGTGTGTACAACCTTGTTGTAGTTAAGTCTTGATTGTTGTTGGTATCATTTGGGGGACTTGACCTCCAAGCCAGTTAGTTGTGAGAATCAGCTGTGTCAATACTGGGAGAACTTCTGTGCTGGACTCTGCCTTAAGACTTACAAGATTGCAAAAGACTCTAAACTAGGCTTGGATGAGGTGGAGTCTCAGGGCTGAGCAGACAGCCTTGGCTTCCTGTAAGCCCCTGGGTCTCAGTGTCTGCTGCAGCCTTCTCTGTGCACAGTCATGCTCGTGTGCCTCTAGATCTCTGCCTTTCCGGCTCCCCTGAGTTTCTGTGCACTTTGGGGACCCATATGAGTCTGGGTCCCAAAGGTCTTGCTCAAAACTGGGGTTCAGTGCAGTCTGACCTGCAATTCAGTGCAGTTGGGAGGTTCTATCTTCCTCCTACTAAAGAAAGCCAGTGGCACAATCAGCAGTTAGCCCTCTGTGTGTGCACTTTCTCTGTCTTTTGTAGCTCCCCTAAGTTTCTGTGCACTCCTCCCTTTTCACAACAGTCTGGACTCCTCCATATGAGTCTCACCCAGAACTGAGGTTCAGTGCAGTCAGAAGTGGGGTTCAGTGCAGTTGAGAGTTTCCATCTCCCTTCCACTAGAGGAAGCCAGCAGGCACTTCGCTGCCCATCCTCTCCATGTGTGTGTCTCTGTATCTCAGCTTTTTGAAGCTCCTCTGAGTCTCCGTGAGCCCCTCTCTTTCCTTCTAGTTGTAGAATTTCTATTCAGCCAACTTTCCTGTGATTCTGAATGATGTCCATTCTGTCTTTTAGCTGTAGTTTTGAAATTGTTGTGCAAGGCAGCAGTTTAGGTGTTCACCTATGCTTGCCATCTTGGTTTTTCCCCCCTTCATTCAATGCTGACTGTCTTCATTTTTATGATGATTATCATCAATTTGTTTCTTTGACACATGAAACCTGTATTACCTTTATTATGAAAAATCCTACCCAATGGATGGATTTCTATCTAGGATTCAGTAGCTAAACCCCACTTGGGCAGAAAAAACCAAATGTTGATACCAAAAGAAGTCAATTGGCGCATGGCCAGTTTTGCTACACATACCAAGAGCTCTACCTGAATCCAAATGTTCTGGGTCGATGTACATTATTTGGAGACAATCCAGCTAAGTCGTTCTGTGAATAAAAAATGTTGCTGTAATTAAAATCTTTCAGGTCCAATTTACCTTTTCCCAATAACTTACTTTTGATTTATACTTGGATACATATATAATATCAAATTACCTAAGTGGGGAAGAGGGAGAGGTGAGAGGGAAAGAAAACTTAGCTCTCTTGTAAGGATCAGTTGTAAGAAAATTGCTGACTTCATAAACCACTTGGGCTTTTTTTCCCCAGACAACATTTGCTGTATTTATAGCCTTGTAATTTGGTTACCTACACTTAGCTTATATGTGAGTCACCCATGAAATATATGCACAGAGACCAGATGGAGTAATTACCGAGGAGGGGGCAGGTGGGAGGGTCCTGTTAAGACCCCTGTTTAACAACAGTGGCAAACTGTGAGGGAAGGATCATTTTTCATGAAGTGACATAAAGACTCCCATGGCAGAGTTTTTGAGCCTGGCTCTAGAGAGCTAGATTTGCTCCTGTCAAGCTGGGCTTGCTGTCTTGAAGTCACAGTGTTCCAGTTGGATGTGACACGATTGTTTCAAGAGCAGGGTAGGTGGCAGGGAGAGGATTGCAGTGGCAAGGATGCATAGTAAGGAAGGCTTTAGGAGTGGGAATAGCTATTTGAGCAGCAGCATTTGTGGTAACTTAATTTTGCTTCAGAAATGACATTCTGACATAGCTGTCAGAGATTACTTTTTATTTATTTACTAGTGCATGAAATTCGTGCACTGGGGAGGGGGGTGTCCCTCAGCCCAGCCTGTACCCTCTCCAATCTTGGGACCCCTCGGGGCATGTCTGACTGTTGGCAGTTGGACATCTCCTTCACAATCCAGGACTGCTGGCTCCTAACCACTTGCCTGCCTGGCTGCTAGATTTCCCCTAACCACTCCCTTGCCATTCTGATTGACACCTAACCATTCCCCTGCCGGCATAATTGACATCTGACTGCTCCCCGCCAGCCCGATCATCTCCAACTGCCCTCCCCTGCAGGCTTGGTTGCCCCCAACTGCCCTCCATGCAGGCCTAATTTCCCACAACTGCCTTCCCCTGCAGACCTGGTTGCCCCAACTGCCCTTTCCTGCTGGCTATCTTGTGACAATGTGGGGGTGGCCATCTTGTGGTGGCCGTCTTGTGATGATGTGGGGTGTAATCTTGTGGTAGCCATCTTGTAACAACAGGGGGGCAGCCATCTTGTGATGTGAGGGTGTGAGGGTCAATTTGCATATTACCTCTTTATTATATAGGATTATTATAAGGCTCCACATTGTTCTTTTCTTAAAATAATTTTCTATTCCAGCCTGTATCTGATGTAATCTTGCTCAGTTCTCAAAATCCATTCTAAAAGCGATTTCCTCTATGGAAACTCAGGTCTTACTTTTTCTTTAAAGCATATCTAGCATAACAAATTCAAATGGAAGGTGTTATATTTAGGAGTAAGGAAACTTCAAGGTAAAAGTGAACACATTGTCTGATGTCAAGCAAAGGTCTATTTGAGGTTATTTCATCAATTTTTTGTAAAGCTTTCTCCTGTGACTTGTAAAATGGTGGTTTCTATCTAGCATTAAGAGGAATGAATTAGTTACTTTGAGGACAGATGGCATACTTTCTTCTCCTGTGCTTGTCCTTACACAGAAGAAAGAAACAAAAATAGATGTTGGGGAATTTTCTTAAGCAAAGTTATGTATTCAGGAGCCAGCTAGACCTGGAAAATTAATTCACTGTGCTCTGAATTTGTATGCAGTGTTTTCTCTCTCAACTTCACTGTCTGAGTGGTCCATTTCAGCTATGCAGGCCTTCCTTAGACATTTTTTGGCAGGAAAGAAACTCAAAGCCAGATTAATTATTAAATAGTGAATCACAGTATTTTAAAAGCAAGCTCAACACAAAATAATGTTTTCATGCTATTTAAAAAACTCATTCCAAGTCTCCCTTTTGAGATTGGGTGGCTGCTAAAAATACCTAAAAGGTACAGAGGGGAAAATTTCCCCTTGGCACTTGGATGCTCTTTTGTGGAGCTAGAGTATTACCTGGGAATGGAAGGATAAAGTTCCTGTGGCTAGTGCTGGGTGTAGTTGCTGAAAGGTTTGGGTAACAGTGCTTTAGAAACTGCTGGTGATCACTGGGAGGGACCTAGAAACAATGCCTCACTTCAGTGCGCTTGGACTGGGAAGATCCAGCCACATCCACTCAAACAAAGCATTCATTCTACCCCCTCCACTGAATTTCCTTCACTTATATACAAAGATTTTAATGATGACTTGATGGCTGAAATTAAGATGTTCATTTATTAATTTTTTTCAAGAGATAATTGTTGAATACATATTATATCTTAGGTGGAAAGAATATGGGGTAGAAAGAAATGAGATTGATTTCCACCAACCTCCTATCCTATACAGGCTTCTGTGGGATGAATTGTTTTGGTGAGTTTAGAGATCCTAGAGATTAATAACAGCTTTTTCTAAATTCCTCATGTATTATTTTAAGAACAGTTTTTAAAAATGTAAGTAATCTACGAACATGGTTTAAAACATTAAATAGTAGTGGAAGAACCAATATTGAAAAGCATCATTACTCTGACCCAGTGGTCAGCAAATTCATTAGTCAACAGAGCAGCAAACCGCAGTTCATAAGCCGCAACTGCTCTGACCCATTCCCTCACTTCTCAGAAGTCTCCAAGTTTAACCATTTCTTCTTTTGGTGCTTACATCCATATCACTAAGAATATGCATACTATGAATTCCTGATTCATCACTGTAGACATTTTCCATTGATCTCCTGCTATGGTTAGTGAGAATTTAGTTCATTCATCACTCCATCTTTCTTCCCTTTTGTAATATAACATGATTTTTGATTCTTCTAAGGGTTACTTTTAACGTTCTCTTTCTTGCTCAATCACTATTGATATAATCTCTTGACTACTCATTTTGTAAAATGAAGATATTGATATTCCCATCCTTCCTGCCATATATAACTATAGATCCAGCCACATATAAAATTATAAATCTAGGTGTTTACAGGTACCATAAGTTCCTGGAAAGAATATTAAACCACTTTTTATTTTTGTTCTTTTTGTTTTGTTTTCAGAGTGGAATGGAGCAGAAGAGACAGAGATAGAAAGATCAATGATAAGAGAGAATCATTGATTGTATACCTCCTGTACACCCCACACTGGGACTGAGCCCAAAACTTGGGCATATGCCCTGACTGGGAATTGAACCATGACTTACTGGTTCATAGGTCAACACTCAACTACCAAGCCATGCCAGCTGGGCACTATTTCTGTTCTTGTATCAATAACATGGCACATTCTCTCAACCCTGCTGTCAATGGTGTGTTCTTTCTTGGATGGTGCTTTGAGGACCATGTATGTGATCTGAAATGGACTGGGACTTTAACCTGACTTAGATGAAGGTGTGGGAGTCAGTATCAGAGCTGTGTTCAGGACTCAGGCCAAGTGATTACAGAAGAAAAGGCTAGGAGGTGGAAAGAGACTAACGTTAAGTCCTGGAACAGGTAGGCTCAGAAACAGGAGAAAAGTCCTGATTGCATAGTTCCAAAAATTGACATAAACCACTCCCTTTTATCAGAAGACAGCCTAAATTTATGCCTCTCATATAGTGGTTCTCAACCTTTCTAATGGCGCGACCCTTTAATACAGTTCCTCATGTTGTGATGACCCCCAATCATAAAATTGTTTTTGTTGCTATTTCATAACTGTAATTTTGCTACTGTTATGACTCATAATGTAAATATCTGTGTTTTCCGATGGTCTTAGACTCTACAGCAGCAGTTCTTAACCTGTGGATTGCGACCCACAGGTTGAGAACTACTAGCAGGATCGCCTGCTGTAGAACCTAAGACCATCAGAAAACATAAATATTTATTTACATTACGATTCATTAACAGTAGCAAAATTACATTTATGAAGTAGCAACGAAAATAATTTTATGGTTGGGTGTCATCACAACAGGAGGAACTGTATTAAAGGGTCGCGGTATTAGAAAGGTTGAGAACCATTGCTAATGCCTCTCCAAGAAAGACCCTTTTTTGCTTTGACGGGCTGGGTCTTTAGTTGGTTTGGTAATCCAGAAAGAGACATGGTTTTTCCATGAGTACTTCCTCAATACCTCATTCACAGGTAATGCTGAGCCTCTAAATGGAGTTGTAGCTGTTTGAGGAGTTCAGGTTTTCATTTCGTTACCATGAAGCAAGTAGGCTACCTGGGATTCACGGGGGAGAAGGGCTGAATTAACACGTTTTAAATCATAACTGGCTTTGTGGGTTTCAGAAGTAGGACTTTTTCAAAATTAGGATGTTTTCCAGATTGTATCTGATGAAGTAAACATTGGCAGTATGCATTCCCATGTAGAATTACTTCAGACAGAAAATTAATTGCTGATTCATTCATTCCATGTAACTGATATTTATTGAATGCCTATACCAGCAATTGAAATAATAAGAAATAATAAGGTGTTATCTTCCTCCAAGAAGTCTATGGAGGCAGAGAATTATCTATAGAAGTGTGATGAGTACTGTTGCCATCCTGCTTTGCATTGGAAAACTTTAGTATAGCTCTGTAGCTAAAGGTCTTTGAATCTAATATTGTCCTCTAAATAGGAGGTTTTTAAAACTGATCAATCTGGTATATTGGCTGAGTGTAGGTTTGTTCATTTAGGTGAAACATTTCACAGTATGTGATTGTTTTGATCTATTACTATGTGTCCTACATCTCAAAAAACACTAAAATGGATTGGCCATGTTTCCTACACAGGCTTAGAAGTACTGCAGGTACTGCAATTGTTAAGTTTGAAATGTCAAAGAGAAATTTTTCAGTTTAGAATTTAATCAACCCACTTTTATTTCTCTCAAAAGAGCTAAATATATATTACATTATACATTTTTAGATTATTCCCCTCTTTCTGTAAAACAAAGCAAAATCGTACTCTTTATTAATTAGCATGATAATCTTTTCAAAGATAACCAGGAAATTGTTTTTAGGTTAGTTACTATTTAATGTAGTTTCCTGAATGAATTTTTATTTTGAAATATGAGATCTGCCAGTTTCTTATTAGAAGAGAATGAGAAATCAAAGTGTGAGTGTGTGTGTGTGTTTGTGTGTGTTGGTGGCGATGGTGGGGTCACCCATTACTTTCCAATGCATCAGTATAACTCTTTATTCTTATTCATTATTATTCACTTGGTTCCTCTTACAATATGAATAGAAGGAGAAAAACATTTGTAGATCACTTAAAACATTTTACCAGAAGAAAGGGAACAAATTAGCCCACTTGAATCACTAGTGCAGAAAAAAATGAACAAAAGATATATTAATCTTTCATCAAAGACTTCATTTGAAATTACTAATATATAGTTCCATTCATAACAGTGCTAAATGAGTTATTAGAACATTTAAACAAGCTCATCATTGTTTTTATTAGCAGCACTATTCCTTTCTCCTTTTGTTAGAAAAACACCCTGCAGAGTTTGCAGATCTGTTTAATTGCCATGCTTTTACATTTTCTCTCATATGTAGTTGACTTATTTTATAAATATTATAAATATTTCAAGTACATAATTGCTGTTTTGTTTTAATAAAAATCACAGATGCATTTAGATAATCTAAGGGATGAGAATCCATTTGCTCCTTGTCAGGTTCGCAGGGGAGGTAGGTTTGACTTGCTGACTTTAATGGGCTGTGATCCTGAGAGAGGGTCTCTCACCACTATAGTCCTTCTCCCCCAGTTGTAGATTTTCAGAATGAACAGCTAAGGGATTCATTGAAAACTGTGGCATCAGACAAACTTGGGCTCCAAGCTCAGTTCTTTTACTTAATGGTTGGGTGATCTGGGCACATTCTTTACCTTCATCCAGCCCCTGATATGTTTTTTTAGAATTTATCAAGTATAATTATATCAAACTTGCTAGACCAATATGAAGAGAAATCATTAATATTAAGCACCTAACAGAGGGCCAGACAAACGGTAAGTACTCAGTAAGTATTAACTTCTTTCCTTTTTTCCTGCTTTTGATTGATGAAAGAGGTTTGCTAAGGAGATTCTTGAGGTTGAGATTTAAGTCAGCAGAGATTTATCTGTGTGTTTTTTAAAAATTATTTGAGTTAAGAACCTCTAATTTAACCCAGAACCATCCCTTCTGTATGCTGTGCAGAGAAGTATATCTTTATTCTCATTCATCCTCATTTTTGTGGTTCAATAGTGATTACAAAAGCAAATGTGAAGATAAAATGCTCATCTGGAATGGAGAAAAGTGGAGCAGATGTAGAGTCCAGGCCTTGGCTAAGAGTGTTTGGGAAGTTTGCATGTGGTGAATGTCTGGGAAACCAGAGAAGCAGGTGTCTTTTGCAAGAAGGTATTGGTGGAGGGATGAGATGGAGAGGTGGGCAAGGTTATGGTCTTTCTTATCAGGGCAGAGACAGCTATATGCATCTGCAAAGAATCCATCCCACAGTCATAATCAATTTTTTCCCCTAGAAAATATCTGGGAAATTTATCCATATTCTTGTCACTTATCCTTGCAGCTCTGTGCCCACACAATGCTCACTGACACTTTGAAATGAAACTGGTTGTTTCTATTAATGGCATAGTCTAGTGATTTCCCATACAGACACATGTTTCTTAAGGCCTTGTGCTGGAGAAGATAAGCTGTGGGCCTGAGATCATGTGGCTTTTACATACTGCTGTGCTGCTGTGGACATAGGAATAATCTTGCCTTGAAAGCGTGGGTTGTGCAGTGCTTTCCATGATATCGCTGCCCAGAGAATCATTTGAATTTAAGAATGAGTCAACTTTATCTAACTTGATTGTTATTTGTCCCATATGTTATTTCCTTGGGCCAGTTTTCAACTTACCTTAGAAGTGTGATGGACACTGAGGCAGCAAAGCCACGTCTTAACTGTCCATCAATCATTCTGAGTTCTGGAGAAACTGAAGGTTGACCTGGGAGGGCATTTCTATCCATTCCAGACCTTATAGGATTAGCAGGGCCTCCTGGGAGTGGAAACCATTTCTGTACCTCTCAGAGCCCAGAGCAACATTTTAACCACAAAATAGATGCTCCATAAATACTTTTTGGATGAATAAAAGTTTCTTTGGGGAGACTCTTTTCATATTAGCCATGTAAACCTGTGGACAGATATGCTTTTCATTGTTATCATCATCAATATCATCTATGTAACTATCACTAGCAGAAAATATCTACCAAGCACTATGCAAGGAGTAGTGCAAAGAAAAATTTGAGACACAGTCTACATAGAAGTTTTGAGGGCAGGTACTGAGTTCTTAATTGACTTTTATTCCTAGAACCTAGCACAGTGTTCTTCACACAGTAGAGACATACAGGTTGTTGAGTGATACCAGAAAAATTGAATGTGTGGTCCTAGTTGGTTTGGCTGAGTGGATAGAGCATTGGCCTGCAGACTGAGCAGCCCTGGGTTTGATTCTGTCATGGCACCTGCCCTGGTTGCAGGCTCTATCCCCAGTATGGGGAATGAAGGAAGGAGACAATCAATAATTCTCTCTCATTATTGATGCTTCTATATCTCTTTACTTCTCCCTTTCTCTCTTAAATCAATTATATATATATGGTGTGATATATATATATGGTGTGATAAGAACAGATTAGTGAAAGGCTGCCATGGCTGGAGAGCAACCTTTTCCATCCTCATTTTTCTTGCTTTTTATCAAACCACTTCCCTAGCACCTCCACTCCACTGCTGAAAGAGAACTGGGAAAGGAATGTGTACAATCTCTCAGGACCTATACTGGGACCTACCACAGTGAGCACAGAATGCAGTGCTGTTGGAACCTTAGTATCTTTCTTGGCTGCCTTGAAATGTACAGAGAGAAGAATTCTTTCAAATACTAGAAATAGATCAATGTCCTGCTCCTATTCTTTCTCGGTGTCCTGGACACCCACTGAAGTCAGGAGGAGCTGGGGGTATGTGGGAACAGTGGAATGGGGACCTTTGTCTGTTAATTTGAGTTTCATTCTGTCATTTTACTCCATAAGTGATTCTGAAGAATGAATGCATCTATGAGGCTAATAATAACCATGTCTCTCCCCTGATCATTATGATTAAGTCATTGGTACTGCCATGTGCCTGCAGCTTCGTCACGGAGCCTGGGACAATTTTGCTTTACCGTTTGACTACACTGACATGCTGACTGACTGTGTCAGAGGAGTTGCTGCTGATTTTTCTTTCTCCTGCCCATAGATTTAAATTCTTACTGAAAACAGAGAGTAAAGTTTAAAATAATATTCTACATCATAAAAGTCATTCTTCAGTTAAGGGAACAATAAGTCAGCCTTCCTTTTATTAGACTATTCCCAAAGAAGGTTTTATGGTCAAAATGCCGCAGCTGGTTTTTCCCACATTTTCTCTTCTTCCATCCTGAATGTCTCATGCCCCAGTCATTCAGTGCATCTTGCAATTCCTGACATTTTATTTTCCCCATTGTTTTTACTACAAAATATGTCCCATGTCTCCACAGTTAAGTGCTGCTGCCTCCGCAGTATTCCAGTTTACACCTGCAGTACCACAGAGCAGAGCAGCGTACAGAGCCTATAAGAATGCCTGCATTTGAAGCTCAGTCTACCACGTACTAGCTCTGTGACTTAGGTAAGCCTCACGAAGCCTTTGTTTCTTCATAGGAAAATGGGAATTACAGTAGCACATACCTCTTGGGTTGGTGATGAGGTTAAAAATTCTTGACACATTAATAGTGCTCCTGAACCTGGCTGGTATTGCTCAGTGGTTGAACATTGACCTATGAACCAGGAGGTCATAGTTGATACCTGGTCAGGGTACATGCCAGGGTTGCAGGCTTGATCCACAGTGTGGGGCATGCAGGAGGTAGCTAACAATAATTCTCTCTCATCATTGATGTTTCTATCTCACCCTCTCCCTTATTCTCTAAAATCAATAAAGATTTTAAAAAAAAGTGCTCACAAAATGGCAGTTCTATTGTGATGAGAAAGAGAAAAGCAGCCCCCAATATCTGGGAGTTGGGGCTTTCCCACTAAATAGTTTTACAAAACATCAACATTAGACAAGACCACTCTATGAACATGGAGGATTAAGAAAAAAAGCAAGATCAATGTGTCGCCATATTTGAGCACATATGAGATATGGATGGTGTCCCATCTATAAACATTTATTTATTTACTAGAGGCCGGATGCACAAATTTGTGCATCAGTGGGGTCCTTTGGCCTGGCCTGTGGGATCTGGCCAAAACTGGCTCTCCGATATCCCTGAGGGGTCTCAGATTGGGAGAGGGTGCAGGCCAGTCCAAGGGACTCCACTGGTGCACAATTGGGGATAGGGAGGGATGCAGGAGGTTGGCCAGCTAGGGAGGGACTGCAGGAGGGCTTCAGGGTGTGTCTGTCCCATCTTGCTCAGTCCCAATTGGCTGGACCCCAGCAGCAAGCTAACCTACCAGTCAGAGCGTCTGCCCCCTGGTCAGTGCATATCATAGTGAGAGGTTGAGAGGTTGAGAGGTCTTAGCATATCATTAGCATATTATTCTTTGATTGGTTGAGCAGACAACCAAATACTTAGCATATTAGGCTTTTATTATATAGGATGAGAGGACTGGTGCATGAAATTTGTGCACAGGGAGGCAGTTTTTCAGCCCTGCTTGCATCCTCTAACAATCTGGGACCGCTGGCACCTAACCACCTGCCTGTCAGCCTGTTTGATTGCCCCTACCACTCTGCCTGCCTGCCTAATTGCCCCTACCACTCTGCCTGCCTGACTACCCCAACTGCTCATCTGTGTGCCTGATCAACCTTAACTGTCTCTGCCTGCCTGCCTGATCGCCCCTAACTGCTCACCTGCCTGATTTCTCCTAACTACCTCTGCCTGCCTGCCTCATTGCCCCTCATATTACACTTTTATTATTATAGGTTATTATTATAGATAGTTGCCTTGCTCCAAGTTATAAGGACCTGCTTGTCATAGAGACAGAAAGGTTTTAATTTTTATTCTTGATTATGGCAATTAACTAACACAGATGGCCACCAAAAAAGTGACTTGCCAAAGGGTGTTATAGCAAACGGTGCTGTTAAGTCCTCTTCCATGAAAATGTGCATGCGTGCATTGTATCTGCCTGAGTACATGAAAGTCTGTCTGTCTTTGCAATCATTTGAGCAAATTGTATGAGACCCCAGCCCAGTCTGGTTTGGTGCTCATAGAATAATATAGCTCTTTTTTTTCTTTGCTCTATTGGTGGAGATTTCCTAGAAGCTGAAGGATATCTTCCTTTTAACTTTTCCTTCACACTCTGACTTATGTCTCTCACCTTTGCTTTCCCTCCACCCCCCACCTGCAACAGTAACTTGTCCCATGCTCACTTCGCTCAAGTGTCTAGGAGATCAAGCAATGTGTCTGTCACCAGAACTATGATTCCCAGTATTTCTGGTGCTCCCTGCACTCTTGGCTTTCACTTCTGGCCTGAGGCCCTTTACCTCTCCTCTCTCCACTCAGCTGGGTGCTAAGCTTGCATTCATTGCCGGGGTGATGCTGCCAGCATCCTGCCCCGGCCAGTATGAGCATTGCCATTTTTGTTGTGAAGTGATGGTTAATTTACACATTACTTCTTTATTAGATAGGATTTTGGCTAATATAACTGACTGCTGATTCTTTATCGATTATAGCTTTAGTCTGACTCTTCTCTTCCCTCTTTCCAGGATGAGATTTATCAAGGTATTCAATTATAGAAATACTCATACTTCCTGGTAGCATCCTATCCAGAACAAAGTCCATTTCCTTAAATTCTCCCCCAAATTATCTAACAGAGCTCAAATTCTATAAAAAGTCCTTTTTAGCACTTTATTACAAGGCACTTTGTGGTTTCTCACTCTGTGTGTTCTTCCTTGCTGCACAGTAATAGTCCCACTTATGCACCCACATCTGGGATCTTTGATGTCTCTGGCTGGAGGGCATTGATAATTATTAATCCTTTTGACAACCACAAATCATAGAGTTTAAGTGCATATAACATAGAGCAGTGAATGGGAAGGATACTGGGGGACCTTGGATAAATTATTTAATGTCTTATTTGCTTTCTCATTGGTTAAAATTAAGGGATTGGGTTCATGAATCCTATGGCCCTTTTCAGCACCAACATGCGATTAGTATCTTTGTCAGACACTAACATTAGGGTGCCATGGATCTAAAATTTGAAAATGTTCTCAAGCTTCTTATCTTTCCTGGCCTGCCAAAGAGAGTCCTGTAATTACTGACCCAATTTCTCCTTTCCTCCCACCTCCTTATGAAGATGGTCTGTCTTTCTGGGAGATAGGCTGCTATGCTGAGAATAGAGGGAGGAGAAGGAAAGAAAACCACACAGGCTTCGAAGAAGAGGTTTTCTAAGGATCACAGCGTGTGATGAAGGCAGACATAAAGCATCAGAAGAAAATAGATGAGAGGAAGCAGGACAAAGAGGAAAGCGTTGTAATCATGTGTTTGGATAGCCTTTATTGTCTTAAAAAAATAGCAAGTAAATAATAGGATTGATTTTTATTTGGACTATTGATTGTGCTTTGTGAAAAGAGAGATGATAAAAAACGAAGCCATGTGGGTTTCTGAGTTTTTTGGGATTTCAGGGATACATTTTTTTATGTAGTCAAAGAACCCACCAAAGAGCTGCTTCTTTCTCCTGGGAAGGCTTGACATTTATAGCTAGTAAAGAGAAGAATTAGCCTTTTTCTCAAACTTTTCCAGCAGGAACTAAGATTTAAACACACAGATGTCCAATCAGAAGGGCACACAGAGGCTAGCCCTGGAGTGGGTGTTAGTGAGAATTTGCTTAAACTGAAGTGGGTGGAAGAGGCAGAAATCATATCATTAGTTGAAAGTGAGATAATTAGTTATCTCCCTGGCAAGGGGTTCATGAGCTTTAGTCAATTAAAGCTTTTAATTTGCGTGGAAACCCAAAGAAGCTAATCTTTGTCAGAGCCAAGTAGTAGGGGACCAGCTATTCTGGTTTGTCCATGATAGTGAGGTTTCTGGGATGTGAAACTTACAGTGCTGACACTGGGACATTCCTTGACAAATGGAGATCACTCTGGTTCATATTCCTCTTTCTTCCCAGCCTCAACTTTTCTCTTTTCATTCTGTTGTGGTCTGAATGTTTCTAACATGTTCCATGTACACCAGCCTTTTGCCAAATAATGGAGTTCCAGAACTAGAGTCTTAGGTGCTGTGTTTGTTTAGATCTTCGGTTCCCAGCAGTGGGCTGGGAACAGTCTGCTGCACACTCTGTCATTTATAATCCTTACTATTTGATATTTGAATCCCTTTCCTCATCCAGTTTTTTTCCCCCTTCTTGTAAGTTATTATGGATTGAAAGAGAGGTTTGGCTACTAAGATTTCTGTAGGGTAATTATGCGGGCGTTTCAGAATTTATAATTGCAGAGCTCTTAATATTTAACAGTAATCCTGTTTTGGGGAAATTACTCCTTTATCTTAGGCCATTTAAATAAATTCTCAGGAAATTGGGGCCTAAACAGAGAGTTCGGTGTCTCAGGGATTCCTCCAAACTGCTGTTAGAATAATAAGGACATTGGTTTGTCTAGTTCTCAAATAAGGAAGTTGCAGACACTTCAGATTCTGCTGGCTTTGCTTAGGTATTGCTGAATTTCAGTTTTTGGCTGGTTAATTTTCTATATTTGGTTTTCTCTTCTATTTAGGTGTGGTATAGGTTACAATAATTCTTAATGTTTAGGAAATGGAATTCACTGTTTTGTAAATATATTGCCCTTTACTATCCCATCTGGGGTAGATGATTGTTTATTATCTCAGTGGTAGCAAGTGCTCAAATTCTTCTTGAACCTACTGACACAGAAATTCATCTTTAGTGAATCATAGTGTTCATTCCTTTATTCCATAAATGTGTAGATTTACAAGGTATTAGGTATGCTAAGGTGCTAGGTGCTGGTAAATTTTTATTCTTATATTTCTATATTTAATATTTATACTTAATATATTCTATATTTTATCCTTAAAATACTGTTAAACACAATTATCCTAGTGGTTCATAAAGTTATCCTAGTGGTTCATATACACACATGTATTGTTTTATATTATTAATAAATATCCATAAGAATTATTCATTAATCTATTTATAATATGTTTTTATTTATTTCAGAGAGAAAAAGGGAGAGGAAGAGAGAGATAGAAACTTCAAGAGAGAGAAACATCGATCAGCTGCCTCCTATACACACATTCCTGGGATTGAGCCCTCAACCTGGACATGTGCCCTGACAAAGAATCAAACCATGACCTTCTGGTTCATGGGATGATGCTAAACCAATTGAGCCACACTGGCAGGGCTAATTAATCTATTTTTTAAATTTTCAAATATATAATAGGAATCACTCTTTTAGTTTTTGCATGTTAAGATCTAATTACTTTCATTTCAGTGAAAAAACACAGATGAATAGTGGTCATGGTATGAAAAATGCCCCACAAACTGTGTATGTGTACATAGACATATCTCCTAGCTCTGTACACTGAGAGGGCTTGGAAGAAGGGCACAAGAACTACAGTGAGTACTCAGATATTGTTTTCTAAATATCATACTGCACTAAAAGAAGCCAGGGGTCCTTGAAGAAATGGCCAATTACTGACTTCAGGGTAAGGGCATGGAAAGTATAAGATGAACCTAGAACATAATCTTGTGCTGGAAAACAAGAGAATGCTCAATGAATGATGGGGACATTTCAAAAGGACATAGAGCCTCTCACAAGCCTAATCAGGGACATTCATAGCAGACAAAACAATAATAATGTAATTACAGCCCATTAAATATAAAAGAAACCCACGAGTCCATATTAATATAAATAAATGAGAAGAGAAAGCTTGTTCTTTTTTTTTCTTTTTAGAAAGCTTGTTCTTATCTTAGAATGCCAACTAGTAAATATATAAGGAATACTGGAAATAGAGAATTGCTGCTAGGCAACCTTTACAGATGTAGTTGATTTTGGTTAAAGTTTTCAATCAGCTAAGGTTGATCAGTGAAGATTTCATGAAGAATAGGGTATTTTGACAGCTGGGAATAACTCCACATGAAATATTAATCAACTACAAAGGGAAATATGGCAAATTTAAGTTGAGAAATCTGGCAGACCTCAACAGACTAGGTGACTAATGTTAAGATTACCACTGTGGGAAGGATTGACTTTGTGTCTGTTTTAATGTGATGCACTGAGAAGATCAAGGCACTACTTCTGTGAAATTTTTGCCAAGAATGAATTGCCTGAGTCTGATCATGAGGAAACATCAGACATTTCATGTTGGAGGTTGCTATGGTATGAATGTTTATATGACCCCAAAATTCACACTCTGAAGTCCTAACACCCAATGTGATGGTGTTAGAAGGCTGGACCTTTGTTAAGTCATGAGGATGGAGCACGCATGAATGGACTTAGTGCCTTATAAAAGAGGCTCTGGAGAGATCTCTATCCCCTTGCTCCAGGTGAGAAATCGATGGTTATGAACCAGGAAAAGGTCCCTTGCCAAAACAGAACCAGGCTGGCACCTTGATCTTGAACTTTACATCCTCTAGAACTGTGAGAAATAAATGCTTGTGGTTTTTAAGCTACCCAGTCTATGGTATTTTGTTATTGCAGCCTGAATGGACTAGGACAGAGGTTATCCTACAGAATGTATCACATCCTACAGAGTGTCTAGAGCCTGCAAGATGGGAAAGACTGACAAATTGTTCTAGATTAAAATTCTCTTAAAAGTCATAATAGCTAATCATCACTTGTGTTCTTGAGAGTAACCTGGATCACAGAGGAGAAAGAGTCATCCTTGGGACAATTAGTCAAATTTGAATGCGATTGGATGATGGTGTCACATCAATGCTGATTTTCTAATTTAGAGTTGTTTGTGGTTGCATTGGAGAATGTTCTTTCTTTTTATTGTTTAAAGTATTACAAATAGTAGTACATATGTCTCCCCCTCCACCCATTGACCTTCCCCCGGCCTCCCCTACCCCCCCGGCACATGCCCTTACCTCTGTCCCCCAGAGTCTTGCATCCATTGGTTATGTTTATATGCATGCATACAAGTCCTTCCGTTGATCTCTTACTTTGCTTCCCCAATCCTCCCAGCCTTCCGGCTGTTCGATGTTTCTCTGCCTCTGTATCTACCTCTTTGTTCATCAGGTTATAATGTTCTTTATTATCCATAAATGAGTGAGATCATGTGGTATTTTTCTTTCACTGACTGGATTATTTCACTTAGCATAATGCTCTCCAGTATCATCCAGGTTGCTGCAAATGGTAAGAATTCCTTCTTTTTCATAGCAGCATAGTATTCCATTGTGTAGATGTACCATAGTTTTCTAATCCACTCATTTGCTGATGGGCATTTAGGCTGTTTCCAAACCTTAGCTATTGTAAATTGTGCTGTTATGAATATAGGGGTGCACATATCCTTTCTGATTGGTATTTCTGGTTTCTTGGGATACATTCCTAGAAGTGGTATTACTGGGTCAAATGGCAGTTCCATTTTTAAATTTTTGAGGAAACGCCATACTGTTTTCTACAATGGCTGCACCAGTCTGCATTCCTACCAGCAGCGAAGGAGGGTTCTTTTTTCTCCACATCCTTGCCAGCACTTGTCAGTTGTTCATTTGTTGATGATAGCCATTCTGACAGGTGTGAGGTGTGGTACCTCGTTGTTTTGATTTGCATCTCTCAGATTATTAGTGACTTTGAGCGTGTTTTCATATGTCTATTGGCTTTCTGAATGTCCTCTTCTGAGAAGTGTCTATTTAGGTCCTTTGCCCATTTTTTGATTGGATTGTTTATCTACCTTTTGTTAAGTTGTATGAATTCTTTGTAAATGTTGGATATTAAACCCTTATCCGAGATAACATTGGATAATATGTTTTCCCATGCAGTGAGCTTTCCTGTTGTTTTGTTGATGGTTTCATTTGCTGTGCAGGTTTTTTATTTTGATACAGTCCCATTTATTTACTTTCTCCTTAGTCTTTTTTGCCCTAGGATATATGTCTGTACAGATATTGCTATGACGTATGTCTGTAATTTTGCTGTCTATGGAGTCTTGTAGGATTTTTATGGTTTTCCACCTTACATTCAAGTCCTTTAGCCATGTTTAGTTTGTTGTTGTGTATGGTGTAAGTTGGTGATCTAGTTTCTTCCTTCCTTTCTTTCTTTCTTTCTTTCTTTCTTTCTTTCTTTCTTTCTTTTCTTTTTTTTTTTTTTGCATGTATCTGGCCAAATTTCCCAGCACCATTTATTAAAGAGACTGTTTTGACACCATTGTATACTTTTGCCTCTTTTATCAAATAGTAATTGAGTACAATGGCTTGGGTCAATTTCTGGGTTCTCTATTCTGCTCTATTGGTCTATATGTCTGTTCTTGTGCCAGTACCAGGCAGTTTTGAGATCTGTGGCTTGGTAATATAGCTTGAAATCTGGTATTGTGATCCCACCAACTTTGTTCTTCTTTCTCAAAATAGCTGTGGCTATTCAGGGTCTTTTTTTTTTTATTCCAGATTAATTTTTGGAGAGTTTGCTCTAGATCTTTGAAATATGCCATCAGTATTTTAATAGGTATTGCATTGAATCTATAGGTTGCTTTAGGTAGTATGGATATTGTAATGATGTTAATCCTACCAGTGCATGAACAGGATATGTTGTTCCATTTGCTAATGTATTTCTCAATTTCTTTTTTTCAATGCCCTGTAGTTTTCTGAGTACATGACTTTTACGTCCTCAGTTAAGTGTATTCCTAGGTATCTTAATTTTTTTGGTGCAATGGTAAATGGGAATTATTTGTTCACTTCTCTTTTTTGAATATTTTAAAAATTATTATTATTGTTTAAAATATTACATATATTAGTACATATATCTCCTTCCCCCCCCCGGGGGGCGGGCCTGAGGCTCCCTTACCCCCTGTTGCATGCCCTCATCCCTCCCCGCCCCCAGTGTCTTTTGTCCATTGATGTGCTTGTATGCATACATACAAGTCCTTTGGTTGATCTATTTCCCTCCCTCTCCAACATTCCCTAGCCTTTCTGCTGTAATTTGACAGTCTGTTTGGTGCTTTACTGCTTCTGTATCTATTTTTTAAATCATCAGGTTATACTGTTCTTTATTTTCCAAAAATGAGTGAGATTATGTGGTGTTTATTTTTCATTGCCTGGCTTATTTCACTTAACATAATGCTCTCCAGATCCATCCATGCTGCTGCAAATGGTAAGAATTCATTCTTTTTATAGCAGCGTAGTATTCCACTGTGTAGATGTACCATAGTTTTCTAATCCACTCATCTGCTCATGGGCATTTAGGCTGTTTCCAAATCTTAGCTATTGTAAATTGTGCTGCTTTGAACATAGGGATACATATATCCTTTCTGATTTGTGTTTCTAGTTTCTTGGGATATATTCCTAATAAGTGGGATTACAGGGTCAAATGGGAGCTCCATTTTTAGTTTTTTGAGGAAACTCTATACTGTTCTCCACAGTGGCTGCACCGGTCTGCATTCCTACCAGCAGTGCACATCCTTGCCATCACTTGTCCTTTGTTGATTTGTTGATGCTTGCCATTCTGATAGGTGTGAGATGGTACCACATTGTCTTTTTGATTTGCACCTCTCAGATAATTAGTGACTTTGAGCATGTTTTCATATGTCTTTTGGCCTTCCTTCTGTCTTCTTTTGAAAAGATTCTATTTAGATCTGTTGCACATTTTTATATTGGATCATTAATAAACCTTTATTGTTCAGATTATTACAATTGTTCCATTTTTTTCCCCCATAGCTCCCTTCAACCCAGCTTCCAACTCACCCTCTGCCCTTACCTCCTCTCCCCATTGTCCTCATCTATAGATGTATAATTTTTGTCCAGTCTCTCCCTGCACCCCCCTCACCTTCTTTCCCTCTGAGAATTGTCAGTCCACTCCCTTTCTATGCCCCTGATTTTATTATGTTCACCAGTTTATTCTGTTCAACAGATTTTCAATTCATTTGATTTTTAGATTCACTTGTTGATAGATATGTATTTGTTGTTCATAATTTTTATCTTTACCTTCTCCTCCTCCTCCTCCTCCTCCTCCTC
>JAAGEH010000293.1:15230560-15360807 GCA_011751065.1 Lasiurus cinereus
CTCCTCCTTCTTCTTCTTCTTCTTCTTCTTCTTCTTCTTCTTCTTCTGTACCTTTCAGCATTTCATATAATACAGGTTTGGTGATGATGAACTCCTTTAGTTTTTTCTTATCAGTGAAGCTCTTTACCTGCCTTTCAATTCTGAATGATAGATTTGCTGGGTAGAGTAATCTTTGTTGTAGGTTCTTGCTCTTCATCACTTTGAATATTTCTTGACACTCCCATCTGGCCTGCATAGTTTCTGTTGAGAAATCAGCTGACAATGGAATGGGTGCACCCCTGTAGGTAATTAACTGTTTTTCTCTTGCTGCTTTTAATATTCTCTCTTTGTCGTTTGCTCTTGGCATTTTAATTATGATGGGTCTTGGTGTGGTCCTCTTTGGATTCCTTTTGTTTGGGGTTCTGTGGGCTTCCTGGACTTGTAAGTCTATTTCTTTCACCAGGTGGAGGAAGTTTTTAGTCATTATTTCTTCAGATAGGTTTTGAGTATCTTGCTCTCTTTCTTCTTCTGGCACCCCCATAATTCTGATGTTGGTACACTTGAAGTTGTCCCAGAGGCTCCTTACACTATCTTCACATTTTTGGATTCTTTTTTCTTTTTGCTTTTCCAGTGAGTGTTTTCTGCTTTGTATTTCAAATCTTTGACTTGATTCTTGCCTTCCTCTAGTCTGCTGTTAGGTCTCTGTATAATATTTTTTATTTCAGTCAGTGTATGCTTAATTTCCAGTTGGTCCTTTTCATCTCCTCTTGGGTCTCACTAAATTTATCCATCTTTTCTAGGAAATTCTTAAAAAACCTTATGACCGTGGTTTTGAACTCTATACCCAGTTGTTTGTTTTCCTCCATTTCTTTTGTTTGTGATCTGTTCCTCTGTCTCTGCATTTTCACTGCTTCCCTGAGTTGGTAGAGTATCTTTGTGTGATAGGTGTCTTATATGGCCCAGTAGCTCCACCTCCCTAGTTACTTGAGGTGGACATTCTTGGTGCATCTCTTTGTGAATGCCGTGTACAGTCTTGTTGTAGTTAATTATTGATTGTTGTTGGTATCACTGGGGGGAATTGACCTCCAGACCAATTGGTTGTGAAGATCTGCTGAGTCTAAGCAAGGAGAATATCTGTGCAGGACCCAGCATTAAGACTTGCAAGATTGCAAAAGCCTCTATGCTGGGCTTGGATGTGGCGGAGTCTCAGGGCTGAGCAGACAGCTTTGGCTTCTCATCAGACCTGCCCTACATGGCGGCCCCTGGATCTCAGTGTCCCTTGGTAATCACGGCAGCCTTCTCTGTCTGGACCTCTGCCTTTCTGACTCCTCTGAGTTTCTGTACGCTCCGGGGACCTGTATGAGTCTTAGTCCCCAGGGTCTTGCCTCAAACTGGAGTTCGGTGCATTCAGACCTCGATTTCAGTGCAGTTGGGAGGTTCTGTTTTCCTCCCACTAGAGAAATACCAGGACACAATCAGCAGTCAGTCTTCTTTGTGTGTACGTCCAGACCTCTGCCTTTCACAGCTCCCCTAAGTTCCTGTGCACGCCTCCCTTTTCATGACATTCCAGACTCCCATTGTATGAGTCTCACCTGGAACTGGAGTTCAGTGCAGTCAGAAGTGGGGTTCAGTGCAGTCAGGAGTTTCCATATCCCTCCTGCTAGAGGAAGCCAGCCAGACCCTCTGCTGCCCATCTTTTCCATGTGCATTATTCCATGCCTCAACTTTTACAGCTCCTCTGAGTCTTCATGGGTCCCTCTTTTTACTTCTAGTAGTAGAATTTCCACTCAGCCAGCTTTTCTGTGGTTCTGGATGGTTTCCATTCTATATTTCAGTTTTGCTTTGAAATTGTTGTGGGAGGCAGCAGTTTAGGTGCTCACCTATGCCGCCATCTTGGTTTCCTATATTGATCATTTATCTTTCTGTTATTAAGTTGTATAAGTTGCCTGTAGATGCTGGAGATTTAACCTTTATCAGTGATAATATTTGCAAATATGTTCTCCCATAAAGTGCACTTTCTTGTTGTTTGGTTGATTTTTTTTTTCTGTGAAGAAAGCTTTTTATTTTAATGTAGTCCCATTTGTTTATTTTCTCTTTAGCTTCCATTGCTCTAGGAGCAATATCAGTGAAGAAATTGCATTGGCATATGTCTGAGATTTCTCTGCCTGTGGGTTCCTCTAGTATTTTTATGTTTTCCTGTCTTATGTGTAAGTCCTGTATCCATTTTGACTTTATTTTTGTGTATGGTGTAAGTTGGTGGTCTAGTTTCATTTTTTTGCATGTATCTGTCCAATTTTCCCACACCATTTATTGAAGACAATGTCTTGACTCCATTGTATGTTTATGCCTCCTTTGACAAATATTAATTGAGCATAGTGGTTTGGATTGATATCTGCGTTCTCTATTCTATTCCATTGGTCTATGTGTCTGTTCTTGTGCCAGTACCAGGCTGTTTTGAGAATAGTTGTTTTCTAATACAGCTTGAAATCTGGTATTGAGATCCCACTTACTTTGTTCTTTTTTTTTAGGATTGCTGTGGCTATTTGGGGTCTTTTTTTATTCCAGATGAATTTTTTTGAGAGTTTGATATAGGTCTGTGAAATATGCCATTGGTATTTTAATGGAGAGTACATTGAATCTATAGATTGATTTGGGTAATATGGATATTTTAATGATATTGATTCTCCCAATTGATAAACATGGTATGTTCTTCCATCTGTTTATGTCTTCCTCTATCTTTTTTCAGTGTTCTGTAGTTTTCTGCGTATAGGTCTTTTACTTCCTTAGTCAAGTTTATTCCTAAGTATCTTAATTATTTTGGTGAGATGGTAAATGGGATTGCTCTTTTTAGTCTCTTATCCTTGAAGTTCACTATTGGTGTATAAATATGCCCTAGATTTCTTGGCGTTAATTTTGTATCCTGCTGCATTGCTAAATTCATTTAGTAAGTCTATTAGTTTTTTAATGGAGTCTTTTGGGTTTTTTATGTACAATATCATGTCATCTGCAGATAAGGACAGTTTTACTTATTCTTTTCCAATTTGAATGCCTTTTATTTCTTCTTCTTGTCTAATTGCAATGCCTAATACTTCCAGTACTGTGTTGAACAGGAGTGGTGAGAGTGGCCATCCCTGTATTATTCCTGTTCTTAGGGGAAATGGGTTTAGTTTTTGCCCATTGAGTATGATTTAGCTGAAGATTTATCATATATAGCTTTTATTATATTGTGTTATGATCTCTCTATTCCCACTTTGCTGAGAGCTTTTATCAAGAAAGGGTATTGGATTTTGTCCAATGCTTTTTTTGTATCATCTATTTATATGATTATGTGATTTTTGTCTCTCCATTTGTTTATGTGATGTGTCATGTTTATTGATTTGTGGATATTGTACCATCCTTGCATCCCTGGGATAAATCCCACTTGGTCATGGTGTATGATCTTTCTAATGTATTGCTGAATCCAATTTGCTAGAATTTTGTTGAGGATTTTAACATCTATGTCAAGGATGTTGGCCTGTAGTTCTCTTTTTTTTTTTTTTTTTGTGGTGTCTTTATCTGGTTTTGGGATTAGGATTTTTCTGGTTTCATAGAAAGAACTTGGAAGTGTGCCTTCCTTTTGATTTTTTTTTTTGAATAATCTGAGGAGGATAGGTTTTAGTTCTTTGGAATACTTGGTAGAACTTTCCTGTAAAGCCATCCTGACCAAGGCTTTTGTTTGCTGAAATGTTTTTGATTGCTGTTTCAATTTCTTCTGTAGTTATTGGCCTGTTCAGGTTTTTATTCTCCTTGGTTGAGTTTTGGGAGCTTGTATTTTTCTAAGAATATGTCCATTTCATCTAGGTTGTCCATTTTATTAGAATAGAGTTGTTCACAGTATTTTTTCATACTTGTTTGTATTTCTGTGGGACCGGTTGTTACTTCACCTCTTTCATTTCTGATTTTGTTTATTTGGGTCCTTTCTTTGCTTGTCAGTGAGCCTGGCTAGAGATTCATCAATCTTGTTTATCCTTTCAAAGAACTAGCTCTTGGTTTTGTTGATCTTTTGTGTTGTTCTTTTGGTCTCTAAGTTATTTATCTCCTCTGATTTTTATTATTTCCTTTCTTCTGCTTACACTGAGATTTTCTTATTGCACTCTTTCTAACTCTTTAAGTTGTATGGTTAGATAATTTATTACTATTGTTTCTTGTTTTCTGAGGTATGCCTGTAGAGCTATGAACTTCCCTATCAGAACTGCTTTCACTGTATCCCATATATTTTGGATTGTTGTGTTTTCATTGTCATTTGTTGCTATGATGCTTATATTTCTTCTTTGATCTCTTTGGTAACTTAGTCGTTGTTTAATAGGATGCTCTTTAGTTTCCAGGTGTTTGATTTTTTTAATAGTTTTATTGTAGTTGATTTCTAGTTTTATGCCATCTTCATGATCTGAGAAGATGCTTGATATGATTTCTATCTTCTTCAATTTAAAGAGACTTTGTCTGTGTCCCAGTATGTGGTCTATCTTTGAAAATGACCCTTGTGCACTTGAGAAGAATGTATATTTTGTGGCTTTTTGGGTGAAATGTTCTGAAGATGTCAGTTAATTCCATCTGGTCTATTGAGTCATATAGGATTGATGTTTCTTTGCTGTTTTTTTGTTTAGAGGATTTGTCCAGAGGTGTTAGTAGGGTATTAAAGGCCCCTATTATGATTGTATTGCTGTCAATCTCTACCTTGATAACTTCCAGAAGTTTTTTTTTTTAATGTATTTGGATGTTCCTGTATTGGGTGAGTATATGTTTACCAGAGTTATATCTTCTTGTTGGATTGCTCCCTTTAGTATTATGAAGTGGCCTTCCTTATCTCTTGTTATGTCCTCCACTTTGAGATCTAATTTTTCATATATAGCATTGCTACTCCAGCTTTTTTTTTCATTTCCATTTGCATGAAAAACCTTTTTCTATCCTCTCACCATTAGCCTGTGTGAGTCCTTTTTTCTGAAGTGAGTTTCCTGTAGACACAGATATATGGGTCATTTTTTTTTAAAATTAAATCTTTATTATTCAGATTATTACATTTGTTTCTCTTTTTTCCCCTCCATAGCACCCCACCACCCAGCTCCCACCCTTCCTTCTGCCCTTATCTTCACATTTTTGGATTCTTTTCTCTTCTTGCTTTGCCAGTTGAGTGTTTTCTGCTTCTTTATATTTCAAATTTTTTACTTGATTCTTGCCTTCCTCTAGTCTGCTGTTAGGACTCTGTATACTATTTTTTATTTCAGTCAGTGTCTCTAGTTGGTCCTTTTTCATCTTCTCTTGGGACTCGCTAAATTTATCCATCATCTCTAGTTGGATCTTTTGCATCTCTAGTTGGTCCTTTTGCATCTCCTCTTGGGACTTGATAAATTTATCCTTCTTTTCTAGCATATTCTTGAAAAACCTTATAAGCGTGGTTTTGAACTCTCTATCCAGTCGTTTTTTTCCCTCCATTTCTTTTGTTTGTGACCCCTTCCCTTGTCTCAGCATTTTCACTATGCCGGGGAAACTTCTGTGTTGAATTCAGCCTTATGATACAGACTTGCAAAACCAAAGAAGCCTCTGTTGAGCTTGGGATGGGTGGTCTCAGTGCTTAAGGGACCGCCTTGCCTTCCTGTCGGCCCTGCCCTCCACGGCCCCTGAGTCTCACGTGACTGGGTAATCACTGGAGTGGTCCTTGTGCACGCGTGCCCGCAGTGCCTCTAGACCGCTGCCTTTCCAGCCTCCCCTGCTTACCAGGACCACAAGAGTCTAGGTCTCCAGGATTTTGCCCGAAACAGGGGCTTAGTGGAGTCAGAAGTGGAACAGTTGGGAGAGTCTGTCTCCAGCCCAATTGCGAAAGCCAGTGGCACAATCAGCAATCTGTCCTCTGCGCAGTGCCGTGCGCGCCACCAGGCCTCTGATCTTTTGTGATTCCCCTAAATTTCCGTGCACCTCTCCCTTTTCACAGTCCAAACTCCCCCCGTATGAGTTTCGGCTGGATCTGGGGTTTAGTGTTGTAAGATAAGGGGTTCAATGCCGTTGGGAGTCTCCGTTTCCCTCTCCCCAGAGAAAGCCAGCCAGGTACTCCGGCACCCGCTCTCTCAGCGTGTGGGTCTCCGTACCTCAGCTTTATGCAGCTCCTCTGGGTTTCTGTGAGCCCCTCTCTTCCCTTCTAGCTGTAGAACTTACACTCAGCCAGCTTTCCTGTGGTTCTGGATGATGTCCGTTCTGTCTTTTAGTTGTAGTTTTGAAATTGTTGTGCGAGGCAGCAGTGTAGGTGTTTACCTATGCTGCCATCTTGGATTCTCCTATGGGTCATTTTTTCTTATCCACCCAGCTACCCTATGTCTTTTGATAGGGGCATTTAATCCATTTACATTTAAAATTATTATTGTCGTCATTTTTATTTTTTATGCCTGTGTTCCTTCTTTGCTTCCTATTTCTTCTTTTTACAGCAGACCCTTTAGCATTTCTTGCATTGCTGGTTTGGTGATAATAAATACCCTTAGTCCTTTTTCATCTATGAAGCTTCTGATTTTCACCTTCAGTTTTGATTGATAGCCTTGCTGGGTACAGTATTCTTGGATTCAGACCCTTCCTTTGTATGACTTTATATATTTCATTCAATTCCATTCTGGCCTGATGAGTTTCTGTTGAGAAATCAGTCGCTAGTCTGATGGGGGATTCTTTGTAGGTAACTTTCTGTCTCTCTCTGGCCAATTTTAAGATCCTTACTTTGTCATTGGTGTTTGCCAGTTTAATAGTAATGTGCCTTGGCATTGGTCTTTTGGGTTTCATTTTGTTTGGGACTCTGTGAGCTTCTTGGATTTATGTGAGGTTTTCTTCTGTATATCAGGGAAGTTTTCTATTATTATTTCTTCAAACAGGTTTTTTATTCCTTGTTCAGTTTCCTCTTCTGGCACTCCTATTATGTGGATGTTGTTTTGTGTTGTCCCAAAGTTCCTTTAGGTTCTCTTCCTACTTTTTAATTTTTTTCTCTAGATCCTGCTCTGCTTGTGTATATTTTTCCTACCTTGTCTTTTAGCTCACTGATGTGGTCCTTGCTTTTTCTAGTCTACTTTTGATGCTTTCTATTGAGTTCTTTATTGCAGCGATGCCATTTTTCATTTCTTCTTTGTTCTTCATTTCCTCTTGGTTCTTACACATATTGTTGAATTTATCTTCCAACCTTTTCAGTGACCTTATGACCAATTTTCTGAATTCTTTCTCTGACAAGTTGCTTGACTCTATTTCGTTTACTTCCTTTTCTGGTGATGCCTTCTTTTCTTTTGTATACAGGCTGTTACTTTGTCTCCCCATGATCTCTGCTCTCCAGGTGTCTGGTTATCTCTCTCTCTCCTGCATTGACTAAAAGGCATAAAATGTAACACAACAAGGTACAAAGCACAAGGCACTGAACACAAATGTATTCACAATATTAATAACCCCAAATAAAGGTGACCACCAGAGAAAAGAGAATGACGAGATACAAAAAAAAGAGTGAAAAAATGATATTGAGGAAGGGGAAAACAGTAAGAGAGAAAAGAAAGAGAGTAAAAAAGAATGGGGAAACAACTATTTGTATGGAGAGAAAACTCAATTGAATAGCAACTAATAAAAAAATGCAAATAGCTCACACCTACAGATGAATACAAACTACAAACAACAACTAATAACAATGAGGAGAGGAAAAACAGAAGCAAAAAATTAAAAAAGAAAGAAACAATCACAAAGACAAAAAACACACACAATCTAATTAATAATCAAACCAACAACAACAATAGGACAGAGAGAAAGAAGGGAAAAGCCAAACAAAATAAAAGAAAAAACAAAAACCAAACAAACAAAAAACAAAAAAATAAAGAAACAATAAAAGTGAAGAAAGAAAAAAAATTGGATAGTGAAGAAAGAGAAGAGTGAAGTGTCTATGGACTTGGAGCAGGGCATCAGAAATTAGATATAAGTAGGATGAATTTTTAAAAGGGAGTAAAATGAAGGAATAGGGAAAGTCTAAAGTAGGAATAGGATAAGAGAAATAAGACAACAAAAGAAGAAAAGCAAAGAAGAGAGTGTTAGTATAAAGGTAAAATTGAAATAGAATAAAATGATACTAAAGGGAAAATTAAAATAGATTGTAGAACATTAATCCCAAAATAAAAAAAATAGTGAAAATAAAATGAAACTTTAAAAAAGGTAAAATAATAGTAGTAATAATACTAATTAAAAATAAAAAATATAAATAATTAAGAAGGCAAAATCAAGTGAGAAAAAATATAATTTCGTAAGTAAAAGATAAAGAACAAAAATGTGCAGTATAGAAGGTCATTCACTTCCTCTACTGTTCTGTTTGGCACACCTGTTTCTTGTCAGGTAGTCAGGATAATATTGAAGTTCTCTGCATTCCACCTCTTCTCTGTGTCATAAACCACAATTCTGTTTTCTTTCTTTGTTTCTTAGCCTGCCTTTAGTTGTGTTTACACAAGAATCAATTTGTGATTCAACTCCTGGGTGGCAGTGTTTCTGTATTGACATCTGGGGCTATAAGTCCTCTCTACCTAGTATTTAGATTTTGTTTGCCCTGCCGCACTTAATACTGGGTTTGGGAATGGATTGCCCCAGAGCTGGTTTTCTGATTATTTCTCCCCACTGTGACCCCCAGGTTTCATAAAAACAACTTTTCCCTGCAGTCCCTGGGAGTGTTTTTAATTGGGTGATCCTATGTGCTGGGCTTAGTAATCAAAAGCAAGGATTTAAAGAGAAAAAAGAGCCAGAGTAAGCATGTGAACTTGTGACTTTTTTGCCCTGGTACTGCATGTGATTGTACACGTCTCTGCGCATGTCTTTTCCCCCTGGTATACTGATAAAACTTCAAGCTGCCTTTTTGTGACCAGCCACCTATCAGTTGATTTCTAGAGTTTCCTCCTGCCAGCAGCCCTGTGGACCCCCTTCCACATTCACAGACTATGCTGGCCACAAAGGCTGCAGATTTGGTAGGGCCCAGACTTCCTCTGTACCTCTAGATCCCATGGAACACATTTCTCCCTCCAGTCTGAATTGCAGACCTCACCTTTCTCTGGGCAACATCTGATCTTTCCATGAGAAGGTGCAGAGCTGTCCTAGTCCGCATATTCACCCTGCTTTTGGTGTGGTGTTCGTGGGTTTGCAGCTGGTTCTGGGTGTTGTGGTTGTAGGGTCCCGGCAGGTATCCGATTCTTCCTGGTTGAAGGTAAGGTTAGGTTTCTGATCACAGCCACTCTCCCCTTCAATATGGCATAGTCTCTGTGGCATAGTCAGTTGCTCTGGGAGAGATTTTAGCAGCAGTATAGGCTGTCTGGTCAGGGGATCCTAGTCTGGCAGTCCCCAGTTGTCCCTTGAAATATAGCTGTCCCTCATTCACAAATGGACACTCTCCATACGTCCACCCATTTTCCTTTTATTCTCACTCACACACTATCTTGCAGCTTGCCTTCCCATCAGCAGCCATCTTCGATTTCCAGGCATGTTCTTGTTTTGGGGGAATACACTTTAGAGAGTCCTTCAGGATGATATGACTTATTCACAAAAGGTTCAGAATATATAATTAAAATAACTTCCAAATAGTTTTATTTCTAAACTAAGGTTATTGGAGATGAGAGATGGTGATAAGTTAGACCAGGGAGGTGACAGTGGCAGTGGTGGGAAATGGTCATAGTCTAGATATACAGTAGGTCCTTGGGTTATGTTGGAGATATGTTCCTATGGCATGACGTAATATAATTTTCACCGTAAGTTGGAACCCACCTACATAAGCACCTACATCACTCACACGGAGCACATACACAGCAGTAATGAAGTGAAGTAGTAAAAAAAAAAAATTAAAAAGAAGATAACAATTCCTGACCTTTACTTGTGGTAAATACAGTAAATAATAAAAAACAGGAAGCACATATGTACATATGTCAAAATGACGGAACTTTTTAAAAAATAAATAAATGGAAGATGGTGACATATACACAAAAAGATGCACGTTGAGTCCAACATAATGAGGACTGCCTGTATTTTGAAGATAGAACCAATAGGACTTTCTAATAAATATGACATAGGATACGAAAGAAAAACAGTGCAAGAAGGACTCCAAGGATTTTTGCTTGAGCACCTGAATGAATAGAATTACCACCAATTGATATACCGACTATCATGGGACAGGTTTTGGGAAGAGTGTGAGTTCCACTTTGGATGTGTTGAATTTGAGATACTTCCTAGCCATCCTAATGAAGATGTCATGTAGGTAGTTAGACACCAGCACCTGGAGTTGCAGAAGAGATCTGGGCTGGAAATATAAATTTGTGAGTTGTCAGCAAGCAGATGGTACTTAAAGTCACAAGGGATGAGATAATCAAGGAAAGGAATATAGATTAAATAGAAAAGAGGACATTCTCAGAACTGCTAGGCAGAGATTTTGTTTCTAAGCTAGGTAAATTTACTGAAAAATTACTCCAAAATCTCCAACTTCCTAAAAACCCATGTCTTTAAAACCCTAACATTTGTTACCCTCAAGGAGCTAATAGTTTGACATGGAAAAAAAAAAGCATTAAAAACATAAAAAAAGAAATCTATATATAAAAAGAGGTAATATGCTAATTGGTCCTAATGGTGTCCCAGTCACGACCGGTCAACAGGCAGGAGCTGGTGGGTGGGGACGGAGGTGGGGACTTCCACCCCCAGTGGAGGCACATACAGGCCTGCCCAGTGCTAATGTCACGTGCCCCTGATGGAAGCACACTTCAGGCAGGAGCTGCTGGGAAGGGATGGGGGACGGGGACTTGTGCCATCAGGACATGAGGCTGTTGCTGAGGGCAGCCCCCTTGGCAGAAGCACATGCAGGCCCGGAGAGGAGCGTCAGAATGGAGGTGGGGTCTTGGAGGAGAGCTCTCAGCACTCCTGCACCAGGCTCTGAAGGTGTGGAGAGGAAGGGAGAGCACAAAGGCAGTTAGGGGGTTTAGCCTAGGAGGGGAGAGCAGTTAGGCCATCAGGCAGGCAGGCAGGTGAGCGCTTAGGATCCAGTGGTTCTGGATTGTGAGAGGGATCCCAGATTGGAGAGGGTGCAGGCCAGGCTGATGGACCACTCCTTCCCCTCCACCCCCCATCCTCTGTGTATGAATTTCGTGCACTGGGCCACTAGTCCTATATAATAAAGAGCTAATATGCTAATTAGACCAAACAACCACACAACTGTCCGAATAATATTCTGGAAAACTGTCTGGACAACCTTCCAGATGAAGCTGGGGCAGCCAGGGCTGTGAGGGCTGAGCCCCTTGCATGAATTTCGTGCATCAGGCCTCTAGTGATACTATAAACGTTAACATTTACATTATACTCACTGTGTGGCAGGTACAATGCTAAATGCTTTATATGGATTATCACATTTAAGTTTCACCTCAATTTAGTGAGGAGGTAATATCATTTCTATTTTTTTCTATGAGGAAACTGAAGCTTAGAGGACTTAAACAATTTGTTCAAGGCTCACGTTAGTAAACAGTGAGGCTGGGGTTCATCCCCGAGGTCTGTGTACACCGCCTTCCATTTTAATGCCTGTATTATCCTGCCTCATATCCTGGTTAAAGGAAAACAGAAGCCTGTAATGAGGTTCACGGTCCCTCTGGATTGGCTAAAACAACCAAGCCTTCTTACCTTTCTCCCCCACACGCATAATATCTATGGCTGAAAATGTAGGGACTTGAGAAAATTCTATTACCCAGAGCAACTGCCCTTCAGAGAGAGGGGGTACCACCCTTTAGAGCAGGGTTCTAGAAACTCTGGAGTGATGAGGGCAGGCTATGGGGTAGTAAACATGTGTTTCCAAAGACCATAGCCCAACAATAGGCAGTGGAGAGAGAATCCCAGGCTCCAAAGAGAAACAACTGCTCTGAACATAGGTTCTGAACATGACCAACCTTGTGTTTTTAAAAGTCACATCTTCCCTGAAATGTACTTCTTTTGGCCTGCTGTTATTTGCCACTTTTATAAGCTATTGAACTACATCACTGGTATGAACAGTTTCAAAGCTTACATATTTCTTCCTGTAATCAGTTCAGTCTATCTTCAACTATAAAGAGTGAGATGGTAAATCCCCAGCTCCCATTCTGAATCAGAATTTATGACAAGAACAACGTGCTTGTGCCCAAACAGAACCATGCATGTATGGTAATATGCACTTGAAATTTATGAACTTCCTTTTATCCAAGGAACAGAAAGTACTTCTCTAAAATGGATTAAGAGCCAACTGTCTACAGCAGGCAACGAGAACAGTTCCAAATAGGACTGCTGAGGGAATCACTTAATTTCTGCAGGGCTGGGGTTCACACTAAGCATTGCCTTTTCCTGTGTTTTATGGAAGTGGCTCCTGGAGACCACTGCTGTTTCAACCCCTGTTCAGAAGTGATGGGTTTAACTGCATCTTTGCCCGCCAATTGTGTAATGGAAGACATTTCTTCATCACTGCTGTTTGATGCTAGCTGTCATAAGGATTAGCCCCTGCTATTTGCTGAGGTGATTACCAGCAGAACGGATCCCATTCATTCACTTCCCTGGACTAACTCGTTAGCTCTTCTCTGTAGTAAGGGCAACCCAATAATTCTCTTTGCTAGTTTTAAAAAGTCTAGTCTTGTAGGTAAGCCCACTATAATTTACAACTCCACTATAAAATAAAAGGGCTCTGTACTGGATGGGACAAAAGTAGTTTACAGTACACAAAACACAGAGTTTATTCTTGTGTTATTAATGATTAATTTTTGTATTACTTCTATACATATAAATGTTAGTATACTTTTCCCCCTCCTGTATATTGCATATTTTACAATGGCCATGGTGCCATAGGTCCTTGTATTCATTGCCTATTGCTGCAGCATAACAAAATTACCTCCAAACCAAAATAGCCTTAAAACAACATTTATTATCTCCCAGTTTCTGTGGGTCAGGAGTCCTGCTGTGGCTTGACTGGATCCTTTGTTTCAAGATCTCACACAAGGCCACAGTCAAGGTGTTAACCAGGGCTGTGATCAGCTCAAAGCTTCTAGAGAGAATTTGCTTTCACTTACATGGTTTGGGCAGGGTTCAGTTCCCCATGGACCTTTGGACTAATGCCCCAGTCCTTCATGAGCTATTTGTCAGAGGTCTACCTCAATCTCTTGCCACATGAACAGATCACAGGCAAGACAGCAAGAGAGAGCGTGCTGCAAGATGAAAGTCATAGTCTTTTGTGACTAATCACAGAAGTGACAGTCCATCATGACTGCCATATTCTATTCATTAGAATGATGTCACCAGTTCACACTCAAGGGCGGGGGATTACTGGTAAACAGGACATAAAAACCAGGAGGTGAGGATCCCTGGGCGCTGTTTTGGAAGGCTGCCCACCACCATCCTTCACATGCATTGTTTCACGTTATCCTCATAACAGTTCTCCAAGGCAGTGCTAGTTTTCTCATTTTATAGATGGGGCAACAGGTCCTTAGGCTGTTCTACTCACACTTACTGACATTTTAGTCTGCCTTCAGCAATTTGTAGTGTTCACTCATTTAAGTATTTATTCCATGAATACATGGAATTACAAGATATTAGGTGTGCTACTGTGCTAGGTGCTGGTGAGTTTTTATTTTTGGTAATGTATGTGTGTATAAGCATCCTAGGAGTTCTTAAATGAGTGTTCCTGGAGAGGAAGAATTATTCATAAAGTATATATATCATGATGCCTATTTTCTTGTCATATCAAGAGTAAATATTTATAACAATTATTAAATTACTCTTTTAAAAATTTCAAATAATCAACTGGGAGCACTCTTCTAGTTTTAAGATCCAGTTATTTCCATTTCAGAGATGAAAAAATGCAGATGAATAGTGGTTATGATCTGAACAATGTCCCAGAAACTGAAATGTAGCTTTTATTTCAGTCCTATTTATAGCCCAACCTCTATGTACAAACTATACAGGAAAAGCCGTCATGGAACTTGTGTTAGCTCCACATTAAACCCACATCGAACACCCACCACAGACATTAACAAGCCTAATTACTATTTTGTGATGAGATAATGTGCAAAAATAATTTTGTAAATTGAAAAATACCTATAAATATAAAAGATGAATTTAAAAAGCATTGGTGCTGCTTCTTCCTTTACTCAGTGAGCCTGCAATGTGCCATGTACTGTGCTAAGTGCTTCTTAGACTGCTATTCATTTACTCCTCCTCACCAGCTCTGAAAAGCAGGCTCAGAGCTGGTGGTCACCCGTGGTGCAAAAGGAGTTCAGTTCTGTTTGCTGAGCTGGCTGTGGGGTCTATGAATCTGTGGTGGCCAAAGAGAGGGCGAGTTCCAAGTGAAACTCTCCTTACTGACCAAGTGAAATCCCAGTTTATCTGAGTAGGATTAGCCCTGCCCCTGTGTCCTACATGGAAAAAAGATACATGCAGGCATGCTTGTCGTTTTTAGAAAGATACTATGCCTTTTGAGATAACAGTAGATACTTAGGGCTTCATCTATCAGACTAGATATAGCCTAGAGACAGCGATGTGGTCATCTCTGATCCACACAATTACTCAGAGGCCAAAAGGAAAGACAACCCCAGTTTAATAAAGCCCAACAGCAGGAATCTAGAGAATCAATACACGTTGGTTGATGCCCACAGGGCAACTTGGAAGCAAAGTTACGCCAAATGGAAGACCTTTTACAGAATAGTTGTTTTTGAACAACAATCTAAGATGTATAAGAGCAGAAATAGAAACGACTGATGGAAGGAGCCCTGACTTGCTGGCTTGAAATCATTAGTATGCTGTGGTTGATTTGCAGCTTTTTATGGTGTGGTCAAGAGGACCCTATGATTCAATACCTCTTTTTCATACTACTTTACTCTCCTAAAGGGGGGAAAAGAACTATGCTAAAACATTCTATAGAACCAATACTCTTAAGTAACATTAGCAGCCTCTATAGCAACAGAGCAGGTAGGAGGTAGCTGCTGTGGTCTCAATCTTTTTCTTTTTCCTCCAAATATCTAGATTTCTAAGTGCTGAAAAAACACAAACACCAAAAACCTCATTAGAATGTTGAATTAAAGACAGCTCTCTGTCTTGTCTCATTTTTGATGCGCCAGCTGATAATTGGGCTGTAGCTGGGTCTAAAAATAACATTCAGAACATTAAAACACTATTCCTGGGCTACGTTTCCCAAAGTGGCATTCTGGGACTTCTGTGCATTAATCCTGTAACAATAACAGGATTTGCGCTTTTAACTCCCCAGGTGTAGCTTTGAAAATCTAGCTGAAAGCAGGTAATGTTGCCATTTAAATCATCCCCTCACTATACTTAGGGAAATGCATAGATTAAAAAAAAAAAAAAGACAACTCAACTGCTCAGATGACCTATACCTAAGAGAATAAGAGAAACAACCTATTTCCTCATAGGAACTGGGCTGATCAAAATAAATATTTCAAAAGGACCATCATGCAATAAAGGCCTTAGAATTTGTATCCTACTTTAGCACACCCTAGGTTTTTCCAGTGTGTAGAGGTCAGGTTTTCCATAGGAAAGAGAGACAGCGTCGCTGCTGGGTAACTGGAACTAAACTGCACCTGTGTGTGTGTGTACAGAAGGAAGGAAAAGGAAGCTCTCATGATTGTGACTGCTTATGTTTCTGGTCAATATTCTCTTTTCCCTTCAGAAATTAAATGATATTAATAATGTCAGCTAAAGAATTCATATCCTAAAATTTGCACACAGCTCTAAATTGAAGTTCTAAATGGCTCTAAATTAAAGTGGCAAGAGTTTTGCAATGATACCATTAATTGCATCTTATTAATTGACAAAAAGAGCTTTTGTGAAGCTCTGGTTGCGATGGGCTATATTTAATCAGTGTAGGTACCACTAACAGGCTGGCATGGCTTTTGGGCTGTAATGCCTTTGAAATTCTGAAACAGAAAAGGAGGCCAACACACTGAGAAATTATTTCAGAACAGATTGCCCGTTAACATTTCATAATATCACATTCTTTCCGGGACAGAGACTTGCTTTGGCTACAAATATCCAAGAGGTGGCAGCACCCCATGCTCTGTTGGCTGGCTGCATCCCTCCAGCCCGCACTCATGCAGAGGTCTCACCATTGCGTCACCTGAAGGCCAGTTTTCAGGGTGGGGGGAGGGGAGAAATGGAGGGGAGGTGCAGCATTTTGCATCTCAGTTCTTCCGGAGAGTTCAGGAAACAGCTGCACGGATTGTTTTAATACTCTGGGTTCTCCTCAGAGCCTATACATCTTTTGCCTTTTGAATGGATTTGAAAACGTCTCTCCTCTCTCCCTCTCCCTCTTCCTCCCCCCCACCTTTCTCTCCTGAAATCTTCTGCTCTATGTGGTATCTTTCTATAAAGATCACATGGGTACACTTACACATTGCCTGGTTTGCATTCTGAGGGAGGAAGAGCTTCAATTGTCAGAGTTCTCCTGAGACCCCATTTTCAATTGCCTATACTTGTCTTTATAAACATAGGAAGGTGGATTATGACAGCATTGTCAGCATTCATTCTTTAAAGCACCTATGTGCGCAAGGCACTTTACACACCAGGAATGTGACACCATCCCCACCTAGAGTAGTATCTTCTTCCCCAGTCATTCTCCAGCCCCCTCCCACATCGCATGCTAAAAATACTGCACAGAACAAATAGCTGTTGAGACAGCAGCATCAAAACCTTCACAAATACGTAATATCACCTGACATGCTAAGTGTCAAATGCCTGGGAGGAAAAGCATCTGGTGATGATGGCAGAGGGAGCATTAGGGCTGGTCTTGACTGGCCAAAGTCCAGGAATCTGTAGAATCTGACCTTCTGCATGTGTGTTATGCAGTTTGAAGGCACGACCTGGGGGACAGGCAACTTTGTTGATTGGCTGCCTATGGAGGCAGGACTCTTGTGGGAAACTAGTCTTTAGGAGTCCATGAGGAAGTTGGAACTGGTGGGTCTAATGCAGCTCAGCTGTGGGAGTTCCTATTACCACCAAGGTCATGGGCTCTGTATCCACTAGGGCTGCCATCACCAAATTGGCTCAGCTCTCAGCACCTTTCATCAGCTCATTTCTTCAGCTTAGTTCTGACTTTGGTACTCTCATACCCCCTGTCCTATAGCTTTCCTATATGACATATGCTTTCTGTATACATCTTCTCAGATTCTTTTCCCACTAATAACTCAATGGCTATCCTCTCCAAATTTCCCATTACATTTCCAGAAAGAGAAGGGGAGAGAGAGAGACAGACAGTTAAATAGACAGCGAGCTTTGGAGCTCAGGACCACCTCCCGGCCCTACGCCAGACT
This sequence comes from Lasiurus cinereus, assembly GCA_011751065.1. Taxonomy (NCBI): domain Eukaryota; kingdom Metazoa; phylum Chordata; class Mammalia; order Chiroptera; family Vespertilionidae; genus Lasiurus; species Lasiurus cinereus. The sequence goes on from JAAGEH010000293.1 coordinate 15,247,861, forward strand.
TTGATTGGCAGTCCTGTCACCTTTTTTTTTTTCTTTTAATCCTTACCCATGGATATTTTTCCATTGATTTTTAGAGACAATGGAAGAGAGAGGGAAAGACAGAGAGAAATATCAGTGTGAGAGAAATACATTGATTGGTTGCCTCCTGCATGAGTCACAACCAGGGCCCAGGTGGGGGAGAGCCTGCCATTGAGGTATTTGCCCTTGGCTGAAATTGAACCCAGGACCCTTCGGTCTGTAGGCCGATGCTCTATCCACTGAGCCAAACCAGCTAGCTAGGGCCTGACACCTTTATTAAAAGTCCGGCCCAGGCTGCTCTCAGCCTGAAAAGCCGGTACAGCTATTTCCTTCAGGAGGGCCGTGGATGTGGAAGGCACTAACTGACATTTTTCCCTTTCTCTGCACAAAGGAAAGGTTTGACTGTGCTGTATTTCCTGGCATCAGGGTACTGTTGCCTTGGTGGGTGAAGAAGATGAACTCCTTTTGTTTTTTCCTTGCAAGATTTCAATCATGCAGTTTTGAGAATTCACTTAAAAGTGGTAATTTACACTCAACCTTCCCTGATTCCAGAGACCTGGAGTGGGAATGGAACCTTCATTTGAACCATAAGGTCATACAATTGTGTATAGCAGGGGTTTGTTTGGACCAGGCTCCTGGAGGGGAGAGGTTGGATTAGATACAGTCTTCTTGTTATAATCAAGTTTTCCTTAATAAGATCTGACTTATATTTGAATCCAAAGACAGTGCTACCTCTAGGTGCCATAGCATATGTAGCGATGAGCAGCTTACCTGTTGCCCAGTGAGTTGGCAGCATCCCTGGTTTCAGAGCCAAGCCATCTGGAGCAGGGGGAGGCCGGGTACATGGGCTATGATGGCCAGATAGCTGCTACAGTTTTTTGGCCTTGGCCTTTGCTTCCTCTAGTCCTTTCACCAACACACTGAGGGCATGTGGCAAAGCAAGGCAGGCCCCATGAGGCAACTTACTAGTATCTGCTTTTGGTTACTTCCAATTGAGCAGCCAGGAACTTGAGGAGCTCTTTCTTTTGCTATTTGCATTGAGAGCCTGCCCATCCCCTCCATTAGGGCCAGTCTCAGCCCCAAGGCTCTGATGGGGGGCTATGTTTAGGTTTTCAGTGATGATTGAGCCTCTTCAGTACATCTATGGGGATTTCTATAACTCTTATACACTGAAGTTGGTTACTAATTGCACTTTATTTTTTGACATTTCCTGATGTCAAGTTTGCACTTATTAATTTGATTGTAAGTGCCTTGAAAGAAAGAAAGGGTTTCTATACCCCTAAGCACCTCCCACGATGTTGAAAACAGTGTTATACAAGGAGCAGGCGCATGGTGGATGTTGAAATTGATTTGACTCGATCCCAGTCCCATGTTCAGCTCAGATTTCCTATTAGGTTCTGAGGAATCTGGACCCTTTCTAGTTACCTGTTTGGAAACCTAAAAGTACTGATTTATTTTGACCAACTTTCTAACTTAACCTTTTCTTGCTTACTTCTGGAAGAATGTAGCCCCTAAAAATTGAGTTTTCCAGCACTCAGAGTCCTAGGTTGCCAATGGGATCTAAATGTCCCAATCTTCAACCTTTGACTTCTTACTTTCTACTTTTCCTCTTAGTGAACATCCTCATTCACCTCCTTTCCCAGTAGGAAAGGTGAAGCAATGCTGTGGTAACATCAGCTTCTAAAACTCAGTTGCGAGTCTGCCTGACAGAATGACTCTGAGACCTGTGCTGCTGGGGTCACTGCAGCAGGGCAGGGAGCGTGGATAACTGGGCAATAATTCTTAACTGACACTTCTGCCAAGAAGGGGCACATAATACATCTAATTGCATTTCATTGGCCAAAGTAAGTTGCATGGCCATGCTTAACTTTGAGGAAATGCAGAAGTGCATCCCTTCTATGTCCCTACAAGAGAAGAGACCAGAAATCCTGGTGCCCTCTGCAGTGCTGGCCACACCCCTCAGAGAGCTTGGAAGTGGATGCTTTCCAGCCCATTCTTTAGTGAGGCACGGAACCCTTGAGAATAAATAGATATATTTTGTCCTTTGTATTTTGTGAGAATTAAAAAAAAAACACAAAATAGCCTGTAATGAAGATGATTTTTGTCATAAAATTTTTTTTTCTGTATTAAATAAAAATCAGGTGTTGTTTTTCTTTTTCTTTTTTCTATTTTAGGTCAAATCAGTGATTAGAAATAACCAGTGCAATTCTTTCTAAATGTTACCAGTAAATAGGTGGTTGATGTAAGCAATTTCACATGTTTGTAGTTGCCAGGCTTGCTCATGCTTTTGAAGCTGCCTGTACCCAACAGTCACTCCAAAGGCCCAGCAGTTCAAAGACTCCTTCTCCAGAGAGCAGAGTAACTTGGGACTCATGGGCTGTGGGGATCATTCTTTATTCCCTGCCTTCTGCTTGATTACACTCTGTCAATTGTAAGACCCCAGGGTCTTCAAAAGCACACAGGGTGTTGATGCCACTCACTAGGTCATTATATGTTCCTCATTCACTCAGAAACTCCCCTCCTTCTAAAGAATCAATTCTAACCATAAGAACGAGAAATTTATTCACAAGTGTAGTAAGTGCAGTGGTCAACTCTCTTGTAAGCCAATGGATGATTACTATGACATGCCAGATAAGAACTAGCCATGGTGTGATTGAAAGAGCCTTTGTATTAGCGTCTGAAGATTGTCAGTCCTGGCTCTGCCATATTTTAGCTATGTTACCTTAGAAAAATCACCTGGCCTTTCTGAACCTTCATTGGTAGAATTAGAATAATTATACATATCTTCCAGGATGGAGTTTTCTATCTATAAAATATATATTCTAATATCTACCTCTCAGGGTTGTAGGGATTTAAAATATTTTGACAAAGATAATTTCTGGGCAAAATATATATGCATAGCTTTGGCTGGTTTGGCTCAACTGTTAGAGCAGCAACCCTCAGACCAAAGGGTTGCAGATTTGATTCCTTGCCAAAGGTATGTACCTTGATTTTCAGGTTCATTCCCAGCCTCCATTGGGACATGTGCAGGAGGCAACCAATTGATGTCTCTCTCTCTCTCTCTCTTTCTCTCTCTCTCTCTCTCTCTCTCTCTTTCTCTCCTTCTTTCTCTCCCCCCCTCTCCCTCCCTCCCTCTTTCCCTCTCTCCCTTCCTCTCTCTCTAAAAAAATCAATGGGAAAAATATCCTTGGATGAGGATTAAATATATATATACTAGAGGCATGATGCAAAAATCTGTGCAAGGGGCTTGGCCCTTGCAGTCCTGGCTTCGTCCACAGGTCGTCCAGATGGTTGTTTGCTGTTCGGTCTAATTTCCACATTAGCTCTTTATTATATAGGATATACACACACATATATGTATATGAATATGTATATGTATATGTATATGTATATGTATATGTGTATGTGTATGTATATGTATGTATATCCCAAGCTGGGAACTTTTTCTCTCCTTTTTTTGCTTGCTAATTAAGAGTCATAAATAAAATGCTGACAAGCTGCAGTCTGCCGTCTGTGCTGTAGCTAGAGGGCTGTTTGACTTTGCCTGACAAATGGCTAACCAGCCGCTCCCACCATGCCCAACTCAAGTGCTCAGCACTGAGAAATCCAGCTATTGCCAACAACATCTTATAAACTTGTCACTGTTTACTTACTTGGTGACAGTGTTTTTGTTCACTGATCATCCCTGAGATTTCACCAGTCAGGGTGTGTCTGTTTCCCTCAAAATGCCAAAACATCATTTAAATACAATCCTTTCCCAAACCATGTGAAAATAGTGAAGATCCCTAATTGAGACTTGAGGCCTTTGCAATTCATTCTTTTGGCAGTGCAATTGGTGGGATGTTGTCTTTATAGAGCAGTAGATGGATATACATGAGATTTTATTAAATGGACATACATATACTCCAGAGCTGTTTCATTACCTGATTAGCCAAGACTTCCAGGTAACGTTGAATGGTGTGCCAGAGACAGCCTGGGGGAACTGATGGTTAAATGTTTAGGAATTACGCGAGGTGTTTAATGTCATGTTGGTAGATTAAAATCAGCCATGGTGGGAGTGTTTACACCATGGAAATTGATAAACTCTATATAATCAGACTTTTTCTCCTACATAGCTTGTTGCTAAACACTTACCAGTTCACCACTATATAGTATAACCAAATCTTTGTGCATCTGGGTTAAATCCAGATGTGACTCATTCTTCTCTCCCTTAGCCTTTCAGCTGCATTTATATTTCCAAAATCAGAAATATAAATAAAACCATGGTGCTAGATGAAGGGAAAAAAGGAACTAACTTGTATTCAGCCTCTGTCCAGGATTTATTTTAGTCTAGATTGGAACTGATACATATCAGGAGGTGTCTAGCAAATTAATAAGATGGTGTACTAGAAATATCTTCATCCGAAGGACAGAGAGACAGAGGAGAGCTAATGCTAGGTATAGCATAGTGCTTGTGAACTGGGTTTCTTTCCAACCCCTGGCTAAGACTAATGGGGACATTTGGGGAAAGTTTATTTTTCAATCTTTTCATTGATTTTTGGGGAGAGAGAGAAGGGAGAAAGACAGATAGAAATATCAATGATGAGAGAGAATCATTGATTTGCTGCCTCCTGCACTCCCTACATTGGGGAGTGAGCCCACAACCCTGGCATGTGCCCTGAGAATCAAACAGGTGACCTCTTGGTGCATGGGATGACACTCAACCAGTTTAGCCACACCAGCGAGGGCAGAAAGGTTAGAAGTTAAAGCTGAAAAGCTGCTTCAGCAGAACTCTATAACTCGGGGCAGAACTTGACCATAGCAGTTTGGGAGCAGCAGAGGCTTGACTGACCCACTGGAGCTCAGTGAGGTAGGTTTGCTTGTGAGCATTTTTTCAAGGGGGCTTTGCAGAGGGCCATAATCCTATATGAGCAGATAGAGGTAATTTATTTATGTGACCCCATATGTACTTTAGACTGGCAAGACAAGGGGAGACTGGTGATATATATGTATGTTTTTTCATGACTTCCATATGAGAAAGGTGTTATGTTCATCTTATAAATAAGAAACAAAGGTCAGGAGAAATCCAAGATGGCGGCATAGGTAAACACCTATACTGCTGCCTCGCACAACAATTTCAAAACTACAACTAAAAGACAGAAGGGACATCATCCAGAACCACAGGAAAGCTGGCTGAGTGGAAGTTCTACAACTAGAGGGAAAGAGAGGGGCTCACAGAGACCCAGAGGAGCTGCAAAAAGCTGAGGTACGGAGACCCACACGCTGAGAGAGCGGGTGCCGGAGTACCTGGCTGGTTTTCTCTGGCGGGAGGGAAACGGAGACTCTCAAAGGCATTGAACCCCTTGTCCTGCTACACTAAACACCAGATCCAGCCAAAACTCATACGGGGTGAGTTTGGACTGTGAAAAAGGAGAAGTGCACGGAAATTTAGGGGAGTTGCAAAGGATCGGAGGTCTGGTCACGCACGGCACCACTCGGAGGACAGATTGCTGATTGTGCCGCTGGCTTTCGCGAGTGGGCGGGAGACAGACCCTCCGAACTGTGCCACTTCTGACTCCACTAAGCCCCTGTTTCGGGCGAAACCCTGGAGACATAGACTCGTGTGGTCCTGGTTTGCAGGGGAGCCAGAAAGGCAGCGGTTAGAGGCACTGCGGGCCCGCACACAAGGACCACTCCAGCCATTACCCAGTCACGTGAGACTCAGGGGCCGTGGAGGGCGGGGCCGACTGGAAGGCAAGGTGGTCCCTTAAGCCCTGAAACTCCACCCCTCCCAAGCTCAACCGAGGCTTCTGCTGCTGAATCCAGCACAGAAGTTTCCCCGGCACAGTGAAAATGCCGAGACAAGGGAAGGGATTACAAGCAAAAGAAATGGAGGGAAAAAAACGACTGGATATAGAGTTCAAAACCACGCTTATAAGGTTTTTCAAGAATATGCTAGAAAAGATGGATAAATTTAGTGAGACCCAAGAGGAGATGATAAATACACTGACTGAAATAAAAACTATTATACAGAGTACTAACAGCAGACTAGAGAAAGGCAAGGATCAAGTCAAAAATTTGAAATATAAAGAAGCAGAAAACATTCAACCGGAAAGCAAGAAGAGAAAAGAATCCAAAAATGTGAAGATAATGTAAGGAGCCTCTGGGACAGCTTTAAGCATACCAATCAGAATTGTGGGGGTGCCAGAAGAAGAGAGAGAGCAAGATACTGAAAACCTGTTTAAAGAAATAATGAGTGAAAACTTCCCACATCTGGTAAAAGAAATAGACTTAAAAGTCCAGGAAGCACACAGAACCCCAAAGAAAAGGAATCCAAAGAGGACTACACCAAGACACATCATAATTAAAATGCCAAGAGCAAAAGAGAAAGAGAGAATATTAAAAGCAGCAAGAGAAAAACAGTTTATTACCTACAGGGGAGCACCCATACGACTGTCAGCTGATTTCTCAACAGAAACGATGCAGGCCAGACGGGAGTGGCAAGAAATATTCAACGTGATGAACAACAAGAACCTACAACCAAGAATAATCTATCCAGCAAAGCTATCATTCAGAATTGAAGAGCAGATAAAGACCTTCACAGAGAAGAAAAAGCTAAAGGAGTTCATCAACTCCAAACCAGTATTATATGAAATGCTAAAAGGTACCCTTTTAGAAGAGGAAGAAGAAAAAGGTAAAAGACAAAAAATTATGAACAACAAATACACATCTATCAACAAGTGAATCTAAAAATTAAGTGAATTAAAAATCTGATCAACAGAATAAACTGGTAAATATAATAGAATCAGGAGCACAGAAAGGGAGTAGACTGATAATTCTCAGGAGGACAAAAATCATAAAGCATCAAACAGACTGTGAAATTATAGCAGAAAGATTAAAGTTAGGTGAGGTAAATAAGTGATCAATCAAAGGACTTGTATGCATGCTTATAAACATAACCAATGATCACAGACACTGGGGGTTTGGGGTACGCCTGGGAGGGAGGGGGCGCAATGGGGAGATATGTATAAAAATTAATAAAAATTAATTTAAAACTTAAAAAAAAAGAAACAAAGGTCAGAGAGCTTGAGAAACTTGTCAAATATGATGGAGTTGGGATTCAAACATGGGATTGATCATCTGGTCTCGCTTTACCCCATGTCTCCACATCTTTCTCTGTCCTTTCCGTCTTTCTGGTCTTGGAGAAAGAGGCCCATCTTCCCACTCATGCCTGTGAATTCTGTACCCTTCCTGCTCCAGAGTCTTTACAAAGCACCTGGTTGCTCTGTTATACATCCTTAGTCTGCCTCTCTCTACAAACTTCCTTCCCTCAGCTTGTTCATTAGTCAGTCACTTGAAATGAGTGGCTGTGTGGTACTTTCCCATTTCTCTCTCTCTTAGCCTTTCAGCTGCATTGAGTACACTTCAGATTCTCTTTTATTCTTGACACTCTCCACTCCAGGCTTCTGTGACTTGCTTGTTCTCTTTCCTCTCTAGTTACTCTTCTGGCCACTTTGGCTCTTCTTCTTTTGCCCAGTCCTGAACCGTAGGCTGCTGCAAGAATGGTGCTGGCTCTCTTCTCTGAGGGTCCCTTTGGCCTCGGCTGTCTACACAGGCAATGCCAGATCAATAAATATTCAGGTCTGATTGGGAAATGAACTGAAATAACTTGACTGGCTCTCCAGAGCCGAGAGCATTCTCTGGCATGTAGTGGGCACTCAATAAACAGAAGCAATTTCAGATGAAGAGAACATTGTGAACAGAGCTTGAGCTTGTGTGTATTGATTTACTTGAAGATTACCCCTTTAGGCTGTGAAATTCTCTAAGTCAAGAACTGCACCTTTCCCCCATTTTTGATTCCCTGATCCAGAGTAATATATAGTAGTTATTTCATAAATGTTTGTTGAATGAATGAGTGAGTCCAAGCTTGCTGATAATTTGGTGTAAATTCATGGCAGTCCTTATAAGGGAATTTAGACTTTACTCTATGTGCAGTGAACTTGGAGACATTGAAGGCTTTTTCTTGTTGAAATAATTCAATAGGAACTGAGCTCCAGGATGACTCATGAGGGCAGTCATTGTTCAAAACCTCCCACCCTTTTCCTCCCTTGCCCTTGCTATTCCATCTCTAATCCAGTGGTCCAGTCTTGTTGATTTTACTTCAAAATATGGCTTTATGGCTTGTATCTGTGTTTTTGTTTCTATTCTTATGGCCACATCCCAAGTTCAGCCATAATTACTTCTTGTCTGGACATCAACATTGGTCACTCCCATCACAATTGCTGTTTATCCCTTTTCTGTTTGCCACAGGCTTTGTCTATTCTATTAATGGCTGGCTCTGTGTTTGAAAAGAAAAATGTTGAATTGGTACTGGGATAGCAAAAATAAAGAGGGCTAATTTGGCCCTCCATTTTTTGTCTTTCATCCCCTTAAATCTGCTGGCTGCTTTAGGTTTTACTCTTGAGTTGCTTAAGTGGGTTTATCTCTTCATTGCTCCTTTTAGCAAAGACTTGGATCCCATTCCCACAATAAAGCCAAGTTGTAGGAGAAAGAGAGTGGACCACTGGAGAGGCTGTGCTTGACTCTGATGTTGAAGGAGAGGCAAAGAAAATGAGAGAACAATCCTTTAGGAGAGGGAGGAGGGAAAAAGTAAAAGAGGAGATAGGGAGAAGGTCTTTGAGATATTTCTAGATGGATGGAAGAAAAAAAAGGGAAAAAAGACAACAGCTGAATTCTTGCCATTTTTTTTCATAGCTGATTTTGAGTAAACTGTCCCTTTGTGAAAATGTTTTCTTCAAACCCATTGGGTCCAGAATTTATCATAATAAGATATTGAGCTAATGAATTTAGGAGACCCTCATTGGTGACTCTTACACTTAAGGAGTTTAGGTCAGTGTTATGCAAAGTGTGATCTGCCTTCTGCAAGAAGTAAGTACAACAGCAAATGTTTAGAAACTTTATACTAATTGTACAGTGTCCCTATGATGTCCCTGTGGGTGATGTCAGCTGGAGAGAGCCAACTGAGGGCATTTCTTCCCACCTCTGTGGCTCACAGACTTCATGTTCACAACTTGAAATCAGCCAAGGTGGGAGCTATTTTTATCACACATACTAGTGGTATGGTGTATGAATTCGTGCACATTGAAAGAAAACTAATTAGAAGAAATATTTTAATATCACTATTTGCCCTTTCTCTATAATAGAAGTGTCAACCAAATTCATGATTGACAATGACAGATGGAAACACATGCATGCCATTAGTGCCAACAAGAGCTTTATATGTATTATGCATGCATGAGTCAACTTAGCCTTTTTTCTATAACTAGAGGCCCGTTGAATGAAATTCGTGCAGTGTGTGTCCCTCAGCCCAGCCTGCACCCTTTCCAATCTGGGACTCCTCGGGGGATGTCTGACTGCAGGTTTAGGCCCAATCCCTGTGCAATAGGATCTAAACCTGTAGTCAGACATCCCTCTCACAATCTGGGACCACTGGCTCCTAACTGCTCATCTGTCTGCCTGATTGTCCCATAACTGCTCCCTTGCCAGCCTGATTGACACCTAACTGCTCCTCTGCTAGCTTGATTACCCCCAACTACCCTCCCCTGCTGGCCTAATCACCCCCAAGGCTTTTATTAGTATAGATATGACCCTTCACAGAAAATTTTACTAACCCTGCTTTACATTAAGGGCTTGATGATTGAATCATTGGGACCAGATACCAAGATTTCCTTTTTTTGAACAGTGAAGGGAATAATTATCTTGTTTTTAAGTTGTCCTGAAATTAAAATGAGATAATGACTTAGAAAAGTATAAAAGCACCATATAAAGACAATTGTCTTTTACCTGTACTGAAAAGACAATAAAGTGGTAAAACAAAAAACACTTTCTTTGTTCTTCCCGTTCCTTCTTTTACAGCCTTTATTTAAACTTTTAAATTTAAAAAATTCACTCCAATTTTCACTTCTTTACATTCAATATTATTTTGTATTGGTTTCAAGTTTTATATTAGTTACAGAATAGTGGTTAGATAATCATACACTTTACAAAGTGTTCCCTGCTATTTCCAGTACCCACCTGGCATCATACGTCATTACAACACTATTGACTCTGTCCCCTATTTAAGTGACAATGGGTTTATAGGTTCCTTCCAGTCTTTTGTGTTTTTGCCTTTTCTCTTCTTTTTCACCTCTTCCCTCATTTTCCTTATATAGTATTTCAATTGGCCATCAAAGCTCAGTGAAGCCACTGGGACATGCTTAATCCATTTTACAGACCAGGAAACTGAGACCAATTCCAGTTGGCTGTAGAACTTGACTCAGCACACAGGGAGCCCTCAGAGCTTTCTAAGGGGCAGTCACCAGGCAAACAGAACAAACTTTCCTGTCAGACTTCCGAGCCTCTTTCTCAAGCACCTCTTCATTGCAGACGCTCCACCTTCTTTCCTCTCCCCAGTCCCTGTCCTCATTCTTTACTGCCCCCACTTCTCCGTGGGGCAGAACAGTGTGGACATGCTTTTGGGTCAAGGCGGGAGCAGAAGTTGCCACCTCTGAAGTGTGAAGGCTGCCTGGGTGAGGCCGGTTAGCACTGGGAGCTTTTCTGAATCCCGTCAGTCATTTCGGTACCCAGCAGTGTGGCACCCGAAAGAAAAGAACCAAGACCAAGAAAGACAAAGCCCAAAGGAAGTGAGTCCTGAACCCCCATTTTCTGGATTTCCTCTCGCACCTTCTCTCTGTGTCACATCTTGAATGGGCACCCTCTGGCCCAGCCACATAGTCACTGGGCGGCCTGGTAGAGTTGGTCTCGGTGATGCTGTGAATCTGTGTCCAGAGGACCTGTCTGGGTCTCAGCAACCCCATGCCTGCGATGTTCGCGGGCTTCATGGTAGTGGCTAAGCAGACCAGCCTCACTTCCCCTGGGCCCCCACGGGAAGTGCTACATTCCCGAGCCCCCACGGGAGTGGCTAGGCAGGCCAGCCTCGCCTCCCCCTGGGAGGTGATGTTCCAGGGGCCCTACAGGAATGGCTAAGCAGGCCTAGCCACGCTTCCCTTGGGCTGTGATGTTCAGAGGGCTCTTGGGCAGGGCTAGGCAGGCTTGCCTTGCCTGCCCCAGGGTGGTGCTGTTCATAGGGCTCGTGGGTGTGGCTAGGCAGGCAGAACCTCCCTCCCCAGGTGGAGATGGTTCACGTGGCCCCACGGGAGTGGCTAAGCAGGCTCAACTGCTCCTCCCCAGGACGACAATGTTCCCAGGGCCCTGAAGGTGTGGCTAGGCAGGCTGCTGATGGACCCAGACCCCAACCCCAAGAGTGGTGTCTGTCACTGCCCACCCCACCTCCCAGGGCCCCGATGGACTGGTACCTTGCCAGCTGCATCTGGTGCTGCTCACCAGGCCTTCCCCAGTCCCCAGTGGACCAAGGGGTGGGCCATGATGCTGCCTGCTCCACCTGTGTTGCAAATTTACCTGCCATCTTTGATGAGTTAATTTGCATACTCGCTCTGATTGCTGGTAGGTATGGCTTGGTGTAGCAGAGTGATGGTTAATTTGCATGTTTCTCTTTTATTAGGGTAGATAATAAAAGGGTAATATTCTAATTAGACCGGATGTCATTCTGGATGTCCTTCCTGATGAAGTCAAGGCTAGAGGGAAGCCAGCCTGGGTCCGAGGTTCTGGAGGGAAGCTGGTGCAGGCAGCCAGGGAAAGGAAGGCCTACTCTTGCACAAATTTTCATGCATCAGGTCTCTAGTAGATAAAGAATAAACTTGCTTAATTAGACCTGGTTTCTGATGTAGCTAAACTTTTTCCAGCCCAGTGAAGCACCTCAAATTCTTTTTCAGGTAATTGTTAGCAACACAGTAGTAAATATCAACATGAAGCATATTATTATTGTAGATCACCCAGGGAGAACAAAGGGTAAAATATTTAACTGCAGCACTGTTTGACTATATTCTGTGCAGTGATAAAACCTGAAGTTATTTTCAAGATGCACTATTTCTTTCTTCTTTTCAATCAGGTAAAGTTTCTAAGCTCTCTAAATCTCTGTTTTTTGGCTAATGAAAAGAAAATAGGATTCCACCAAGTCTTCTATCTACCTACTCCAGGACTTCTGTGAGGATCAAATGAGATGAGGCAAAACTTTTCACAGACATTTGGTTACAGTGTAAAATGTTTGCTATAAAGCAAGTCATGTTCCTGGGCTGAAGAAACTCCAAAGAGGATAGTCGCTAGGGACAAGAAGCCAGACATTGCCACATGATGTTATTACCTGGATGGACACTTAACATATTAGCCATATATATATGGTTCAAATGCTTCAAATCTAGACTCCCCCCACCCCCTAACCAGTCTGAACACTTACCAGAATTTGCCACACTGGCAGACTGTCATATCCATGCATCTGATGAGGGAACACTGTTGAACAGGATGTTGCTAAATTTGCGCAGTGAGTTGTCTGTGACTCCTGCTGCTTACTCAACACACATAGTAAGATCATGTATCTAAACACTGGTCCTTCACCAGAGAGAATTTGAAAAACACTGCCTTAAATCTCCTTCAGCTTGTTTCTGAGGTCCAAGCATCCAAACAGAGGTCTTTATGATAGCCACATGGCATAGCCCACTGGTTTAGAAACCTGCTCCTCCATGTGTCAAGCTTTCTAAGACAATTAGGATCAAGGGTAGCATAGGTGGCAGGTCCGGCCAGGGCAGAGACGTGATAGGTGAAATAGATGAATGTATGTGCATTTGTCACTGGGGCTGCCATGACAAAATAGCACTGATTGGGAGGCTTAAACTACAGAAATTTATTCTCTCACTAGTTCTGGAGGCTAGAAGTCTAAAACCAGGGTGTTGGCAAGTGTGGTTTCTCCAGAGATCTGGATGCTTAGCTTGCAGGTGGCTGTCATCTCACATGTCCTGACATGGTCTTTCCTCTGTGATTGAGCACCTCTGGTGTCTCTTCTTTTTATAAGGACTTATGATTAGGGCCTACCCTTATAATCTTATGTAACCCGAATGATCTTTTTTAAGGCCTTATCTCCAAATACGGGCACTTTGGGGCTTAGTGCTTCAGCTCATGAATTTTAGGGGGCACAATTCAGTCTATAGCAGGGTATCACTGTCTGGGCTCATGCTACATTTCAGTCAGCGGCTGATGCAGACCTCTCACCTATTCCAGGAATTTCTTATCAACTCTCCAGGATGCCCCTTCCAATCTTCACGCATCTCCAACCTCACCATGTGCTACCCTCTGTCAGTTACCACCTGAGTCCTAACTCCTCCATCTAGTTTTCCCTGACTTCTCCTGCGTGGAGAGAAGTTCTCCCTTACCTGACTCACCCTAGACCTTTGCTCTCTATTGTTAATTGTTGATGAATCTCATCCGGCTTTGCAGTACCTTTTTGATGTCTCCTAAATGTATATAGTATATATATTTAGGGCTTGTCTACCAGGTTAGATTGTAGGTATTGTGAAACATGAACATTCTGTCCTTCTCAACAATATTTAACTGCAGCAGTGTTAAATTGTTCACTCCCCCATTTAGTGATTAAGCAGGTGTGCGCCTTTAGAGTAAGGAATCAATAAATATCACAGAGTTATTATTTTTTTTCTTGAAACGGTTAAGGTCATTATATGCTTATAAGTTTGTGTGAAGTCAGTATGTAAGGAGATGCTGTTGTTGTTTTTCCTGTACTGTGAATGTTAAGCTAAAATTGTCCAGTGAGTGCTTCTGGACTGGGATATGTGGATGCCATTGTTCCAGGGAGTTATAATGACTATAGTATAAAAGAGACCTAGATTAGACTTCTGATTTTCCCAGTTACCAGCTGTCTGGCCTTGGGTAAGTGAGCAAAACTCCCTAAGGCTCAGTTTCTTCATCTGTGAAATGGGAGTAATAATAATACCTTATTTCACAGAGAGTAAAATAGCAATACATAGTAACACTCAATGAATATTAAATGTATATCATTAATATTAGTCTCAGGTACACAGAGACTAAAAAAAATTAGAAATCTTAACCATGGATAGCAGTCTCCACTCCTCTGAAACAAGAGTAACTCAGAAAGAGAAACCATTGGAGAATCAGCCATGCAACAAGTCCATTTAGTGCCCTGTGCCAGATGTTTCCGGTTGAGAATATAGTGAAGAATCCAGGAGGAACACTTTTCTCTCTATGATGAGCTGACCTGTAAATAACCACTGTCACCAACCTCCTTCCCAAGTTGCACTCCCCTTTGAAAAGCATAAAATATTTTTACCTACAAAACACTGTATATTGATTTTGTTATTTTAGAGCTGGTCAGGTTGCACAGGAAGTACAAGGTCATTAACTGGAGATAAGCCAGCATGACATTTATCCTGAAGTTAATGACAAAATGACATTAAATCACAGGCAGTGTTTTCTTAGAAGTGTTCAAGACAAACAACATTAGTGGAAGGAGAGGAAAGCTCTGCAGGAACAACCCCCGCTCCCCCATAATGCAGCAGGGAGAGCCAGGGAGTGGTGAGCAGGGAAACAGTGCAAACCTGTGCTTCTCCAGGGCCTCCAAAAAGGCACAAAGTGGCTTGTCAGCTTTTCTGCCTGTTCTAGCAAATTAGACATACGTCCCAAAAGGTGTACTGCAATATTAAAGTCCATTTATATAGGCTGTAAAGTTTCCCCTGTTGTCCTGGCAAGCACATGCGTGGCTGGAAAGTGTCTGTGGGTTGATTCCTTTGTGAATCAGATGGAGCTGACACTGCTGAAACCACAGTGACCCAGATGAGGACAGAAGCTTGTGCTGGATGAGGGGCAGCGGCCCCAGACGTGTAAATCAGTAATATTAATCCCCACGGAGTGCCGTGGTGCAAAATTATTAAGGCTGCTTCCCGAAGAAAATTCTAACACAGTGCGTAATGAAAACGTCAGGGGCAATGAGTTATTAGGTGCTGCCCCGCTGTTCTGAAGTGCCAGGTATTTCTCCACCTGTTATCTACGCAGGCGAGTCTTGTGGGAAAGGGAGAGCATCAGAAATTGCTTGTGATGAGAGGATCATAAAGTGAGTGACATCAGTAAGGCCTGTGGGAAGCGCCTAAAAAAATGGTGGGGGGACGGTGTGGTAGGGATGATGTTAAGAGGTGAGCCACGGTGAAGGTGTGTAGGAGGAAGACGCTGCCTGGTGTACAGTGCTGAGTAATGTCATGGCCTGAGTCATTTGGATTTGAAAATTGTTCTCAGAGCAGCTCTTCTGATTAAGAATCCAGACGGGATCACTGTAGACCGGAGTATGGTTTTGGTTATTTCCATAGTCATTCTAGAAATTCAGGCATAATGTTTGGCATTTATTTCACATTTATGACTTATTTTAGATCCTCTCTGTCTTGTATGATTGTTATCTCAACCCACTTGTTGGAATCCTTTTGGCTTCTCCTCTTCCTTTGGCCATGTCCAGTCATTGTCAGATGGCTTTGGACAAGTTAATCTTTCTTAGTCTCTGATTCCTTGGATTGTACCTTTGTCATGTCCCTTGTATTCTGTCCTGCTTTCTCTTTGCTACTCTTCTTTGTCTACATTCTGTCTGGTCCAGCTCCTCCACCTCTTACCTGGATCTCTTGCTTTTCCTCTTCCCTTTTGATTATCCTACCAGAGCACTGCAGCAGTAACAGCTTCCACCACCTTAATAGGTACTTTTTCTGTGCTAATCCTGGGTGGTGTGTCATGCATGTTTTTCTAATGGTACAATAACTCTGGAAAATATATTATTACTTCCATTGTATAGCTTGGGAGATTCCAAAAAGGTCATAATGTGTTTATACCAGCTAATTAGGGCCATTATAACCTAGAATTATAACCTACAGCTGATGAACATCATAGTTCACGCTCTTCCCTACTCAAGCTGTTTTTTTTTCTGCAGAGAAACCTTCAGTGGTTCTCATTGCCTAAAAGATCAAGTCCAGGTTCTTTTATTTTTACATTCAAGGCCTTCTAAAATCTAGTTCACATGTTTCTAGGCATTCCCCTCAACTGTCACACATCCTTTAGCCAAAATCAAACCAAACCAAACCAAAACAAGAAATCCAGCCAAACAAACAAAAACTGATTTTAATTCTCACACCCATGCTTTCTCTTTTTCGTGCTTTTATACCTGCTTTTTCTCTTGCCTGGAGCAGAGACTGTTACTCTGTATAAGTAAATGTCCAATATTCATTTATTCTCTGGTTCACAAAGGGTATATTAGCTCTTTATTAAATAGTCTAAAATATCTGTTCAATAATGTTCTCACTTAATATCTTTTTAAAAGACATTTAAAGTGAATCAGAAAGCAATTAAATGATTAATTGCTGCAGCTGGATTCTGCTGCCCTCAGCCTCTGCAGATGCTATCTGACCGATTAACCTCTGTTTCGAGGTCCTGTCTTATTGAGGAAGGCAATGACGGAAAATGCCTGGCCTATCACATGACTGATCTCCGTTGTCATGAGCCATCGTTCTCTAACTGCAAGCTTTCATTTTCGAAGTCCTGGCATGATTTCAGGAGCTGTAAACCTTCATGTGAGTAAGTGAGCAGTAAGAACTGGCAGTTTTTCAAACCCAAGTCTTTGCAGCTTTAAATCCACATTTAGCTATGATGGGTTTTTTTCCCCCACCTAGATTGGAATTCTTTCTGGTGAATACTTTTTTGATAAATAAAATAGCGTCAAGGTGAATTTACTAGGACAAATGTGGGTTGATCCAGTTAGGGCAACAATTGAAAAAAAGTCATAATGGCTCCAACATTAATTTCAAAGTCAAAGTAGGAGGTGAGAGAGGAGTGGGTGTGTAGATAGGATTCTACCCTCTCCACTACAACCATGGACTCAAGTTATGAAAGTTATGAATCCATGGGTGCTGCTGACCCACATGTCAGTGTAGACAGGTGTTACTGTTGATGCCTTGGGAAAGGTCAAGGAGTGCCTACTCCTAAATGAATGGAACAACTTTGTGAGATATCAGGGAAACATATGTCCTTAGAAAGGTTTCTTTTCTAGTTACAGTGCTTAAGTAATTGGGGTTCAATTTAATGCACAAGTTATTGTTCTTAGTGCATTCTTAGCCAGACATTGTGATTAATTTTATTTGCATTAATGTTTAAGGGCTGGAGAATCTGAAAATAAAAATGTGATTATAAAGTGAAAAACTTAAAGATTAGTTCTTGCCTGATAGTTTGTTTTTTGAAATTTGTATATCAAATATTTTATTGCACCCTTATCATTTTGTTTCTTAGATTTCAAAACAAATTAGTGAGAGGAGAGGGAGAGACTAGGCACAACAGGGAGTGTTACAGTCATCATTGTCATGGAAGCAGGTTGTATTGCTTCCTGCTCTACACACTGAAGTTTTGATCATGAATCTATTTTTGTTGTTGTCATCTTCTCCTTTAACTTTATATCTAGCAAATGTCTTTATGGTGCTGTCTTAGGAAATTGGATATAAGGCATCCTATACTAGCTCATGGAGGTCATTTGAAAGACAGCTGCAGATACCTGAAATAACAGCTTACATTTATGGGGCTCTCAGGATACCAAGATAATATTATGTCATTTAATCTTCTCAAAAACTGGATGAGATAGGTACTATTATCCCTATTTTATGAATGAGGAAGGTGAGGCCCAGGAGATTAAATAATTCATCTTTAGTCACATAGCTAGGAAATGGTGAGGCTGTAAGTTAAAACCAGGCAGTCTGAATCCAGAATAAAAAAATAAAATGCACATAACCAGAATAAAACTAATTTTGTTCTTTTTAGAATTTATAAACTTATCATCACCACTAGTGAATTCTGAGTGGCAATTAGTATTGAAGGGGTAAGAATAAGAGAGGGATTGTTTTGAGTAGAGAAATGGTGGAAGAGAGTAGAAAATGAAGGAAGATGCTGCTGAAAGTACTGTAGCAGGTCCTGAGGTAGGAATTCTAGGAGGGCAGATGTGGCACTACCCTCTGTTCTATGCTCACCTGAACCTCAGCCTGTGCTGGTAGGCAGTCAGTTAAAGAGTGTGGCTGGTGACTTTTTTTTTCAATTGAAGTTTACATTCAATATTATTTTTTTGTATTAGTTTCAGGTGTACAGCATAGTGATTAGATAATCATATACTTTATAAAGTGACCCCCCATCCCCAGTAAGTTTAGTACCCATCTGGCACCATACACAGTTATTACAATATTATTGACTATATCGTCAGTGTTGTAATTTAGATCCTTGTGATTGTTTTGTAACTTCCAATTTGTAGTTCTTAATATACCTTTATCCCTTTCACCCAATCTCCCACCTTCTCTCCCCTCTGGCAACTGCTGGTGACTAATTTTTGTCACTCACTGCAATGGTTTCCTGCTCCTCAGGCTGAGACAGATGACACTGACAGCTCCCTTTGAGTTCCCACCTATCCAAAGCACACCACCCTTCTAGAATTGCAGTTCACGTTTCCTTCTGCAGGGCCAGGATGTGTCCTTTTTTTTACACCTCTTCCCACCTTAAAACACTTAGGTTAGGCCCATTGTCCTGTATCTAAACCTGTGGATCTAAGTATGCTTCAGAATTCAAAGTTTTTCAGATTTTAGAACAGTAAAATGGTACACAGCCCATATATTATATCACATTCCTAGTGAGGCCTAGGTCAGCATGCTGTAAACAAATCCTATATAATAAAAAGCTAATATGCAAATTGACTGAACGGCAGAACAACCAGATACTCAATGAAGGAGCTGTCCCCTGTTGATTAGTATGCTCCCACAGGGTTGAGTGCTGCTCAGCCAGAAGCCCTGAGCTGGGCTCATGGCTGGCAAGTGCAGCGGTGTCGGTGGGAGCCTGCTCCCTGTCAGTCAGACATCCTCCAAGGGCTCCCAGACTGGGAGAGGGTGTAGGCTGGGCTGAGGGACACCCCGAGTGCACGAATTTTGTGCATCATATCCCATACAAAATGTGTACATCATTACCCTCAGTGAGACTAAGAGTGACTCCACTCAGCTGCATGTCAGGAAGGTCAGATGTTACTAGCGACCAAAGTTTTGTGCCAAATTTATGGAAAACAATTTTAGTTGCAGGGCTTTTGGAGTTTGGAATTGAGAATAAGGGAGTGTGGACCATATCATTCCCAGTTCCTTCTGCTCTACTCGGAGGCCTGGGCATGAACACACTGACAGGGTTGTTCCTGCTTTTGCTGCTCTGGCCAGGCTGGGGTCTGACTCAAGTGTCACCTGAAGGACCCTGGACTCCATTCCTCATTTCAGCTTTTAGTGGGGAAAGTGGGCTCTTGGGAAATACAATCAGGAACTATACTCTGTAAAGTCCATGCAGGGTTGGAGAGCAAAGAGTGATAAAGGAAATACAAATTCAGAAAAGAGAAGAATCAGAATATTTTTTCATTTGAAAGACCTATTTGCAGTACTTAGCCCTATCCCCTTCTTCCCTTGGGAGTTAGCTTAGCGTGGAGGACCACAGATAAAAGTGTAATATAGCAAGTAATATTAAAAACAACCTGTAAAAAATGCATTATTCTGAAGACACAGCAGCCAATTTTCTGTTGCCTTTACTTCTTAGATTATGTCCCCCCACTCGCCTTCCCCTCCCCGTCCCAGAGCATAACCTTTTTAAAAATCTTATGTCCTGCTCCCAAATTCCTTCTGAGGTAAAGTCTAATTTCTGTTTGTGTCACTCTATAGAAGAAAAATAATAAATTAATGGCATGCTTGTAGCAATAAACAGGGGATGGATTCAGAAATATTACAAACATTCCAAGGACCCTGTTTCTTAGAATTGCCATATTCAACTTCCAATTAACCTTAAATTTACAAGTCTAATAAAACATCCCAGTCTCTATCCATTGAAAAGCAATGTACTTCAGAGCCCTAGTCTCTAGGATCCAAACTAATCAAAGAAAGACCCTGTTGAAGGAGTCACTCTTTCAAGCTAAGAAAATTACTCAATGAACTTATGTAATGGTGTTTCAACTTCCCCAGAAGTGTTAATCCCAGTGCAGCAGGTGGTATTGGCCATGGCACAGAGACCTCCTTGCTCAGCTAAAAGATAATCAGGTGCTATCCTATTATCAAAGAACATCTTTGGTCAGAGAATCTAAGGATTTTTGTTAGGCGGATATTGTTTTAACAGCAGATACTTGCAATATTTTCAAGAGCTAAGTAGAGGTTTCTGATTATGCCCTCATTTGTATTCATTCCTAACCAGGGAATGCCTCCTTATAGGACCATTCTAGGACTGTTAGGGACACAGTTAGAGAACTGAAGAAGCATTGCCCAGTTATGCACCAGCCATCTAGGCATTCATTGGCCCAAGGAGAATGCTCACAGACAAAGAAATCCTGTAGAGCACAGTCCACTTCCACTAAGGTGGCACTGTTACAGGAATCATTTGCAGCGATTGTTGCATTTGCCCATTTAAACCAGGGGTCCATTAGGTTTCTTCCTAACCTGAAGAGAAAGTTGTTCTAAATCCCAGAGGTTGCTCTCTTAGCAATGGTCTGGGAAATATGGGTGATGGTGCTATCTTTCTAGGCCAATGTCAGAGTAAGGAAAAAAAAAGAAAAGAAAAGAAGGAAGGATTTCATACTTAGCAAAAGTAGGAAGTCTTGATCCAGTGTCTTGGGCAGACACAATCTACATCAAATAAGAGCTACTTCTCTTTCTGGTTAATTTAATTTGGAGGTCTTAAGCGTTTATGCAGGCAAGCTGTGAGATGTATACCCAAGGTTCAAATCTTAGAGTTTGGCTGCCACTTGGGTAGTGAGGAGGATCTGGTATAGTCTTTTACCATTCCTCCTGGGTGGGATTCTGACTTAGAGGTATTCAATCATAATTCCACAGGTGCTACTTTTACCCCATTGCTTCTTCAGCCAAGCACATACCCCAGATGTCTGAACCTGCAGTCCCTTTCTTACTAAGCAGGAATGCTCTTTTTGTAAAGACATCTGAGTAAAATAATAAGTGTAAATGACAAAAGACTTAAAATGTTCGTTGTTAAAAATGGAATGAGAGTTCATTATAATGGGATTGGCAAGGAAATTAGGTTATTTCTGTGACATGTAACATTTTAAGACAATAACTGGAATTATGACTGATAACATTATACCAGTGCATATCAGACTTTGGGGATTTAATACAATTTCTAGAACACTTATATACTTATAAAAGTACAACATAAAGGAAGCTTATTATTATGTGACAAAATTACCTATGAAATTTAATATATCTAATTAGTTTAGCATCTCCCTTTTTTTAAGGAGAGAGAACAAATCTTTTGAGATATAAAATATCAAAGTTAATACAAAGTCAAAAACTCTTCATTTAGAATTTGTTTTGGGGGAGTTTGTCAAAAGTTTTAAAAAGTTTAAAAACATTTGGTCAAATTGGGTCATAGGTTACTATGAAATAATACTTAATTATCTATTTAACCAAAGTGACAAAGATTTCACAGACAAATATAGAAGGTTACATTGTGCTGAGCAGAACTTAGTTCAGTCTTAAAAATATTGAGAGGAATAGGTTTACTTAAGTAATAAAAGACCTGATAAAATCAACATAGAACATAGATGATTATTTTGACCATATTCAAGATCTTTGTTTTTTCTAGGCAGGTTACTTAAAAGATAAAGAAGATTTTTGTTTAAAATTTCTTATTAAGATCAGACCAAGAATCCAAGAAAACTTTTCCTTTCAGTAGATGAAAGAAAATTAAGCTTAGTTGTACAGAAGTACACAATTGTTATTAAAGCTTATTTTTAGAACCTCTATAACAAATTTATTCAATCTTATCCAGCTTGACCATGCATAAAATTCCTTTCCCAAGGTTGCTTTCCCACAAAACTTCTACAACTTATTTTATATTCAGATTTTGTCCTATGTTTTTCCTCTTTCCCATTCTGAAATAACCAGCCTCACTTTAGGGCAAAATTAGTTTCTTTTCCCTCAGCAACAACTAAAAATGCATTTTCATTCCTCATATTTTCTTTTACCAACAAGATACACCCACTTTCCTCACATACAGATTTTTCTTTATTATTGCTGGTAGTTTTAATTATAAATATTAGGATTCTTAACCCTTAAAAACATTTAACTTCTAGTGAACACTGAGAAGTAAGCAATTATAAAGTTTTTCATATTAGCATCCTGTGGGTTGATAGATTTATAAATGCTTCTTATAATTTCTAGAAACATGGGCTTGCTCAGAAAATTTCTCAGCATGGCACAAAATATATTTAATAGACCCAAATATCCTCATAAAATGAAGCCAAAGTTGATAAATCTGTTTTACAAAACCAATGTTTTAGTTGATTTTATAGATGATCTAGATCAGTGGTTCTCAACCTGTGGGTTGTGACCCCTTTGGTGGTCGAACGACCCTTTCACAGGGGTCGCCTAAGACCATCGGAAAATGCAGATATTTACATCACGATGCATAACAGTAGCAAAATTTCATGGTTGGGATCACCACCACATGAGGAACTGTATGCAAGGATCGTGGCCTTAGGAAGGTTGAGAACCACTGATCTAGATATTTAATACATTTCCATCAGTTAGCTGAATCTTAGAAAAACTGTAAGGTTTTAGGTTACTGAAATGATTTGGAAAAACTACTTTTAAAAATTCACTAAAAACCTCCTATCCTACTTAGAACTGTCTAATTTACTTGCTTTAACACTTAAGTTTAGAGGCCTGGTGCATGAAATTCGTGCACGAGGGTGGGGTGTCCCTCAGCCTGGCCTGCACCCTCTCCAATATGGGACCTCTGCTAACTGCATATTGGTAGGCTAGAAAAATTGGGCCCTGGCAACATCCATATGTTTTAAACTTCAGGGTTCCCTCTCATTTCCCTCCCTCCCCCACTCTGTGTTCAGCCTGGAATCAGAGCCCTTTGTTCTTGTGATTTTTCTTGGGACAGGATGGGCTGACAACTGGTTTCTGCTTAGCTGCCCCGCCCCTTTATATTTCTCTCCTGTAGTCCTGTCCCTACTGCTCCTAACTCTTCAAAACTAGCTTTAATACCAAATATTTGCTCAGATTACTTGAACCTGACATTAATTTGGGTTACTTTCTATGATATTTCTGAGAATTTAATTTATATAAGTGCTTAATTTTCTTTAAGCCAATTAAGCAGAGATATTTTACAATTAATGTTGACAATACCATACGGAGGCAGAAAGTTCCACACTATATATAGTATATATAGTATCCTGCTCAGGGAAAGAATACAAAAACCTCCAAGAAGGACTTTTGTTCCCTAAGGCCAAAATTTTTGAAATGCCTAGAAGCCTTTTGAGATAAACAGGTGAGGACCTGAGACTGGTAAAAAGAATTAGTGCACTTAGAATAATTTCTGGAACTGGACCTTTTGTCCTGTAAAGACCAGATTTGTAAAACAAGGACCCTCAAAGAATTGGGCATCCACCTACATGATATCAAAAGGACTGGCACAGCAATGCACCTATATGTTGGGACATTTTCTTTTCATCTGGGCACATTTAACTTAGGGGAGAAAATCTAAAAATAATTCTATCAGGCTTTGAATAATAGCTTCCAATTTGCCAATTTTTTTAAATCATAAAGTTATATATGATATCCTTTCAAATATATTATCAAGTTACCACTGGGATAAACAGTCAATAATTTTGGCAGTATTAAATAAAGCCATGGACTTAAGAGGTATCTTATCTTCTCAAGATCTAGAATCTTGCCCTCGCTGGTTTGGCTCAGTGGTTACAGCGTTGGCCTGTGGGCTGGAGTGTCCTGGGTTCAATGCTGGTCAAGGGCACATTCCAGGGATGCAGGCTTGGTCCCCAGTGGGGGGGCTTGGGCAGCCAACCAATGATTCTCTCTATCACTGATGTTTCTCTCTCTCCCTCTCCCTTCCTCTCTGAAATCAATAAAAATATATTTAAAATGCTGTCTCTCTCTCTCTCAAAAAAAAGATCTAGAGTATCTTAAAAAACACACACACTAGAGTCTCTTCTAAAGAGTCAAAAGAGAGAAAAAAAGAGTTGTATCCTCTTATAGTAAACCAGAAATCTAATAAGTAAAATGTTTCTCTGAATTTTATGAGCTGCTTCAGCAAATATATCAAACTCAAGCAGGAGGTAGTCGGAATCTCCTTTCTATAGTTGATGGGTAAGAAGCACAAATGGCCCTAGCTGGTTTGGCCCAGTGGATAGAGTGTCAGCCTGCAGACTGAAGGGTCCCAGGCTTGATCCTGGTCAAGGGCACATGCCCGGGTTGCAGGCTTGATCCTCAGTGGGGGATGTGCAGGAGGCAGCCGATCAATGATTCTCTGTCATAATTGATGTTTCTCTCTCCTGCTCCCTCTCCTGTCCTCTCTCAAATCAACTATATATATATATATATATATAATTTTTTTATTTTTAAAGAAGCACAAATGATAACCTGGACTTGCGATTGGCAGTTGAATTTGAGTGATGGGGGCAGTTTTGTAGGATGAGCTTTTAACCTATTGAATTCAATGGTAGATAGTATCAGAATTGAGTTGAATTGTAGGACACCTAGCTGGTGTCACAGAATTGCTTGGGGTAGGGAAAATGCTCACATGTCAGAACTGGGTGCAGAATCTGAGTAAGGAAGGACAGCTGTGAGGTAGAAAATCAGGAGACAGGGCTGTCCTAGAAACCAGGGAGAGGATGGTGATGAAGAGAGTTGAAGAAGAGAAGTACTCAAAGCATCTTAGTATTTGTAGTAAAGTTGACTTTGTTCTCCCAATGTCTCATTAACATATTGTAATATGACTGAGTCACACCATTGAAGGCAGAGGGTAAAAGGGTTAACACCTACTCCTGAGACTTACTTCAATTATTTGAATGTTTGGAAAACACTTCAACTCTTGGCCAAGAACATGGGTCATTGATGAGTGCCTGTTGTTGAGAATGCTGACCTAGAGATTTCACCACTGGAAAAACAAAACAGAAAGCAAAACAAACAAACAGAAAACCTGGCTTGTTTTAAAGCCTATTTTCTGATCATAAAGCACAGGCAAAGACATCACTTGCAGAAATACTACATCATGATAAAAATGTGTACTAAGTCACTAGCTTCAGATACCCATTGTGTTTTCAAGTTAGCAGAAATGGGAGAGTAAAAACAAACTTGCCTTTCAGTTCTACTCATGTGTCTTTTTATTTTTTATTTATTTATTTTTTAAATTAAATCTTTATTATTTAGATTATTACATTTGTTTCTCTTTTTTCCCCTCCATAGCTCCCCTCCACCCAGCTCCCAACCCTCCCTCTAGCCTTACCTCCCTCCCATTGATCTCATCCATAGGTGTATGATTTTTGTCCAGTCTTTCCCTGTACACCCCTCACCCCTTCCCCCCTGAGAATTATCAGTCCACTCCCTTTCTGTGCTCCTGATTCTATTATATTCACCAGTTTATTCTGTTCATCAAATTTTTAATTCACTTAATTTTTAGATTCACTTGTTGATAGATATGTATTTGTTGTTCATGATTTTTTTAAATTAAATCTTTATTATTCAGATTATTTCATTTGTTTCTCTTTTTTCCTCTCCATAGCACCCCTCCTCCCAGCTCCCACCCCTCCCTCTGCCCTTAGCTCCCTCCCATTGATCTCATCCATAGGTGTATGATTTTTGTCCAGTCTCTCCCTGTACACCTCTCACCCCTTCCCCCCTGAGAATTATCAGTCCACTCCTTTTCTGTGCTCCTGATTCTATTATATTCACCAGTTTATTCTGTTGATCAAATTTTTAATTCACTTAATTTTTAGATTCACTTGTTGATAGATATGTATTTGTTCATAATTTTTTGACTTTTACCTTTTTCTTCTTCCTCTTCTAAAAGAGTACCTTTCAGCATTTCATATAATACTGGTTCATAGTTGATGAACTCCTTTAGCTTTTTCTTATCTGTGAAGCTCTTTATCTGCCCTTCAATTCTGAATATTAGCTTTGCTGGATAGATTATTCTTGGTTGTAGGTTCTTGCTATTCATCATGTTGAATATTTCTTGCCACTCCCTTCTGGCCTGCATAGTTTCTGTTGAGAAATCAGCTGACAGTCGTATGGGTGCTCCCTTGTAGGTAATGAACTGTTTTTCTCTTGCTGCTTTTAATATTCTCTCTTTGTCTTTTGCTCTTGGTGTTTTAATTATGATGTTCTCGGTGTGGTCCTCTTTGGATTTCTTTTATATGGGGTTCTGTGTGCTTCCTGGACTTGTAAGTCTATTTCTTTTACCAGATGTGGGAAGTTTTCAGTCATTATTTCTTTAAATAGGTTTTCAGTATCTTGCTCTCTCTCTTCTTCTGGCACCCCCACAATTCTGATGTTGGTACGCTTAAAGCTGTCCCAGAGTCTCCTTACATTATGTTCACATTTTTGGATTCTTTTCTTTTCTTGCTTTTCCAGTTGAATGTTGTCTGCTTCTTTATATTTCAAATTTTTTACTTGATTCTTGCCTTTCTCTAGTCTGCTGTTAGGACTCTGTATAATATTTTTTATTTCAGTCAGTGTATGTTTAATGTCTTTTTGGTCCTTTATCATCTTTAGTTGGACCTTTTCAATCTCTAGTTCGCTCTTTTGCTCTCTAGTTGGTCCTTTTCCATCTCCTCTTGGGTCTCACTAAATTTATCCAACTTTTCTAGCATATTCTTGAAAAACCTTATAAGTGTGGTTTTGAACTCTATATCCAGTCGTTTTTTTCCCTCCATTTCTTTTGTTTGTGATCCCTTCCCTTGTCTCAGTATTTTCACTATGCCGGGGAAACTTCTGTGTTGAATTCAGCCTTTTGATACCAGACGCAAAACCGAAGAAGCCTCTATTGAGCTTGGGATGGGTGGAGTCTCAGGGCTTAAGGGACCGCCTTGCCTTCCAGTTGGCCCCACCCTCCACGGCCCCTGAATCTCACGTGACTGGGTAATCCCTGGAGCAGTCCTTGTGCGCACGCGCACCCGCAGTGCCTCTAACTGCTGCCTTTCCAGCTCCCCTGCACACCAGGACCACACGAGTCTAGGTCCCCAGGGTTTCGCCCGAAACAGGGGCCCAGTGAACTCAGATGTGGCACAGTTCGAAGGGTCTGTTTCCCGCCCACTCGCGAAAGCCAGCGGCACAATCAGCAATCTGTCCTCCGCGCAGCACGGTGCACGTTCAAGACCAGACCTGATCTTCTGCGACTCCCCTAAATTTCCATGCACCTTTCCCTTTTCACAGTCCAAACTCCCCCCGTATGAGTTTCTGCTGGATCTGGGGTTTAGTGTCGTAAGATAAGGGGTTCAATGCCGTTGGGAGTCTCCGTTTCCCTCCCGCCAGAGAAAGCCAGCCAGGTACTCTGGCACCCACTCTCTCAGCGCATGCGTCTCCGTACCTCAGCTTTTTGCAGCTCCTCTGGGTTTCTGTGAGCCCCTCTCTTTCCTTCTAGCTGTAGAACTTACACTCGGCCAGCTTTCCTGTGGTTCTGGATGATGTCTGTTCTGTCTTTTAGTTGTAGTTTTGAAATTGTTGTGTGAGGCAGCAGTGTAGGTGTTTACCTATGCCGCCATCTTGGATTCTCCTGTTGTTCATAATTTTTTGTCTTTTACCTTTTTCTTCTTCCTCTTCTAAAAGAGTACCTTTCAGCATTTCATATAATACTGGTTTGGAGTTGATGAACTCCTTTAGCTTTTTCTTTTCTGTGAAGCTCTTTATCTGCTCTTCAATTCTGAATAATAGCTTTGCTGGATAGAGTATTCTTGGTTGTAGGTTCTTGCTGTTCATCATGTTGAATATTTCTTGCCTTTTTAATTGTTTCCTCTGCAACAGCCCAGCAGTCCCAGTGGTGTGTGTTGTAGATGTATGAAACATCCAAACCTGTAGAGAATTTTTATGAGTTTATTTGAGCCGAACTGACAATAGTGCCAAGAAGCAAGATCTCAAATGCTCACAGAAGGACAGTTTTGCAGTTTTTTTTATACATTTGAAAGTAAGGAGAGAATGGAGTGAAGGTTTGAGACAGCAAGGTCCAGGGTAGTTAACAAAATTATGTGCTCCCTTGAGGGTGATTACACCTTGAAGGGGTCTGGAAAAGAGAATTACCTCTGGCATTTCAAGTGTGTGTTAACTTACATGCACAACAACAAAAAACAGGACTTGTTGAAAGTGAAGATAAACCTTTTACTAAATAAGTTTTATGCCTAGCGTATGACTAACCACCATGACTGCTCAGTTAGGAATTTGTGATTACATCACCCTGTGAGGTTGCTTCAGGTAAGTTTTATTAGAGTGCCCCTTTTCCACACATAACTTTTGGTGGCATGTGGGGTGAACCACATTTATCTCAGGATCAGCAGTCCCCTGTCCTTCTGCACTTACCAGGTATACTTGGGAAAAGACATTACCCTGGCATTCCAAACTCTTTCCTGATTTGAAGTGTCGAAGCATTTTGGAAATCAGGTCTTGGTGTTAAAATTCTCAGATTCAAGGGCAGTCATTGCCTTTGAATGTTGATGAGGAACAACTGCCTGGCCCACCCATGGTGAAAACCTTCTAAAAACCCATGAGCAGAATGACTTTGAATTATGAGTAAGAAGATCAGGGAAAATCTGGTTTCTGCTCTGCCTATTATTTGTCAGAGACACAAGAATTTGTACACATATTTTCACCCTCTCTCAAACCCCCCTCCTTGTAGTTATTTAAAGTATTTTACAAAGGGTATGTTTCAAGGAGGAGCTGTGACCACAAGGTATGTGCACAATTCAGATTTCTCTTGCGTACATTGCAGAGCTCTTTTGGCATTTATAATGACCTAGATGAAAAATGTGCTCTCCCATTTCCCGTCATTGTTGTAAAGGAAACAATCCAGCATCAGTGGAATTGTTCTCTGTGTTCTCTGAAGGATCATTTGTCAGATGAGTAAGGCACATGCTTGAAGAGGTTTCAAGTAATTCTTGTTTGCACGGCTTATCTACAGTAAATCTGGGGATTGACCCTAGATAAAGACTGAGCTCCCTGCTGATACCAGCAACTCACCATGTGAACAAGCCACCTTATGGATTGTTCCTCAGGCCCAGGAAATGATGCCACTGGAGCAGAGATGGTGGGTCTCTACTGAACCCTGCCCACATTGTAGATTTATGAGCAAAATAAATATTGTTTTTTCAAGCCATGAAGTTTTGAGGTGGTTTGTTCCACAGCAATAGATGGTTGTAACATTTGATTTCCAGGGTATCACATTCCCAATTTTCTTCTGCCTCATTGTCACTTTTTCTTGGTCTTTGATAATTATGCTCATCCTACTATCTTTGTTTTTTTACTTTTACTTGAAATTATGGGAAATTTTTAGTCATATACAAAATAGATTGCAAAGTAAAATAAACTTCCATGTGCCCCTTACCCAGCTTCAACATTTGTCTCTCAGGGGCAATCTTATTTCATCTGCGCTCCTACCCACTTCCCTCAACCCCACCCATATTATTTTTAAACAAATTCCTCAGACTATCTTTTTGATATCATATTCTCTTGGTAATCTCACCTGGCCCCACAGCTTTAAATATCCTTATGCTGAAGACTCCCAAATTTATTACCTGCATTAAAATGTTGTGACTCAAAGCATGGATTCAAATCATGGCTCTTTCACAAACCACCGTGGTGACCTTAGGCAAGTTATTTAATCTCTATCTGTAATATTTTCTACTGCTTCCAGGAATTGTTGTGAGGATTAGGTAAATTTGCATTTTTAAAATGCTTAGAGCAGTAGCTGCGCATATATACTTGTTGGCTTTATTGTCTTCAAGCCAGATCTCTTGCCTAAACTCCAGACTTATACATCTAGCTGCTTAGTTGGCATCCTCACTTACATGTCAAATAGATTTTAAGTTTACCATACTCCTGGTCTTCCCTAAACCCCACACAGCCCTGCCCTCAGGCTCCACCATCTTTCCATTTGCTTAGCCCCAAAAGCCATGATGTCATCCTTTACTTCTCACTTGTTCTTATGTCTTTATATAATATCCTGTTGGCTTTGCTTTCAAACTATACCCAGAGCCCTTCACCACTGTTATCCTTGTAGAAACTTCTATCTTCTCTTGCCTGAAATATTGTAGTAGCTTCCTAACTAATCTGCCCGCTTTCACTTTTCTTTCCCATCCTTCCCTCAATAGTCTGCTTCTTTTTTCTTTTTTTTTAAATCTACACCCAAGGATATTTTTCCATTGATTTTTAGAAAGAGTGGAAGAGAGAGGGAAAGACAGAGAGAAATATTGATGTGAGAGAAACACATCAATTGGTTGCCTCCTGCACAAGCCCTGACCAGGGCCCAGGTTGAGGAGGACCTGCAACCGAGGTACATGCCCTTGCCTGGAATCAAACTCGGAACCTCAGTTCATAGGTTGATGCTCTATCCACTAAGCCAAACCAGCTATGGCAATAGTCTGCTCTTAATAAACAGAATGATCTTTTAAAAAAACTGTAACTCAGCCCAGCTCAATGGTTGATTGTCAAACTCAGGATCTCATGGTTCAATTCCAGATCAGGACACATGCCAGGTTTGGGGACTTGATTCCCAGTGAGAGTGTGCAGAAGGAAGCTGATTGATGAGACTGATGATTCTCTCTGATCCTTGATGTTCCTGTCTTTTCCTCTCCCTTTCTCTGAAGTGAATAAAATTATGTTAAAAAAAATTTTTTTTAAGTAAGTCAGATCATGTTCTGCTTAAAACCTTCCAGTGCCTTCTAATATGTTTCAAAGTGAACACTAGAAATCCTTATAATCCTTTGATCCCATATATGTCTATACTCATATTACTCCAGCCTCATTGGCCTCCTTTCTTTTCCTTGAAAATGCCCAGAGGGCTCTCACAGTAGGTCTTTACAATTCAGCTCTTCCCTCTCCTTGAAATTCTCTTTGCCCAGATCTTCACAGCAAAATCTTTCACATCCTTTATTCTTGGATTAAATGTTACCTTTTCATTTAATGAACATCTGTCTTTAATAGGTTTGGATCCTGGTCAACCATCCCTCTCACACCTTCAACATTCTCAGTCCCCTTTACTCTGCTCTACTTTTTCTACTTTCCTTGGTATCACCTTCTAACATACTTATAATGTGCTCATTATTTTGTATTTACCAGGTATTCCCTGTCTCCTATGTAAGCTTCATGAGGG
Source organism: Lasiurus cinereus (assembly GCA_011751065.1). Taxonomy (NCBI): domain Eukaryota; kingdom Metazoa; phylum Chordata; class Mammalia; order Chiroptera; family Vespertilionidae; genus Lasiurus; species Lasiurus cinereus. The sequence goes on from JAAGEH010000293.1 coordinate 15,278,971, forward strand.
CATCTTTAACTGTTTTGGTCACTGCTAATTCTCAAATCCATATGATAGTGTTACAGAATTTACCAGATGACCAAAAAGTACACAGGGAGTACTCTGAGATTCAGAAAAAATCCATTCATTTTCAGATGTACTAGTTCAGTGACTCAGGGGAACCTGTTTCCAAATTCTGAGTGAGTGAATATGGAGGAAGTTTTCCCTTTATACCCTTTAGTTTCTTTGTCCCCAAAATATGGGACAGGCTTCTGGACCTTTCTCCAGCCTTTCTCCTGTTTTTTGGGTTGGGGGTCGTGAGACCACACCCAAAGGCCTGGTCTAGTGCCAGTGGTGATAATCCCCTTCAGGGTTTGTGTGTGGTTCATAATTTATGACCTCTGTAAAATGGGAGTATTCTGGGAAACAGGTTCTGCAAGACAGGACAGGCATCAATGGAGTTAATTATTGGTTAGCAAGAGTGTGCATTAGAAGGCAGGTTACTGGCCCAGATTCAGATTGCTAGAGCTCTCCCGCCCCTGCAAATGTCCTATATTCTCCATCAATAGTTCCTGCCACAAGTGGACACTAGATAAACGATAGATAGATAGATAGATCTGTGTTTTAGGAAGATCACTCAAAAGCAATATGGAGGATAGTTTGGAGGAGAGAAAGAAAAGATGTGTATTATCAGCCTTATAAGAAATGATAATGAGAGCCTGAGCTAGAAAAGAGGCAAGAAGAGAGACAAGTAGGCATTTATTGGTAGAACAAACAGAAATGGATGGCAGAGGAAGAGGGGAAGGGGAGGAGTGGGAGTAAGGGAGGGAGTGAGTGAAGGAGGGGGGGGGGAGGAAGGGAGAGAGAGAGAGGGAGGGAAGGAGAGAGAGAGACATTAAAATAAGGGAAAGTGGTTAGAGATGGTTATGGATCTGTTTTGGTCATTGCTGGTTAGGGATCTGTGATGGCTAGGGATGACTTTCAGGCATTGGGCAGGAAAAATTTTCCTTCTATGCTTCATTGTTCTTGACTGAGAACTCTTATAATAAAAGACAGATTAACAAGAGAAAAACAAACAAGCTTAATAACATGTATATCTCATATATATACATATAGGAAATACCCAGGAAATCTGAGTAAAACGCCCCCAAATAACCCATGCTACCACCTTAAATACCATCTTCAACTAAAGACAAAAGAAAGGAAGAAGGAGAGAGAGAAACATTTATGTGAAAGAGTACTATCCATTAGTTGCCTCCTGCACATGCCCCAAATGGGGACTGAACTCTCATCCTGGGACTGTGTCCTGACCAGGAATTGAACCCATGACCCTTTGGTGCATGAGGCAGTGTTCCAAACAACTGAACCACACTTGCCATGGCCATACTTTATTCTTATATTGTCATTTTTTTAAAATTAATTTTTTATACATATCTCCCCATTGCCCCCCCTCCCTCCCAGGCATACCCCAACCCCCCAGTGTCTATGTTCATTGGTTATGATTATATGCATAGATACAAGTCCTTTGATTGATCTCTTATCTACCTCACCTAACTTTAATCTTCCTGCTGTAATTTCACAGTCTGTTTGAAGCTTTACTGTCTCTGTATCTATCCTTTTGTTCATCAGTTTATAATGTTCTTTATTATCCCCCAATGAGTGCGATCATGTGATGCTTCTCCTTCATTGCCTGGCTTATTTCACTAAGCATAAGGCTCTCCAGTTCCAACCAGGTTGCTGCAAATGGTAAGAATTCCTTCTTTTTAATGGCAGCATAGAATTCCATTGTGTAGATGTACCACAGTTTTCTGATCCACTCATCTGCTGACGGGCACCTAGGCTGTTTCCAAATTGTGGCTATTGTAAATTGTGCTGCTATGAACATAGGGGTGCATAAATCCTTTCTGATTGGTGTTTGTAATTTCTTAGGATAAATTCCTAAGAGTGGTATTACAGGGTGAAATGGGAGATCCATTTTTAGTTTTTTGAGGAAACTCCATACTGTTCTCCACAGTGGCTGCACCAGTGTGCATTCCCACCAACAGTGCACAAGGGTTCCTTTTTCTCCGCATCCTCGCCAACACTTGTCGTTTGTTGATTTGTTGATGATTGCCATTCTGACAGGTGTAAGATGGTATCGCATTGTCGTTTTGATTTGCATCTCTCGGATGATTAATGACTTTGAACATGTTTTCATGTGTCTCTTGGCCTTCCTTCTGTCGTCTTTTGAAAAGGTTCTATTTAGGTCCGTTGCCCATTTTTTTATTGGATCCTTCATCTTCCTTTTATTAAGTTGTATAAGTTGGTTGTAGATTTTGGAGATTAAACCTTTATCAGTGATAGCATTTGCAAATATGTTCTCCCATGCATTGATCTTTCTTGTTGTTTTGTTGATGGTTTCTTTTCCTGTGCAAAAGCTTTTTATTTTGATGTAGTCCCATTTGTTTATTTTTTCTTTAGCTTCCATTGCCTTTGGAGCAGTATCAGTGAAGAAGTTCTTTCGGCATATATCTGAGATTGTGCTGCCTGTGGATTCCTCTAGTATTTTTATGGTTTCCCTTCTAATGTTTAAGTCCTGTATCCATTTTGAGTTTATTTTTGTATTTGGTGTAAGTTGGTGGTCCAGTTTCAATTTTTTTGCATGTATCTGTCCAATTTTCCCAGCACCATTTATTGAAGAGGCTATCTTGGCTCCATTGAATGTTCATGCCTCCTTTGTCAAATATTAATTGAGCATAGTGGTTTGGGTGGATATCTGGGTTCTCTATTCTATTCCATTGATCTATATGTCTGTTCTTGTGCCAGTACCAGGCTTGAAGTCTGGTATTGAGATCCCACCTACTTTATTCTTTTTTCTCAGAATTGCTGTAGCTATCCGTGGTCTTTTTTTGTTCCAGATGAATCTATGAAGAATTCTTTGTAGGTCTGTGAAATATATCGTTGGTATTTTAATGGGTAGTGCGTTGAATCTGTAGATTGCTTTGGGTAGTATGGACATTTTAATGATGTTGATTCTCCCAATCCATGAGCATGGTATGCTCTTCCATCTGTTAACATCTTCCTCTATCTCTTTTTTCAGTGTCCTGTAGTTTTCTGCATAAAGGTTTTTTACCTCTTTAGTTAGGTTTATTCCTAGGTATCTTAAATTTTTTTGGTGCGATGGTAAATGGGATTGCTTTTTTAGTTTCTCTTTCTATAATTTCACTGTTAGTGTATAGAAATGCCACAGACTTCTTAGCATTAATTTTGTATCCTGCTACATTGCCGAATTCATTAATTAAGTCAATTAGTTTTGGAATGGAGTCCTTTGGGTTTTTTATGTACAATATCATGTCATCTGCAAATAAGGACAGCTTTACTTCTTCTTTTCCAATTTGAATGCCTTTTATTTCTTCTTATTGTCTAATTGCAATGGCTAGTACTTCCAGTACTATGTCGAACAGGAGAGGTGAGAGTGGGCATCCCTGTCTTGTTCCTGTTCTTAGGGGAAATGGTTTTAGTTTTTGCCCATTGAGTATCATGTTAGCTGTGGGTTTATCATATATGGCTTTTATGATGTTGAGGTATGATCCTTCTATTCCCACTTTGCTGAGAGTTTTTATCAAGAAAGGATGTTGGATTTTGTCAAATGCTATTTCTGCATCAATTGATATGACTATGTGATTTTTATCTCTCAATTTGTTTATGTGATGTATCACATTTATTGATTTGCAGATATTGAACCATCCCTGCATTCCTGGGATGAATCCTGCTTGGTCATGGTGTATGATCTTTCTGATGTACTGCTGGATCCAGTTTGCTAGAATTTTGTTGAGGATTTTGGCATCTATGTTCATGAGAGATATTGGCCTATAATTCTCTTTCATTGTGTTGTCTTTATCTGGTTTTGGTATTAGGGTGATGCTGGCTTCATAGAACGTGTTTGGTAGTATTCCTTCTTCTTGAATTTTTTGAATAGTCTGAGGAGGATAGGTTTTAATTCTTCCTTGAATGTTTGGTAAAACTCTCCTGTGTAGCCATCTGGACCCGGGCTTTTATTTGCTGGAAGCTTTTTGATGACTGCTTCAATTTCTTCCATAGTTATTGGACTATTGAGATGTTTGGCTTCCTCCTCATTGAGTTTTGGGAGGTTATATTTTCTAGGAAAATGTCCATTTCTTGCAGGTTGTCCAATTTGTTGGAATAGAGTTGTTCATAGTATTTTTTAACAATCCTTTGTATTTCCACAGGGTCTGTTGTTATTTCTTCTCTTTCATTTCTGATTTTGTTTATTTGGGTCTTCTCTCTTTGCTTCTTGGTGAGCCTGGCTAGGGGTCCATCAATCTTGTTTATCCTTTCAAAGAACCAGCTCTTTGTTTTGATCTTTTGAATTGTTTCTTTGGTCTCCAAGTTGTTTATCTCCGCTCTAATCTTCACTATTTCCTTCCTTCTGAGTACACTGGGCTTTTCTTGTTGCTCACGTTCTAGCTCTTTGAGTTGTAGGTTTAGGTGATTTATTACCATTGTTTCCTGTTTTTTGCAGTAGGCTTGTAGGGCTATGAACTTCCCTCTCAAGACTGCTTTCACTGTGTCCCATAAATTTTGTATTGTTGTGTTGTCATTGTCATTTGTTGCCATGATGTTTTTTATTTCTTCCTTGATCTGTCTGGTTACCCAGTCGTTGTTTAAAAGCATGCTGTTTAGTCTCCATGTGTTTGATTTCTTTCTATTGTTTTTATTATAGTTGATTTCCAGTTTTATGCCACTGTGGTCTGAGAAAATGCTTGATATGATTTCTATCTTCTTGAATTTGAAGAGACTTTTCTTATGACCCAACATATGATCTATCTTTGAAAATGACCCATGTGCACTGGAGAAGAATGTATATTCTGTGGCTTTGGGGTGAAATGTTCTGAAGATGTCAATTAATTCCATCTGGTCTAGTGAGTCATTTAGGATTGATGTTTCTTTGCTGATTTTTTGTTTAGAGGATTTGTCCAATGGTGACAGTGGGGTATTAAAATCTCCTACTATGATTGTATTGCTGTCAATCTCTCCCTTAATATCCTCCAAGAGTTTTTTTTATGTATTTAGGTGCTCCTATATTGGGTGCGTATATGTTTACCGGAGTTGTTTCTTCTTGTTGGATTGTTCCCTTTAGTATTATGAAGTGGCCTTCTTTATCTCTTGTTATGTCCTTCACTTTGAGATCTAATTTGTCAGATATAAGTATTGCAACCCCAGCTTTTTTTTCATTTCCATTTGCCTGAAATACCATGTTCCATCCCTTCACCCTCAATCTGTGTGCATCTCTTTTCCTAAGGTGGGTTTCTTGCAGACAGCAGATATATGGATCATGTTTTCTTATCCAATCGGTTACACTATGTCTTTTGATTGGAGCATTTAATCCGTTTACATTTAAAGTTATTATTGATAAGTACTTATCTGTTGCCATTTTTAGTCCTTACCCCCGAGTTCCTTCTTCGCTTCCTCTTTCTTTTTATTACAGCAGACCTTTTAACATTTCTTGCATTGCTGGTTTGGTGGTAATATATTCCCTTAGTCCTTTTTTGTCTGTGAAGTTTTGATTTCACCTTCAATTTTGATTGAGAGTCTTGCAGGGTACAGTATTCTTGGATTCAGACCCTTCCTTTGCATGACTTGGTATATTTCATTCCATTCTCTTCTGGCCTGACGAGTTTCTGTTGAGAAGTCAGTAGCTAGTCTTATGGGGGTTCCTTTGTAGGTAACTTTCTGTTTCTCTCTGGCTGCTTTTAAGATTCTTACTTTGTCGTCGGTGTTTGCCAATTTAATTATAATGTGCCTCGGTGTCGGTTTGTTGGGGTTCATTTTGCTTGGGACTCTGTGAGCTTCTTGGATTTGTGTGGGTTTTTTTTTCTATATTGAGGAAATTTTCTGTCATTATTTCTTCAAATACATTCTCTAATCCTTGTTCAGTTTCCACTCTTTCTGGAACCCAATTATGCGGATGTTATTTTGTTTCATGTTATCCCAAAGTTCCCTTAGACTCTCCTCTTGCTTTTTAACTTTTTTTTCTAGAAGCTGCTGTACTTGGGTATTTTTTCCTACCATGTCTTCTAGCTCACTGATGCGGTCCTCTGCTTCTTCTAGTCTACTTTTGATGCTTTCTATTGAGTTCTTTATAGCAGTGATGTCATTATTCATTTCTTCTTGTTTATTCTGCACCTCCTCTAGTTTCTTCTGCATTTCTTCTTCATGCTTCTTCACCTGCTCTAGGTTCTTCTTCATTTCCTCTTGGCTCTTACTCATATTGTCAAATTTGTCTTCCATTCTTTTCAACCACATTATGATAATTTCTCTGAACTCTTTCTCTGGTAGGCTTATTTGTGGTTCTATTTTGTTTACTTCCTTTTCTGGTGAAACCTGCCTTTCTGTCTTTTGTGGGCTGTTTCTTTTTCTGCCCATGGTCTTTCTTCTCTCGGTGTCTGGTTATGTAGTGCTCTCTCCTACGTTGATTGAAAGGCACAAACTACAACACGAACAGGTACAGCACACAAGGCACTTTCTGTGTGCTCTGTGGATCTCGGATTCCGCCACGTGTCTGCGCCAATTGGAGAGCGGAGTTCTGGATCCCCGGGTTCCTGGCTGCTCGATGGGTGCCCAGCCGAAGGCTTCAGACCACCGCAGACATCCACCTCCCACTGCAAGATGGCTCGGGCTCCCATATTGTCATTTATTAATAGTTGTATTATTACTTTATATTACAACTGTAAACCTATGTTTGCCATATATATGAATGAATGTGTCCAGTGTCTGCAACTTGCCAACATGCCTTCCTTAGGTATGGTAGTTATTCAGTAGCTATTTATTAATGAAACTTGAATTTCTAGAACCTAAGTATCTAGATTTCTATTGCATGCATTTCTTCTCTTCTTTGCACTTTTGATCTGTAAAAAGAACCTTATAACATTTCGAAAGGCCAGTAGTGAGAATGACCATTTCCTCATATGTACTCCATGCTTGAGACTGGGTGAAATGGGGAACACTTGGGAACAACAGGTTATTGGCCAGAGTAGGCACAGCCACTGCATGGGTGGGAGGATTTAAGATATTTAATCTCCTAAGCAAAAGAGTTCTCTCTCTTGTCTCTGGTACTCTTGCTCTTTTGCTCCTGTCTTGTGGGGCTCTCATGCTTCTGTATTCACTCAATTGGCTCATAGCCATGTAGGTCCTGGATATAATGGACTAATGGACTACAACTAGCCTAATGCTAAATCAGACCCAATTCCACCATACAAAGGGAATTTTGGATAATATCTTTGTTTCCAGCTTTACTGAATCTCCCACTGCACATCCTCCAGGATGGGATTAAAGGAAATGGGACTTTGGAAACTGAAGAGTATGATTTCATGCAAATAAAAATCACTTGTCCTGCCATTCTAGTCTCAGAAAATTATTATTATTATTATTATTATTATTATTATTATTATTATTTTGAGATATCATAAGGACCCGAACCCTAGTGCGGAAAGGGATACCTCACTTTCTCCAATCACATATTAGCTGGACACTATATTCCCTAGGTACCCTTGCAGCAAATGGAATGTGGACTAAGCAACAGAGAATGTCGGTTATGAAATGATCGAAAGGTCAACACTGAGGACAGAAGACTTCTGGTTGTGGAGAAGTGACAGTGGGCACCCTTCCTCAAACGAGCACACAAATTGGTGTCTCCTTGTGTCAGACTCTTGATTATCTCTCAAATGTGGAGCTTGTCAGACAGAGGAGGCTGGACAAGGCTCACTCTTTTTTATTATTATTATTATTTTATTGATATTTCACAGAGAGGAAGGGAAAGGGATTGAAAGCCAGAAACATCGATGAGATCAGCCGCCTCCTGCATGCCCCCTACTGGGGATGTCCCCGCAACCAATGTACATGCCCTTGACCGGAATCAAACCGGGGACCTTTCAGTCCCCAGGCCGACGCTCTATTCACTGAGCCAAACCGGTTTTGGCAAGGCTCACTCTTTTTTTTTATTTTATTAATTTTTATTAATTTTTTATACATATCTCCCCATTGCCCCGCCTCCCTCCCAGGCATACCCCGACCCCCCAGTGTCTGTGATCATTGGTTATGTTTATAAGCATGCATACAAGTCCTTTGATTGATCACTTATTTACCTCACCTAACTTTAATCTTTCTGCTATAATTTCACAGTCTGTTTGATGCTTTATGATTTTTGTCCTCCTGAGAATTATCAGTCTACTCCCTTTCTGTGCTCCTGATTCTATTATATTCACCAGTTTATTCTGTTGATCAGATTTTTAATTCACTTAATTTTTAGATTCACTTGTTGACAGATGTGTATTTGTTGTTCATAATTTTTTGTCTTTTACCTTTTTCTTCTTCCTCTTCTAAAAGGGTACCTTTCAGCATTTCATATAATACTGGTTTGGAGTTGATGAACTCCTTTAGCTTTTTCTTCTCTGTGAAGGTCTTTATCTGCCCTTCAATTCTGAATGATAGCTTTGCTGGATAGATTATTCTTGGTTGTAGGTTCTTGTTGTTCATCACGTTGAATATTTCTTGCCACTCCCGTCTGGCCTGCATCGTTTCTGTTGAGAAATCAGCTGACAGTCGTATGGGTGCTCCCTTGTAGGTAATAAACTGTTTTTCTCTTGCTGCTTTTAATATTCTCTCTTTGTCTTTTGCTCTTGGCATTTTAATTATGATGTGTCTTGGTGTAGTCCTCTTTGGGTTCCTTTTCTTTGGGGTTCTGTGTGCTTCCTCGACTTGTAAGTCTATTTCTTTTACCAGATGTGGGAAGTTTTCAGTCATTATTTCTATAAACAGGTTTTCAGTATCTTGCTCTCTCTCTTCTTCTGGCACCCCCACAATTCTGATGTTGGTATGCTTGAAGCTGTCCCAGAGGCTCCTTACATTATCTTCACATTTTTGGATTCTTTTCTCTTCTTGCTTTTCCAGTTGAATGTTTTCTGCTTCTTTATATTTCAAATTTTTGACTTGATCCTTGCCTTTCTCTAGTCTGCTGTTAGTACTCTGCGTAATAGTATTCATTTCAGTCAGTGTATTTATTATCTTCTCTTGGGTCTCACTAAATTTATCCATCTTTTCTAGCATATTCTTGCAAAACCTTATAAGCGTGGTTTTGAACTCTATATCCAGTCGTTTTTTTTCCTCCATTTTTTTGCTTGTAATCCCTTCCCTTGTCTCGGCATTTTCACTGTGCCGGGGAAACTTCTGTGCTGGATTCAGCCGCAGAAGCCTCTGCTGAGCTTGGGAGGGGTGGAGTCTCAGGGCTTAAGGGACCGCCTTGCCTTCCAGTCGGCCCCGCCCTCCACGACCCCTGAGTCTCAGGTGACTGGGTAATGGCTGGAGCGGTCCTTGTGCGCTCGCACACCCGCAGCGCTTCTAACCGCTGCCTTTCCGGCTCCCCTGCGAACCAGGACCACACGAGTCTAGGTCCCCAGGGTTTCGCCCAAAACAGGGGCCCAGTGGACTCAGAAGTGGCACAGATCGGAGGGTCTGTCTCCCGCCCACTCGCGAAAGCCAGCGGCACAATCAGCAATCCGTCCTCCGCGTGGTGCCGTGCGCGACCAGACCTCCGATCCTTTGCAACTCCCCTAAATTTCCGTGCACTTCTCCCTTTTCACAGTCCAAACTCCCCCCGTATGAGTTTCGGCTGGATCTGGGGTTTAGTGTCGTAAGAGAAGGGGTTCAATGCCGTTGGGAGTCTCCGTTTCCCTCCCGCCAGAGAAAGCCAGCCAGGTACTCCGGCACCGCTCTCTCAGTGCGCTCGTCTCCGTACCTCAGCTTTTTGCAGCTCCTCTGGGTCTCCGTGAGCCCCTCTCTTTCCCTCTAGTTGTAGAATTTCCACTCAGCCAGCTTTCCTGTGGTTCTGGATAATGTCTGTTCTGTCTTTTAGTTGTAGTTTTGAAATTGTTGTGCGAGGCAGCAGTATAGGTGTTTACCTATGCCGCCATCTTGGATTCTCCCCAAGGCTCACTCTTTAAAAGAGAAATAAACCCTTCTCTTTGATTCGTCCAAATGTTGACAGAAGAAACTTACCCAAAGCTCACAGTAGCAGAAACCTGCCTGAGAGACTGGCTTCTTCATTTCATCACAGTGTCTACTATGAAGGAACCCTGTGGTGCACTCTTGAAGAAAATGTGAATAGGATTCTCTCTCCAATTTATCTTTTCTGTAAATATGACCTTTCATGTCTTAGATGACCTTTCATGTCTTAGATTTTTTTTTACAGAAAATTAGAACCTTAATGTATAGATTTCAACATACTTACCAAGTAGTGTATTTATTTAGAACAATATTCAACATCATGAAACTACAATGTTGGCACGCCTCCATGTTCCTCATAATGATTTGACTTGTAATTGACAATAAAATGTTAATTAGAAAACAATTTTTTTGGGTACATCACTTTTCTTTTCAAAACTTGAAATAAATTGCCATTTTGAATTTAGCAGTTCTCAACCTAGCAGTCCTGAAACAACGTGATATATATTTAATCACAAAGAATGGCCCCTGACCTCCAGTGGTAAGAATGATGATGGGTATGATTTTGTTTTAATTTGTTTTATGCTGAAAGGCATGACCATTTACAGAGCTGTCCTATAAAATATGTCATGTACTAGTCACCTCATGTTACCAGCACCCTCCTGGAGAATAGCCAGTGGATTTTTTCCCAGTTCATGCTGGGCAATCTCTTTCTTATTTCTGTGAACTTCACAGGATGTCAAGTACCCCATTAAAAATGAATAGAGTATTTGAGGGGTTCCTGCAAACCCTGTAATGATCTTCCTCTTTGAACAGACAGCATTTTATTGTGTAAATTACAAAAACAACACAGAGCCCTGCATGAAGGGGATGGAAAACTGGCATTAAACCAAAGAAGAACCTGGATCTCAGATTTAACTCCCTGGACCTCAGGAGCCATCTAAGTGTTGCAACAGAATCAATTTTTAGTTGCATGGGGACCTTGATGGACCAAGAAACCCTTTATAATATGGTGCTAAGTCTTATTCTCAGTTGGAACCCAAATGAAGATAATTGTGCTTTCTATTGGACTTTATTCCTCAACAGCATGAAGATCACCTGATGTGATCTTCAGTGTGGGGAAAGCCTCCTTCAGCATCTGCTCTTATCCCCACTATTATGTTAACACTACTACTTCCTGTCGCTGTTGTTTATTTTCAGCAGAGCTTTTACAGTATTTTAAACTTAGAGAGTCAGAGTGCTAAAATGTTCCTTAGAATGCTTAAACCTCTTAATCGGCCCCCCCCCCGCTTTCTTGAGGTATACTGACAAATAAAATTGTACAGTATTTAAAGTGTACAGTATGAATTTAAAAAAATGACAGCAGAATAGACAGACATTTCCACAGCCTCGTCCCGGAGCAGATAAAAAGAGCAGCTGAGGATCGCGTGTTTATTGGTGAGTTGAGGGACAGCCATATTCCAAGAGACAGTGGAGGACTGCTGGACTGGGCTCCTCTGGCCAGTAAGCCCCCACTACTGCTGGTTTCCCTCCCAGAGCGACCGGCTCAGAAATGGAGACTGTGTCTTCTTGAAGGGGAAAGTGGATGTTATCGGAAGCCTGAAAATATAAAACTGCGGCACCCAATGAACAGCTGAGAACCCCAGAGCACAGGTCCCCAATTGGTGCAAACACACAGATTCAGAGGAGCTCTACACTCCATCACAGAAAGGTCAGATTTTGCCTGGCATAAGGTGAGGTCTCTGATTTAGGCAGGAGAGAGAAATGCACGCACTATGGGAGCTGGAGACCTGGGGAAGTCTGCGTCTAGAAAAATCCATGGCTGTTGGTGCTGGCGTGATCTGTGAATGTGGAAGAGGGTCCTCAGAGCTGTTAACAGAAAGGAACTATAAAAAACAACCCATTTTGATCTGATGCAAAAGAACAGCCTAAAAATTTAAAAGTATGCCGGCTACTTAGACCCCAGGGGGGAAAAGGACTACACAGACTTACCCCCAGCCCCAGAGTTCATACACTTATGCTGGCTCTTCTTTTCTTTTTTCTTTTTTCTTTTTCTTTTTTCTCTTTAAATCTTTGCTTCTGATTACTGAGATTGCAGGGGAAAGTTGTTTTTCTGGAACCTGGAGATCAGAGTGGGGAATAACCATCAAGAACCAGCTCTGGGACAACCCACTACCCCAAACTGGTATTGAGTGCCACAGGAAAAGCAGGATCTAAGCACTGGCTAGAGAGGACCTATAGACCCAGAGGTCAATCCAGAAACACTGCCCCCCAAGGGTTGAATCACAAATTGACTCTTGTGTAAACACAAATGGAAGTGAAGCTGTCCTTATTTGCAGATGATATGATATTGTACATAAAAACCTGAAAGACTCCATCAAAAAACCAATAGACTTATTAAATGAATTTAGCAATGTAGCAAGATACAAAATTAATGCCAAGAAATTTATGACATTTCTGTGCACCAATAGTGAACTTACAGAAAGAGAGACTGAAAAAGCAATCCCATTTACCATCGCACCAAAAAAATTAAGATATCTAGGAGTAAACTTAACTAAGGAGGTAAAAGACCTATATGTGGAAAACTACAGGACACTGAAAAAAGAGATAGAGGAAGACATAAACAGATGGAAGAACATACCATGTTCTTGGATTGGTAGAATCAACATCATTAAAATGTCCATATTACCCAAAGCAATCTATAGATTCAATGCACTCCCCATGAAAATACCAACAGTATATTTCACAGACCTAGAAAGAACTCTCCAAAAATTCATCTGGAATAAAAAAAAAGACCTTGAATAGCCACAGCAATCCTGAGAAAGAAGAACAAAGAAGGTGGGATCTCAATACCAGATATCAAGCTGTATTACAAAGCCACTCTTCTCAAAACAGCCTGGTACTGGCACAAGAACAGACACATAGACCAATGGAATAGAATAGAGAATCCTAATATCAACCCAAACCACTATGCTCAATTAATATTTGACAAAGGAGGCATGAACATTCAATCGAGTTAAGACAGTCTTTTTAATAAATGGTGTTGGGAAAATTGGACAGATACATGCAAAAAGATGAAACTAGACCACCATACACAAAAATAAACTGAAAATGGATACAAGACTTAAACATAATACAGGAAACCATAATAATACTAGAGGAATGCACAGGCAGAGAAATCTCAGACATATGCAGAAGCAATTTCTTTACCGATACGCTCCTAGGGCAATGGAAGCTAAAGAGTAAATAAACAGGAGAATCCAAGATGGCGGCATAGGTAAACACCTACACTGCTGCCTTGCATAACAATTTCAAAACTACAACTAAAAGACAGAACAGACATCATCCAGAACCACAGGAAAGCTGGCCGAGTGTAAGTTCTACAGCTAGAAGGAAAGAGAGGGGCTCACAGAAACCCAGAGGAGCTGCAAAAAGCTGAGGTATGGAGACGCGTGCGCTGAGAGAGTGGGTGCCCGAGTACCTGGCTGGCTTTCTCTGGCGGGAGGGAAACGGAGACTCCCAATGGCATTGAACCCCTTATCTTACGATACTAAACCCCAGATCCAGCCGAAACTCATACGGGGTGAGTTTGGACTGTGAAAAGGGAGTGGTGCACAGAAATATAGGGGAGTCGCAAAAGATCGAAGGTCTGGTCGCGCATGGCGCTGCGCGGAGGACAGATTGCTGATTGTGCCGCTGGCTTTCGTGACTGGGCGGGAGACAGACCCTCCCAACTGTGCCACTTCTGAGTCCACTGGGCCCCGGTTTTGGGCGAAACCCTGGAGACCTAGACTCCTGTGGTCCTGGCATGCAGGGGAGCTGGAAAGGCAGCGGTCTAGAAGCACTACGGGCGCGCGTGCACAAGGACCGCTCCAGCAATTACCCAGTCATGTGAGACTCAGGGGCCGTGGAGGGCGGGGCCGACTGGAAGGCAAGGCGGTCCCTTAAGCCCTGAGACTCCACCCCTCCCAAGCTCAACAGAGGCTTCTGTGGCTTTGCAAGTCTGGTTTCACAAGGCTGAATTCAACACAGAAGTTTCCCCGACATAGTGAAAATGCCGAGACAAGGGAAGGGATCACAAACAAAAGAAATGGAGGAAAAAAAACAACTGGATATAGAGTTAAAAACCACGCTTGTAAGGTTTTTCAAGAATATGCTAGAAAAGATAAATTTAGTGAGAGCCAAGAGGAGATGAAAAAGGACCAACTAGAGATGGAAAAGGTCCAAGTAAAGATGATAAAAGACCAACTAGAAATTAAACATACACTGACTGAAATAAAAAATATTATACAGAGTCCTAACAGCAGACTAGAGAAAGGCAAGAATCAAGTAAAAAATTTGAAATATAAAGAAGCAGAAAACACTCAACTGGAAAAGCAAGAAGAGAAAAGAATCCAAAAATGTGAACATAATGTAAGGAGACTCTGGGACAGCTTCAAGCGTACCAACATCAGAATTGTGGGGGTGCCAGAAGAAGAGAGAGAGCAAGATACTGAAAACCTATTTAAAGAAATAATGACTGAAAACTTCCCACATCTGGTAAAAGAAATAGACTTACAAGTCGAGGAAGCACACAGAACCCCATATAAAAGAAATCCAAAGAGGACCACACCGAGACACATCATAATTAAAATACCAAGAGCAAAAGACAAAGAGAGAATATTAAAAGCAGCAAGAGGAAAACAGTTTATTACCTACAAGGGAGCACCCATACGACTGTCAGCTGATTTCTCAACAGAAACGATGCAGGCCAGACGGGAGTGGCAAGAAATATTCAACGTGATGAATAGCAAGAACCTACAACCAAGAATAATCTATCCAGCAAAGCTAACATTCAGAATTGAAGGGCAGATAAAGAGCTTCATAGATAAGAAAAAGTTAAAGGAGTTCATCAACTCCAAACCAGTATTATATGAAATGCTGAAAGGTACTCTTTTAGAAGAGGAAGAAGAAAAAGGTAAAAGACAAAAAATTATGAACAACAAATACATATCTATCAATAAGTGAATCTAAAAATTAGTGAATTAAAAATTTGATGAACAATAAACTGGTGAATAGAATAGAATCAGGAGCACAGAAAGGGAGTGGACTGATAATTCTCAGGGGGGAAGGGATGAGATCAATGGGAGGGAGCTAAGGGCAGAGGGAGGGGTGGGAGGTGGGTGGAGGGGTGCTATGGAGGGGAAAAAAAGAGAAACAAATGTAATAATCTGAATAATAAAGATTTAATTAAAAAAAGAGTAAATAAACAAATGGGACTACATCAAAATAAAAAGCTTTTTTTTTTTTCACAGCAAAAGAAACCGTCAACAAAACAACAAGAAAGCTCACTCTATGGGAGAAAATATTTGCAAATGTTATCACTGATAAAAGTTTGATCTCTGACATCTACAGGGAACTTATACAACTTAATAAAAGGAAGATAAATGATCCAATAAAAAAATGAGCAATGGAACTAAATAGAATCTTTTCGAAAGAAGACAGAAGGAAGGCCAGGAGACATATGAAAACATACTCAAAGTCACTAATTACCCAAGAGATGCAAATAAAAATGACAATACAGTACTATATCACACCTTTCAGAATGGCAACTATCAACAAATCAATAAATGACAAGTTCTGGTGAGGATGCGGAGAAAAAGGAACCCTCATGCAGTGCTGGTGGGAATGCAGACTGGTGCAGCCACTGTGGAGAACAGTATAGAGTTTCCTCAAAAAACTAAAACTGGAGCTCACATTTTACCCAATAATCCCACTTCTAGGAATATATCCCAAGAAACTAGAAACACCAATCAGAAAGGATATATGTACTGCTATGTTCATAGCATAACAATTTATCATAGCTAAGATTTTGAAATAGCCTAAATGTCCATCAGCAAATGAGTGGATTAGAAAACTATGGTACATCTACACAATGGAATACTATGCTACTATAAAAAAGAAGGAATTCTTAACCATTTGCAGCAGCATGTATGGAACTGGAAAGCATTATGCTAAGTGAAATAAGCCAGGTAATGAAAGAAAAATACCATATGATCTCACTCATTTATGGTGAATAAAGAACATTATTACCTGATGAATAAAAAGATAGATAAAACACTGAACAGATTGTCAAATTATAGCGGGAAGGCTGCGGAGTCTTGGAGAGGGAGGGAAATAGATCAACCAAAAGACTTGTATGCATGCATATAAACACACCAATGGACATAAGACACTGGAGGGTGGGATGAGGACATGGACAGGGGTTCAGGGAGGCTGAGGGAAGGTCAATGTAGAAAAAAAAAAGGAGATATATGTACTAATATATGTAATCATTTAAACAATAAAAAAAATAACTTGTACATTGTGGAGGAGTCCCCATCTACTTATTTTGAATGTTTGTTTTAATCCTCATCCAAGAATATTTTTCCATTGATTTTTAGAAAGAGTGTAAGAGAGAGGGAAAGACAGAGAGAAATATTGATGTGAGAAAAACACATCAATTGGTTGCCTCCTGCACGTTACCTGACCAGGGCCCAAGCCAGTAAGGAGCCTGCAACTGAGGTACATGGCCTTGCCCAGAATCAACTTTGCAGTTTGCAAGCCAATGCTCTATCTACTGAGCCAAACTGGCTAGAGCCCTATCTACCTATTTAACACATCCATCACCTCACATATTTACCTTTCTTTTTTTTTTTTTTTAAGGTGAGAACATTTAAGTTCTACTATCTGGACAGATTTTAATAAAACAATACAGTACATTATCAGCTATGGTCACTGTTTTATATTAGACTAGAGGCCTGGTGCACAAAATTTGTGCATGGTAGGGTCCCTGGGCTTGGCCAGCCATCAGGGTCGATCAGGTCCTTCCGGCAGCCAGCCAGGGCCTTACTTCATTCTGCACTGCCTCCAGTGGTCAACACACGTCATGGCAAGTGATCGAACTCCCAGTTGAACTTCAGAGGGGACACTTTCCACATTTGCTTCTACAGTGGTACCTTGAGATACGAGTGCCCTAACATACGAGATTTTTGAGATACGAGCCATCGAGCAAGCGATTTTTGCTTTGAAATACAAGCAACAGTTGAGATACGAGTAATCGCGTGGATCGGCCGGCTGCACACGACCCACCAGTTTACCACAACTCGAGCGTCTCATCGTTTCTCACGCCTCAAGGTTACGGAATGAATTAAACTCGGATCTCGCGGTACCACTGGATATATATGTAGATCCCCAGACCTTATTCATCTTATAGCTTAAAGTTTATACTCTTCTATCAGAGTCTCCATAGTTCCTCTACCCCAGCCTCTGACAGCCACTTTTCTACTTTGTTTCTATTAGTTTTGTTATGGAATTGGCACAAAAAGGCAACTGTTCAGCACTGGGAAGTTTCAGGAGAGACCTTTAATCTGGCAGTGCAGCTGACTCAGGGGATGCAAAGATCCAAAGCCTGAACAAGTGATACAATGAGATTGCCCCTTATCTATATTAACTACTACGTTTCTTTGTTTTCTGTTTCCTAACTACCAGGCTTTGTGGTAGTTAGAATGGTGAAGTTAGATTGTATCTAAATGCCTGTTCTGGGTAGTGCCTCTAACTAAGCTCTTACATTCTTTTGTTTATGGCCCGTTGTAAATTGGGAGTAATTAGGAAAATAGGTCTTGCAAGACCAGCTGTTAAGAAAGGGCAGTGACTTAATCATAGGCTGCCAAGAATGTACTGATTAACAGATTCAGGCTGCTAGTCTTTCAATATCCTTTCTCAGTTTGACTTTTTTTCCCTCCCCACATATAAATTGATACCACACAGTATTGTCTGTCTGTATGACTTACATAACTTTGCATATTACCCTCAAGATCCATCCATGTTGTCCCAAATGACAGGATTTTCTTTCTCACTGCTTGACTATATTTCAGCACTTGCTATATCTTATCTTTTTGACAATAGCCCTTGTAAGAGTTGTGGGTGACATCTTATTGCAGTTTTTTTTTAATATATATATTTTATTGATTTTTTACAGAGAGGAAGGAAGAGGGATAGAGAGTTAGAAACATCAATGAGAGAGAAACATCGATCAGCCGCCTCCTGCACACCCTGCACTGAGAATGTGCCCGCAACCAAGGTACATACCCCTGACCGGAATTGAACCCAGGTCCGCTCAGTCCACAGGCCGACGCTCTATCCACTGAGCCAAACCGGTTTCAGCTTATTGCAGTTTTGATGAACATTTCTCTGATGAATAGTGATGTTGAGCCACCTTTTCATTTATCTGTTGACCAACTGTATGTCTTCTTTGGAAAAATGCCTATCAATTCCTCTGTCCATTTTAAGTTCATATTGTTTCTTTGTTGTTTTCCATTGGTTTCTATAAGTTCTTTATTTTGTATATTAACCCCTAATCATATATATGTTTTGCAAATATTTTCTCCCATCCTGTAAGTAGCCTTTTCATTTTGTTGGTGATTTCCTTTGCCCTCTAGGAGCTTTTTAGTTTGATGTAGTCCCAATTATTAATTTTTGCTTTTGTTGCTTTTGATGTCAAGTCCAAAAATTCATTGCCAAGACAGATGTCAAGGAGCTATAGCCCTTTTAAATATCCCTCATACAGTTGCCTGTGCCAATGGCAGCCTCAAGCTGCACTGAGTACATTCATCTTTCTGGTCTCTTCCAAGTTTGCTGAGACTATGGAAGGGGCAGGACCATCTATGATTACCATAGAGAAAGCATGATTTATTAAACATGTTCTGTTTCTTAGTGTTTCTAAGGTGGAGATACCTTGGGGTTTATTGATTTCCATGGCTTTTTTGAAAATGGCCTCTTTTAATACTATGTGGGTTTTGTAATTTCTGTTTAAGAGTATATCTTACATGTTGGGTATATTATTATTATTGTTGTTATTGTTGTTTTAGATAGCAAGTAACATGAGCAAAAGACTTGGCTTTCATTCTGTAAAACTGAGTGTATTGAAATTATCAACTGGTTCTTGGCTTTGAGTTATTTATATTTTTCATATACTGTTGATAGTGGTAATGGGATCAGACCTCAAGCTGGTGCAAGCAAGTGCTTGACTTGTCTGCTTTCCTTGCCTTTAGGGGAAGTTGCAGGCAGAGCATTACCTTGATCAAGACTTGCCCCTTTATGTGTATTGACTGGTGTACAGGTGCATTATAGCTACAAAGGGAAAAGGGAGAGCAGTATACCTCTTTCCTAATGCCTTGTGTTCAAAGTGTGCCTAAAAATCTGATGAAGTCTTCTCTATCAGAAGAGGCAGATTGTCAGGGGTCCATCCCATATTTAAGTGAAGTTCCTCCCTTACTTATCACATTTCAGCTTGACATCCCAGACATTCTGTTTCTTCTCTGCCTTACCTTCCTGAATACCAACTCTCTCCTAAAAAAGATGACACAATTGTCCTCTTACCCTGCTTGTTCTCCATACTCCACATATATTATCATCCTCAAACTTGGTCCAAGCTGAGTCCTTGTCACTGCTTCAAATGAGTGGTCTTTGACCAGAAGCAAACCCAATTTTTCAGTGGAAGCTGGGGAACAGCATTGTGGTTGGGGGGCCCATTAACCTTTCTGCCTCCTCTATCCCTGAGATCCCAAAGTCTTCTGCCAACCCTGCCTCAGTCTTTTTCATACTTTCAAGGACAAACATCTATGAGGGGGGAGAGAACATCTTAGCTAGGGGACAGAGCCTGAAGAGAGGAAGAGAAGTGAGACCAGAAGGTATGTTTACTGAATTGGTTTTACCAGAGCACATGTTTTAAGCTAGAGAATTTTAAATAGGAGGAAGATAAGTGAGGTAAGATGATTGAAGACCATTATTAAAGAATTTAGAATCTGATAGTTAAAAGTCAATAGAGATTTTTTATGATATTGATTTTTAGGATTATCATTTACTTAGTAAAGTGTAAAAATCTCCTACTAAATGGTATAGTGTTATTTTTTCTTGATAGTCTCTTAATTATTGCTTTTTAAAACAATTTTGAGACTATCTTATTCATTGCATACTATTTTATAATTGCTATATCTTCCTTGTAAGTTGACTTTTTAAAAATTTTATTTCATTTTATTGATTAAGGTATTATATATGTGTCCTTATCTCTCCATTGCCCCCCAACTCCCTACTCATGCCCTCACCCCGCTCCCCCTGTTGTCTGTGTCAATTGATTAGGATTATATGCATGCATACATGTCCTTTGGTTAATCCCTCTGCCTTCCACCCAACCCTTCTCTATCTTCCCTCTAAGGTTTGACAGTCTGATAGGTGCTTCTCTATCTCAGGATCTGTTTTTGTTCACAGTTTATGTTGTTCATTATTTTCCATAGATGAGTGAGATCATGTGATATTTATCTTTCTCTGACTAGCTTATTTCGCTTAGCATAATGCTCTCCAGTTCCATCCATGCTGCTGCAAATTGTAAGAATTTCTTCTTTTTTACTGCAACATAGTATTCCATTGTGTAAATGTACCACAGGTTTTTAATCCACTCATTTGCTGATAGGGCACTTAGGCTGCTTCTAAATTTTAGCTATGGTGAATTGTGTTGCTATGAACATAGGGGTGCATATATCCTTTCAGATTGGTGTTTCTAGTTTCTTGGGATATATTCCTAGAAGTGGGATCACTGGGTCAAATGCGAGTTCCATTTTTAGTTTTTTGAGAAAACTCCATACTGTTCTCCACAGTGGCTGCACCAGTCTTCATTCCCACCAATGGTGAACAAGAGTTCCCTTTTCTCCGCATCCTCACCAGCACTTGTCATTTGTTGATTTGTTGATTATAGACATTTCAACAGGTGTGAGATAGTACCACATTATTGTTTTGATTTACATTTCTTGGATGATTAGTGACTTTGAGCATGTTTTCATATGTCTCTTGGCCTTCCTTATGTCCTCTTTTGAATAGTGTCTATTTATATCCATTGCCTATTTTAAAAAATATATATTTTATTGATTTTTTACAGAGAGGGAAGGAGAGGGATAGAGAGTTAGAAACATTGATGAAAGAGAAACATTAACCAGCAGCCTCTTGCCCACCCCTTAATGGGGATGTGCCCACAGCCAAGGTACATGCCCTTGACCGGAATAGAACATGGGACCTTTCAGTCTGCAGGCCAACGCTCTATCTACTGAGCCAAACCGGTTTCAGTCCATTCCCCATTTTTTGATTGGGTTGTTTATCTTCCTTTTGTTAAGTTGTATGAGTTCCCTGTAAATGTTGGAGATTAAATTGTTATTTGTGATAACATTGGCAAATATGTTCTCTCAATCAGTGGGCTTTCTTGTTGTTTTGATGATGGTTTCTTTTGCTGTGCAAAGTTTTTTATTTTGATGTAGTTCAATTTATTTTCTCTTTAGTTTCTATTGTCCTAGGAACTGTATCAGTGAAGAAATTGCTTCTTCATATGCCTGAGATTTCTCTGTCTGTGGATTTCTCTAGTATTTTTATGGTTTCTCATCTTATGTTTAAGTCCTTTATCCATTTTGAGTTTATTTTTGTATATGGTGTAAGTTGGTAGTCTAGTTTCATTTTTTTGCATGTATCTGTTCAATTTTCCCAACACCATTTATTGAAAACCCTGTCTTGACTCCATTGTATGTTCATGTCTCTTTTGTCAAATATTAACTGAGCATAGTGGTTTGGTTCAATATCTGGGTTCTCTATTCCTTTCCATTGGTCTATGTGTCTGTTCTTGTGCCAGTACCAGGCTGTTTTGAGAAGAGTGGCTTTGTAATACAGCTTGATATCTGGTATAGAAATCCCACTTTGTTCTTCTTTCTCGAGATTGCTGCAGCTATTCGGGGTCTTTTTTTTATTATTTCAGATGAATTTTTGTTCTAGGTCTTTGAAATATGCCATTATTGTTTTGATAGAGAGTTCATTGAATCTATAGATTGTTTTCAGTATTAAGGACATTTTAATGATGTTGATTCTACCAGTCTATGAACATGATATGTTCTTCCATCTGTTTATGTCTTCCTCAATCTCTTTTTTCAGTGTCCTGTAGTTTTCCGCATATAGATCTTTTACCTCCTTAGTTAAGTTTACTCCCAGGTATCTTAAATTTTTGGATGCAATGATAAATGACATTTTTTTTGGGGGGAGTCTCTTTTTATAAGTTCAAATTGGTGTATAGAAATGTCATAGATTTCTTGGCATTAATTTTGTATCCTGCTACATTGCTGAATTCATTTATTAAATCTAATAATTTTTTAAAATATATGTTTTTAGAGAGAAAGGGAGAGGGAGAGATAGAAACATTGATGATGAGAGAGAATCATTGATTGGCTGCTTCCTGCACACCACCTACTGGGGCTTGAGCCTATAACCCAGGCATGTGCCCTTGGCCAGAATCGAACCTGAGACCCTTCAGTCAACAGACTGATGCTCTATCCATTGAGCAAAACCAGCCAGGGCTCTAATAATTTTTGATGGAGTCTTTAGGGTTTTCTATGTACAGTATCATGTCATCTGCAAATAAGGACAGTTTTACTTCTTCTTTTCCAATTTGGATGCCTTTTATTTATTCTTCTTGTCTGATTGCAATGGCTAGTACTTCTAGTATTATGTCTAACAGGAGTGGTAAGAATGGACATCCATGTCTTGTTCCTGTTCTTAGGGGAAATGGTTTTAGTTTTTGCCCATTGAGTATGAAGTTGACTGTGGGTTTGCCATATAAGGCTTTTATCATGTTAAAGTATGATCCTTCTATTTCCACCTTGTTGAGAGTTTTTATCAAGAAAGGGTGTTGGATTTTGTCAAATGCTTTTTCTGCATCAATTGATATGACTATGCAATTTTTATCTCTCAATTTGTTTATGTGGGTTCTATTGTTATTTTGCTTCTTTCATTTCTAATTTTGTTTATTTGGGTCCTCTCTTCTTGCTTCTTGGTGAGCCTGCCTAGAGGTTCATCAGTCTTGTTTATCCTTTCAAAGAAACAGCTCTTGGTTTCACTGATTTTTTTATTTTTTGGTTTCTATGTCATTTATTTTTGCTCTGATCTTTATTATCTCCTTCTTTCTGCTCACTCTGAGCTTTTCTTGTTGGTCTCTTTCTAGTTCTTTAAGTTGTAGAGTTAGATGATTTACTATAAGTTTTTCTTGTTTTTGTTTATTTTTTTTTGTTTATTTTGAGGTAGGCCCCTGTAGAGCTATAAACTTCCCTCTCAGGACTGCTTTCATTTTGTCCTGTAAATTTTGGATTGTTGTGTTTTCATTGTCATTTGTTTCCAGGATGTTTTTAATTTCTTCTTTGATCTATTTGGTAACCCAATCATTGTTTAATAGCATGCTATTCAGCTTCCAAGTGTTTGATTTTTTTTATTGTTTTTATTGTAGTTTATTTCTAATATTATGCCATTGTGGTCTGAGAAGATGCTTGATATAATTCCAATCTTCTTTAATTTGGAAAGACTTTGCTTGTGACCCAATTTGTGGTCTATCTTTGAAAATATCCCATGTGCAGTTAAGAAGAACATATATTCTGTGGCTTTGGGGTGAAATGTTCTGAAGATGTCAATTAATTCCGTCTGGTCTAGTGAGTCATTTAGGATTGCTGTTTATTTGCTCATTTTTTTTTATCTAGAGGTTTTATACAGTGATGTCAGTGGTGTATTAAAGTCCCCTACTATGATTATATTGTTGTTGATCTCTCCCTTGATAACTTCCAGGAGTTTTTTAATGTTTTAATTTTTTTAATGTTTTAATATTTTTAATGGTTTTGCTCTTACATTGGGTTCATAGACACTGTGTGGCCATATTGTTATGATCTCTGAACGCATATTAATCTGGCAACTCGGGGTATAGCCTATATTATAAGGCTAACATGCAAATTGTCCCCTCAACCAGGAGTTCAACCAGTAGGCAGGCTGGCCAACCACCCATGTCCCCTCCCCCTGACCAAACTGGCTGGACCCTACCCATGCATGAATTCATGCACTGAGCCTCTACACACACACACACACACACACACACACACACACACACTCTGAGTAGCCAAATTATTATGCGTTCAGAGATCATAATAATCTGGCCACTCAGTGTATGTTTATCAGAGTTATATCCTCTTGTATTGATCCCTTTAGTATTATGAAGTGGCTCTCCTTATCTCTTGTTATGGGCCTTCACTTTGAGGTCTATTTTGTCAGACATAAGTATTGCTATCCCAGCCTTTCTCTTCATTTCCATTTGCCTGAAAGATATTTTTCCATCCCTTCACTTTCAGTCTGTGTGAGTCCCTTGTTCTGAGGTGGGTCTCTTGTAGACAGCATATATATGGGTCACTGTTTTTTGTTTTTTCCACTTTGATGCCTTTTGATAGGATCATTTAGTCTATTTATGTTTAAAGTTATTATTGATAGGTACTTGTTTGTAGACATTTTTACTTTTTTGTGTCCTATGTTCCTTCTTCCCTTTTTATTTCTTCTTTTTACACCTGCCCCTTTAGAATTTCTTGCATTGCTGGCCTGGTAGTGATAAACTTCCTTAGCCATTTTTTGTTTGTGGACCTCCTTATTTCCCCTTCAATTTTGAATGTTAGCCTTGCTGGATAGAGTATTCTTTGATTCAGTCCCTTTCTTTGCATCACTTTGTAAATTTCCTTCTGTTCTTTTCTGGCCTGATGTGTTTCTGTTGAGAAATCACTTTGTAAATTTCCTTCTGTTCTTTCCTGGCCTGATGTGTTTCTGTTGAGAAATCATTTGATTATCTAACGGGAGATCCCTTTTATGTAACTTTCTGTCTCTCTCTTGCAGCCTTTAAGATTCTCTCTTTGTCCTGAACATTTGCTATCATAATTATGACATGTCTTGGTACGTGTCCTTTTGGGTTCATCTTGTTTGGGATTCTCTGTGCTTGTGTGACTTCTTTTCTTCCCCACATTGGGGAAGTTTGCTGATATTATTTCTTCATTTAGCTTTTCTAACCCGTATTCCTCTTCCTGTTGTTCTGGCACCCCTGTTATTCATATGTTGCTTCTTTTCATTTTGTCCTAAAGCTCCCTTAAGCTCTTCTATTGTCTTTTAATTTTTTCCCCCAATTGTATTTCAGTTTGTGAGTGTTTTGCTTCCCTGTCTTCTAATTTGCTAATTTGGTCCTCCACTTCTCTTAGTCTACTGTTGAAACTTTCCATGTTTTTTTTTTAAAAATATATATTTTATTGATTTTTTACAGAGAGGAAGGGAGAGGGATAGAGAGTTAGAAACATCGATGAGAGGGAGACATTGATCAGCTGCCTCTTGCACGCCCCCTACTGGGGATGTGCCCGCAACTAAGGTACATGTCCTTGACCGGAATCGAACCTGGGACCCTTCAGTCAGCAGACCGATGCTCTATCCACTGAGCCAAACTGGTTTCGGCACCATGATGTTTTTTATTGCAGCTATATCACTCTTCATTTCTTCTTGATTCTAAGATAAATTGTTGATTTTTTTTCATCCATCCGGTTTACGAACTGTATGACCCTTATTCTGAATTCCTTTTGTGACATATTGCATGCTTCCATTTCAATTAGCTGCTTTTGTGGCCATTCCTCCTTTTCTTTCCTTTAGGGGTTTCTTTGTCTACCCATTTTTGTTTTCACTGGAGTACCTAGATTTCGAGTTGTGCAGGAGCTCCTCCTTGGGTGGCAATGGCTCCTCCGGCAGCAACTGCTCCTCAGGCAGTTGCAGCAGAGGCTGCTTTTCAGTTGGTGCTATTCACAGCAGTGGTGGCTCCTTTGATTGGTTGGGGGAGGCTGTTCACACAGCTGCTGCTCTTCTGACATTGGTGGGTTGCTCCTGTGGCTGCTGCTCTTTGGACTGGGGTGGGCTGTGCATGGCTGCTGCTTTTGGGAGAGTGGTGGGCTGCTGTGTGGCTGTTGCTCCATAGACAGGGGCTGGCTAACAGGGATGCTGCTCCTCAGATGGGACGGGCTGCTCAGGAGGCTGCTGCTCTACAGACAGGGGCAGGCTGCTGATCCTCAGACAGGGGCGGACTGTTCAAGTGGCTGCTGCTCCTGGGATGGGGGCCGGCTGCTCATGAGCTGCAGCTCCTTAGAACCAGGGCAGGTTGCTTGTAGGGCTGCTGCTCCTCAGATGAGGGTGGGTTAGTCATGTGGCTGCTGCTCTTTGGACAGGGTGGGCTGTTTATGGGGCTGCTGCTCCATAAATGTGGGCAGGCTGCTCATGCAGCTGCTGCTCCTCGAATGAGGACAGGTTGCTTGAACAGCTGCTGCTCCTCGGACGAGGACTGGCTGCTCACATGGCTGCTACTCCTCGGACTAGATTGGGCTGCTGATGCGGCTGCTGCACATTGGCAAGGGGCAGACTGCTCTTGAGGTTGCTGCTTCCTAGACTGGGGTGAGCTGCACGAGAGGCTGCTGCTCCTTCGGCGGGGGCGGGCTACTTGTGCATCTGCTGCCCCTCAGATGAGTGCAGGCTGCATGCGGCTGCTGCTTTTCAGACAGGGGCAGGGCTGTGTGGGGCTACCGCTTCTCTGACATGGGTGGCTGCTTGTGCGGCTGCTGCTCCTGGGGTGGAGTTGGGCTGTGTGCACAACTGCTACTCCTCAAACAAGGGTAGGCTATTCGCATGGCTGCTGCTCCGACAGAGGGCAGGCCACTTGCATAGCTGCTATTCCTTGGATGGGAGCAGGCCGTGTGAGGCTGCTGTCCTTTGGACAGGAGCAGGCTGCTCATGTGACTGTTGTTCACATGGCCACAGTGCCCTGGGCCATTTGTGAATGGAGTCTCCTCTCCGGGTATCTGGTTATGTGGCTCCCTCTCTAGCACATTGGCCAACAGGATAAAATTCACCATTCTCCAGGTGTCCTCTGCCCTTTCCAGCTGCAAATTGTCTCACCATTTGAGTCTACTTAGTCAATTCAGGGTGAATGTTACTCGATTTAGTTGCTCTTTCTGTCTGCTCCGGGACAAGGCCTGGGACATGTCTGTCTATTCTGCGACCATTTTGTCTCTCTAAGGATCTCAGGTCCTCTCCAGGGAACCCTTAGCCAGTTGACTTTTACATAGTGCCTCTCTTACCTGGAATAATGAATTTTGCCTTTAAGTTTATTTTGTATGATATTAATAGTGAAAAACCCATTTTCTTTTTGTTAGTGTTTGCCTCAGAGGAAAATGCTTTCTTTGCTTTTAGAATATCTTAGAGAGTTTCTTCTCCTGCCTTTCTAACCTATCTTCACTATGTCCTTGTCTTTCTTCCTTTTTTCTTCTTTTTCTGAGTACTCCCAAACCCAGGCCTTGAACCTGTAGGTATATGTGTTGCTCATTACTTTCTACTTATGGAAGCTTATCTCATGGCTTTAACTGTTTTCCTATCTTGAAGGCTACATTTTACACCTTCCCTTCAGTCTCAAATTTCTAACTGCCTCTCATCCTACTTCCAGCATCTTCTCATCATGATCAACCTCTTGTCTATATTCTCTATACCATTTTTTGTGTTTTTTTTCCTCTTGGGTTTGGGTCCCAAGAGTAAACTTTTCTCCTTTACTTTCTATATTACCCTATATAATAAAGAGGTAATATGCAAATGGTTGTTACACTGTGGCCCATAACAACTGATCATCAAGAGGGCGGGCAGCAAGCTACCTGCAGCAAAGAGCTACAGAAAGGCAGGACAGCAAGCTACGTGCCACAGAGAGCTACAAGTGGTGCTAGGCAGGGCAGCCAGCTGAGGCAAGTGGCAGCAAGCTACTTGTGCATGGATTTGTGCACAGGGCCACTAGTGCTGTCATAAATCCCATGGCCTTGCCTGGAATGCCTACCGGAATCTCAACAATAAGGCCACATTGAAAGAGCAAAGCCAGAATTGGGAGAGAGAAGTAATTTATAGCAGCCGTGTTATAGGTTATCTACTGTCATTCTTCTCTTACACTCAGTTTCAATTCCTGTTAAGCCCTGGATTACAAGAACTATTCAGGAAAGCTTTCCAGCTTATTATTCCCAAATTCTTAATAGGTTCTTTTTGGTGATTGTGACATCCAGTGAAAATCTCTGGCAACAATTCTCTAGATTTAAAAAGAAACAAGAATCAGATGAAGATACAGGAAAGCCAGTATGTCAAAATGTGGAAAACATGTGCTCACAGTTTATGAATGGGATGGAAGGAAATTCTTGTTCCCATGAGGATAATTTCTTCTTGTTCAAAATCTTCCTCCCAAGTTCTCCCTGAACTCCAGGATAAACTCCACAGTGGAAAAATAATTTCTTCCAAGGATATTTTCTTTATGATCCTCTTTTCAGTATTCTTCAGCATGGATGAAGAATTCTGTGATTGAGTTGAGGTCACATCTAACTGATTAGTCAGGGCAACAGATATTGAGCATCACTACTGGCTGCCATATAAGGAAGTTAATGGGATTTGCAGTTTTAAATGTTATTGTTTTTCTCTATAGTAATATTTCTGCAATCCCCTCAATTATCTTTCCAGAGTGATGGAAAATGCCCTGGTTTCTGTGAGAAGTCTCTAACCGTTAAAAATCCTCACCCAGTTTTCTTTTACCAAGAGAATTGTTTTTATTTCTGAGAAAATGCTCATTCCTTGTACTGAACAGTGGACTGAGATCCCTTAAATGGAGTAGAGGGAATGGGACCGGTTGGATTTGCCATTCTATCTTCCCAGGAGAATGAGGGAATTAGCATCTAGTTCTCTGGACCTAGAGTTTCAGGGATCTATTTGAAAGGAAGGAAGTATTCTTTGATTTTCATGACCTATTTAAAAGTTTTATGGGAGTGGCAGTCACTTGAGATTTTCTAAGAAAAGAAAAAGTCTAAATATAATTCTACAAGGCAGCTAACCTGACAACAAAGCACACCCTGTTGCCAAGATTATTTCTTAAAAATCTTCCCTGGCCATCACTGACTGTACCTGCCTCTATACCTTCATGCTCCAGCACTATTGGCCTTCTTGCATGTGGAAGCTTCCCAAGGTTCATGTGGAATATACATCCCACTTGCACATTTGAATGTTTTTCTTTTCTCTTTGGTAAAAGGTGTTTTCCATAGACTTTGTGGTTGCATGTAATAAGGAGTGTCATGCAAACAGTTATCAAGAACTTACAATGTCATTGGCATTCTTTTTTAAAAAATATTTTTTTATTGATTTCAGAGAAAAAGGGAGAGGGAAAGAGAGAGATAGAAACGTCAATAAGAGAGAATCATTGATCAGCTGCCTTCTGCACACTCCGCTACTGGAGATTGAACCTCTTAGGCATTCTTTTAAGCACTCATTTAATATGTATTAAATTCATTAATTTATTTAATCCTTGCAACAATACTAAAAGGTAGTTATGATGCCATTTTATGTCTGGGGAAATTAAAGCACAGAGAGTTAGGTTACTTTCCCAAGGCCACCCAGCTAGTAAATACCAAAGCTCAAGCTCTTAAGTGAGCCTATGGTCACTCTAGGATTTGGAGTCACGCAGGATATTCAGGATTTAATGAGCGTTAACTAGACTTACAAGACAGTTCAGTCCTCTGAAGTTCTCATTAAATCTAATTTGAAGAAGTGACTCAGAGCCCTAGCCAGATTAGAGTATCGGCCTGCATCTGAAGCATCCTGTGATCCATTCCATTCAAGGACATGTACCTCGGTTGCAGGCTCGATCCCTGGCCCAGTATAGGAGGCAACCAATTGATGTGTTTCTCTCATATCAGTGTTTCTTTCTCTCTGTCTCCCGCACTCCCTTCCACTCTCTTTAAAAATCAATGAAAAAATATCCTAGGGTGAGGAATAACAATAGATGGATGGATGGATGGATGGATAGATAGATAGATAGATAGATAGATAGATAGATAGATAAACTGAGAGAGAAAGTGCACAGATCTTAGAAATTTATCTCCAGATTTGAGAGGACTTAGAGATCTGATTGTCAAGGAAGCTGAGGTTCTGGAGCAATTAGAGAGGAGTCCTGTGGGTTTCATCTCATCTGACTGCATCTTCCTGTCAAGGCTGCTGAGAATGAACAGGGAGTGGTGCTTGGTTTGGATTGGGTATTCATAATGTTCTAAGAGCCAAATGGAGTTTTCATGAAGTGGGGTTTTGCCCCTCTGGAGTTTTCTATACTAGGACATGACTGTGATTTTAATGGTTTTACTTATTAAAACCATTAGAAAATAAATATGTACAATAATTAAAATGTTTCTGATTTTATAGGAAAGGAAACTTTGGAAACTTAGATTCAAGCAATTAACTTTTATTTAGAACTTCCATATCATCTAACATAAAATTATTCACAATCTAAATCTGGATTTTCAGGATTATCGTACTAAGATCTGAAAAAGTAATTTGACACATTGATCTATAAAAGTGTGACTTGCCCAGGGGATTAGGAGGTGAGTTTCTATAATAATTAGGTATGCCAGAAATAATTCCCTTTCTCTCTCCCCCTTTTCCTCCCTCCTTTTCTACATTTACTTGCATTGATCTTGGTCTCTCATGCCATTCTTCTGGGATTGTCTAATATAATGAATTTTTCTTTCTCTATCCTAGAAAGTACCACTATTTCCATGAACTCAAGAAGCTATAATGTGTGTGTGTTTCATTGATCTTAGGGTATTTCAAAGAAATATAAAGGAAAAGGAATTTTAATGGAATGGATTTTTCTCTTGAACTGAAGGTTAATCAGGACCCTTCACTTCACAACTTTTCAACTATTTGGTTGCATATTTTTTCCTAATCCATGAGTGCATTCTCTGGACTTTGATGAAATGAAGAGGCGATATATCTGGTAAAAAGTACATTGACCAGTAATTACAAGCCCCACATTCCAGTCTGCGTTCTTTCATTTGCCAACTCTTTGGAATTATGACTCTTCACTAAGCCATCTGTAAAATGGAGATAATAACACTTACTCTACCATACCTCATCAGGTGTGTAGCGTGTATCAAATTAGAAAAAGAGAGTAGAAAGACTTTTAATCAGTCTTAGGTTTTATTTTAATGAAGATGACAACTACCAAGTTTTAAGTGCCCAGGGGTCAAATACTTAGTACATGTTATTGTTATTTCTCCATCAAGACTAAAATATATTTCTTGTTTGTTGTTGTTTTGTTTTGTTAATCCTCACTTGAGGATATTTTTTTCCCATTGATTTTTAGAGGAGTGGGAGGAGGTGGGGAGGAGAGAAACCATGATGTGAGAGACACATCAATTGGTTGCCTCCTCCTAGCTGGGGATCAAACCTGCAACCCAGGTACATACCCTTGACTGGAATTGAAACTGGAACCCTTCATTCCATGGGTTGACACTCTAACCATTGAGCAAAACTGGCTAGGGCTAAATAACAGTTCTTGCAGATAAGTAAAGTAAAGAAGGTTAACTAGAAATATACTAACTTAAGAATGCCTTGTTTTACTTAGCAATATTTAGTTATAAGGAACTTTTACGTTTCAGAGAGATTTCAGAGAAATCCAAACACAGAAATTGAATTATAGTTGGGTCTAAAAAGAAGTTGTCATGAATCAAGGCCATTCTAACCTTCCTCCTCCTTCTCTCTCTGGCCACGAATTTTCATGTTGCCTCTATTCTCTTCTCTATATTGCTTGGTCTTTTATAACCACAGCTTGCACATGACACATAATAGGGACTCTAGACTTCTCTACATCATGGTACCTCCTGATATGTCCATTTAGCTCAATGGTTTTATAAACCTGCTGCTAACTGAAAACTTCCCTAGAGTCTCTTGGTTCAGATTCCTGATGGAGGAATCTGACTAGCCTAACTCATCTGTTTTACTCCAGGACTTTGATTATTGACAAGTCCGTGAATTGGCTGCTTTTGCTTTAGATGCCCTTCTCTGGATTTGCCTACTTTAGAGAGTAGGAAATGAGAGTAATATGACAGCCATGTCTTTCTATTATTATGGCTATTTTTGCTTTGTATTTGCAATCCCTAATATTTTTTCCCAGCTTTGTTGAGATATAATTGATATATAACTCATATTTTATTGTTACCTTGTAGCCATTGTTCCCTTTTTTCCCAAAATTCCCCTGCTTCCAACATAATTCTTGATAATTGGGGCCCAGGTGATTTATAGTATAGGCTCTGGGACACACTGCAGCTTGTCTTTATCTTCTGATTCACTATGACTTATGTTGGTTCTGTAGTTACATATATTATTATTTTATATGTTTTTTAAGAAGGTAGTAGTAAAACATGTCATATAGTTCAAAAGATCTTCTTTGAATTAACAGAAGCTATCATGTACCAGATTATATTGGTTCTGTAGTTATATATATCACTAGAGGCCCATTGCAGGAAGATTCTTGCAAGAAAAGGGCTTCCTGCAGCGGTCTCCACTGGCCCGCCTGCTTCTCTCCTATCTCCACTGCCCTGCTTGATTCCCTCCCTTCTCCCCAGCCCCACCTGCTTCCCATCCTACCTGCTTACCTCCCTTCTCTGCACCTCATTTGCTTGTTTCTCCACAGCTTCCCTCCTTTCTGCAGTGCTTGGCTTCCTTCTACGCTGTCTTTGCTCTGGACTGGGATATGCAAATTAACTGCCATCTTGGTTTGGTTAATTTGCATACTTGCTCCTGATTGGCTGGTGGGTGTGGTTTATCGTGATGGCTTGTGAGGATAGCGGAGGTACGGTCAATTTGCATGTTTCTCTTTTATTAGGATAACTTTGTTTTTTAAGAAGGTAATAGTAAAAACATGTCATATATTTCAAAAGATATTCTTTGTGTTATCAGAAGCTATCATATACCAAGATTATTGCTGGAATGTCTGTAATTTAATTTTTTAAATCCTTACAATAGGAACTTCATCGGAATCTAAGCAGTGTGAATACAGTGAAAAGGAATGGCCCGTGCTCTAGAAAGGCACTGTGAACAGACTAAATACTTGCTTCTAGTTCCCCACACTTATTTATTTATTTATTTTTACACCCACATACTTTATTTGGCTTGTGTGCACTGAGGTCAAAGTGCATTTTGATAAATATTTCCAGTTACATTTCATAGAAATTGTATACCTTTCTTTCCACACTCTGATGCAGTGTGTTATCTGCATTATGTCCTTTGCCAGTCTGGATGGAAAATGGCATCTTGCTGTAGTTTTATTTTATATGTAGTTTTATTATATATGTAGTTTTATTCTTGCATATTGAATGACATTAAGCTTCTTCTCAAATGTAAAGTACCATTTGTATTTCTTTTCTGTTTTGTGAATCATTTTCATATTCTTTGCCTAATTTTTTAAAATAAATCTTTATTGTTCACATTATTATAATTGTTTCTCTTCCCCCCCTCCCCATAACTCCCCTCCACCCGGCTTCCACCCCTCCCTCTGCCCTTACCTCCCCCCACATTGTCCTCATCCATAGGTTTATGATTTTTGTCCAGTCTCTCCCTGAATCTCCCTCACCTCTTTCCCCCTGAGAATTATCAGTCCAGTCGCTTTCTATGCCACTGATTCTATTATATTCACCAATTTATTCTGTTCATCAGGTTTTTAATTTACTTGATTTTTAGATTCACTTGTTGATAGATATGTATTTATTGTTCATAATTTTGATCTTTACCTTTTTCTTCTTCTTCCTCTTCTTAAAAAATAGCTTTCATCATTTCATATAATATGGTTTGGTGCGGACGAACTCCTTTAGTTTTATCTTATCTATGAAGCTCTTTATCTGACCTTCAATTCTGAATGATAGCTTTGCTGGGTAGAGTAATCTTACTTGTAGGTTCTTACCTTTCATCAATTTGAATATTTTTTGCCACTCCTGTCTGGCCAGCATAGCTTCTGTTGAGAAATCAGCTGACTATCATATGGGTGCTCCCTTGTAGGTAATTAACTGTTTTTCTCTTGCTGCTTTTAATATTCTCTCTTTGTCTTTTGCTCTTGGTATTTTAATTATGATGTGTCTTGGTGTGGTCCTCTTAGATTCCTTTTATTTGGGGTTATGTGCACTTCTTGGACTTGTAAGTCTATTTCTTTCACCAGGTGGGGAAAGTTTCCGTCATTATTTCTTCAAATAGGTTTTCAGTATCTTGCTCTCTCTTCTTCTGGCATCCCCATAATTCTGATGTTGGTACGCTTGAAGTTGTCCCAGAGGCTCCTTATACTGTCTTCTTCACATTTTTTTATTCTTTTTTCTTCTTGCTTTTCCAGTGGAGTGTTTTCTGCTTCTTGGTATTTCAAATTGTTGACTTGATTCTTGCCTTCCTCTAGTCTGCTGTTAGGTCTCTGTATAATATTTTTAATTTCACTCAGTGTATGTTTAATTTCTAGTTGGTCCTTTTTCATCTCCTCTTAGGTCTTGCTAAATTTATCTATTTTTCTAGGAAATTCTTGAAAAACCTTATAACCGTGATTTTGTACTCTATATCCAGTTGTTTGTTTTCCTCCATTTCTTTTGTTTGTGAGCTGTTCCTTTGTCTCCCCATTTTCACTGCTTCCCTGAGTTGGGAGAGTAGCTTTGTGTGCTAGGTGTCTTATATGGCCCAGTAGCTCTGCCTTCCCAATTACCTGAAGTGGACACTCTTGATGCACTTCTTTGTGCACTGTGTGTACAGTTTTGTTGTAGTTAAATCTTAGTTGTTGTTGGTATCACTGGGGGGACTTGACCTCCATGCCAATTGGTTTTAAGGACCAGCTGTGTCTGCACCTGGAGAACTTCTGTGCTGGACTCAGCCTTAAGACTTGCAAGATTGCAACAGTCTCTGTGCTTGGCTTGGATGTGGCGGAGTCTCAGGGCTGAGCAGATAGCCTTGGCTTTCTGTCAGCCCTGCCCTACATGGTGGCCCCTGGGTCTCAGTATCCCTTGGTAATCACTGCAGCCCTCTCTGTGCACTCGCACACGTGCCTTCAGACCTCTGCCTTTCTGGCTCTCCTGAGTTTCCATGCACTCTGGGGACCCATATGAGTCTGGGTACCCAGGGTCTCACCCAAAACTGGGGCTCAGTGCTGTCGGATCTGGATTTCAGTGCAGTTGAGAGGTTTTGTTTTCCTCTTGCTAGAGAAAGCCTGGGGCACAATCAGCAGTCAGTCCTCTTTGTGCACGCCTCCCAACCTCTGCCTTTTCACAGCTCCCCTAAGTTTCTGTGCATGCCTCCCTTTTCATGACAATCCAGACTCCACCCATATAGTCTCACCCGGAACTGGGGTTCAGTGCAGTTGGGAGTTTCTATCTCCTTCCCACTAGAGGAAGCTAGCCAGACCCTCTGCCGCCCATCCTCTCCATGCACATGTCTTCATACCTCAGCTTTTTACAGCTCTTCTGAGTCTTCCTGAGCCCCTCTTTTTCCGTCTAGTTGTAGAATTTTCACTCAGCCAGCTTTCCTGGGGTTCTGGATGGTGTCTGTTCTGTCTTTTAGTTGTAGTTTTGAAATTGTTGTGTGAGGCAGCAGTTTAGGTGTTCATCTAAGCTGCCATCTTGGTTTCTCTCCCCACACTTCTTTGTTGGTTTGGTGTTTTTCTTTATGCTGATAAATTTTCACAGTAAGGAATTCTTTTTCTGTTTATCTGAATATCTGTTTTTCTTGCCCACACACTTTCTTCTTTCATTATGACTAATAATAAACTTATATACTCAGCTCAGCATAAACTGCAGTGGGCAGTCCTTATATCAACTATGAGCCAGAAATGGAACTGAAACCTAATTAATATTTATGTTGTTACTGTAGAATTTAATACATCTAAAACTACATCACATTGGGCTGGATACCTGAAATGTCTATATTGTTCATAGCTTAACTGCTGAGATTTCTATGCCTTTTGGAGAGAAAATATTCATCAGTACTGAAAATTTAACTTTCTGTTTTTGATATGGACTCCTTTGTGTTCCTAAATCTTAACTCTTCTTAATTTTATTCATAAGCTGGAAGCCTTCACTTTGTTAGTGAAGTTCCAGATTCTTTAGTTGTAGAATTATATGCTGTATTTCATTTTAAGGGAATAAATTTTCCTCTAAGTGTAGCTTTAGCTGCACTTTACCTCATATATTTTATAGAGTTTTAATTGTAACTCAGACTAAGTATTTTCTAATTTCCATTGTTATTTATTTCTTCTTTGATCCATGATTCACTTACAGGCATTTTTTAAAACTTCCTGTCATAAATGTATTTAGACTCTTTCTTCTGGGTGATGGGGTGAAACTAGAAGTTGGTTAAGATCTTACCTTGAGGATAAATATATTTTAAAATCTCCAAATATGTGTAGTTATTTTTGTCTTTGATTTATATAATTAATTGATAACTTAATTGCATTTTTATCAAAGAGCTAGATACATATGATATTGCTAAATGTTGAGGTGTACTTTGTACCTTAAATGTGGTTAGTTTCTTCAAATATACTATATGCACTTGAACAAAGTTAATTTTTTTTGTTAGATACAGAGATGTATATATGTTAGTTTTTTTAAAAATATATTTTTATTGATTTTTTACAGAGAGGAAGGAAGAGAGATAGAGAGTTAGAAACATTGTTGAGAGAGCGACATCGATCAGCTGCCTCTTGCACATCCCCTACTGGGGATGTGCCTGCAACCTAGGTACAAGCCCTTGACCAGAATCGAACCTGGGACCTTTCAGTCCGCAGACTGACGCTCTATCCACTGAGCCAAACCGGTTTCGGCTATATGTTAGTTTTTAATCAATGATTCTAATTCTTCTCATGCTAAGTTATGTATAGAAAATTGTAATATTTGTACAGCACAGTAGCATAAGCTGTAATTGATTTTAAATGTTTTTTTAAAGTATTTTTATTTATTTCAGAGAGGAAGGGAGAAGGAGAGATGAAAACATCAATGATGAGAGAATCATTGATTGGCTGCCTCCTGCATGCTTCCTACTGGGGATCGAGCCTGCAACCCTGGCATATGCCCTTGGCTGGAATTGAACCTGGGACCTTTCAGTCCACAGGCCAACGCTCTATCCACTGAGCAAAACCAGCTAGAGTGATTAGAAATGTTTTATAGGGTTTAGTAAAAATATTTATTACACATTCTTTGTTTTATATAATTGTAATAAAATATAAAACATTAGATAAGACATTAACTATTAAATTTTTATAAACCTAGATAAGGAAATATTTTCAAAATGTTTTGTGAGAAACTTGAGTTAACTTCCATAAAAATAACCTCTTTATATCAGGTTTTATGTTAAGTTACTATTATTCCTATTCCAAACTGTTTGGTAACAATCTCTTCTAATCTCTTCAAATTCTTGGTTGTAAAAACTCAATAACAATGATGATAAACTTTGCCCAAGTAAATAACAAAAATATTTTAAAAATTTAAGAAACAATTTAGTTGAAATTATTTTGAAACTATCCAAAGCTCTTTATTTCATTGAAAAATCTAATGTTGAAATTTCTTATGAAATGCTCTGTAATGTGTTAAGTGGATAAGTGGACTACATTTTCCAGAATTCTCTTCCCTGTGGATTTTCGGTTAGTATGGTCTACAGTGGCATTTTACATGACATATGGAGAGTAAAAGTGAAGCAGATGCAATTTAATTTTGTATCCAGAAAGGTTGGGGCAGGTGCTATTTTTCTAGATCACACTTGTTGCTTTATCTACTGGCTTTTCTCATTTGAAACTACTCCACTTTCGCCTAGATCTTCCTTCAGCTTCTCTATTTTCTGAACCAAGTGTCTGGTTAGCTCTGTGGCAAAGGGCATAAGTATCACCTGCAGTACTATCACTTCATCAAGATTGAAAATAGTAAGAACTGACCTTAATTCCAGGCCATTCTTTTGGGTTCCAGCTCATGTTGGAGGCTTCTAGCTTGATTTTGCTCCCCCTCTATTGCACCCATCTTGCCTACCCTGTGGGCTTCAAATACACCATTGACACAAAAATAATAGCTTTCCAGAGACTGCTTAACCAGTCCTCACAACTGCATAAGGTCAAATCCCTATTACCAGTCTGTCTGTCTATCTATCTATCTATCTATCTATCTATCTATCTATCTATCTATCTATCCATCCACTCATCCATCTTTCTATCTATATCTATATATTCTCCTAGTGATTCTGCTTCTGGATTGAACCCTCACTTTTACATAGGGCGAATAGATTTCAAATTCAAACAAAGTTTCACATAGTGAAAAAATTTTAGAGAAATTTTGCTGTGCAAATATACTACTAGAACAGATTATCACCTCTAGCTTGGAGGTCACACAAGAGCACATTGGTCACAAACAGACAAATGCATCAGTGGTAGATTAAAGATTGCAAATTCTTTCACATGGTTCCCATTGAGGGGCAAGGTCTATTTTCTTTTTCATTGATTTTGGACTGGCCTGTGACTTCTTTGACTAATTGACTAAGGAAGAGTGATGCTGTACCATTTCTAACCCGTTCTTTAGAAGGAATTGGAAGCTCCTGCTTTGACCTCTTGGTATCTGAGCTGTTATGTAAGAGATCTGATGACCTTCCTGGAGAGATCAGGCAGGGATGACCTGACACTATATGGAGAGGTAGGGTGCCTTGGTTAGTCCAGCTGTCTAGCCATCCTGTCAAGGTAACAGGTGTGAGAAAAGCTGAGTTGGATCTTGAAGCTCAGCCATCAGCTGAATACCACAAAGTAACTGCAATCTCCTTCACAAAAAAACCCCACACCACATCCTAACCTAGAAGAGAATGAGATCTAATGAAATGGTGTTGTTTTAAGCCATTATGTTTTGAGGTTACTTATGACAAAGTAATGGATAACTAAAATAGTATTTAATATATGTAAGGAAAGGTATTTTGGGGTCCACTGACTGGAATAGTACCTACTAAGAGTCACATCCCCCCATCTCCCCAACCCATGGTGACAGTTCTTTGCTTCTTGTCACCTGGAATACCAGTACCCTAAAATCCCACTGGCCTCTGGTTCCCAGAGTTTAGCCCTGCTGTACCTACTGAAGTGCATCTTCAAGTAGGAAAACATCTTGGCCATGCAAAGTGCATGTGGCAGAGCAGTGAGTATTCATTGCACTAGGCTTCTCCGGGGACTGTGTAGCTCCCTGTCAAATTACTCCAGCCTCACTCCAAGGAGCCTTGGATGTGGCTTCTCACACGCTGGTACTCTCCTTTGAGGGTCAGGGGATCAATCTCTGTAACTGATTTTGGGCATTCTGGGGTATATGGCACATTTCTTAGCAGTTTTGAATTAAATCAAGTTTATTAATTGTGTCACTCAAATTTTGAAAGTTCTCATTTTTTATTTATTTAATTACCCCTGTTTCAGCTTATATATTGTGAGCAATAAACTTTCTTTGTACTTTTAAATGTATTTATTTTACCTTCACTTTTGAGAAAGAGTTTAGCTGAGTATTGAATTCTAGGTTCATGATTATTTTTATATAGCACTTTGACATCTCTTCTTTGTCTTTGAATTTCTGAAGTTTTATTTTGTTATGGCTAGATTTGTGTTTAGTTTAATTTACCTTTCTCATAACTTATTATGATATTTTGACTTCAGAATTCAAGTCTCTTAGTCATTTGTTGAAAAATTTCAACCATTATCTTTTAAAAGATTGCCTGTCCCTTTTTCTCTATTTCCACTTGTGGAATAAAATATATGTTGGACCCTCTCATTCTACCTTCCATGTCTCTTACTATCACATATTTTCAGATCTTTATGTCTTTTCTTTGTGTCTTCTAGATAATTTTCTTAAATCAGTTTCCAGCCTATGAGTTTTCTTGCTATATCTAATTGGTGTTTAACCCATCCATTTTCATTTTTTAATTTTCCTGATATCTGTCTATGTGAATGGTTGAATTTTTAATCTAGATTGCCTTGTCACATAGGCTACAGGCCTTTAAGGACTGTAGTTTTTTTTTTTAAACAACACATCTTTATTAAAAGATCATAAACCAGAACAGAGGACAGCGACAGCAAGTGGGTCCCAAGTTGGTGAATCAGAACCTGGAACAATTCATCATGGCATAATGTGAGAACCACAATGTCCCTGAAAGAGGCAGCACTTCTTAGCTGAGGATGGGTGCCCTTGATGAATCCAGGGTCAGGTGCATTCCCAAGTCAGAGAGAAATAAATGAAGATCCTATCAACATCTCAGAGTAATCATGTTCACAAGCACAAGTGAGAACACAGAATACATTTCCCCTGAGCATGCAGGAATTGGGAGTGGTACACATTCTTCAGGTGAGCCAGGTGGTAGAGGTGAAATATCTTCAGCCACAAATCAATCAGGTATTAGTTCTTGGCATCTTACCAAGTGCAGTGCACCTCCTTCAAGACTCACTTGTACTGGAAACTTAGGAGGAATCTAGCAGAGTGTATGTTCCATTAAAAAGGGGTTTAAATTCAGGAAAATAGGTCACAAAGAGTTGCCTTCAGTGTTGTTACTCTAAGTGAGAAAAAATAAAATATTCCCTGCACATTTAACACTTCTCTGTAGTGTGAACTCTCAGATGTCTAATAAGACTATTTTTTGGGGGTAAAAGGCTTTCCACATTTAGTACACTCATACAGCTTCACTCCATTGTGAACTCTGAGGTGATCAGTGAGGTGAGCCCTTCGACAAAAGGACATCCCACATTCTCTACACTCATATGGCTTCTCTCCAGTGTGAAAAGTTTGGTGTTCAATGAGGTGATCCCTTTCACAAAAGGACATCCCACATTCTTTACAGGCCTATGGATTCTCTCCAGTGTGAACTCTGAGGTGTACAGTCAGGTGAGGTCTTTGACGAAAAGCTATTCCACATTCGTTACACTCATATGGATATGGCTTCCCTCCAGTGTGAACTTTGAGGTGTTCAGTGAAGTGATACCTTCGAGGAAAGGACATCCCACATTCACTACATTCATACAACTTCTCTCCAGTGTGAACTCTGAGGTGTCTAGTGAGGTTAGCCCGTAGAGGAAAGGACTTTCCACATTCTCTACACTCATATGGCTTCTCTCCAGTGTGAATTCTGAGGTGTCTATTGAGGTGAGGCCTTTGACCAAAGGATAGCCCACATTCTCTACACTTACATGACTTTTCTCCTGTGTGAACTTTGTTGTGTTGTTTGAGGGTAGACTTATAACTGAAGGACTTCTCATAATGGCTGTACTCGTATGGCTTCTCTCCAGTGTGAACTCTCTGGCATTTAATGAGTGCAGGTCTTTTTCTGAAGAACTTCCCACATTCCTTACACTCATTCTGCTTTTCTCCAGTGTGAACTCTCTAATGTTGAATGACGTTAAAGTTTTGACTAAAAACTTTCCTACATTTATTACACTCATAAGTCAGTTCTCCAGAACATACATTCTGACATTGAATAACTTTCAGGTTGTGGCTTATAGTGTTTTTACATTCTCCCCACTGGTGATGACTCTTTTCATTGATAAATTCCTGTGAAATCTCACTGCCACATTGCAGCTTCTCAGTGATGAAAGTGGCCTGGTGCTGGAGAAGCTCTGAGTTGTATTGCAAGTCTTCCCCAACCTCCCTGCTGGTTGAAGGCACCGAAGATAAGTAGAAGCTGGATCTGCTCACAAAGGAGGCCACATCCACAAATTCCTTCCAGGGATCCTCTTTGAATTCATTTCTCTGTGGCTGGTGAGGGTTTGCACTGAAACAGATGTCTCTAATACATACGTAACTACAGAAGGCTTTCTGCTCAAAGAATGCTGCCTGTGAACCAGTCAGGTGCAAAATATCTTTTAACACAGAGAAACACTGCTTATACAGAAGGGTCTTCAGGGTGCTTGGAGCTATCTTAGAAGCCCTGACCTGTGACTTTCCTTGGATAGATACACAGTGATCAGAACCAGCCTCCTCATTTTTTATTTTTTGCCAACAACCTGCAGGTTCCTGTTTCAGCTCTCTTTACTCCAAGCCTTGGCACATTCTGGAACCGATGCCCATTCTGAACGCTGGGACCTGGGCGGCAGGACCTGAAAGGTGCCGCTCCCCAAGGCTGGAGGGTTAAATGGGGTCAGGCTGTTTGGGAACGCTGTAAGAAGAGAAGAGTCCGGGAGGCACGGAGACGCCAATCTCGGTCTGTTGGGGCTCAAGGAGCCTCAGACACACCCCGCACAGCAGGCAGCTGCCTCCCAGGCCTCCTCGTACACACGACCAGTGTCCTGAAGCCTGTGAATCTGTGAACAAAGACCAAGGACTGTAGTTTTTATGCATTGTTCTAGTTCCAATTCCTTGCTCACTTGGGCCTAATGCCCACCTTTTGTTCCCACATGAGCATGAAATTCCAAGCCCTCAAATGAATAGATCAATAATAACCCTCCATCACTATAATTCAGCTCCATCAGGAGCTGGCACTTTGAAACCTAGTTCTGTTTTCAATTACCTTTCTGTTTCTGGAACCTGGAGATTTCTCTTTCTTAGGAACTTAGTTAGGAATAGGAACATTTTAAAATTTATATTTTATCTAGCATTTCTAGATTTTTATGGTGAGCTTTATTTTAGTCTGCACTTAGCTAAGATAGAAAATCTTGAGTAATGTTTTAGTGATGAGAAGACCCCCCGCATTATTGATTTTAAAAAGAGAAAGACCATCTGGGTTGTTCAGTGACCAAGGCAAATTACTTAAATAGCACAAGTCAGGAAGATTGGTATATTCATATTTTGGAGTATGGCAACCAGTGGACCCTGAAGCTATCCTATATCTACATCTTGTTGGCCATTGAGAGCAAGAGCAATTACATCATGGGTTTTCTGGAAATCCTTATGAAGTAAGTCATCACTTTGAGTTCTAATCATGGCTCTCCCACTGACTCAAAAGGTCAGCATGGCTATGGCCCAATGAATTCATTCAGTAATGTGTAATTTTAATTAGATTTGATTTGACTAATATAACATAGCAAATAGTCTAGTATCTACTTAGCAAACCCCGGAGATATGGAAGAGAAGCAGATAAAAGTTGCTGTCCTTAAGGGGCTTACAGCTCATGGGTGGGAGAATGGCTTTGGAATAATACATTGTATAATAGAAGTTTGGATGGATTATTGTTGAGGTAAAAAAGGACAGAATGGCTAGTTGAATTTCGATGGAGATTATAGTAAAAAAAAAAGTTCTGAGAATAAGAAATGAGAGCATTAGAGCCATAAGATCTGCAATCAGAGATTTCTAAAGGGATACTTAATACGTGCAGGCTCCTGGATGAATGTCCTCAGTGCCTTTGGTGGAAAGGATACAAATGTACAGACTTCTTATTTCCTTTCCCCAGGTATTGGGAGGCTTAGTGCGCTATCTGCACAATGTTTGAGGTTGCTGGAGAGCAGCCCTACAGGGCCCATGGGGTCTTGCCCTTCTCCAGCCATTCAATAAATAGCACTCAGTGGAGATTCTGGCTGAGGATACTTGTTTTCAAAATAACAGCCCTGAGCCAACCTACTTAAGTAGTTCCATATGTTTCTGTGGAGAGTTTATGGATTGTGGCCTTCGGAATTCTTTTGTTTATCACCGGGAATCCAACCCCTGAAAGCTGCTAACTAACCATGAGGTTTGCCCGTTATACAAGCTGTTGGAACTCTTAAGGCCTTTGACATAAAGACCACTTTCTGTGGAATAAGAATTAGTGGTTTAAAAAGAGTGCACTTAACAGTATCGTGTAAAGTATCAGTTTCTGTATGCCATTACAGACCAGGCCTTTGGTCTGTGCTGCCTTGCCTTGTGTGTGCACTTAAATAAGTCCCTTAAAGGAAAATCTGTGCAGAGCCTTCAAAGACTTATAACCAGGAAGTTTTTTTTCTTAATGAATCACAATGAGTCACTATCTTTAGCAGACTTAGGACAGAAAGGTGGTTCATTCCCTTCTGAGGGCCCCCAAGGTATGGTACCTATGTAATTATTCCTCTTCTGTCCTTGCGTCAATACCCAGTTTATGATGATATTCCTCTATCCTTTACTGATCTAATTTCCACATAGGGGATCTATCCTGTTTCCAAGAAAGAGGTTTCCATGGATTGCCTCATCAGCTTTAATAATAGCTATTTATTGAGCACTTTATGCCAAGCACTGTATTCTTTTTATACTTCATCTTCACAATAGCCCAATGAGGAGGGTACTATAATTATTCCTCATTTTACAGATAATGAAATTGAAGCTCAGAGAGTCTGAGCAATTTGCTTAAAGTTACTTAATAGCTACAGTAGACTCTTACTTATAATTCCATTGTGAGTGGCATAGAGATGGGACATGAATTCAGGATGCCTGACTCAAAGCTCTTATGCACTGGGTTAAATACCCTCCCACCTCTCTTAGGAAAATACTTTAGCTTGCTTTCTAAGCCTCCCTTCCAGTTGGGAAACAGTATAGTTCTTCTCTAATATCAGATGCACTGCTATCCAGGTGTGTTTTTGTTTTTTTTTTTAAATACAAAACAATGCAGGAAAGGCACTGTTCATCTCCCTCTATAAAACAATCCTTTATACATTTGAACAGCGTCCATGGCCCATGTGAGACCTTGCAGCTCAGCTCCATACACATTTCTTAGGACTGACAAGTGAGTCAGCAGAAATGAACAGACAATACCATGTTTGATTTTAACATGATGAGTAAGCCTTGAAACCTGGCCAATTTCAATGTAGCCCCCTGAAGTTTTAACAGAATATTAATTGCCCTGTCGCT
Organism: Lasiurus cinereus; assembly: GCA_011751065.1. Classification (NCBI taxonomy): domain Eukaryota; kingdom Metazoa; phylum Chordata; class Mammalia; order Chiroptera; family Vespertilionidae; genus Lasiurus; species Lasiurus cinereus. The sequence goes on from JAAGEH010000293.1 coordinate 15,323,457, forward strand.
TCCCCTTCCACACAGCTGGGTGGAATTGCTACCAGCTACACTGTTGAGAAGTTACACATTTCAGGCCAGGCCAGAAAGGTTTCCTGTGGTGGGTGAAATGACAACATGTACAAAGGTCAAACTCCAGATGTGGGACTCTGACTTTCTCCTCTTGGGGAAAACACTGCCTCATTATAATCTCAGAACATATTCTGAACAGGTTTAAGGCCAAAGTCTACTGAAAGGTCCAAGTTCCTTTAACCTGAGGCATGCCAATCTGTTTTGTGTAAATTTAACTAAGGCTGTGATAAACCACCTATTAGATTCCTAAGCCAAGGGATGGAGGAAGAGAGGGTGCTAGGCATTTCTGAATTTGCAGGACTTAGAAGTTGCTGCTTGCTCGTTGAAGTTGGAAGGCAGTTCTAAAGGAGGAAAGAGTTATTTCCAGGCAAATATTTAACTGGATAGAAATGCCAGAGGTGATGGGAAGAGTACATGGTAATATTATGGGGGAGTTTCTCATCATTCATTCATTTATCTATTGATTTATTCCCTCAAAACTCATCTCAGCTTTATAAAAACACTAGAGGTCCTGTGCACAAAATTTGTGCACGGGGCTGGGGGTGGGGGTGGGGGGGTCCTTCAGCCCAGACTGCTCCCTCTCCAATCTGGGACCCCTTGAGGGATATCCAACTGCCTGTTTAGGTCCAATCCTACCTGGACATCCCTCTCACAATCCAGGACTGCTGCCTCCTAACTGCTCACCTGCCTACCTTCCTAATTGCCCCTAACTGATTCTGCCTGCCAACCTAATCACCCCCTAACCACTCCCCTGCCAGCCTGATTGATGCCTAACTGCTCCCTTGCCAGCCTGGTCACCCCTTACTGCCCTCCCCTACAGGCCTGGATTCCCCCCAAATGCTCTTCCCTGCAGGCCCAGTCACCTCCAACTTCCCTCCTTTGCTGGCCTGGTCACCTCTAACTGCCCTCCCCTGCAGGCTTGATCACCCACAACTGCTCTTCCTTTCAGGCCTGGTTCCTCCCAACTGCCCTCCCCTGCTGGCCTGATGGCCCACAACTGCCCTCTCTTACAGGCCTGGTCCCTGCCAACTGCCTTCTCCTGCTGGCCATCTTGTGTCCACATGGGGACAGGATTTTTGACCACATGGGGCCAGTCATCTTATGTGTTGAAGTGAAGGTCAATCTGCATATTACTCTTTTATTAGATAGGATAAAGGCCTGGTGCATGGGTGGGGGCCAGCTGGTTTGCCCTGAAGGGTGTCCTGGATCAGGGTGGGAGTTCCTAAGGGGTATGGGGCTGCCTGGGAGAGGGGCCTGTGGTGGTTTGCAGGCAAGCCACACCCCCTGGCAACCCAAGCAGGGGCCCTGGTATCTGGGATTTATTTATCTTCTACAATTGAAATTTTGTAGCCTGGAGCGGAGCCAAGCCTTTTGCTCACTTTGTGGCAGTAACCATTGAAACTTTGTTGCCTTAAGTGGAGGCCTGGGCCCACCAGGGTGTGCGGAAAGCTTGGCTTCCTCCATCACTGGGGGCAACCCAAGCCTCCCTCCTGCTCTCTCTGTGGCTATAGCCATCTTGGTTGGGTTAATTTGCATACTCAGTCCTGATTGGGTGGTGGGCGTGGCTTGTGGGTGTAGTGGAGGTGTGATCAATTTGAATATTACTCTTTTATTAGATAGGATTGCACTTAAAATAGTAAGAAAGGTATAACTTTATGTTTATCCTTTATTAATTGAAATAATGTTCCATTCAGCTGTCTACCACAGGATTGCAAAATTTAGTCAATTTTGGTAAATTTAGTCCAAGATTATAATCTAGGTAAATGTTCAGTTTTCTTTTGTCTTTCAGATTTCTCCTCCCTTCCTCCCTTTGCTCCTATGCAAGTTGACCTCTGGGTGTGCATCTGGCAATGGATGGCATCCCTGGCTCATGGGTTTTGTGGTGCTGTAGCAGGACAAGATTTTTTTTGGATCCTCAGTAGTCACTGTGGCAGAGAGGTTAATGTTATCTGCTCCCCGGATTGGGAACCACTGAAGAATATGATCATCTTTGATGTGCTAGCATTCATTGTTTGGCCCCTTTTCATGGAGTTGATGCTGGTGAGGAGGAGGGGCTGGTGTTTAGCCCCTACGCCCTGCTGCTGCATCAGTACTATCTAGTGTGAAATAGAGGAAGGAACTAGCTTTCAGATGACAAGATATGTCAGGGATTTTTTGTTACAGTAATGCTATGTAATAAAACACCATTGAGCCCCTGGGATATACCTCAATAAACATTTCTTTAGTTCAGGGGCTGGCAGTCTTTTCCTTTAAAGGGCCAGACAGTAAATATTTTAGGATTTTCAGTCCATACTGTCTCTGTCACAAAGTCTCAGCTCTGCCCTTGGAGTACAAAAGCAGCCATAGGTAATATATAAATGAAGGGGCATGCCTGCGTTCCAATAAAACTTTATTTATGGACACTGAAATTTGAATTTCATATAATTTTCATGTTATGAAATATTCCTTGGGAAATGAGACATGGCTTTGTTGTATGAGAAATGAAATATTCTTCTTTTTTAACTGTAAGATCACAATTTTAAATATTTATTTGATTTGAGAGAGAAAGAGAGGAAGGAGAGAGAGAAACATTGATTTTTGTTGTTTTACTTTTTTATGTATTCATTGGTTTATTCTAGTATGTGCCCAGACAAGGGATTGAACCCTAAACCTGGATGATGCTCCAACTAACTGAGCCACCCAGCCAGGATGAAATGAAATATTCTTTATTTTTTTCAATAATAAAATCAATGGCTTGTGATTTCCATTCCCCACACCCACGCCCTACTCCCCAAAGGGATGTACAAAAACAGGTGGTTTTATGCCCAGAGGCCATAGTTGGCTGACCCCTGATTCAGCTCTTGAATCTGCTTTGGGTTGGGTTTGGCTGCTCTGGGCTGCACTTGCTCGTGAACCTGCAGTCAGCTTTGAGTTGGCTCAGCAGCTCTGCTGATTTATGGTGGGCCCATTCACACGCCGGAGATTGTGGGCTGCTCCAGGATAGTCTTGGCTGGGTGACCATGGCAGCTTGCCATGCTATATGACTAGCCAGCAGGTCAGCCTGAGTGTTTTTTTTTTTTTAATATCTGTATATTTTTATTGATTTCAGAGAGGAAGGGAGAGGGAGAGAGAGATAGAAACATCAATGATGAAAGAGAATCATTGATCAGCTGCCTCTGGTATACCCCACACTGGGGATTGAGCCAGCAACTCAGGCATGTACCCTGACCAGGAATCAAACTGTGACCTCCTGGTTCACAGGTCAATGCTCAACCACTAAATGGGCCTGAGGGTTTTCTTATACCAATGGCAGAATCCTCCACTACATTTACATTTGCTAACATCCCATTGATCACAGCAAGTCACCCTTTGAGAGAAAAAATGGGGATGCTTGTGTTTACTATTCAGCGGTAGTATAACACTTCGTAAGGCCATACAAAGTAGACAGCTCGCCTCCCTTTTCTTTTTAGTAAAAGGGAGGCATGAGGAAGAAAACTCAGAGTATATACACTGATTCTCAATTCAAGGTGGAACTTAGGATTTTAAAGCCAGTTTCATCTTATAGTATCTTACAGTGAAGGATCAGGAAATAAGTTCTTTTCTGGTATAAAGTGAGAAGAACCATATACTTCCTTTGCCCTGGAATGAAGATTGAACTATTCTAGGAAAAAGCTTTTGTCTTTGACTTCTAAAGGCAAATTAGCTAATTAGTTAATTAATCAATGAATTCTTTTTTTTTCTTTTTTTATATTTTTATTGAATTTTTACAGAGAAGAAGGGAGAGGGATAGAGAGTTAGAAATGTTGATGAGAGAGGAAACATCAATCAGCTGCCTCCTGCATACCTCCCTGCTGGGGAAATGCCTGCAACCAAGGTATATGACTTTGACTAGAATTGAACCCTGGACCCTTCAGTCCACAGGCCGACGCTCTATCCACTAAGCTAAACTGGTTAGGGCCCTTTTTTTCTTTTTGTTTTTATTTGAACTGGATAAGAGGAGGAAATGGTGTCCCATAGGCTGCCAGCTCTGATTAGGGTCCTTGGTATCATGGGAAATTCCTTGACTTGTTTTCTGAAGGTTGGCTGTACCCCAAGATTCCATAGTTTCAAAGTAGAGTCATGTATATGGGTTAGATTTTGTGTAAGGATTTGGGTATTTGGGTTATGAAACAAAATCTACAGTTTGCCTAGTTTCCCAGTGGCAAAAGGAAACTAAGATCAATTCTCTATAGAAATTTAAGCTTTAGTTTTCCAATCATAATTAGATATGCCTTTGAACCTTATTGCAGTAAATGCAATGAGACTGTACAATTTTATTTATTTTTTTGAAGTTTTTTTAAAAATTGATTTTTAGAAAGAGAAAGGAAGAGGGAGAAGGAGAGAGAGAGTAACATTGATCAACTGCCTCCTGCATACCCCAACAGGGGATGGAACCCACAACATAGGTATGCACTCCAACCAATAAGCAATTCAGCCAGGGCAAAATTCTCTTCTTTAAAAGGCCTGCATTGGGTGTTGAATTCTACCAAGTGTGGCTACCTTTCTCTTCTAGCTCATAACCAGGCCCACATTGCTGAGCCATAGATAGCTTCTGATTTATACTCTTGTCTTCTCTCATCAGCACCACACCCACCAAACACTTATCCAGCTCCCATTATATGCCAGGCCCTACTCTAGGCCCCGGGGAGGAGAAACTGAATGAAGCACACAAACACCTGCTTTGATGGAGCTTATATCTCATGTGTCTCTTTGACCTATTCCTGATATTACACACACACATATAGAAATAAGCTCTGCACTAGGGTGGCCTTGATGGGAATTAGTCCATACAGTTTGTGAGTTTCCCCTATTTGTCAGAAATGTAAGGGGTTCCTTAACTGGATTACTTGGTTGAGCCATAAAGGAGAAGGCGAGACAGAGCCTGGGCCATGGTGTTACCAGGATGGCCTTCAGAATGAGGTAAGAACAGTAGAGCAACAAGTTTGCTTGGCACCACTGTGTGCTCTCACTTGCTGGCAGCCCTGCAGCCCTTCTTAAGAAGTACAGAAGTACTTAGGAAGTGCTTAGAGCTCACAACCTAAGTGTGCAGGCATCTAACTGCTGCTCAGAGATGGAGGCCTAGGCAGGCCAAGGCTGCTGTCCTTGGTTTGTCTTTACTGTCTGTGGGCCAAGCTGTATTTTAAACCTGAAATTACAGTGAGTTCACTAGTAACACTATTATATACCATTTAAAATATATACTTTTATTGATTTTGTTAGAGGAAGGGAGAGGGAGAGAAAGATCAATATCAGAGTGGAACATTGATCAGTTTCTATTACAGACACCCTACCAGGGATTGAGTCCTGAACCCAGGCATGTGCCCTGATTGGGAATTGAACACCCAACTATCTGTGCCACAATGGCCAGGGCTAGAGATAATTTTTAATTAGAAAATTCCTTTGCAGTAGAAGTAAACTAAATTATGAGAACAAAGCTTTTATCTCAAAGAACAGCTAACTGACAGTTTCCAACCTAAAACATTTTTTTCACCCTATTTAGAATCATTTCATTGTCCTAAAAAGAGTCAGCTTCTTTTCTCTATAAAAAACTACCAAAACAAAGCAGCCGTTCACTTGGCAATAACCTTCGAGGATGGCACCATTCTAGGGACAGGGTGGTGGAGTCCTCAGATCAAAAGACAGGACATTCCAAAGCTTAGACTTGCCAGTACACCCTTTTAATGTGCACAGCACAACTATTGTCACCTCTCCTGCCCCACTCCCACTCTCTTTTTGTAACTATGTAAGTTAAGGGTGATCTTAAAGACTAAGTAAAATGATGTTCTGGAATTTAGGGTGGATTAAATGTGTATTCCCAGATGGGCTGCTTCTTGTAAGTGACCAAGCCTCTTGATATTTTAAGTATGTGTCATCTCTCTTGAGATTCTGAAGATTAATAATGAAAGGAGAGTTGACATTTTCTCTTTCTTTCTTCCTCTTAGCCTTTAAACTTTCTGCTGTTACAGTCAGAGTTCTTCCTCCATATTTGTCATATTACAGTCACTTGCATATAGTGTGTCCCAAGGTCCAGGATCATCACTCTTTCATTCCACCTGCTGAGGCTGACACATGCTTCCTCAAATACTACTGTGCCCTTCTGAACCTTGGGTTTGAGATATTGGTGCCTACAAGTAGGCTATTTCACCTTGTAACTGGGTAGGTTACCTCTGAGTAGTCCATTATAAATATAATAAAAGGAACAATATCTATGATGGCTCTTGTTTTAGAAGGGTAGTTTCAGGACTCCAGGTAGATGCCAAATTTTCCTTAAGTTGGTGTTTTGTTTTGTTTTTCAGTAATTGCTGAAATATCTCACATAGAGTCTAAATTTAGTCACTTTATTGAGCACCTAAGAATTTGGCTAGAGAACATTATTTTCAAATCACAGCCACATATAATTTTGATTATTTGATTATATCCATGTACTAGTAAGAGTAGATATCCTTTTTTCTGTAAATGTCCTTTAGGGTCTTTTTCAGTTCTGAATATTTGGCAATTCCATAGAGTTTGCATTTGGGGTTTGTTTAGACCATTTTAGTCTGTGAATATCCGGAGGAATTAGAATGGTGGTGGTTTGCTTCCTGGGTGTCTTTTCACCTCCTTAGGACTGAAAATCAAATTATAGTTGCGTTATTTAAGGCCACTCGTTTTGGGGGCAGTTCTTTATGTAGGCAATTATCCCAAATGTCAGTTGCCACCAGCACACAGTAAACTCTCACCCTGGACTTGAGGGTAGGATTCTGCTCAATTGCTTCTTGTCAAGAGTTCCTAAGACTGAGGTGTGTATGTGTTTGGTGTTTTTTGTTTCCCCCAGTGATTTCTTGAACTTACAAATCCCAGTTTTAGTTTAATGAAAGGGAACTTCATAGGAAAACAGCAGTATATGAAATATTCATTCACAACAGTGAGTGTAACAGAGGAATAGCAGCAGCTGCCCTGAGTCCATGACTGTGGGAACACAATTAAAATTTTAACACATTTTGTAAAACTCTTTTCTGAAGTGCTCTGCTTTCAAAGTAATGGGGAAATGTAAATGGTTCTTAAGTGTACACTCTTACTTGAAACCCAGTGTTAAGTTTAATGATGAAAAAACATGTTTTTTTTTTATTTGAAAAAATTCAAACATATTGAACTTATAGGTTTGTTTGTTTATTTATTTTACAAAGAGGAAAGGAGCAGGATAGAGAGTTAGAAACATCAATGAGAGAGAAACACTGATCAACTGCCTCTTGCATACCCCCTACTTGGGATGTGACCGCAACCAAGGTACATGCCCTTGACCGGAATCAAACCCACTTTATGGGTTTTGATAGTTGCTGAAATTCCTAGGCTTATTCTTAAGTTAAATCTTTGGACTATTGAAGGCAAAGATTCTCAAAATTTTGTGTGCATATGAATCAATTGGTAAACTTGTTAAAATGCAGTTTAGGCTCAATTGTTGATGGACTTTTAGATAGTAGCAACTTTTTTACTATTAAGAACAGCTGTGAACATTTTAGTTTTTGTCTTTGTGGTGAACATATGTATGCATTTCTGTTGGGAATATATCTAGTAGTGAAACTTCTGCATCATCAATTAGCCACATATTCAGCAATAGCAGATACTGATGAAAAGTGTTCCAAAGTGGTTGTTCCAATTTATAGTCCTTCTGTCAGTGTGTAGGAGTCCCCAGTGTTCCATGTCCTCACTAACACTTAGTATATTCTATTTTAAGTTTAGCCATTCTGGTGGTTATGTAGAGTTATTTCATTATAATTTTTATTTAAATTGAAGGGATGAATACATGTTGGTATAGTCACGCAGTGGAATACCATCCAGCCAAAGAGAATGAACAGTCCGTAGCTACATGGGTGAGTCTCACAAATATAACTGATGAAAGAAACCAGGCACAAAATAATATTGCATGGTTTCATTTATCAACGGTACAAAAAGGGAAAAACATGACCCAGATGAAAGTAATTTCTGGCATTAGAAGTTAAGATCATAATTAACCTTGAGAAGTGGGTATAAATTGTGACTAGAAGGGAGCAGAAAGGGCCCTCTGGGATATTGGTATTTTTCCAGGTCTTGATCTGAGTGTTGGTTTGACAGATGGATTTCATTGTGAAACTTTAGACAGGTGTCCACTTATGGTATGTGTGCTTTTCTGTATGCACATTATACTTTATAAATAAATATTATTATATTCTCTGAACGCATAATAATCTGGCCACTCAGTGAATATGTTTATACTAGAGGCCTGATGCACGAAATTCATGCATGGGGGGATGGTGGTGTCCTTTAGCCCAGCCTCCTCCCTCTCCAATCTGGGACCCCTTGAGGGATGTCTGACTGCTGGTTTAGGCCCGATCCAGGTAGAATCAGGCCCAAATGGGCAGTCAAACATCTGTCTCACAATCCAGGACTGCTGGTTCCCAAGTGCTCATCTACCTGCCTTCCTGATTGCCCGTAACCACTTCTGCCTGCCAGCCTGATCAACCCCTAATCACTCCCCTGCCAGCCTGTTTGCCCATAACTGACCTCCCTGTGGGCCTGGTCACCCCCAACTTTCCTCCTCTGCCAGCCTGGTCACCCCTAACTGCCCTTCTCTGCAGCCTTGATCATTCCCAACTGCCCTCCCTTGCAGGCCTGGTCCCTGCCAACTGTCCTCCCCTGCTGGCCATCTTGTAGTGGCCATCTTGTGTCCACATGGGGGCAGTCATCTTGTGTGTTTGGAGTGATGGTCAGTCTGCATATTACTCTTTTATTAGATAGGATAGAGGCCTGATGTACAGGTGAGGGCCAGCTGGTTTGCCCTGAAAGGTGTCCTGGATCAGGGTGGGTGTTCCCTTGGGGCATGGAGTGGCTTGGGCGAGGGACCTGTGGTGGTTTTTCAGGCTGGCCACACCTCCTGGTGACCCAAGGGGAGGCCCTGGTATCTGGGATTTATTTATCTTCTACAACTGAAACTTTGTAACCTAGAGCGGAGCCCAGCCTTCTGCTTGCACAACCATTGAAAGTTTGTTACCTTAAGCAGAGACCTGGGCCAGCCAGGGTATGCAGAAAGCTTGGCTTCCTTCATTGCCAGGGGCAACCCAAGGCTCCCTCCTCCCTCTCTGTGGCTCTAGCCATCTTGGTTGGGTTAATTTGCATACTCATTCTGATTGGCTGGTGGCATGGCTGGTGGGCGTGTCTTGTGGGTGTGGCAGAGGTATGGTCAATTTGCATATTACTCTTTTATTAGATAGGATATTAGAGGCCTGGTGCATGAATTTGTGCACCTGGTCAGGGGGAAGGGACATGGGCAGTTGGCCAGCTTGGCTTCTGGTGGAACTCCTGGTCGAGGAGACAGTTTGCATATTAGCCTTTTATTATATAAGATATACACTGAGTAGCCATAAAATTATTTTTATTGCTACTTCATAACTGTAATTTTGCTACTGTTAATGAATTGCAATGTAAATATCTGTGTTTTCTAATGGTCTTAGGCTCTACAGCAGTGGTTCTCAACCTGGGGTCACAACCACAGGTTGAGAACTGTTAGCAGGGTCACCTAAGACCATCAGAAAACACAAATATTTACATTATGATTCATAATAGTAGCAAAATTACAGTTATGAAGTAGCAACAAAAATAATTTTATGGTTGGGGTCACCACAACATAAGGAACTGTATTAAAGGTTTGTGGCATTAGAAAAGTTGAGAACCACTGAGCTAGAACAAGGCTTTTTTTCCTTTTAAGTACAGATTTCCAGGATCTTACCAGGAGAAGTTTGTTTCTTTGATGGGACTTGAGATTCTGCATGTCTAATCAGGATGCAGGTGGTTGGGATATAGGTGATCTCAAAGTGCACTTTGAGAAACATTGGTAATTGCATTCAGTGCAGAGGTTTTTTCCTAACTCTTCTAAATAATCCAATCAGCTGTTTTGTACATTGCAGCTATTTTAGGTTATTTCAGAGGTGGTTTCAGAGCATGCTACCTTTCACCTTCCAGAGGGAATCAATCCTGGAAAATGAAAACTCTGAGTGAGTGCCATGTGGAAAAGAGCCGCACGTAGCTCATATTCAAATGTGGAAAGGGCAGTCAAGTGAGAAATAAATCCATTCGTTGAAGAGGAAAAACCTCTCCTAGTGCTGGAGTCATAGAAATTCTCTCTGGGAGGACTGATCATTTCTGATGAAAGCCCATTTCATTTGTTTAGCCGAGAGTGATAGTGTGTGTCTGGGTCTGAGGCATTTGGTAGTGTGTGTGAGGCATTTGGTAGAAACTAGGTTAAGGATTGAGTCAAAATCTCAATTTCACAGAGGAAGCTTAGAATGCAAATAACTGTAAAGTTATTGCTTGTTTTGACTAAAAGCCCCCCACATGTAAGGCCTGAATCAGCTTTCATTTCATGGCTAAGAAGAACTGAGCCTACCCAACATCTTTATAGGCAAGGTTTTAAGAGGAACAAAAAAGAGTAAAAACAAACAAACAAACAAAAAAACCCTCAATGCTCATTTACAGCTCACCCTATCCAACCAAGTTCTGAGAAAGAAGGTGCTTTCAAATGTCAAGGGTTAGTGGAAAGGGTCCTCAACTAATAAAAACCCCTCAACTTTAAAGAAGTCACTATTTTTATGGAGATACAGGGGTATAGACAGGATTGCCCGATTTTCCTATATGCAGGCTGATCTTAAGCTAATAGCAGTGAGGTTGTACAGTTGTTTAAAAATTAAAATCATTTTATACCTATTAGAAAAAAAGCAACAATCCAGGGTTCCCTGAGACTACCCCCCCCTTTGTCACACCCCTTGCCCCATCCATTGTCCAAACTTCCTGGCCCCTCTGGCATCCCTCAGATCTCTGGACAATACAGCAGCTAAAGGGTTAATGTCTGACAGTCCAGGAACTCCAACCCTTTGCAGCCACAAGTTACCTCAGTGGTCTCTGTGGTGATACCTGTGAAGAAGGGGAGGAGATGTGGCCTGGTTTGGAAGGGGGCGGGGATGAGGACTTCACATTCCTTTCCTCCTCAGTATCTTTCCCTGATCTCCCTCCCCTGTCCCCAATTCTACTTCCCTTGAAATTTCCCATTCTTTGACAATTTTTCATTGAAATCATATTTCTCATCAATGAAGGTTCAGTGATTAAATGTAGATGCTTTGTCATTAGATTAACCTTTGATTTTATCAGTTCAAAGGCTTACAGATGCTCTCTGATTCACCCATTCAGCAAGCTTCAATGGCATGCACGCTATAGGCACTGTGCTTGCCAATAAGATTCCATCCTTGGTCTAAAAGGAAAGCTCACAATCTGGTGGGGATGACCAACCCACAGAGAGATAATTGCGATGCAATGATAGAGCTATGAGAGGGAGTATAAAGGAGGATCCCATGGTGAGTCAGGGAAGACTTTCTGGAAGGGACAGTTGGAGCTTAGTCTTAATGGGAGAATTGAAGTTATCCAGATGGGTGTGGAGTGTAGAGGACATTTGGGGCAAAGGGCACTGAACAAACAAGGTGAGACATTGCATGTGCTATGCAGGCAGCGGAGTGTAAAGTGTGAGCCCAGTTCGTAGGAGGAGAGACCAAGGTTGGTAGGAGACTTGATAGGAAGGTGGGGTCAAGAACACTGCTGATTCTGTAAGTCAGTGGCTTTTTGACTCACCAGGGTGTAGCCAAATAATGAGTTATTAATAAAGTATTCTGTGTGTGATGGCTTATCCTTAAAAAAACCTTAAGCTAGAGCAAATTCAAGGTTATCCCTGTAATGTGGTGACTCTCCCCCACTGGCATTCCATATGCTTTCTTGAGAGACAGCAAGAAAGAAAGGAATGGAGGTAGGGCTAGGAGCCAGGGCTTGAGAATAACTGCTCACCTCATCCAAGCAGCAAGCCAGTAGCATGGTATTCACAGACTGTTTCTGTGCTTTCCCTCCTTACCAAGATTTCTGGGTTTCATCAAATCTGGATCTACACCCAGGGGACGGCACACCTCCCAGAGTGCATGTTACCCTCCGGTTGGTCATGAGAGGACTATGGCTGTGGAAGGGTTCCCTGCTGTGGGCCCACCTGTGTTCAATGGCAATTCCTCTGGCTTCACAGAGCAGTGATCAGGCCTCCTGTGCTAAGGAAATCTCAGCCCCATGCTTTCAACATAGTTGTTTTTCAAATAAATTACATATGCTTATTGCTGCACTGATGTGTTGTGCCTGTTTAAAAACACCCCAGAGTGCAAATTGTAAAAGGATAAGATAAAAATGAGATGAAAACATTTAGAATAATTTTTATTTTATTTACCTCTAATAAACAGAGCCTTGTGATTGAATGTGTCTAATTATTTTTTAAAATCTTGGTTTGTACTTATACTCTGACTTGTAGGTTTTACTTCAAGTTTATTTCAGTTTTTTGGTTTTAATGGCTGATGTGGGTGGAAAAGGCCTCATAAACAATGTCGTTCCAAATGGAAGCAGCAGTTCTAGCTCTATGTTGGAATCATGCTGCCTTTTTTTTTTTTTGTCAAAGGTCAAGTCAATTAGTTTCCTTTATCCCTGTTATCAGTTGTTCTTCTAAGCTAATTGGAAGGGGTGCATATTTTTCATAGTGTTAATAGGTTCAATATCTGCTGAACCTCTGTTTCAATAAATTAAGAAATGATTAGTAAATTCTGTAACCCAAATTCTTTTTTTTTACTTTTGTATTTTTTCATTTTTTTAAAATTGTGTTACATGTATACATATCTTCCCATTGCCAACCCCCCCCCCCCCCCGCAGTCCCTCCCAGGCATACCCCAACCCCCTAGTGTCTTGTGTTCATTGGTTATGCTTATATGCATGCATACAATGTAACCCAAATTTTTAAAGTGCTCTGATACAAATGTTTGTCCACATGACCCCCTCATATCATTTTGGACTATCATAAATGATAGGGGCATTTTAAAATGTCTGTTTTCAAATATCTCTTCAGTAAGAGTTTTTTTTTTTTTGACAAGTAGTTGTCTTCTCACATTATTAAAATGTTAGGTTTACTTTGAAGGGACTGAATAAGTGTTGTTTTCAAAACAACTGTGAGATAGCATCTGACCCAGTCAAAGAAAAGGGCAGCAAATGTAGGCTTCTTGTCTTTTTGTAAGAGAAAAAAATTAGCTCTTATTTAAATTTGGCAATTTGAAAATTGGCCTGATTGGGTTTTAGAATTGAGTGAGCAAAGAGTCCAGAAGGACTTGCGAGCTTGCAGCTTGGACACGTGCCTGAACGGCAGTGTCAACAAATGAGTAGATGGCGGAGAGATGGGAGTGCACCTCTGAGCCGATGGTGAGACACTGAGTGGAATTTCGGAATGACTGAGTTCAGCTGTTGAGCAACAGCACTGTCTGCTCTTTTTTCATACCCAACTAATGAGAAAACAAACCCATTTGTTAGCTTTATGTCTCAAACTTACTTTTCCCTTCTGTTCTCCTGACTTTGTCTATGATACCCTCACCTCTCAATCACCTAAGGCTAAAACTTTGGAGCCATTTTGGACCCCTCCTTTCATTTCCACCTGCGCCCAATGAGTAACTAAGACCTTTCAACAGCCATTTGCTCAGGCTATTGATCCTATCCTATGCACCAGGATCTAGCTCTGAGGATGTAAGTCTGAAGAAATCAGACAGGGTCCTTGCTCTCTTGGGATTTTTAGTCTGTCTGAGGGAAATAGATAATAAACAAATATATAAACATTTAGACAAGAAACTGATCAGATATTGGCAAGTGCTAAGAGGAGAACTAAGCAAGCGATAGAATACTGCCTGGGTAGCTGCTATCAAAGGGTGATAGAAGGTGCCATTTAAAGTGAGGTCTGAAAGTCCTCGAACCATTTGGGAAAAGAACTTCCCAGGGCAGAAGGGCCCAAGCTCTAGCTGAGTGTGGTGAATTTCAGGAACAGAAGGAAGACCAGTGTGGCTAGGCTTGATGGCGGCTATGGTGGGGTAACCTGGGAGTCACAACTTGCATTTCCTCGATGCTTCTCTGTTGTGATGGAGGGGGGATGTTGCCGGGGTGTGGGGGGAGAAGGTATATATTCGGCCTGGTATATACTCCCTTTAAATTCCCCACATCTTTACTCTTTCTTCCAAAAAGAAATTTAGCTAATTAACCTTTGGAAATGTTTACATCACTCTACCTTAGTAAAAAGCCTTCCATAGATGTAAGTAGTAGACTGACTTTTGAGGATCAGGATGATAGGCAGCACTGCACTGGCGATATTTGCTCCCCGGGCAGTTTCCAAGAGGCCTTGGGAGGAGATGATGTCTCTTGTACCCTCTATTGTTTTGTACTTTTCTATTACTGCTCTAACAAATTACCACAAACTTAGTGGCTTAAAACAACACAAATTTATTCTCCTATAATTCTAGGGGGGTCAGATGTCTGGGCCACACTGGGATTGCATTGATATACTGGCAGGGCTGTATTCCCTTTGGGATGCTCTGGGGAGAATGCTTTCCTCACTTCTTCCTCAGCTTCCAGAGGCACCCAAATTCCTTAGCTTGTGGTATCTTCCTGCATCTTCAAAGCCAGTGGGATAGCTTCTTCCAGTGGCTCTCTAACTCTGACCCTCACATTCTTACTTTCCATTTTTGCTTATAAGGATCCTTGTGATTACACTGGGCCCCTGGATAATTCAGGATAGAATAATCTCATTTCCAGGTTAACTCATTAATAACCTTATTTCCCATTTAGCAAGTAATTGAATGTATTCACAGGTTTGGGGAATTAGGACGTATATGGACATTGTTAGGGGTCATTATTCTGCCTACCTTACCATGTATCTTTGACATATCAGAGAGAAGGGGAGAGGAGAGGATTGGATGAAAGAAGGTGAAGGGATTAGCCAGCACACACACACACACACACACACACACTAGAGGTCTGGTGCATGCAATTCTGCATGGGGTGGGGGTGGGGCATGTCCCTCAGCCTGGCCTGCACTCTCTCCAATCCGGGACCCCTCAGGGGATGTCTGTCTCCCTCTCGCAACCTGGGGCCACTGGCTCCTAACTGCTCGCCTGCTTGCCTGATTTCCCCTAACCATCTCTGCCTACCTGCCTGATTGCCTCTAACTGCTGCCCTACCAGCCAGATATCTCCTAACTGCTACCCTGCTGGCCTGATCTCCCCTAACCACATCTGTCTTAACCCACACCTGGGACCCAGGATTCCCTTCTCCAGCTGGTCATAGCCACCTGTGACCCAGGCTTCCCTCCTTCTGGTCAGCCGCTGGTACCCAGGACCTGGGCTGGCTTTGCCCGGGCTGACCACAGCTGCAGGGGACCATAGGCAGGTGGCTTCATCCTAGCCTCTGCCACAGGCACCCAGGACTGGGGGCTGGGCAGCTTGTCCTCTCCCGGGCCACAGCCAGGTTGGTGGCTTCATTCCTCTCTTGCAAGCTCATTTGTGCCTGGCTGGTTCCCATTCCTCTCTCCCCAGTGTTGAGTATCTGAGCCATTGTGGGGTGATAGTGTGAGGGTGTGATGACCATTTGCATATTAGCTCTTCATTATCTAGGAAATATATATATATATTTCATACACATCTCATACATAGACACAGACAACAGTGTGGTGATAGCCAGAGGGAAAGGGGACTAGGTGGAGGTGGGCAAAGTGGGACTTTTTTAATAGTGTCAACAATAAAAATAAAGTAAAAAAAATATTTATTAGCTATTTGTGGCCCATAGAGACTTCCTCCAAATGGGAATGCCATTGAAACTAAGAGAAGGCCTGTCTGTCAGAGGGAATCTGGTGGTCTTGGTTTCGTTACATGGTGAAGCTATGCCCATCCATGAGACAGCTTTGCTAATTTTCCTGCAAGGGCAGCAGAATGTGGGGTGCCAGTTATAGTTCTTAGATACATTCTACAAATAACTAGAAAAGCAGGAAATATTTCTCTATCTCATTTATTTTCTACCCAGAGGGAGAATTGGATCTTTGGCCTTTAAGGTACCTCCTGACCCTGAGAGTTTATGATCTTTCTATTTGGTGAGATGGCTTCCAGGAAATATCTGTTTTCTTGGGGTGGAATTTTTTTTTTGCCTGAATAATTATATTACTACAGAACATTTTTAGTGTGTTGAGCTAGAGACATACATGCACACAAATAAAAGCAAAAAACAATCCACTTATTTCTAGGGTCTCTGTATAAGCAGCAAATTGGTATCTGATAATAAATTTACTTTGAAAACAGGTAAAAGAAAGGAACATTAAGAATGACATTCAATGTGTATTAAAAAGCTGACATAATTTAGACACTGTGATAAGTGCTTTACATATAGTTTTGTTTTAGCCTTAACAATGAAAACTCTATGAATATCTCCTCCTTGCCCTTATTATAAATGTCCTCATCATGTGCAAAGCAAGAAGGGGGATAAGTGACATTTGGATTAATTCACAGCCTCCTAATACTGATTTACCCTCAAGCCTTTCTTCCTCCAGGGGCCTTATGGAAGAGGAGCAGTCTTGAAATATAGGTGGGTTTTGAGGGGGAGGTGGTTGGGATGATGGAGACAGGCAGGTGATTTTCTAAAGGGATAAGTTGAGTTGCAGAGAAACCAGCCAGAGTTTCTGGCTAGGTCAGGATCCAGGGATCTCGATGTATTGGGTCACAAAGTTCTTGCTTTGGCCCCTTCTGTGATGAAGACCTAGTTAGTCTCTCTAGACTGCCTTGTTCTGAAAAAATAGCTCACCATACAACCAACTGCTCAAACTTAGTCAGGAGTCATCTGCAGTTCCTTTCTTTTTTCCTCCTCAACCCCTATTCTGTAGCAAGTTGTGGGTGTCCTACCTGAAGTACATCTAGAATCAGGCTCTTCTCTCCATCCCAGTAACTGCCATCCCTTAGGTCCCCTGCTTCCCCTCTCCCTTGAACAACCATAACAGCTTCTTCCACTCCTGCTTGCCTAAAACCCCACTCTAAAGTCACCCTTTAAAAACATAAATCAGATTATATCTTTCTCTCTCCTACTTTATCTTCATAGACATCTTCCTACTGCATTTAAAATAACATCTCAAACCCTTAACATAGCACACAGGCCCTGTACGTGCTGG
Source organism: Lasiurus cinereus (assembly GCA_011751065.1). Taxonomy (NCBI): domain Eukaryota; kingdom Metazoa; phylum Chordata; class Mammalia; order Chiroptera; family Vespertilionidae; genus Lasiurus; species Lasiurus cinereus. The sequence goes on from JAAGEH010000293.1 coordinate 15,340,579, forward strand.
GTCTTGCCCACCTTGCTAATCTCATTTTGTATCCCTTATGTCCTTTCTTACCTCATGGGCAACTTTGTGCCTGTGTTCCCTTTTCTGGACCACCTCCTTCCTTAGTTATTATCTCTTCAAAGAGGCCTCAAGTAAGCACACCTCCACATGCCCCTCTCAAATATGTCATCACACCACCCTTTCAATTTTTATGTAGCATTTTTTTCCAATCTATTATTTTTTTTACTTACAGGCTTGTTTTTGTTGTTGTTGTTGTTGTTGTTGTTATTGTTTGTTTGTTTATCTCTCCCCCTGGAGGGCTGGATCTCACCTGGATTGCACCTACCCTTGACCCGGGCTTCCCTCCTTCTAGCCAGCCTAGCAGAGTGTCTGACAAATTAGAGTTCATTAGATATCTGTTAAAGAAATTGAAGACTACATCAAATGCTTTTTTGAAGTATTGTGTTCTTAAGCACAGGTGCCTATGTTGGACTCATAGTAAATGTCTGCTCAGCTCATCATAACCCTCTTAACTGGGTCCCCAATTCCCCCAAGACCATTTTGTTGAACATTCTCTTGGCCTCCAGCCACCGTGGATAGGACAGCTGGCCCAAGCCGGGCAATCAAAATCGCAACCCTTGCAAGTTAGAATTGGGGCTGGGAGTAGTGTGATTAGGCTGCACTGTGTATCCTCAGGAGACCTGGGCAGTCATGAGTTCTGCTCGGTGGACTGGGGAGCAGACAGTGAAGGGTGGTAAGCAGAGAGAGAGAGAGGAGAATAGATGTGCAGAGAGAAAATGTGAGACAACACACAGGGAAAGAGTCTAGCAGCCATTACAGGAGCTGATTCCAACATCTTCTTCTTCTCTTCCCCCCAACCCCCCTCCCTGCCCCGGCTGACTTCCTAGCTTTGGGTTCAGGAAAATATTAGCCACCTGCCCTCCAAATACCATCCCATGGGTGAAACCACTGTGGTGAGGATATCTCATCAATTTAACATTTTGTGAAAACAAACTTGCCATTAACATGTTGGTCCTGCTTTAGCACACGCTGTTCTGTGCCAGTCTCACTCATATGATGATTGATGACTTATTCTTCACCTGGAAGCGGTGTGTGAGAATGCTTTTAGAAGAAGCCAATGGAGAAAAAGAAGTGAGAGCCCAACATCTCTGTTATGGTTCCTATAAGGAGAGAGGCCGAGGAAGGCAGGTCTGAAAGGCAGAGATGTGAGTGAAGAGAAACTAGGTGCTGAAGCAAATGGCAGTGAGCTCCGTGGGCACAATGTCAGTGAGCAGGTGGCTGATGACTGAGGGAGTCACAGAATAGAAATTGTCTGGTTGCAAGGCATGAGTTGAGAAACAGCAGAGTGAATCTCCTCAGGTGATGGATCATTATGCTGAAATCCATCTTCACAATGGAAGACAAAGTTGGCAAAAATGAAATATTCCCCCAGAACCAGCGGTTTCAAGTATAGTAGGCTGCTCGACTGTTAGTAACAATCAGTAACAATCAACTCAGTTTAAGACCACACAATCCCTCTTAGCCAAACCTCATTACACCTCATACTAATGAGGGACTAGAGTCCAGTGGTCATGGGTGGGAGTGTAATGCTGCTACAATCACACCAATTCAAAACCTCTTTGTCAGCAAAGGCATGGGGGAGAACTATGTTGGCTTCTCAGCAGTGCAATCAGCTGTAAAATATCTTTCAATGAGTCCACCAAGGTGTGAACATCAAAAGCCCAGCAGGAGCTATTTATATTTGAGGATTACTGGGCATTAGCTGCACAGAGGCATTGCCTCTGAAAACGATGCCCCTGACTAGGGGCTCCTACAGTAAACCCCAGACAACACTGAGCTCCCCAGAGTAATTTTTATTCTTTTGAGAGTCTATATTTCTCAAATTTAGCTCATATAATGATGACCCTGCTTTTTAAGTGAGGTGACATATCCATTAGTAACTACTTGCAAATTTGTAAGCATGTAGCTCAAACTTCTCTCTCTTCCTGAGAAAATGTTGGCAGAAGGGCAATGGAGGAGGCAACTTGAAATCTGTATTCAAGAAGATTAAAAAGTTAACCATCCCTAGGGAAGTAAGCCCCTATTCAATTTCATATCCAATGAAACAGGACCAGATGCCTGCCTTTGCTGAGGAATGTACTTAAGACTGTGGCTGAGTGGATCTCACTTTTCCATTTCACAAAACACATGCGTATATTAATGTGTATCTCATGTGGCCAAAAAGGAGCCATCTTCAAATTGGAAATAACTATAACTTTATTTCTTGGTATTACAGGATTATAATCAAAATATTTCAGATTCCAGAAATATTTCAAGTGATTATTGTTCTTTTATGACATAAAGTCTCATACTTCTAATAATGAGTTTTCACCACTTGCAGCTAAAGTTACAGGTTTCTTTTTTTTTGTTTGTTTTTTCCCTTCAGTAATGCAGAGAGTCTACTTCCTATCATAACCTCATCTTGACTTCGGTGTGCGTCATTCTGTGCCTCTAATGCAGCAATTTTTAACTGGTGTGTCATAGCAAGAACTTACAAACATACAATACCCAACTACTTAGTCAGAGGCACTGACCTCTTTTCCCTTGGATTGCCAAATTTAAAAATGACAACAGCCAACAAGACAATAGCCATTCATTGTGAATGAATTAAAATTATATCTTTTTTTTTGGTCAGGTTGGCAAAAAATATATTTTTTGGTGTGCTGCTGAATTTTAATAATTAGTTTATGTGTACCATGAGATGAAAAAGGTTGAAAATCCATGCTCTAATGAATAAGTATGGCTGTGAGCACACACACTCTTACAAAATATATAGTTAGCTTTGGGGTCCCAATATCATAGCAACAAAAGTGATTAACAGTTTGTTTCAACAAGGTAACTGGCATTTAATAAGTTATTGATTTTTCACAGAATCTTACTAAAATGCTTTGGAATGTGAAAAAAAATTTCTCCACTCCTATAAGGCTGTATTGATTGCATATGAATTCATATATTAGGATTCAGGATACTCTGTTATCTCAGGGCTGGTGCATATTACCTGATTAATATTGATTGCATTGTGGCCATCAGTGAGTTTTCAAAGCATCATTTTTAGTCAAGGAAGAATGAATTGTTTAGTGTGACCTAAAGAACAGAACTGGAGAAAGTTGGGTTGTTGATACAGAGCAAGTGGTCATGGATTTAATTTGTTGAACTGGATTTCCTATGTTTCGATGGTGTCAATGCTGTAGGTGTGTTTATATGCTTCCTGTTGATACTCTTTTTGTTTGTTTGTTTGTTAATCTTCACTGGAGAATTTTTTCCATTGATTTTTGGTGAGAGTGGAAGAGAGAGGGAAAGACAGAGAAACATTGAAATGAGAGAAACACATTAATTGGTCACCTCCTGCATGAGCTCTGACAAGCGCTTGTACCAGGGAGTAGACTGCAACCAAGGTACAGTGCCCTTGACTGGAATCAAACCTGGGACCCTTTGGTTCACAGGCTGACAGTCTACCCACTGAGTCAAACTGGTTAGGACTCTGTTGATATTCTTTTACTTCACTTTCTGTACACATTTTCTTCTATCTGGTATATTCCTTTGCCCATTTTACACTTGGTAAACTTCTGCTCATCCTTCAGGGTCCAATTTAAAAGCCATCTTCTCTGTGACCTCATTCTTAATTCCCTTAAGAAGATATTACTGAGTCTTCTTGCCACCCTTTATTTTATATATAAGTCTTTAATCTGAAAGGATAAATGCCAGTAATTATGTTTTGTGTAACTGTTCCCTGCTACACTATGAGCTTCTTTTGGACAGGGCTGTACATTGATTTGTTTGTCTCTTATAATCACTAGTGCATACGAAGAAGGTACATGGTTGGTAGTATGTAAATACTTGCTTCTGTGACCCATTAGGTGAGTGTCTACAATATTCAGAATCTGAAACTTCTGGTCTCACAGGATTTAAATAGGCTTGTACTGCCTTGGAGCTACAGGTACTGCTATACCAAGTTCCTTAAATACTCCCACCACCACTACTTGCCCAGGGGGAGAGTAGAAGGTACTACTAGTAAAGGGTCACACTCAATGCTGAACATTTTAAATACAAAATCTCATTAATTTCTCACTGTGGAGCAAAATCATTGTTATGGTCTCCGTTTTAGAGATAAAGAAAGTAAGGCTTAATACATACTTTTCCCAAGGTCACATCACTATTGAATAATGAATTAGGGAGTCAAATCAAGGCCTGTGACTGCAAAGCCCATGTCTATAGTGTGACTTGGGACACTTTGGGAAAGGTTCATCCAAACCAGGAATCCCAAATTCTACCCTTAGAGATTAATTTTTTGAAGCCAAGAAGGCTTTACTGGGGCAACTGGGGTCAGAGGATTAAATATACCCAAATAGAGTACTCTAATATATTGTTAATAGTTGGTGAACCAAAATATATTTAAGTTCCTACCAGCGAATTTTTCACCGTGGATCAGTTGAAAATTAGAAAACAGATTTCCCTTTAGTAATAGTTTATATGGGAAAGGGGATGCAGGGAATGGAGCCAATGAGGGGCCAGAGAGGGAGAGTAGAAGGTACTACTAGTAAAGACCAAACAAGGGGGTTTGGACATTATTTGGACTAGATCAAAATGAAGGGGAAATGCAATGGCCATATCAACTGTATTGGTTTCCTATTGCTGCTATAAGAAATTGCCACAAACTTAGTGGCTTAAAATAAGACAAATGTATCCTCTTATAATTCTGGAGATCAGAAGTCTGAAAGGGTCTCGCTGAGTTAATATCAAGGTGTCAGCAGGTTTGCATTCCTTCTGGAGGCTCTAGGGAAGAACCTCTTTTCTTGCCTGTTCCAGCTTTCAGAGACCACCTGCATCTCTAAAACCAGTGATAGCATCTCCCAGTCTCTGACTCTGACCCTCACTCTCTGGTTTTCTCTTTCACTGATAAAGACCCTTGTGATTCTAGTGGGCCACATGGATAATCCAGGATAATCTTCCCATCTCAAAATTCTTAAACAAGTCTGTAAGTCCCTTTAGTCTTGTAGGGTGCCATATGACTAGGGCAGTGGTCGGCAAACTCATTAGTCAACAGAGCCAAATATCAACAGTACAATGAAATTTCTTTTGAGAGCCGAAAACCAACTTCTGCACATGGGCCACGAAGTTTCAATCGCACTGTATGTGTATGCCTGCACGTGTATTTTGTGGAAGAGCCACACTCAAGGAGCCAAAGAGCCACATGTGGCTTGAGAGCTGCAGTTTACCAATGACTGGACTAGGGGATGAGGATGTAGACATCTTTGGGGTGCCTTATTCTGCCAACCACAAGTGTGTCATGGAGATTAGAGCCTGGGTTCCCATCTTGGTGTTGCTATGTGGCTTGGCGCAAATCCCTACCTCTCTGGGTCAGTGCTTCCTCCTGGTGCCTTTATCTCAATGCTGGAAGCCACAGCTCCTGCTAATTAAAAGCCAGGCAAGTTTTACACACCTGCAAGTGACAGCACAGCGTTTATTTAAGGCCATTTCTGAACATGTCATTAGTCCTTCTAATGGTGTTTCTTCAGGGTCTCAGCCAATTTCTGTTTACCATCCCACATTTACTTATACCTTGCCCACAGAGCGTGTACATTTTCAATTTCTCATTTTAAATAGGGGCTCCAATTCTGTAGCATGGCTGATGCATTAAATATCCACAGCCAAATTGCTTAACACCCAGGTTTTTTTATCCCGTTTGAATTAAAGCTTTTAAAACACCCAGACTCCATGCTGGCTGAATGACACACACACATACTTTCCGCTGGCTCTCAGGGGCAGGCGATACTGGTTCCTGTCAAGTTCTAAATCTGCATGCTTTTTTGAATATATATATATATATATATATATATATATATATATATATATATGCTGGATAAACTAAAAGGAATTGCTGCCTTATGATATAAAACTACTTATTATAAGCTGATCCATTTTGCAGCAGGGAGGTAGAAGGCAGGGGGCTGGAGGAAGAACAAGAACCACTCCTAGACCTGAGAAAAAGTAACCTTCTAACTGCCTTTCCTGAGACAGCATCATAAGCTTCTTTATGGCAGCTTTATTTCACAGTGACCTGCCACACGGCTGTAATTTTTCTGGTGTCACTCATGCAGGTTTAAAAAATGATTGGTTTTATGGCTCTTATTTGGGAATTTGTCAAGGTTTCACATTTGTGGAAGCCTTGAAGCAGTGGCCTAATAGTCCATAATTTGGTGTTTAAAGGGATATTGGTGGGTAACCTGCTTTGGCCCACCGGTGCTTATAGTGATCACATCCTCATGCCTGGTGGGGAAATTTCCATAATTTCTTCTGCTACAGTAAACCTGCAGCCAGAAAACTACATTCCAGGTTCCAGGGGACTCCTGGCATCCAGAGATGGGAGAAAAGCCTTTCAGGCTTCATGATCAGGTTGATATTTAAACCTCATTCCCATGAAATGTACTTCAGGTGTTAGTAAACCCAGACTGGGGTCAGCACATTCTGGCGATCCGGATTTATGCGCTCTTTTTTTATGACTCATAGTCTGGAAATGAAAAGGCACTGGACTCTGAATTCTTTCTTTCTCTCTGTCTCTCCATCTCTGTCTCTCTCTCCACCCATCTCTCTGTCTCTGTCTCTCTCCTCTCTCTCTCTGTCTCTCTCTCCATGCATACCCTCAACCCCCCAGCATTCCTTCCTCCCCCATCTTAGGATCACAAAGTCCCTAACAGATGTTTTTAAAAGCCTCACTTTTGAGGACAGTTTTGGCCTCTTGCTGCTGTGTATACTTTTAGGTTTAATGAAAGTTGGTGCCTCCCAAGTGCTCCTCCTAAGGGGAAAGCCGCCAGTCTCCTGGTGAACTTACAGGTTCTCTCTCAGCCAGGAACGGGGGGCCAGGGTGGCCGTGTGCAAACAGGCACACACACACACACACACACACACACCTGCTTCACTCCTGCTCCTCCTCTCCCAGTGGCCTGGGTTGGCCCCGGTTTTGAGCATTCCTGCTGCTGTTTGTCACAGTTGGCGTTTCTTCCCCTCCGTGTGCCTTAGCATAGCCGGTGCTTATTTGAGCAGCGGGCGATTTTTCTGAAGTGACCTCTGTGGGGCAGGAGATTTATGGTGGCGTTTGCTTTCATTATGTGTCGAGGCTGCCTCATGAGCTCACTGCGGTGCTGTCAGAGGAAGAGCAGAACACTTCCTAGAATAAGCCTTCGGTATTATCTTTGAACATATGTTCTTGATTAAATGAGAAGAGGAAAGTCTCTTCGTTTTCCCCATTTGGAGGTTAAAGTGGAGGGTTTGTCTAAAAACAGATTGCAGTAAATTGTGCGTTTATTTGAACAGTATGTCAACATTATTTACTCCTGGAAAAAGAAAATCTAAAATTGATAGGTTTCTTTTAATCACCTCATCCGGAAAGTTGCTCTCAACAAACAGCAAATAGTTCAGAAGCTATTTGGATAAGTCTGGAAATGTTGAGTTATTGGAAACCTGCCGAGAATAATACCTTTGAAAATGTTTCCATCGTTCTGCGTGTAAGAAAACTTGATTAGGAAGCAGCTTGTCTCTGAGCAAGCTGGGTATTGCCTTCTGTGACCTGCTGGCCTCCTTGAAAATGAGGGCTTACCAGAGTTTTGCGTCACACTGATCACACCACCCTGAAAAACAGGACCTCTCTGGGGCTAGGTGTCTCTGTCTATCATTCAGATCAGATGGCCTTGTTTAACCCCACCATTATCATATCTCCCTCTTGGGTTCTGCCCATGAGGCTTAGGATGGTAGCAAATGTAGAAGCTAAACGAAAGAAGGCTCAGTAGTTGGTGAGTCCTAGGCAAGTCCAAAAGAGCTATTCTTGCAAATCCGAGCCATAGCATATTTCCCCAGATGTCCTTTGATGTCATTGCTTGGTCCTGGCTGGATGAAAAGATGACATAAAAACAGCCATTCCCAGGGCCCAGGCCTTTTTTTTTTTTTTTGGATGTAAGGGGGTTTATATACAAGCCAAGGACCCTTGTACATACATATCCTTCGGCTTCAGAACTGCTTGTGATATTTGGTTCCTGTGTATATGTCTGTTTACAGTATTCTGGTGGTAGTGAGACCCATACAGAGAGGTTGGGGTGGAGTCAGGGCCTACATGATTTACTTTGGACCTGGAGTCCTTTGGGCACACCCCAAAGTTTGGGTAACATTTCCTGTAGCAGCATTTTATATTGAGTTTGCTTCTTGGGAAACGTAAGTTGAATATCTCATTTAGAGCATTTCATGTGAAATGGGTTGATGTTAGGACTGTTGTATGTGCTGATACAGTTGCTTGGTTGTGAAATATTGAAATCACTACAGTTGGTTAATCACTGCCTGAGACCCACTGCCCTGCATGAAGTGGTGGGCCTCTAGGACCCTGATGGGTGCTGCCCCTGGCACTTAAGGCTCCCTCAAGGTCAGTCCCAGCCCTGGCTGCAAGTGCAATGGCCAGCAGCCTAAGCCTCAGAGAAACTCTTTGCCTGCCCTGACCCTCCAGGTAGCCATTGCCGAGCTCCTGTGGCCACAGTTTTTGGTTTGTGTGGAGGAACTCAGACAAAGAGACTTGCCAGGGCAGCACTCCCACTCATGCCAACCCAAATCACTTTTAAAAAGAGGTTTTGAGCCATTTGGGAGAACAAGGCTTTTTTTCTTCCTACCCTTGCAACTCTTTTCCTCCACGTACCAGTGTGTAGTCCAGAAGCCTTCACTGTGGAGACCAGTTCAGGAAAGGAGGATGTAATTCTAGTCCCCGTTCCAACGTTCCAACACTTAATAACTCTACAACCTTGGGCAAGGGACTTAACCCCTCTACACTGTAGTTTTCTCATCTGTAGAGTATTGATGTTGGACTCGATTCCTTCCAGCTGTAACAACAAAAGATTTTTTAGTCCTTAAATTTCTGTTTACTAGCCTATTCACCCACCTATCAATGGATATGCCATTTACCCTTCAAGAAGAAAGAAAAATAATATCATGTGTTAACAAATAATGTATGAACACAAGTGAAGACTGATGCCAAGTGCTCTGAGGCAGCCTGACAGAGGGAGCTGACAGGCACAGGATGTGGCTGGCTTGCTCCAGACCTGCTTACTCCATCAGTCAGTGCAGGTGAACACCTTGCTGAGCTCAGTGGTTGATGGAGCTTCATGCTAATGGGATCATGGCCACTGACTCAAGGGCTAAGGTCATTTGTCTCATGGATCTATCCTAGCAGCCACCTTTAAAATGTGTGTTGTGGCTCATCAAAGGCCTCTAAAAAGTATATAAGTGGGTCAGTGCAAATCCATTAGTATCAGTAGGGAAAATAATCAGAACATTCAAGCAATAAGGTCATAGAGTTGACATAAAGCATCATTGTGTTAATGGAATGAGCATTGTTTTTGACATTTTGAGTATTAGTACAGTGGTACCTCAAGATACAAGTGCCCTAACATACGAGATTTTTGAAATACGAGCCATCAAGCGAGCGTTTTTTGCTTTGAAATACGAGCAACATTTGAGATAGGAGTAATCGGGGCGGATCAGCCTTCTGCACACGACCCACCAGTTTACTGCGACTCAAGCGTCTCATAGTTTCCCACGCCTCAAGGTTACGGAACGAATTAAACTCGTATCTCGAGGTACCACTGTAGTTATAATTTTATACATTATGTCAGCAATTTTCAACTGGTATATTGCAAGAATTTTTAAAATATGCAGTATCTGACTAGTCCGTGGCACTGATCCCTTTTTTCTTAGGTTGTCAAATAAAAGAAATGACAACAGCCAACATAACAATAGCTGTCCAGTGTGCATGAATCAAAATTATACCATTTTTTGTCAGATAGGCAAAAAATATATTTTATTGTACTGCATAATTTTAGTAATGTTTTTATGTATATCATGAGATGAAAAAGGTTGAAAATTGCTGCATTATGCTATTTCTTTATGATTTAAACATAGTTTTTGGTCTTTCAAATTACATATATTTTTATATCCTAAGTATAATTTGGGGGTGGAATGAGGAGGAAAATGTCCTGTCTCTTGTTTTAGAATAAATATCAGTCATAACTTCAGAACTGATATGCAGAAATTCATTTTGTAGATTTTTATTATCAACCTATTCCCTACATGCAGATTATCCTTAGTCATATAACATTATAGTGATTAACAATGACAACTAGAACTAAAACACCATGATACCTACTGTTTTTTGCTGTTGGGAAGATTGCTGTTTTATGCTTGTTAAGGACAGACAATTTATAGATCCATCTGTGAGTCTGTGATTTTTCTAGGAAACTTGAGGTCTGGTCTGGCCTTTATGTCTAAGTACTGATGATCTTAATAGACAAAGGGTTATGGTGGGTTTTTGAGTTACCCTTGTTGGTTGGTAAGAATATGAATTTTTATTCTGGGTTCTCATCTAATTTCTCAATTTCACTGACTTCTCCTTATGTCCCCATAAACAAAAATCCTACAAGGCTTGACTTCCAGCTTCGTTTTAAGAATTGCAGCCAGCTATTTCACAAGTGACATTGTAGACACTTAATAAAAGAATTTAAACTGAAAAATGTAATACTGCATTTTTATTAGGAAATCCTGGTATTTATCCCTATTCAACATCCTTTTTAAGAGCTACAAATAAATAAATAAATAAATTTATCTTACTAATAAAAACCTAGGTGATCTTACGCAGTCAGGCCATGATGCCCTCACCCCATCACAAGATGGCTGCGTGTGCAGTGGAGGCAGGGTTCCCGTGGCACCGTGCGTGCGCTGTGGGGCGGGGCCCGGCAGCCACTCTGCACGGCTTCCACCAGGGTTTCCTTGGAAGCCGCGTGGAGTGCCAAGCCAGGTGCCCACTGTGGAGGCGGGACCCCGGCTCTGGCCTACCTGTTTGGGGCAATCCATCAGGGAGCCCCAGATGGGTGGATCGGGCCTATCTCTTTGGGGCGATTGATTGCGGAGCTCCCGCACTGTGAGAGGGCACAGGCCAGGCTGGGGAATCCCTCTCCCCCCACTGAGTGCACAAATTTTGTGCACCAGGACTCTAGTAAATAAATAAATGTCACTTCCAGTATACGGCTTTCAAGATCTATAAATAATTACCCAAGTGCAGTATGAATGGGTTGATGTTCTTTCACCTCTGTCGGTATTTCATGCTGAGGATTTGTGATAACATCTTAGGTTTGATCCTGAATTTCCTGTAATGGCAAACTTACCAGACCTCCCATTCCACTTATATGTTTATAAAGGAATCCGTATGACCCCTGGGTAAAATGAAAGCCTGATTCATGGAAGCTTAGCAGTGAAGGAAGAATCTGCACTTTGGGAAGGACAGCCCAGTGTTATGGTCAACACTTATTCTCAGGACTCCTGTTCCCCTTGGGGATTTCTTATCACCACATTCCTATTGACACTCCTCCTTTAATGATGCTTAGGTCCAGGGCAGATCCAACAGTCTCTTAATTCTCCAAAGCACACAGTATGACTGTGACCAAACTGGAACTTTTATATATATATATATATATATATATATATTAATTATTGATATCAGAGAGGAAAGGAGAGGGAGAGAGTGATAGAAACATCAGTGATGAGAGAGAATCATTGATCGGCTGCTCCTGCACACCCCCTACTGTGGATGGAGCCCACAACCCAGGCCTGGGAATCAAACCATGAACTGGTTCATAGGTTGACACTCAACTACTGAGCCACACTGGCTGGGCCAAAATGGAACTTTTAAACAATGTTTTTAGCCACCAAAATCTTTGGGATGACAACAGAGAAATTAATACTAAGGATAATAGAAAAACCTGATCTGTTTTTGCAAGATTTCGCTCTGTTTCTATCTCCTTTAGAGGAAATATTCTATCTCTACTACCTGGTGCTGGTGTCAGGCCAAGTCCCAGAGAGAGATGACTGCACCTTCCCACCTAGCTCAGGATCTCTTTTTCCATCTAGGAACCCTTTTTCCTGGGATGATAGATAATCAGAATATCCACTCCTTCAGTGGATATCAAACCTCTCCCCTGAAGGCCTAATTCCATGGGCCTGCCAAGATCAAATTGCAGTGGGACTGGCCCAGCAACCCCAGGAAAGGGCGTGGATATAGGGCACTGTGGAAAAGTCAGAACCAGACCCAAAATCTATATATATGAAGAGGCAATATGCAAATCTGCTGGGACGCCTTAAGATGTCATGACCTGCTCAGGAGGAGCTGCGTGTGCAGATGGGTGGAAGGGGACTGCGTGCTGCCCCCAGCCTCAGTGGCTGCAGAGAGGCTGGGGCTCGGGATGGGTCGGAGTGGAGACACAACACTAGGGATAGGGGCATGCTCTGAGCATCCATGGCATGGATCAGAGCATGTCCCCATCCTAGCGAACACAACATCTGGGCTGGTGGCATGCTCTGAGCATCTGCAGTGTGGCTCGGAGCATGCCCTCCCACCCCAGTGGACACAACACCAGGGATAGGCATGGCTCAGAACCTGCCCTCACCCCAGGGGACACACACCAGGGAGGCCTCTGTGCGTGAGCTGCAGAGGAAATACCTTTTCTGACTGCTCATTAGCTAAGCTCCCAGCATAACACTCACAGTGTTCTTGGTAACTTGCCTAATAAGAATCCAAGAAAGTGATCTAGGGTTTTTCCACCTCACACCTGGAGGAAAAAACGAAGGTCCACTGCTGGAGAGGCTAAGAAATGCCATATCCTGCCCTAGCAGGTTTGGTCAGTGGATAGAGCCTCAGCCTGCCTACCGCAGGGTCTGGTTCTGATTCTGATCAAGGGCATGTACCTAGGTTTCAGGCTTTGCCCTGGCCGGGGCCCAGGTCAGGGCTCGTGCAGGAGGCAACCAATTAAAGTGTTCCTCTCACATTGATGTTTCTCTCTCTGTCTCTCCCTCTCTTTTCCCTGCTCTCTAAAAATCAATGGAAATATATCATCAGGTGAGGAAAAAAAAGAAAGAAAGAAAGAAAGAAAGAAAGAAAGAAAGAAGGAAATATCATATCCTATGAAAGAAATATCTTGAAAATGCCTAAAGAAAGTAGTCATTTTTTCATGGTGAAGGGACTGGAGTCCGTGTTGATGAAAACACCTTGGCAGCTGTGGTGGCTGGCAGTGGCTGCAGCAGCAGGGTGATGGGAGTGGCTCCTTCTCCTGATCAGCCCAGTCATCACCCACAGAGGAAGGCCAGACTGTGGCTTAGACCCGCTCCCCATGGGGTGTGGGCCTAAGCTGTCAGTAGGACATCCCCTGAGGTCTCCTGGACTGTGAGAGGGGGCAGGCTGGGCTGATGAACCCCGCCCCCACCCCAGTGCATTGATTTCATTCACTGGGCCTCTAATGTTTCCTTATAATGATGGTTCTCAACACTCTTTGTGTTTGCAGCATACTTGCAAGTGTTAAGATTTTGTCAGAACACTTGAAGAACCTTAAAATTAGCCTGTTTACAATCATTATAAAATGATCACTTCTATGCTATAACAGCTCACACAGCTTGTGTTTTGTCATTTTGTTTCTGTTGAATAGAATAGTATGTTGATCTGACTTTTTCTCCTCAGGCCTCTAAAGGCAAGGTTCTCTCCTATTCCAGTAAATATGGCTTTATTATAATTTGATGTCACTACCACCTTGTGCCCCACTCTGAGCACATTGTCCACTTGTTCTGCATCAGGTCAGTTCAGCCTGTTGAACTCGGATGGACAGCATCATACCACCCTCTATTCCCAGATGCAGCCAAAACAAGTGTTACACATTGTTCAAAATTTGTCAGCCCACTTACAAACCAAAGTGCCACAGGAGCCTGACTAAAAATCATTGTACTACATTATTAGGGTAATTTGAACAAGATCAGATTTTTTAAATTGCATATTTTGACTGATCTTGTTATAAAGAGCATGCATATGAGAGGTATGTGAAAAGGTATCTGCATTTAAATTTCCTATGTGTGTGAATTGAGGTGTATGTGCATGTTTTAAATAAGCAATATGATGAGGAATGCTGGTGAACAGACAGAGATCTATAGATGACTTTCTCAGTGTGAGCCCTTGGGTTTTGTGGTGTTGTGACTACCTCAAAACAAAGGGAAATGTTTTGCTATGAATTTCCTGTCCCTGGAAAACTATATGGTTGGGAAAAAAAATCCCTTCTTTCCTCCTGAGAACAACTATTCATGTGCCAAAGTAAGAAGAAGCCCTTGAAAGGATTACTCAGGCTTCCTTTCCCCATATCTTCTCCTCACCCCCAAAGTCTCATATTTTTATAAAAGAGGAAACGGAAGAGCCCTTGTCACTAAACTTCTGAACACTTTAAAATAGCCAGATGCACTGCATGCAACTGTGTCAGATTTGGACTCATACCAGCTGTGAAAATACTCTCTCTCTCTCTCTTTCTTTTTTTGGAAGTAAATTGCATGCATATAAAGAACATTGAGAAAAGGGGTTGCCCTTTTTGCTTTGTCTGAAGTACTCCTATGTCAGTTTCACCACCCTCTGAGGCCATGCACATTTTCTACAGCTTGCCAAGCTTCACCAACCTCATTTGCCAGAATGGCTGCACTGTATCAATTGACAGATAAGAGTAAAAGACCACTACATCTTAGACTCAGAGGGGACTTATTGAGATGGGTTATGAAATGCCCTTGTTTTACTCAAGAGGAGATTGACGCTCAGAGAGATTGATGGACTGGCTTGCTGGAGAGCCCAAGACAGCCTGTAATGGACTAGGAGCTAGGCTTCCCTTGATGGATTCCAGTCTGTAACTGCAGTCCCTTTGGTGAGATCCTTTGAACCCTGCCAGGTGCTCTGTAAATGTCAGGTATCTGTGGAAGTCTGATGTAATTGCTATTTTACTCATTCCTTTATCAGAAGTGCAAAATCCACCAAGAGTTTGTTTCTCATGAAGGTTTCAGGGTAAAGAGGACCCCTTTTCTTTAGCTGGCTCCCATCTGCCTCACTTCTTAAATGGCTGAGGAAATGCAAGAACCCCTCAGCTTCATTTTTTTAAATATTTAAAGCTTATGATAGCATACATGCAAACACATAATTCAGAGTAATAACTTACAAAGTAGTAACTTCAAAGGAAGCATTGTTTTCCAAATGATAAATACTTGTAAGAGGAATTTTTGTCTAAACAGTTCAGAAAATGAAGGATTTCATTACAATGGCTTCATCTTCTAGGTTCTGCATCTAATTCTTATTCTACAAAGAAAAGAAAAATGTGATGCTATGACACTTTACTATTCAACATTCTGAGGCCCACTGATTTGTGAAGGTTTTTCATTCACATTAATCTTCATTTTTATCCTTTCTTTAAATATGTGCTGGAATTTTTTTGATATTGTAGTCATACAAAAGTAACAAAATAAATTATTCGCTCCCCTAACTCTATGACTAGCTTTCACATTTCATTGTTCTATTGAACCCTCATTTACTTTCTCTTTTTGTTGTTGTTTGTTTATTTATTTATTTATTTATTTATTTTTCTTTTTTTTATTGATTAAGGTATTACATATGTGTCCTTATCCCTGCATTACCTTCACCTCCACCCTACTCACATTCATGCCTTCACCCCCCTGGTGTCTGCATCCATTGAACTCTCATTTACTTTCTTTTTTGTTGTTTGTTTATCTTTCTTTCTTTAATTAATTTAAAAATTGTTTTTATTGTTTAACGTATTACATATATTAATACATATATCTCCTTTTATTTTTCCCCATTGATCTTACCCCAGCCTCCCTTACCCCCTTTCTCATGTCCTCATCCCACCCACCACTGTGTTTGGTGTCCATTGGTGTGCTTATATGCATGCATATAAGTCCTTTGGTTGATCTATTTCTCTTCCTCCCCAACATTCCCCAGCTTTTCTGCTGTAATTTGACAGTCTGTTCGGTGCTTTACTGCCTTTGAATCTACTTTTTGCTATGTTCTTTATTCTCCATAAATGAGTGAGATCATGTGGTATTTTTCTTTCATTGCCTGGCTTATTTCACTTAACATATGTGTCATTATTCCCCCATTACCCTTCCCACCCCACTCACGTTCATGCCTTCACTCCCCTGGTGTCTGCGTCCATTGAACCCTCATTTACTTTTACCCTTTCTCCCAGTGTCTCCAAATGATTGAGGTTCAAATATGCATTATTTTCTCAGAAATCCCCTAGAAACAGAGGAAATATAGCAGAACCACTTTTGCTATGACAAAGATCCAAGGGGAGCACTGTTTGGGTAGAGTAGACATCTTTTAAAGGATATTTTCTGTGGGTATGATTTGAGCTCTGGTATCTACATGAACCATGAGATTTGCTTTTAATTTGTTTGGTGGCCAGATTTCCTTTGGTTACTTGTTCCAAGCTAATTTTCAGTGCTTATCCCTGAATTGACTGTGTGCAGAATCATTTGAGACAACTATGAAGCAGGGTCAGGCCACCTGCTGTCTGGTGAGTGTAAACTGTTTTATTGACTGCATGGAACTCCCTGGAGTTTATCCTTCTGCTGTCACTGCCTGCAAACATGCTCTTTGCTCTCCCTTCCCCACACGGAGCTTTCCAGCCACTTGCAGGTGTAGTATTGAGATCCATTCAAGTTAAATTGTCTTTTTGCTCTTTATCAGGTCTAACCCACAGGTTCAGTATCACCAGGAGGGAAGGGGAGTGTGTCTTTGCTTCCACTGTTCTCCTTTGCCTCTCCTTATTGATTGCCCCTGGTTCTCTCTTCCTTCTGTGTATAGAGCGAGGGAGGAGGGATTAGGGACCAGGCGGAAATGTCTCTTACCCATCAGTGTTGTTATGATCTTGTTGCCATACTCAAAGCAGTGAGGGGCGGGGGAGGGAAGGTTCTTTTAGAGCCTTTCACTCTAGGGATGACTTACTGTGACCTCTAGCATTATGCTATAGCCAGGGTCTCCTTGCACCCTGCTTAATTCCGTTCTCAAACCTACTCTCCAGCCCATGATCAATGACTGAACTATTGTCAGCACCTGCTTTCAGAACAATTTTATCCTTCACAAATGCACACCTATGTGCTGCTTTGGTTTGGTTTCATTTGGCTTTGTTTTTCCATCCTAGGTTCTTTCCTTTATT
This sequence comes from Lasiurus cinereus, assembly GCA_011751065.1. Taxonomy (NCBI): domain Eukaryota; kingdom Metazoa; phylum Chordata; class Mammalia; order Chiroptera; family Vespertilionidae; genus Lasiurus; species Lasiurus cinereus. The sequence continues at coordinate 15,357,669 of JAAGEH010000293.1, forward strand.
TGATTTGATTTGATTTGGAGTTTTGTTTCATGCAGGATATACAGTAGCAGGGTCCCACAGTATATCACATCTGCACACTAAAGTAGCAAAAGTTGGACCTTTGAGTTTGGGAAGCTTTGCAAGATCCAGATAGGGAATAAGCTGACTGTCTCTCCTCCCTGAAGTCTTCCCTGCTCATATGGATGGAGAAATGGTGTCCAAGATCTCTCTGTTCTGACATGGGTTCTTCTAAAAAATCTATTTTATAATTTTTAGTCTTATGTATAGTCTGGATGGAGTGCTAATGGTTGGATTGTTTTTTTTCCCATGTTTTATTAAGTCTTGAATTGGGTATTATATTAATACTTAGTACTTACTATTTCCAACTTTGGGATTTTCACCAAAATTCTGAGACAATAGCAAGTGTGCCATCTTGTTCTGTGGTACTTAGTGTATAGTTGAGCCTTTGAGCACAGTGTTTAGTCACCTTCTGAAGCTCCAGACACGACTGAAATCAGTAGATTCCAGCCCTCCTGAGGATATGAATTCTACCATTATTTGAGTTGTCTGGTGAGAACATTGGTTGGTAAAACTGATTAATTGTTGCCCTCTTGCAAGGTGTAAAGATTTAGAATAAAACCACCAAGGTATATTTGGGAGCCTTCCATATAATTTTAGAAAAGGAAAATCAGAGCATTCCTTCCTATAATGCTTTCATCTTGAGCTTGGAATTCTCTCAGATAAGCTGCATGTCACAGATACTTTATAGTAATAGCATTGGAGCGGGGTGTGCATGAGGAAAGCCCATGGGGGGTCAAGATAATGGCTGCCACAGTCAATAAGAAAAAAGTCCTAGTCTCTAAAGGTTTAGCAGAATTCCCCATCCAGAGGTTTCCCACTATATTACGGAAGCTGTTAGGGAGGCATCAGCAGCTTCAAAATACATTCAGCTATATTTTAGACACCTGACCACCAGCCAAGTATTGTTGATTCCTAGAATTTTGAGTTCTAATGGGTTTTCTAAATACAGAACTCTGAGGATGGAACAGTTCAGAGTGCCTGTCATCTTATCCTAATTTTCTGAGTACTCTCTGTCCCTCCACAGCCATGTTTTATTGCTCTGCAGTCCTTTGCTCCTAACTGGTTGAATTGGGTGGACAACTTGAACCTGGTTGTTGAACAAAACTTCGGTACTCGACCTGACAACCCTTTCATGCTGATACCTGTAGGATCAGGCATGCGTCTCTCAGGCAACAAAGGATGTATGAAACATCATTGCAACCTCCTTGGGTGTGTGAGGACTAAATGGTTAGTGTATCTCCAGTTCTTGGAAGAGTGCCTGGCAGAGGAACCGCTAGTGAGGTTTTCCTGTGACCACTGCCCTGCAGTATGATAATTCACAAGGAAGTGAAAATCCATTAGGGAAACGTTTAAAAGATATTCCATGTCTACTCCATCTCTTCTGTGGTGTATAAAGTTTGGACTCCACTAGAGACCGATGCTGGCTTCCTACAGAGTCATACCTGAGAGTCAGCCCCTGGGGTGGTGTGTCAGAAATCTTGTTTCACTCAGAGGCTAAGCTCTGAAACAGGCTGAAGTCTGTCCTGTGTGCCTCACACCCAGCTTTGGAGCAATTTCTGTCTTAGCATTCAGGGCCATTTTCAATCCAAAGACAATAGGTTGCTCCCTGCCTTAGTCTGACTGCCTGCTTAGTTACTCTTCTTTTATCTTCTACAACTGGGCAAAGTGGCTCTCTGAATTTTTATAGCACTTTAAGAATGAGGGAGGCTAGTGTTACAAGAAGAGCCTTTAAATGTATTGTTCATTCCTTTGAACAGAAATGTGTTGTCATTTTTAAATTGTAACCCTTTGGGCCAGTGCAATGAATGCGTAAAGAGACTGGATCTGTGCTTCCTGAAGTGGGAGACCCCTGTGTCAGTTGCCAGTGGTAGAGCCTGATGTTAACAAAACCCAGGTCAGACTTCTCTCTAGCATGTGCCAAGGCTACAGAAAACGCAGTAACTTAACTTTGAATAGCACTTGAGCATCTTCGGAGCTCTTTCCCATTTAGGCGTTCCAGCTGACTCTGAAGTTGGCAGGGTAAGTATCATTATCGTCATTTTAGTGTTGAGGAGATTGAATTTCGAAGTGAGCTGTTACTGGCGATTTGCTTCACAGAGGCGGAAGCAACCTGAGGCCTGCCAGTTGCACCACAATTCTAATTCTTTTTCAAGTGCTCCAAGCCTGAGAGCCTTAAAACCCAAGAAAAAAATAAGGTTAAATTTGTCTAGCATCAGCTTTTGGTAGGTAAGAAAGAAAAAGAAGTATGAAAGAGGGTCTCTTCTTCCTTTTCAATTTCTAGGGTAGACGACTATTGTATGTCAACACTGGCACTTAAAAGTGATTTGCAATTGAGAATTTTTTTCTTAAGGGTAGAGAGCTCTTTTATGTGACCTTATTTTCCTTGCAATTCCAAATAGGTGGGCTAATCATGCTCATTTATGTCCAGTTTGGTGATTATAGTGCCATCCTTAGATGATAGATGTTACTTCAAGCGGCTAAACTTGGTATTACATAGTCTGAACCCCTCTTGCAAAGACTGGGACTATACATGACAAAACCTCACAATGACATGAAGTTTAGAATTTGTAATGAAAGAAGTATAACACTCAAACCCTACTAACACAGATAATATATAGAAATATGTTTAAGCCTTTGATTCTCAGTATTCATACTTGAAAGGGTTGATTTTTAAAATAATGTTATAGAGAAAATAATTTAACACAAAGAAAAGCACATGATGCCCAACAAAAGAATTATTCCCTAACTGTTCCTTCTTTGCTCTTGAATTATTACTTCCAACACAAAGACTTCTTTAGGTTATTATGGCCTCTGCCCACTTATAGGACCTTCAACTACTCATCTACTATCTCCTGCTTGCTCCCCAATCCCACACAGTTCCCTGGCTGAGCTGAGCAGTCACTTGTCTTGAAAACTTCCTCAATTCCTCACCTCTCAACTAAACTCTCTCCCTCTCTCTCTCTCTCTCTCTCTCTCTCTCTCTCTCTCTCTCTCTCTCTCTCACACACACACACACACACACACACACACACAGAGAGAGAGAGAGAGAGAGAGAGAGAGAGAGAGAGAGAGAGAGAGA
>JAAGEH010000293.1:15369596-15428657 GCA_011751065.1 Lasiurus cinereus
TATATATATATATATATATATATATATATGTATATATATGCAACAGATAGGTGAAGCACATGGGTATGATGTGTCATGCTTTCTTCAGCTGTGCCCTGTCAGTGGTACTGCCCCAAACACCCCTGTTCATGGAACCTCATGCGCTTTATTTCTTTTTTTTGTTAGAAATATTTCAACCATACAACCCCCCCCCCAAAAAACCCCAAAAACATGATACTTCAAAAATATAGAAGTACCCAATATTATTTTTTAAAATAATTATTAACATTTTGACATATTTATCTCAGATTTTTAAAAATAAGACTAGGATCATGAAGACCTCTTTAGTTTGTTTTCTTTCTTTCCCTCCCTAACACTATCTTAAATCAGCTAGATATTATTCTCATCCATATTTTGCTATGTTTATATAGTTCTGTGTAATTTTCAAATTTACATAATTAGGCTCATACTCTAGATAACCTTCTGCAGTTTGCTTTTTTAACTCTTTTGACACATGTAGAGCCAATTCTTTAATTTTGACAGATTGAATCTACTTTTCTGATATTTACTTATAAAATACAATGTTATTAATATTATTTCCAGTTATTCACTATTGCATGTCATGCTTCATTGATCCTCCTTATACATGTCTGTCTGATGCTCTAGTTGGTATCTATACCAACCATGAAGTTGGTGGGTCAGATACTGTGCTTATCATGAACTTCACATGGTATTGCGAATTTTTTTTTTGCCAATTTGCACTCCTATAGTGTATAAGAATTCCATTTCCCCATATTTTTACCAATGCTTTTAAAATGTTTGCCTACCTTGTGATATAAAACAATATCTCATCATAGTTTTATTTATAAGATTTCTAGTGAGTTAAATGCATTTTTAATCACTTATTGGCAGTTGGCTTTTCTCATCTGTGAATTCATAACCTTTGTTCCTCTTTATCTTCTTGGGTTAGTTGTCTTTTTTCTTATTGATTTTGGAGAATTCTTTGTATTAGCTTAAATCATATGAGCTTGCCATTTTTATAGGTCAACAAGTATTGAATATTGGCCTTTTCATATAGATAAAACATATTTCTGGATATTACTTTTTTGATCATTAGCAAATATTGTCTGCCAGTTTATTATTTTTCTTTTAAATGTGTTTAGGACATCCTTTGTCATATAGGAGTAAATATTAATATAGCTGACTTATCAGCATTTTCCTTTATGATTCATGTTTTTTCTGTGTCTTGTTTAAGTAATTTTTCCCTACCTCTATGGCATGAAGAGATTTCCAAAAAGTGGGCTTTCTGAGTTAAAGAATATGTGAGTGTATGCTTAAATTTCCAACATCAACTATATGAAAGTATTCCTTTAAAAAAACACTAATGAGTAAGAAGGAATATATTATTATTTTAATTTACATTTTTCTGACAACTAGTGACATGAAGTACTTTTTAATGTGTTTAATCACCATTTGGATTTGCTCATCTGTGAATTTTTTATTCATATTATGTACACTTATGTCTGTTGCATCATTTACATTTTTCTTATTAATTTATAGGAGTTATTTGCATTTTGCTGATATTAACCCTTGTCAGACATACCCATGCCGATTTTTCCATAATCTAGCATTTTTAAACTTTATCAGTTATATGTTTTTACCAAAATTTTTATATTTTTATATATCAAATATATCCATCTTCTATCACTCCTAAATTTCTTATTTTGATATAAATTATATAAAGGTCTGTGATCCCTAGCTTATATATATAGTCTTCTAAAATTTCTTCTGTTTACTTCTGAGTACTTAATCTGCCTTGAGTAAACTTTATATTTAGTGTGAAGTATGTGTATAAATAGAAATAAATAATTTTTGCATGACTGGGTATCTTGATATGTAAATCATATCATATCACATGACACTAGTAGCCTTGCGCATGAATCCGTGAGCCAGTAGGTCACTGCCGCTCTCCTGTAGCTCTCTGCCTGCTGCCCATCCTCCTGTAGATCCTCCCAAACACCTCATAGTTTGCTGCCTTGCCCCCTCCTGTAGCTCTCACCGCCCACTTGTAGTTCACTGCCCCACCCTCCTGCAGATCCATGATTTTGTCATTACACGGTCCATAGTTATGGCTCATGGCATAACAGATAATTAGCATATTCCTCTCTTATTTTATAGGATAGTGGTGGCAAACTACAGTTTGCAAGCCACATGCAGCTCTCAAGCCACGGTTTGCTGCTCTGTTGACTAATGAGTTTGCTTACCACTGATATAGGATATATGTTACATGCTTATTGTGTTCCACAGTAAATAAGTAAGAGTCATCACATGCCTTCTTTTTTTCTTAATTTGTTTTAATGAGACTCAGCCTCCTCCATCAAGGTTTTAGGAAATCTAGTCTCATTCATTTTTCAGAGAGTTCCTTTCACCCATTAGGAACCATAAAAGAACTTGAGGGCCTAGTGGCCAGAGATAAATGGGGATCAAGTCCCTGGTTATCAGGTAGTTGGGTTTACCTCTTAGCACTTGAACTTCCTGTTCATGTAATGTGTTTGTGGATAGGCAATACATCCATGCCCACGCTTTGACACTGATGTCTTTACTGAGATTTCCACTTGCGATGCTGAGTACCTGGCCTTTTAGGAGCTCCTGCTAGCTCCTAGACTTTAGGAACAGGCAACATCCCCATCCTGCTGTCTTCTGGAAGCCAGCTGTTCCTCCTCCTTCTACCAAAAGTTGGGTCCCTCTATCTTCTTACTCTCCAAGTAGGCAGCCTTGATCTCAGGTTAAGTTTTCATCTTAGGGTTTGAAAAACGAAGTTAATAGTGGAGTAGTCATTGGTGAGGGTGCAGCAGGGTGGTGGTGAAAAGAGCCTAAACTTTTTGAACAAAGGCCTTGGCTAATCATTCTTTGGGTAAGGAATTTCACTCTTCATTTTTTTTCTTTTATTAAATCTTTATTATTCAGATTATTACATTTGTTTCGCTTTTTTCCCCTCCATAGCTCCCTTCCACCCGGCTCCCACCCCTCCCTCTACCCTTACCTCCCTCCCATTGACCTCATCCATAGGTGTATGATTTTTGTCCAGTCTCTCCCTATACACCCCTCACCCCTTTCCCCTTGAGAATTATCAGTCCACTCCCTTTCTGTGCTCCTGATTCTATTATATTCACCAGTTTATTCTGTTGATCAAATTTTTAATTCACTTAATTTTTAGATTCGCTTGTTGATAGATATGTATTTGTTGTTCATAATTTTTGTCTTTTACCTTTTTCTTCTTCCTCTTCTAAAAGAGTACCTTTCAGCATTTCATATAATACTGGTTTGGAGTTGACGAACTCCTTTAGCTTTTTCTCATCTGTGAAGCTCTTTATCTGCCCTTCAATTCTGAATGATAGCTTTGCTGGATAGAGTATTCTTGGTTGTAGGTTCTTGCTGTTCATCACGTTGAATATTTCTTGCCACTCCCATCTGGCCTGCATCGTTTCTGTTGAGAAATCAGCTGACAATCGTATGGGTGCTCCCTTGTAGGTAAATAACTGTTTTTCTCTTGCTGCTTTTAATATTCTCTCTTTGTCTTTTGCTCTTGGTATTTTAATTATGATGTGTCTTGGTGTAGTCCTCTTTAGATTCCGTTTATATGGGGTTTTGTGTACTTCCTGGACTTGTAATTGTATTTCTTTTACCAGATGTGGGAAGTTTTTAGTCATTATTTCTTTAAATAGGTTTTCAGTATCTTGCTCTCTCTCTTCTTCTGGCACCCCCACAATTCTGATGTTGGTACACTTGAAGCTGTCCCAGAGGCTCCTTACATTATCTTCACATTTTTGGATTCTTTTTTCTTCTTGCTTTTCCAGTTGAGTGTTTTCTGCTTCTTTATATTTCAAATTTTTGACTTGATTCTTGCCTTCCTCTAGTCTGCTGTTAGGTTTTTGTGTAATATTTTTTATTTCAGTAAGTGTATGTTTAATTTCTAGTTGGTTCTTTTTCATCTCCTCTTGGGTCTCACTAACTTTATCCATCTTTTCTAGGATATTCTTGTAAAACCTTATAACTGTAGTTTTGAACTCTATATCCAGGAGTTGTTTTCCTCCATTTCTTTTGTTTGTGATCTCTTCCTTTGTCTTGGCATTTTCACTATGCCGGGAGAACTTCTGTGTTGGATTCAACCTTATGATACAAGACTTGCAAAACTTCAGAAGCCTCTCTGTTGAGCTTGGGATGGGTGGAGTCTCAGGGCTTAAGGGACCGCCTTGCCTTCCAGTCAGCCCCGCCCTTCATGGCCTCTGAGTCTCACGTGACTGAGTAATCGCTGGAGCGTCCCTATGTGCACACATGCTCTCGCAGTGCCTCTAGACTGCTGCCTTTCCGGCTCCCCTGCACTCCGGGACCATATGAATCTGGGTCCCCAGGGTTTTGCCCAAAACTGGGGTTTAGTGGAGTTAGAAGTGGCACAGTTATAAGTGGCCCACTTGTGAAAGCCAGCGGCACAATCAGCAGTTGGTCTTCTGCGTGCAGTGTTGTGTGTGCCGCCCGACTTCTGCCCTTTTGCGACTCCCCTAAATTTCCGTGTACTTCTCCCTTTTCACAGTCCAAACTCCCCCATGTGAGTTTTGGCTGGACCTGGGGTTTAGTGTTGTAGGATAAGGGGTTCAATGCCATTGTGAGTCTCCGTCTCCATCCAGAGAAAGCCAGCCAGGTACTCCGGCACCCACTCTCTCCATGTGTGCGGCTCTGTACCTCAGCTTTTTGCAGCTCTTCTGGGTCTCTGTGAGTCCCTTTCTTTCCTTCTAGTTGTAGAATTTCCACTCAGCCAGCTTTCCTGTGGTTCTGGATGATGTCTGTTTTGTCTTTTAGTTGTAGTTTAGAAATTGTTGTGTGAGGCAGCAGTGTAGGTGTTTACCTATGCCGCCATCTTGGATTCTCCAGAAATTTCACTCTTTAGATATTCAGAAGCTCTTTCCCCATCCACCAAGAATGAGCAGCTTCTTCTTCTAAAATAGCAAAAGCTTAATAATGTGCTTGAGTTTTCCTATCCTGTTGCATTAAATTGTCAACAATTCATATATTATAACATATCATATTTTACATATTTGTACACATATATTTATATATTATATGTAAAATATATTTTACCTGTTACAACAGATATTTATTATGGCTATCTATGGAATTATGAAAACTTGTTTTTATTTCTATCTTTTGAATTATAATTTTTATGTGTACAGTTAGAAAAAGAAATGTATTTAGAAAAATGTCACAAAATGTTAGAAAGGATGTTGACTGCAAATGAAAATCTTCTAAACAAAACTTGCAAAAGCTTTCCAGATATTTATTCTCAAAAACACCCTTTTCAGATACTTGGGAGAAATGAGCTATGATGACTGGACAGTGATAAGGAAGAGATATTGTATACATTTTCTAAAAGCTGTTGGGCATAAATGAAGAGATCCATCCCTAGATTAGCAGCCAGGCTCTGTGGGTTTTTGTCCTGGCTTTGCCACCAAATAGCTGTGTAATTTTGAAAGGTTTTAAACTTTCCTGATTCTTTCCTAAAACTAGACAATCTCCATAGTCTCTTTCAGCTCTAGCATTTTATCAGAACTATAATTGATAGATTTTGGGCTGGCAGCTCTGACTCTAGTTACAAGTATTATAGTGTCACCAGCCATAAAACACCCACACTAACTTTCTTCCTTGGAAGGGTAGATGTGTCTGCCTGCCATTCCCTTGAGCCCTCTTGATTTGCAATGGCCAGTGAACTGATGCTTTCAAGAGCTTTTGCCTGGAAAGTGCCCCACTGACTGGAGAAATGGGATTATGCTCCCAGTATCATCAGGTTAAATAGACTGCCATCAGACCCAGCAGCTGGGCTGGCTCCTTCTGGGCAGCTCGCCAGCATGTGAGTACAGGGACACATTCACAGGACCCTGGGATCTCCACAAACATGCTCGCCTCTGCTCACTTTCTCTCCTCAGGCCCTCAAGGCTCCAGCAGCTTTGCCACTTGTGTCCTGGTTGCTGGGAAGAGCTGCCTCTGCTCCTGAGACACTGCTTTCGAAAGCTAATTGCATTTCCGTAATAGGCTTGTTCTCAATTTCTACCTTTTAAGCATCTCACTGAGCTCGGCCCTGGGCAGCGCACACAGTGTTAGTCTCCAATCCTCCCTAACTGAGTAGTTCTTCTTAACACAGTAGAGGAGAAATATGTTTCCACCTTCCCAACAGCAAGCCTAGCCCACCTTGCTGTTTACCTTTATATCAGGGGTTTCTTTAAAATGGTATTTTGGAGTACCAGACTGAGGATAGCAATGCTGTTTCTCCAAAAGAGTGAATCAATTAGCCTTCATTTCTTAAAGATGAACTGCACTTACGCTGGGTGGTTTAGACTAGAAACCATGGGATCTTGGGGTTGTATCGAGTGTTAAGGTCACATTAGTTGACTAGATTTCTATATACTCTATTGGTTCATATTAAGGTTTGTATATATAACCTCCCCAGCTCCCACTGAGCAATCCAGCTTATACATATAATCTTTTAATTTATTATCAATAGTCAACAGTATTTTCTGGCCAGCTGTGCCCTATTTAATAGTGGATGACAAGATAGAATGTAGGATGATTCTGAGTAATGTTTATAGTAAAAGTGCCTAGAACCTAAATTATGAAAGAGTCAATTTTATTTAAACCCAGGAAGGTGTTAAGCATAGTTACATAACAAAATGTCTCATTTCTCCGGTGTTTTTGGTACATTTGGATATATTAGCAGATGCGCACTGTGTATGTTGCACATCCAATAAATTGTCATGTTCTTGAAGCCAACTGTCCCAAGAGCAATGGGAAGAGGGGAACCAAAGATGTGGGAAGATGGGCTCCTGCATACATTGAAGTTATGAGAACTAGGTATGTGGCTCTCTCAATGCATAGAACCACTTTAATTGTGCTGTGCTTGCCATTTCAGATATCTTTGATAGTGTGCTCTGAAGGCATCGGTAGCAGACTTACAATGTATAGACTATTCATGTGAGTAGAAATGTAGCTTTGTTGATAACTGAGCATAATTTAGTTCTCAAGCCCCCATTTCTGGTAGGCAGTTCTTCCTCTGAGCAGAAGGGCGGAAGTACGGTGAGGGGAAAAATCCTGCCTTGCCCAGATATGGACCCAGAGACTAAGTATTAAAACAAAGTGTGAAGTGGGAGGCTGGTGAAGCTGCTTTGAGACACATCCCCACAGGCACTTGGTTCAATGCATGCCTTTGACTCAGTGGCTGGAGCTGCGTTGCCATTAGAAGCGAATGTAACTCATCAGTTACTATTTCAAAATAGTCAACACATTTGGTCTGCTATTCTCTCACTCTGTCCCAGTTTATCAGATGCTGTGTGCAATTCTAGTGTTTTAAAGATACAGTTTTATCAATACTATTGCCTCTGAATGCAAGTCAGCCATTTAATTTAGTGCATAGCCAAAGCCAGAGGAAACATTGGCTGTATTAGATTTATTCAGACATGGTGTGTATTGGTTTCCAGCATGGTTCCCTCCTGAGGGAATTTCAGAGCTACTTTTGTTTATTCACAATTTTCACCTTATATTCTGATTTTATAAATGTTTTAGAACATCTTAAAGATGTAACTCCACAAAATGTTTCCCTGCTCTGTAATTAATGACTAACCTGATTGCTGAAATAGGGTGCAGTGCCTAAAGGAGAACTAACAACAGCAGAATGCTCACAGTGTTGCCAGAGGCAGAATTTCTCTGCAGGAGTTAGAGAAACCTATTTACAAAACCTGAAAAAGTGTGGCCGATACTGTCATCTGGCTTGCCCTCCTTTGAATCCCTAGCAGGTAGTATTGTACTTAACATATATTGGGTGCTCACTATGTGCATTGAAAAATACGTATAAGTGAATTAAAAACCTCTAAACAGTTTTATATCAATGGGACATAGGATGCACTGGTGGCTAAAGTTAAATGATTCAGTAAAAGTGAAGCTACTGGGCTTCCAAGGGAGCTACTCATTGGAGAGTCTGGGCATCAGAGATACTACTGACTTTTAGGCTGATCTGATTACAATCTACACTAATAAAAGCCTAGGTGGCATCTCGCCCTCATGTCATCACAAGATGGCTGCCCCATTTCATCAGAGGAGGACAGTTGAGGGTGGGATCAAGCCTATAGGGGAGGGCAGTTGGGGGAAACCAGGCTGGTAGGGGAGGACAGTTGGGGACAATTATCCCAGCTAGGGAGGGCAGTTGGGGGCAATTGGGCTGGCAGGGGAACAGTTAGGTGTCAACAGTTAAGTGGCAGAGGAGTGGTTAGGGGGTGATAAGGCTGGCAGGCAGAAGCATTTAGGGGCAATCAGGCAGGCAGGCAGTCTAGTGGTTAGGAGCTAGCAGTCCTAGATTGTGAGAGGGATGTCTGACTGCAGGGATTGGGCCTAAACCAGCAGTTAGACATCCCCTGAGGGGTCCCAGATTGGAGAGGGTGCAGGATGGGCTGAGGGACACCTCCCTGTCAATGCACAAATTTCATGCACTGGACTTCTAGTAATAATAATAATAATGATAATAATAATTTTAAAATGACATATGTTATACATACCATAAATTAGACCTCCTCCTTCAAGTTTGCAAGCCAAGCACACTCCTAGGATGCCTGACCTTTTGATTTTGGGAGAAGGAATTACATATACTTCATACAGAATATTCTGTGTTGTCCTTTAGAATTTCAGCCAAGTCAACCCAAAGAAATAAGACACAGCTCTTAGAAAAGGCCTCTGAGTACCCCAAATAGCTCAAGGTATAAAGGGCTCTCCTTAAACTCTCAAAGTCATATTCATACCTATATGCCATGTATTTCTTAAAGGTTTGCTTACCAGTACATGGTTGCTTGACCCACACACATTTGGGGCAGCAAACCTCTGAGTGTGGAAAGGATGCTGAGGTGAGCACACTGACCACAGGGATGTGACCACTGGAGGAAGAGGGAGTACAGCTAAGGCCCAGACATGGAACTATAGCCCTGCTGGCTGGGCATTTCCCCAGCCCAGCTTCCTCTCCTTCAGGCACCCTTCCTCTTTCCTCTGTGGTCTGGTGGCCCAACCCAATACACCACAGAGGGAATCGGACCCCTTGAAACAGGGCAAGCACGAGCTGGTGCTGGGAGCACTATCAGCATAGAGGGGAGCCGACAGGGGACTGCAGGTGGCCTTTTCTCTACCGCACGGAGACATGCACATTCGGAGGTTCTTCATGCCAAGCTGTGAGGACAGCTAGAAGAGAAGGTGTTCTGATGTCACCAGGCGTGCCCACAGCTCTGAGGTCCTAGTCCCTGTCCACCAGCTGAAATGAAAACAGTAACACTTGACATTTACACCACAGAGCCTGTGTGGGTCCGGCACCTCTGGCATCAGATCCCTTGGTCACCTCGATGAGGAAGGTCATGAAGAAGGTATGACGGCAGATTTGACCTGAGAGCCGGGCCTGAGCAATTGGATGCTCCTCCCTGTGCTTGGAATGTACACTTTGGTGGCCTTCCCTACATAGAAACTGCCCAAGGACACAGCTTTGAAGTAGGAATGTGGTGATGAGGCTATCTGGACTGGCTACGTGACTGGCCCCAGATAAGGGCAGATAAGGCCCTTATATAAACTTTTAAGACTTGGCAGGTGGGTGTGGAAACTACTTGTTTTGCTGCAGCCCATGACAAGCCTTGCATGTAAGTTCTCTTGCTCGTGGAACCTGCTGCCTCCCAGTCTGCAGTGGTCTGTCTTTTTTTTCTGTTTCTCCCTGCCTTCCAAGTATGGGGGAAGCAGACTCAGATGATCTGTGAATCAAAAAAGACAGCCCCCACCCGCTGTGCCTGCAAGTGCCCACTTCTCCCCACCAGCACCTGCCTCTCTGGCCACACTCTACTCTCTCTACCTAGGTCACAAAATATTCCCACAATGCTTTCGGTATTCTGATTCACTTACCACCTTCTCTGACTTCTCTTGCAGTTTTTGCCTTTTCCTTATAATTAGCAACTTGTCACATGGTACCTCCTTCCTCTGTCCTTCCTTAACCCCTTATCTTGTTTATATTTCTTTATAACAATACCCCCCTGATGTGTGTGTGTGTCTGTGTGTGTGTGTGTGTGCGCGCGCGCGCGCGCGCGTGCGTGTGTCAGTAGGTATATAGACATTCTTTGGGGCTTGTTTGTTTATTGTCTATTTGCTCACAGGGCAGGGACTTGTCCCAGTACCTGGAATAGTATCTGGCAAATGGTGGATGCCCTGTAAGTATTAGTGAAACAATTCTGTGCTGTGCTGCTCTCTGATCACCAAGAGAACACATTTCAGAATCCACTAGCGTGTGCCTTGGTTGGTGTTGCCTCTGTGGAGACTCCATAACAGTCAGTTTTTGCTGCTTTGATAGCAGAAATTCACTTAGCTGTGTCTTGTCCCAACTCTGTCCCTCTGCTCACTGTGAACTTGAAAGCTGCCATTGGTTCTTGCTCATGTTTTCATCCTCGCTGCTCCTCAAACATGCAGTTCCCTCTTATATTGGACCCTATAAAGAGTGTGCTGAGTTTCCTAGGTGTACGGATGTCTTTATATATACTGTGGGAAGAGCTTTGTCTTCTAATTCTTCTTAGTCCCTAAGAGTGCCATGCACACAAAGCTGTGCAGAGAAAGGTCATGACTTGCTGGAATGATCTAAACATGCACACTGAGGCATCACTCTCACTGCGAGGCTCAGTGCATGGGAATGACTTCAGATACACAGAACAACAAAAATGTTACTGGTTTTTCCTCCTCTGCAGGACGAGGCCTGAGATGTCCTGAGGACTGTCTATCTAAGCCACTTTGCACTAAACCACCAGAGTGCACTGCCATCCAAGATTCATTCCTCTCACACACACCATAATGCTAATAACCACCCAATGCTCTTGAACACTCACGATAATGCCAGGGATTGATTTAGCGCTTTGCATACATTGTCGCAATTAATCCTTACTTGAGGCACGGACTGTTATTATCTTCCTTTTACATGAGTGGAAATTCAGGCACAGAGAGATTAAGCAATTTGCCCAAGGTTACACAGTGAATAATTGGTGGGGCTTGGGTTTGAACCCAGGCTGACTGCTCCAAAGCCTGCACCTTTAATCTCTGCTCTGCCACCGCCCTGTTATCTGGTTAATGCATCCAGTGACAGAGGCCCTTTCAGCCCGCCTAGCTTGCTGTTTAATGTCTAATCCATAAAGGTGATAGTATGTAATGTGATTAAAAGTTGTGTGTGTTTTGTTTTAAATCACAGGCTGTAACTGAGTGCCTCTTTAGCTGCAGTGAGCAAGGGTACAGGTTATAATGCATCACTTGCATCCCACACTTTCCTGGTCCAAAATTCCTCAGCAAGCCCAGGCCTACCGATGTTTGAAATCTACTTTTCAGTTCTGCGTTTGTGATTTTGTAATGACTTCCACACACATTAGCATCCTATTAATGGGCTGCTTTATGGGAACTGTTGCCTTATGAAGTGAGGGGATTTTTTTTTCTTTCTTTTTGTTTCCATTAGAAGAGAAAGGTCTACAGAATGAAAATGCTCAATCTAATGAGTGTAACCTGGGAAGTAATTTCATGGGCCGTAGTACTTTGATGGTGATAATTCTTGGATGTCAAAAGGATAAGGCCACACTTTTCTGCTTCTAATTTTATTCTTAGAAAATGATGGTATTGAGCTATCCATAGAGGGGCCCCTGCAGATTAATTCCAGTTTTTCTTTTGTGGAGGAGATTTAAGGGAAGTCTTAATCTGCTTTATGTGTAACTCTTATCTCCAGGCTTTGCATTAAAAATAGAAGCTGGAGTCTGGTCTCACCTCCGGAGGCTGTGAGAGGGCTGCAGTTCCTCTAAGGCAGTGGTCGGCAAACTGCGGCTCCAGAGCCACATGCGGCTCTAGGAGAAGGCCGGCTGAGAGCAGCTGGTCTCCATTGGGTTTAGCAGCCCTTGATAGTTTCCCCAATAGCTGATTCTTTCTAATTTTCCACCAAAGATTCACATACTCACTTGTCTAAATTGAGCACTCTATTCTGTGATTCCTGAATGGCAGTTAGCATTTTCCTTGGGTGGTGTTCACTCAATTAGGACAATCAATTCTGTGTCCTTTCTGAGTCTGTGACCTTGGACATTATCTGCATCCTCTAGTTGTTTTCCCTTAAATCCATGCTTCAAGTGGGAAGAGGAGCGAGGAACACTTACACTTTATTCATTTCTTTTAGTCAAGAGCAATTTAATTTTTTTTTCTTTTCATTTGGTAAAAATTGCTCTGGGGTGCTTTCCTGATATTTCTCATTCCTCTCCCTTCCATTTTCCATCCCCATACTTTTTACTACTCCTCTTTTCCCTTCTTCTTGTCTCTGGTCCTTTTTCAAACCATGCCTGAGATGCAGAAAGAGCGGGAAGAGATCAGGAGGTCGGGGCAGCCTCTCCTCACCTACCAGCTCCTTTTTGCACCTCGAGCTTCAGAAATACATTAATACAGAGGGTCATTAATCCAAGAACCAACCGTTTAGTCAGTCTCGTTAGAAAGGGCAAGCAACCGCTGTGAAAACCTCTCAGCTCTGAGTTTCCATACTGGTGAAAGTTAGCAGGTGTGGTGAATCTTGGCTTGGGCAAGGGCAGGGCAAAAGCCAGCCAAACTGTAAGCAAACTGAACATCTCTGTATGCTACATCCTGTCCTTAATTTATATACAATCTCCCTCCAGCACTTCCACCTTCTGCGTCTTAACTCCAGTTGCAAGTTTCAATTCTAGAGACTTAAACCATAATACCAAAAGGAGGCCATTTTACTGTTTGTTGATTGCAAACATTGCAGCTATTTGGGGGAAAAAGAACTCTCATAGCTTTTCTCTGTTCCCTCCTCTTACCGCCAGAATCCTAAGAGCAGCAATGATGAGCACATACTGAGTACCTACCATGCGCCTCACTGGGGATGGTGAAGAGGCATTACAAGGAAACACATGTTTGGACAAAACGCCAGTGTGCCTCAGGGTAGTGTTTTTCAAACCAGATTGTTTAGTACAGTGGTCGGCAAACCGTGGCTCGCGAGTTTATTTCTGTTGACTAATGAGTTTGCCGACCACTGATTTAGTAGAACATGAAATCAAGTTAGTTGTGGAAACTGGCATTTTAAAAAGTAAAGAGGATGGAATGGGATGGGACAAAATAGAAAAACTTCAAAAAGATATTGTGAGATTTTTGAAACTTTGATTTGGTTAAATACACCATCACTATCTAGAATGGAGCATCTGGCAATGCTGACAGATACAGAGTGGAGGCTCCTCTGCACTCCCTGGCCTCCCTTACAACCAGCCACATGACTAGATCTGGCTGCGGAAGATGCCAGAGGGAAAATCCCACTTTCAGGAACAGCTCCTAAAACTCTCCACACCGGCTTCTCCACTCCATCCTTCTATGTGCCAGCAGGATGGCACGAGGGTAGCATTGAAGCCACAAGGTGTCAGAGCCACATTGTGGAAGCAGCTTGGGTCCCTACACCATCATTGGGGGAAGGCTACCCATCAGAGTCACCTGACCAGAGTCATTAGCTTTGGGCTTTGTGCGAATAAAAAATAAACATCCCCTGTGTTAAGCCTGGTTGTCTCACCTACCTTGTGTATGCATGTGTGTGTGTGTGTGCATGCATGTGGCTGTGCTGTCATATGTATTTCTTAGTGTAGATTTTAATAAAAAAAATATTTGAAAGTCACTGTCCAGGACAGTGTGCTTCAAATATGGTCCTGGATCAACTGTAGTTGAATCAGTTGAGGTGCTTATTATCAGCACAGATTTCTGGACCCTACTGAGTGTTGCAGCTCAGGAATGTTTAACATGTTTAACAAACTGCACAGACGAACCTTATGGCATCAAAGTTTAAAAGCTGTGTTGGCCCCAGCATAGGTAGGAACTATTTTCTTGGCAACCCTGAGCCTGGTTAAATGCACCAAGCTTTAAACTATTTTCTTTGGTCACAATCCAAAGTGTGAGTCTCTCCCTCTTCCTCACTCCATCTATACACTACAAAATCTTATCACAACAATGCTCTGTACTGATTCACATAATGTTTTTCGAAGAACAGCTCCCACTGCTCCCCTTCTTCCTAAAGACGTTGACTGTCCTCCAGAAAGCCTGTTGTGTAATGAATAAATACCCCTATTCTTAAAACCTCCTCCCTGAATATTTTCTTTACCTCGTGGCTCTGCCCTGAGTTATATGTTCTGCTCCCCACTCACATGGGGGCTGTTCATCCCCCACATTTTATATACTATTCTCAGGGTAGACAAGTGGGACAAGTCCTTTCTCTACCCACTCCACTTCTGAACCATGACGGCCCCATTCTTTTGGGTGGCTCTGTGTCAATCAGTATGCCTTTGGTTACAGAATCTCCAACTAGAAGAGATGTAAACAATAAGAACATGTATGATCAAACATTCTGAGAAATCAAAAGCTTGAGTGATAACTGGCTAATTCAGCCCCTCTTTCCATATTTCCTTCATGGTCACAAAATGGCTGCAGCAACTCCAGACACCACATCCCTCTCAGCTGAGTCATTATTAGTTTTCTATAACTGCTGTAACAAATTACCATAAGCTTGGGGGCTTAACGCAATGGAAATGTATTCTCTCGATGGTTGGCGGCCAGAGGTCTGAAATCAATATCACTAAGCTGAAATCAAGGTGTCAGCAGGGCCAAACCCCCTCCAAAGGCTCCAGGGGAGAATCTGTTCCTTGCCTCTTCCAGCTTCTGGTGGCTGCCAACATTTCTTCTCTTGTGGCTACATCACTTCCATCTCTGCCTCAATCTTCCTGAGGCCTTCTCCTCTGTATGTATTTCTCTTTAGTGTCTATCAAATTTCCTTCTGCCCTTCTCTTCTGAGAGGCACTTAGGACACTTGCAATTGCATTTGGGGTCTACTTGGATAATCTCCCCATCTCTTGATCCTAAACTTAATCACATCTGCAGAGACTCTTTTCCCATACAAGGTAACAGTTATACAGTATATTCCAGGGATTAGTGCCTGGTAGCTCTGCAGGCCATTATTCAGATTACTGCAATGTCCAAAGGTAGAAAGGGTCAATTCTCCTCATCTATAATTTCATAACAGGGAGAAAATCTTCTCCAGAAGCTTATGTCTTAGTCTGTCTAGGCTGTTATAACAGGATACCATAGACTGGATGGCTTAAACCACAAACATGTATTTCTCACAGCTCTGGAGGCTAGGGAGTCCAAGCTCAAGGCACCACAGACCTGGTGTTTGGTGAGGCCACTCTCTGGTTCCACTTTCATGACCCAGTTACTTCCCAAAGGTTACTTCCTAAAGCCATCACATCAGGGAGTTAGCAGTTTAACCTATGAATTTTGATGGAATGCAAATATTAAGTCCAAAACATGCCACCCGGCCCTGCAATTGGGTCATGAACTCATGTACTGATACGTGGCTTCTATGGAAGAAGAAAAAAAGAGAAAGGGTGAGGGAAACTAAGGGTTAGGAGCTATCAATATCTGCCTCAGGAGCTCTGCTCCTT
Source organism: Lasiurus cinereus (assembly GCA_011751065.1). Lineage (NCBI taxonomy): Eukaryota > Metazoa > Chordata > Mammalia > Chiroptera > Vespertilionidae > Lasiurus > Lasiurus cinereus. The sequence goes on from JAAGEH010000293.1 coordinate 15,385,133, forward strand.
TAAGGCTGCTCATTGGGACACTCTCTGACCTCCCATGATGCCCTTCTTTTTTGGTTTTCTGCTCACTCCTCCTCAGGCATCGACTTCGGCATTTGTCTCATAGTTTTTTTTTTGTGTGTTTTTTTTCGTATGGATCATCTAACCACTGACCATTTGATTCTTTGTCCTTCTCATCTTCCAGTGACCATTCCCACAGCTTCACCCTGGGCCTGGACTTTACCTGAAATTGCTCCTTCTCTGAAACAACAGCTACAGTAAACTGCCCCTGTGACCACGTTCTCTGTCTTCCCAGTGCACTCATTCCACTCCTCCTCTTTTGCTTCTGCCTGTCCAGCAGCCATTCTTGTGTTGAGTTTCCTCCTGTCCAGAATATAATGCTTATTTTCTAAATATTCTTGACCCATGGTCCTTTCATTAATGTTATCTAGCAAAACCCCAATGCTGGATGAACCCCACCGTCTGCTCTTTAAATTTCTTCATTGTCTTTAATTGCTATCCCTTTACTCTCAGCAGATAACTTTATTGCATTCTTCACCATGAATACAGAAGACATCTGATAGAAACTCTTGAACACACTTCCCCCCTCCCCCCGACACTTACTTGTCTGTGTATTGAGAGGTTTAATCTTCCAGCCTTGTTATAGTGGCATGAAACTCCTTTTATTGGAGTTCAATCCATCTGCTTGTTCTATGAAAATGTGACAAAGTTCTGGTCAATGAGATGCAAGTGGGATTGTGGTATAGAAATATTTATAAAGCTTCTTGAAAAGAGAATGAGTGCATGCCCTTTGTCCTAATTTTATAGTCCCTTCCTCCATCCAGAAACCTGGAATAGGGATGGGATTACTAGAACTCTTGAAGCTGCATTGTAAGAAGGATGTCCATGGTATGGGGACGTGAGACAAACTATGTTTACCTTCTTCAAACCATTTTTATTTCTAACCCAAATAAGTACCATACAACTCTACTCCCATATTCTAAAACCCACACTCTTAGCGTGCTCTTAAATTTTATCTATGCTAAAATTACTCTAAAAGAACTTCTATCTCCTTCCCAACCGTGATATTTATTACAGAGCCTGTTTCCATGAACGTAATGCTGGAAGACTCTATGTCCCATTGTCCTTCCCACTTCCTGGTTTTCCTTTCCTGATGGAGATGATAGGGGCTAGAGGTAGGGTTGGGTATGAAAGAAGGAAAGGTAGCCCTATTACTCATTTATAACTCTAGTCAGTTTTTGGCAATATTTATATCATTCTCTCTTCCCTGATTGCACTCTGTCTCTTTCTTCTCTTGTGCTCCTGTTTCTATGCTCCTTTACCTTGTTTAGAAGTTGACCCAGAGCAGGAAGGATATTCAGACTATACATCACCACCAGCAAGCTTTCATTCCTATCTCCTGTTTTTCCTTTCTGTTCTCTGATTTAGATGAAAACTAAAAAGAGTATGTTTAGTTAGTTTGACAGGGGGCAGAGAAAACATTCCTCTTCAGGAAACTATATATAATCTGATCATTTGTTCAGGGTCTGAATTGAACAAAGGAAAGGTTCTTGCAAAAAAAGAAATGTGAGCCTTGGAAAGTGTGTTAAGTGATTAGAACATTGGACTGTGTACTGAAAGGACACTGGTTCCATTCCTGGTCAAGGTCACCAGTTCCATTCCTGGGTTGCAGGTTTGACCCCTATCCCTGATTGGGACTCATACAGGAAGCAACCAATTGATTTGTCTCTTTCACATCAATGTTTCTCTCTTTCTCACTCTCTTTTCCTCCCTTCCATTCTCTCTAAAAATCCTAGGGGAAGATTAACAAACAAAAAAAAAGAAAAGAAAAGAAAAGAAATATGAGTAGGTGATTTACCCCACCAATCCCCACCCACATCTTCCACTTTACTGCCAAAGTGGCACTTCTGAAAGGCAAACCTGAGTGTTTACGTGCTTAAAACCCCTCAGTGGCCCCATTCCAACATCATCTTCACCTCTGGTCCACTCACACTCTCTGCCTCCATTTACCATGAATTACTTGAGTAACCTGGGCTGTTTTACATCTCTGCACTTTTTTTCTTTTGCTCTTTCTGGACTGACCCCTCGCCCCCACCTCGTCCATCTAGCAAATACCCACTGAGCTGAGCCTTGATAGGAATCTCCCTGTCTGTGTAAAGCTTCTTGACCCCCTTCACCTCTCTTCTTCCAACCTTTCCTTTCATTTTAAAATCTACCATAACATGTATCATACTTTATTACAAAATTATTTGACCTGTTTCTGTCCTTCTCTTTGACTGTAAGCCCAGGGAAGGCAGGCACTATGCTTATTTATTTATTCATTGACCAAATTCACAATTTTTTTTGTAATATAATCCATTAATAAAGAAATATAGCCAAAACCGGTTTGGCTCAGTGGATAGAGCGTCGGCCTGCGGACTGAGGGGTTCCTGGTTCGATTCCAGTCAAGGGCATGTACATTGGTTGCGGGCGCATCCCCAGTAGGGGGCGTGCAGGAGGCGGCTGATCGATGTCTCTCTCATCGATGTTTCTAACTTTCTATCCCTCTCCCTTCCTCTCTGTGAAAAATCAATAAAATAAAAAAAAGAAAAGAAATACAGACTAGAAATCAACCTTCATGTCTAACCCCTGTATCTCCCTCCCCTGCCTATCTTATGTGTATTTGGATCCTCAGTGCCTAGTTCAGTGTTTGGCACACAGAAGCCCTACAGCTGTGCTCTGAATGAATAAATGAATGACTATCCTTCCAAGATAGTTCTTCTCAACCTGGGACACACCTGGTCCTAAATCTGAGTTTAAATCTCCACTCACAGCATGCAGCTTCCTCACTTCAAGGTAACTCGGTGCGTGTGCTCCCTGGTGGTTTATTTTTGCTAACTCTCTGTCTGAGTCTTCAGTCTCCTCCAGGTCCTGTTTACTCTGACTATTCAAAGCTCTTTCTACTCCTCTGCTGGAGCAGTGACATTGGGAGGAAGTTTCCCCACTGCCTGTGCAGGGTAAATTGGTTTCTAAACAATCTTGCCCACAGTCTCCATTAATATTGTACTGTAGAACAAGGCAGGGTAAAATATTCAAAGTAGCAGGAGTTACTTTTTAGGATGATTGAATATGATGAAGGAGCCAAGGACAAAGGATAATTTATTCCAAAAGAAGTCAACACCTTTGCTTTGCACTAGCTCTTGCAGTTAAAAAATAGGGCTGGTAATTGGACTTGCTTTATGAAAATCTCATTAGCATTACCATATAACTAAAATGCACAGCTCCATAGTTAATTGCAATCCTGCACTGTGGTTAACAACTACAGTGATGACATTTGCATATTGCACATAAAATTAAAAATGCATGTCAGATAGGTGCTCTTTCAGGAAAAAAAAATCTTTGAATAACATTGCATTCACTACAATAATCGGAAAGATTTTGAATTTGAATGGAAATTATATGTATAGTGTGAGCTTTAGAAAGACAGAGGAGCCTGATCAAAGAAGAAGGGAAGCTAAATCCGAAACATCACAGAGGCAAAACTCAAGCAGCTGGGATCTTCTTCAAGGGCAGGGACCTGAAGAAGTGGGTGGGCTTTGTGCAAATACAAACCTTTATTCCGAAGGGCTCCCGTCACTTCCCAGGCTTCAGTCTCATCTTGGTGCTTTCCCTCTAGACTGTAAGCTCCTTGAGATCATGGACTTGATCTTTTTAAACCTTTATATCTCACAATGCTTAGCATGCAGCAGGCAGTCAGTTATTTGTAGGTGTGAACCAACTTGAGTCCTCTCTAATCGAATCCAGTAGACACAAGAGACTGCGTAGTGAAGTGCAATGAAATGCATGTTCACTTTGATGTCCTTGAGCCAGTTATTTCCACCTCCCTAAGCCTCCATCTCCTCCACTGTGAAATGTTTTCTGCCTTAGAAGGTTTCTGAGAAGATTCAGGAAGATAATGTATATGTAGTACTTAACATAGCACAGGGCCATATAGCTAGTGCTATTATTGTGGTTGTTACTGTTGTTTTGGGCTAAAGATCACGGGGAAAGGCTAAGGTATAAATCACTTCATCTGTCAGTCCTGATGTCATTCAACTTGCAAGGCAGAGCAGTGTTACCATGAGTAATAGTATTTGCCACAAGGGTTGATGACTTTTGTTTTACTTCACCAAGAAGGAAAATGAGGCCTGGAAAGAGAATGGAGGAGTGTAAGACAATAATACCACCTCTAGACGATGAGATTCCTTAGGGACCCTAAATTATCTGCTTCTTGGAAGACAGCAATGTACCAGGAACCAGAGTCAGTCAGGCAGAAGTGACATAGTATGGCCCTCTGTGGTCACCGGGGAACTTCTCCCTCCCTTCCTTCTCCTGCTGGAACTCACAGCCATGGAGGACCATGCGTATAGATCTGATTGGTGTACAGATGGAAATTCTGGACTAGGGATAAAATGAAGGATCAGAACTAGAGTGCACATATGGGTATGGTCAGCATGGAGAAGAGTTGGAACTCTGGGTGCAGGTGAGCTTCCCACGCCTGCTCTCATGGAAAGAGAATTAGTGCTGATGATGCAACAAAGAAGTGTGGGAAGAGAAAGGGCAGCGAGGCCAGGGAGGCTGCAGGAGGGGAGAGTTTCATCGGGTAAGGGGTTACTAGAGTTGGCTCAGCTTGGCGTCAGATCAATGAGGGCCATTGGATTTGTCCATAAGGAGGTCATTGGTGTGTTCTCCTCTAAGAGGGACATTATTATAAAGTGGTGTGGGGTGAGTTCTTAATGTCAACGGCAAGTACAGAATGAAAGAGTGAAAAGGAGATGTAGGAAGATGTAGGCTATGCTTTGGCAGTAAAATAAAAGAGCTCAGCCAGTAGCTTGAGGGTACAGCAGAGCTGGAAAGCAATGTGTACAGTATTGAAGAGACTGAGAGTAGGAACTGTGAGAAGAGAGAGAGAGAACACCTGAGACTGCTGGAGGTGGCAGAACCCTTGGTGCCAGCCCATGTCCCAAGCTGCACAGGGCTCTAGTGATCTGTTCTGTGGGACCTTCTTTTTTTGGGCGAGGTGCCCATTTTCTTGGCCCACAGCCCTGGTTCTTACCTGTGTCCCAGTACATATTGAGTTATCATATTCAGTTCATTCATCTGTCTCCTTTTTTGATGGTGAATCCCTTAATGCAGGAACCATGTTTATTTATCTAAGCATTCCTAGTGCCAGTTCAGAGCCCGACAGTCGTAGAATTGTCAAACTCAATTGCATAGTCCCTCACGGCCAGTCTGTTCTATCAGCTGGAGTTCCCAATAATTAATCACACATCCCCTCTATAAACCCTCCCACCTCTGCCTCCGGTTCATATATGTCTGATATTGTGGTGAGAAAAGTCTGGGTAGAGTCCTCCCCATTCTTGGGAGAGCAGGTGAGAACACGTGGACACCCTGTCTCACTCGATGCTAAATGAAATGAAGCCACAAAGCCAGAATTCTCTCTCCCATAGCTGTCCTTGGAGATTCTCTGCCTCAGAGTCTATCTCCCTCTCTCTCTAGTACTCTTCAGTCTGGCTAGTATGTTTTTTTCAACTCTCCACTTCCGGTGTCCTATTTCTACTTTTGGAAGCCTGTTTTTAGACCCAAGCCTTTCAATTTCTTTTACTCAAGGCTCTTTGCAGACTCACTATATCCAAGAAAATAATTTTGAAGCATAATCTGACAATTGCGGTTGAGCCAATGTTTTTCACCCCCTTCCAATCCTATGGGTCCATCTCAGACAAACCCCAAAACATAAGAGCTTCTGTTAAGAAATTATCCTCTGTCCCCCAGTTTAAAGTGTTAGTCCTTCATGGAAAGGGATCGAAATCACTACTAGGGTGCCAAAGCTGTGTACCAGACTGCCTGATTTTCTTCAATAAGTATATACTTGCAGAGCTTTCCAATTAACAACAAAAACTTTTCCTATTTTACTCATACTTAAAAAAAAATAATTATTTTCTTTCTCTGAAAAACTTTTTACTACTAATTTCTTTAGTTTAATCCCCTACTATTCAATGTATATACATTGGCTTCCCACATGTTGCAGGATAAGGCTGGGCACACTGGGGCAGGCATAGTGGATCGTAATTTTACTCCTGTCACTGATTGCCTTCTCCACACTCGCCCTCCTGTGAGTCACAGTTTGCAGAACTTAGGATCCAAGAAAAGGCAGCATTGTCTCGCAGCCATAAATCAAGATTGTATTTGTAGAGTTCACTTTCCTGATTTGTGCTCAGGCTTCTTCTTGTTTTCCTGGAACAAGGGCATTTGTGCCCAGAGTAGCTGCTTATGTCAGCTGACTGCCATTTGCCATACCAGGTCCATACTGCTCTTCTGAGAAGTTGTGTAGAGGAAAGAGTAATTACCCTAGGTCCCCCCGTTTAAAGTGTTAGTCCTGATCACCTACTAATACAGCCCTTATTGATGTTGCTCTATCATGCGACTTCTACCTTGAGCTTCCTGATGCTACCTTAAAATTATCTGTGCTAACTATGTCGCAAGGGTCCAAACTGCCTTACAACCTAGACCAAGTTCAACAAATGACTCACTCTCAGGCAGGCAAAGCGGAGAAAGCAGGTGTCCATGTACACACACACACACACACACACACACACCCTGATCACCTATTAATACAGCCCTTGTCGATGTTGCCCTACCATGCAACTTCTATCTTGAGCTTCTCTCTGCTTTGAGTCTTTTGGTTCCTGATGAAGACTCTTTTCTTGCTGATGTGGGTCAGTGCATAGCAGGGTTTGGTGGTGAAGGAGTGACCCACACACAGGGTTTCCTACCATATTCAAGTGCAACTAACTGCAGGGAACTGAAGGCCTCTAGCCCTTGAGATACTCCGCCTGAGCCTTTCCTCCAGCTTGCTCTGTGGGCCAACACAATTTGCCATTTTACCTTTTTCTCCCTGCTGCTGCCTTTGCTGGGGGAAAGCCACTCTGTCTTCAGAGGTACCATGTTGGTGTCCTTATCCAGTGCTCATGCTGCTTTCTAGCAGCCCACAGCAACACAGAGCTATCCTGAAGCATATACCTAAAGACTTCATTCTGTTCACCCTGCTTTCTCTGCGGCCCACCAAAAAAGGAGCTGCTTGTTTATCCAGCTGTCAGCCATTTCCCATAAACGTCTGGCCCAGTGAGCGAGCTGTGTTGTGGCAGGCATTGCTTTAGTTCCAACAGGCTGGCCCTCTGCCAGGTCCTCATCATTGGCGACTCCGTCTTGCTATTGACTGCTAAGTGTGAGTCAGAGGTGATGCTGATGAAACCCTGGGCAGGTCTGGATAACAAGGGCAGACCAAGCCACAGGGGGAGCGTGGACCTGACCTTGCTCTGCAGAGCTGCTTGATGCCATGTTAATGCGAGGAGTATGAAATGTAGTTCAACTACCCTGTGCACTCTCACAGGCCGGGCTGTCATATTAGTTTCTGTAGTGCATAAAAGTTTCTGTAGGAGCCATGGCCAGCAGCACAGCTTCTTAATTGGGTTTAGTTTGAAAATAAATGCCTCACTGGCTAATGACACTTATCAACATTTTTTTTTTTGGAAGAAAATTGTCACTTTGTATAGACAGATGTGTGACTTTAATAATCTTATCATTAGTCCTGATAACTATAGTAATAATTCATAGTTGTCCATCTTTTGTAGACATTATTGTATTTATACAGCCACAGCTGGTGAGTGATCATATCATTAGATAATTCCCGTATTTTGAGAGGTTAAATTTCCTATAAACCAATTTATAGTTCTTAATGTGTTCTTGCTAGGTCTTTTAAAAGAAGTTGAAAAAGAATGTTCTACAGAACTCTGTCTTGCTCTGTGGCAATGAGGTCAGGCAGACCTCCTGTGAGCTAACTACAACTGTGTGGTAGCTGTGGAAACTTGGAGGCATTTGGGGCATGTCTTGTCACCACCACTGGTCAATCCCATGGCTCCTGTCACCACTTTGGTGAGCTGGTGGTACAACAGAGATGTCACCCTGGTAGAGCCTGGAATGAAGGCTAGTCATAGGGCTATTTTCCTGATAAAAAGAAAGAGTTCTTTCTAGTTATTTCTTATTAGGAGGAATTTCCTAATGGAAAATGCTTCTCCACTAAAAAGAATTTTATCTGTACAAAAATTTATTGCTTATGATACTCAGGGTCAATTCCCATTAGCATCTGAGCTCAGGAAAATGACACATCATCACAAGAGAAATAAGTATTTTTTCCCTATGTTGGTCAAAAGCCAAGTCGTTAATTGCTAACCAATAAAGATATAGTCAAGGAGGAAAAGAATTATTAAGAGTTTTAATTGCCCCTAAAATTCCAGGTGGAAACTTTTCTGAATATTTAGGTACACCTGAGGTAGCAGAAAACTCCAAGGGACTGTCTAAGTTCTTTGGTTAGACTAGAATTTGGTTTATTTAACATTCCTAGAATGGTTGAGACTTGTACATATGTTTGTTATACAAGCCATTTTTTCTGTATAACCTCAGGTGGATTATAATAAGACTAGAGGTCCAGTGCACAAAATTTGTGCACGGGGGATGGATGGGTGTTTCCCTCAGCTCAGCCTGCACCCTCTCCAATCTGGTACCCCTCGAGGGATGTCCAATTGCCCTCTCACGATCCAGGACTGCTGGCTTCCAACCTCTCACCTGCCTGTCAGCCTGATTGCCTCTAACTGCTTCTCCCTGCCAACCTGGTCACCCCCTAACTATTCCCCTGCCAGCCTGATCAACGCCTAACTGCTCCTCTGCTGGCCTGATCACCCCTAACTACCCTCCCCTGCCAGCCTGGTCACCCCTAACTGCCCTCCCCTGCTGGCCTGATCGTCCACAACTGTCCTCTCCTGCTGACCATCTTGTGGTGGTCATCTTGTGTCCATATGGGGATGGCCATCTTTTGTGTTGGAGTGATGATCAATTTGGATAGTACTTTTTTATTAGATAGGATAAGTATACACACATAGTATTATTTATTAATTCATATTAATGTGAGGTAAAGGTAAAATGCAATAATATTCTTTAGCTATGCTGACATTTTATGCCAAATGAATATAGGATTTAACCTAAGAAAATAATAAATTTATAAATTAAAATGAGATGAAAAAATGTTGACCAGCTATATAAAAAGGTCAGCAATTCAGTTGTGAAATCTGGGTTATTTCTTTTTTACTGCCCAAAATTTTGTTTATAGTCTCAATATTATATAGTCAGGATTTTTCTCACACTATAAAGCATTAGTAATGTTTTCAATCCATTACTACTTACTGGAGTATAATATAAATTCTCCTGTGTGCTTTAATAGTTCTTTAGAAATCATTCTTTGGATTGCTCTTCAATGAGTGAGAAGGAATTGCTTGATATGTTCCATATGTTTTTATTAAAGCTAAGATTTTAAAAAATACCAAGGACTAGAAAAGTCCTGAGTCATGTCAGATTTTGGTCAGAGGAGGCAGAAGAAGAGAGAAATATAGAATGACAAAACAGTGGCTGAGGTGGAAGCCATCACCTGACATTGCAGTGGCAGATTACTTTATGGAATAATACTCGATTTTAGTTTATATATTAAGGAAATTTTAAACTGTTTCAAATAGATTGACAACTTGCTTTTCACAACATAGAATATGTAAAGCACTTAATACCATTCCTAGAACATGCTGACTTCACATTCACAATCAGGATTCTGGGACAGAATTCCCACGCCTATAAATGCTGTGGTTGCAGAGAAGAGAGCTGATCCTTTGTTTTTCCCATCTAAGTCTATAAATTAATTCCCTAATTTATTCAACAAATATTTATTGGGCACCTTTTGTGCTAGGACAGTCTGGGAATAGGCTTTTATGAGTTGTGATACACAACAGATTAGTACTAGTTGTTGAAGTAACACAAATAAGTCAGGAGTAGCTCAGAGCTCTCCAGAGGCATGCCATATAACTTGGCTGTATTGACATTAAAGGGGCATGCATTTTATTATCTGGCCACTATGCATCTTAGAGATGAACAGGCAAAGAAGTCTGTCAGCAAAGTGCAACTCTTCTAAACTAGGGTGCTTTTATTTTGGAATATGGACAAAAAATGGATTTGTTTGTAAAGGGCTTAAATCCAGAAGGACTGGTTGCAAGTTAGGGACCAGAGTGTCATGCGTTTACATGATCAAGGATGTGAGCACAATGATTCAGAATTCAGATTCAGCATAATGTAAATAAACCTGATCATCGAGAAGCGGCTGTTTCTTTATGACTCAGTTAACATGCCTTACAAAATTTGAAGTTCTGGAACTAGAATTTGAAGGCATAGAATTAATCATAACATTTAATAGCAGGGTCCTAAAAGTACTGTTTAAATGGAAGTTTGTTTTTTCATTATCATCCAGATATGTTTCTATTGAAATCTGAATGCAATGTACCATATTTTACAAAACAGAAAAAGCTCTTAAAATGGGGAAGTTCTCAGGTTGTTGTTTTCATGAATCACTGCTGTTATGCTTATCATAACTAGGTAGGGTGGGGATGGAGTTCTTCTAAGAATGATGGCATTTATGTACAAAAATCAAGCATATATAAATTATCTTTAAAAGGAGTGGGAGAAATGTCAGGAGTAAATACCATTGGCTAAAGTCTGATTTGCATCAGAACTACTGTTAGGAAATGATCAAACTGATAGCGTGGTCTGTTGTGAAATATAGTTTTGTACTCGATGACATACCTGTAGCTAAAACCAATGACTATTCCCATCTCACTTGAGAACGGGAATAGTCATAACTGGAGAGATAACACTGTTTTCCTCCTGAATATGTTAAAGGCAATGTAAAATAGGAGCATTGTTTCATTGGCGAATGCACCTAAATCATCCAGCTATTTCTGTTATGAATGATTTAGACACAGTTCTGTTGCATTGTGGGAAACAGCTCAGAGGAAGTCTTGGAATATCTCCAAGTTCTAGATTCCCTTGTCTGAAGTACATATAATAAGCTTTTTATTTTCTCTATTTTGCCTAAGACTGTCTCCATTCAGTGATTCCATTTTCTGCTTTAAATATTGGATCAGTTTCTGAGATATTGAACAACCAAATAAATAACAGAAAAACATATGGTTAAAACTCTTTCTTTGTGGTTCCTCACCTAAGGGTTTTGCACTGTAAGGTAGGGGGGAAAGTGCACGTTTCCACTGCATTATTTATATTGTAAATAAATAACGTGATGCATATATTTGTACTCTTGTTTTTTTAACTATATGTAAGTACTGTGAGGATTATTTATTTCACAACAGTACCAGGTTTTTAGAAGCTTTTATCAGATATGTCTTCTCATTCAACTGAACACTAAAAATATAATTATGATAGAATGGAGAGTCCTCAAAACTCTGACTTTAGAACAAAATTATTAAAGTTGTTACTGGGAGAATTGAGGTGTTAGATGCAGAAGGACCTTCTTAAGGTTAAGTTTTTATATTTTTTTCCTTAGGGGAATATCAGTAAGAGATGCAGCAGGAATATTTTAGGATGTTCTAGATGCTATTATATCTGTTTCCACAAAAATTATGTGTGTAACTTTAATTATGTAACCCATAAGTAGGGGGAATTACAATCCTATCCATTTGAGAATGTATAATCTCTTGAAAATACACTTAGATATATAAGTCAGATGTTAAATTGAGTAAATTAGGTGTTGAAATAATGTGCTTTATTTTCAAATATATTATCCTAGTATTTTTTAAATGGTACAAAATTGGTAGCAGCCAAAGTATATCAGAATAAATTATCAGGCTCATACAGCTTTGCTGGAGTAGGGTATTGTGTTGACAGTTGAAGTTTGGCAGTTGATAACCTGGTAGTATGTGGCTAGTGAGATGGTACCTATAGTTTGAGAGCAAGGAGCTTATCTTAGGTCTGTAAGTCAGTATTTCCTATGCCTGCATCCAGTGGATTAGCCCTGGCCAATGGACTCAGGACATGTCCAGTTCACTCTTTTAAAAACAAACAAACAAACAAACAAACAAACTTTTTATTGATTGATTTGGGATGGAGGGGGGAGATCAATTTGTGCCACTTATTTATGCATTCATTGGTTGATACTTCTATGTGCCCTGACCAGGGATCTAACCTACAACCTTGGTGTATTGGGATGACACTCTAACCAACTGCCAGGGCCCCAGTTCCCAGTTGACTCTTTAGTGGTACTCCTAACTCCAGTTGTGTAGTCATCTTGCTTTGGTCCATGAGGATTGTTCACTGAAGAATAGAGGAAACAATTTTAATCTATATCCTCTGCTTGTTGTGAAACTTACTCCAAAAAGTCATCTTGGGTACAGAAATAGAGTAAGAAAAGTGGGCACATGCAGTGTTGGGATTCTGCCAAATGGTGTGACATTGGGAGTTCAGTGAAATGGCAGGGGTGTTATTGAAATGACAGGCTGTGGGATTGTGGCTGGGTAAGGAAGTAAGGTATGAAAAAAGAGGGTTGATGGGAAGGTAGAAACTGGAGGGGTCAAGGGACTGAAAATGCATATCCAGGGACAGAGTAGGAAAGGACAAGCTGAAGAAGAGGCCGGTGTGGCCATAAGCAGAATGCTTGAATTAGTGATATTAGCTGTGGAGCAGTTATGGATAATGGCAAGGTCCGGGTATAACCCCAAGAGTGGGCAGCAGAGATGGAGAGAAGTTGAGGACATTAGAAATGGGGAAATTGGGACCCCAAGTCCAGATTATCATATGTGTCAATTCTGGATTTTGAAATCACTGCAAACATTGGCTGGTTTTGGGGTTGAGAAGATCACTGGTAAGAAAACAAAAAGTGAATGAGAGACCCAGATATGAAAGCTACTAGGAGAGGAAAGGAGGGGACGTTTTACAGAGTACAGTGGCACAAAGGCCTGAAAATGGCAATGGGGACAATGAAACACCAACTCTCCCTTCACCTGGTGTGTGAGAGAATAAACAACCACCACTTGAAAGGTCCACAGAAGTGGTATCTTCCAGCAAAAGCCAGGTTTTATTTGGACTAAAAAGGTGAAGGGATTGTTCAGAGAGGAAGCTGATGAAATAGGAGTGTTCGCCAAATATGGAGCACATTGAGGGCATGGTGGAAGGTTTGGGCAAGTGAGGAGAAATGAGGAGATCGACCAAAAAATTGTAGGGGGACCATCCTGCTAGAGGATTGATGACTGAAATGTGCTTATATATGGGCATTAACAGATGAAAAATAAGTTGACAGGCATAAGAGTGATTGATGGCCCAGTGGTAAAAGGGCTTGCCTCAGATATTTCTGCACATGCTATTGCTTGGGATGTTCTTGGTCAGAAATTGAAGTTTCAACCTCTGTACATCTTAGTGTCACATTGGTCTCAGAGGCTTTGACTTCAATACCTCCTGGAGTTTTGGCTATCTCAGATGTGATTCATTAAGAACCTCATAGATTGGGGTTGAAGGATCTCACATGAGGATTAGGAACCTTGGAGATTGAGTGTTAGTCCAGTTGAAAGAATAGGGTCTTGGCAATCCTAGAAGATGCATCTCTATAGCTAAATAGCCTGAGGTATGCTCATTCCACAATATATATATATATATATATTACAGTGGCTTATCATTAGAATTTAAGGAGTTAGGATTTACTCTGGGTCATTATATAAAGCTTCTCAACCTTTATGAGTCTACAGCTTATCCCCACTAGCCCCTAATTGTAGATCAGAGGATCTTAAATATAATCACTGAACCCTGTAATTCAAGTAATCTGGTTACATACAGCACATCCTCAATTTTTAAACTGTAAAAACTTGCAGAAGCTGCAAGTTATGTGTTATTTTAATTTCATTATAACAAAATATAGCTGGAGGTTCTGTGCCAAATTAACAAACACAAATTATTGGGGAGGTTATTTACTATTTTAATTATGTGACATTATCTTTCCCCACTGACAAAAGCAATCAAAATGACTCAAATGGAATCAGGGAAAATGAACTGACTCCCAAAGGTTATAAGTGTTGTTGGAAAATGTCATGCATTTATTAAATTTCTTACATAATAACCAAAAACGGTAGTAAGGTAAATACACAGTGGCTCCCTCCTTATGGGTTTAAAATTTGGCTAGAAGTAAAGAGAATTCTAGAAATCATATCATCAAATCCTCTCACTCTCTTCAGGAAGCTGACAGGTTAGGTGCAATGACAATTTCCAGTGACCAACCTATACTGACAAAATGTCAGGCAAGACTTAGATACTATCAGGAACTAAACTGAATGACAAGCCTATCTAATAAAAGAGTAATATGCAAATTGACCATACCTCTGCTACACCCACCAGCCATGCCCACCAGACAATCAGAACAAGTATGCAAATTAACCCAACCAAGATGGCTATGGCCACAGAGAGAGCAGGAAGAAGGCTTGGGTCACCCCTGCCATGGAGGAAGCCAAGATTTCCATATACCCTGGCAGGCCAGGCCTCTGCTTAAGGCAACAAAGTTTCAATGGCTGCAGCCATGGAATGAGCAAGAGGCTTGGCTCTGCTCCAAGCTACAAAGTTTCAATTGTAGAAGATAAATAAATCCCAGATACCAGGGCCTCCACTTTGGTCGCTGGGAGGTGTGGCTGGTCTGAAAACCACCACAGGGCCCTCACCCAGGCCACCCCATGCCCCAAGGCAAGACCCATCCTGATCCAGGACAGGCTTAAGGGCAAACCAGCTGTCCCCCACCTGTGCACCAGGCCTCTATCCTATCTAATAAAAGAGTAATATGCAGATTTACCATCACTCCAACACACAAGATGATTGCCCCATATGGGCAAAAGATCCTGCCCCCATCTGATCACAAGATGGCCACTACAAGATGGCCAGCAGGGGAGGGCAGCTGGGAGGGACCAGGCCTGAAAAGGAGGGCAGTTAGGGGTGACCAGGCCCACAAGGGAGGGCAGTTAGGGGCAAACAGGCTGGCAGGGGAGCAGTTAGACATCAATCAGGCTGGCAGGGGAGTGGTTAGGGGGTGATCAGGATGGCAGGCAGAAACAGTTAGGGGCAATCAGGCAGGCAGGCAGGTGAGCAGTTTGGAGCCAGCAGTCCTGGATTGTGAGAGTGTCTGACTGCCTGTTTAGGCCTGATCCAAGATTGGACATCCCTCAAGGGGTCCCAGATTGGAGAGGGAGCAGGCTGGGCTGAAGGACACCACTCCCCATGCATGAATTTCGTGCACCAGGCCTTTAGTGTTATATAATAAAACCCTAATGAGAAAGTGACTAAATGGCAGAATGACCAGCAGAATGACGGGTCGTTATGATGTGCACTGACCACCAGAGGGGCAGATGCTCAGGGGGAGTGCCACTTGGCCAGAAGCCAGGCTCACAGCTGGCAAGCACAGCCACAGTGGCGGGAGCTTCTCCCACCTCCGCTGCAGGAGGGTGGTAAGGAGCTCGAGGAGTCCCAGACTGCGAGAGCCCTGGACTGTGAGAGGGATGTCTGACTGTTGGCTTAGGCCTGATTTCCGCTTCCCCCGCCCCCAGCTTATCATTAAGGGGGGATAGGGCTTAAGCCAGCAGTCAGACATCCCCAGAGCATCCTGGACTGTGAGAGGGCACATGCCAGACTGAGGAACGCCCCCCCTTCAGTGCATAAATTTAGTGCATGAGGCCTCTAGTAATGTCATAAGCATTAAATGTCCAATATTGCAGATTATAGAGTCTTAGACTTTGGGTTAGTATAGCATTGTGCACTCCCAGTGTTGCAATCTCCTTTACAGTGGCCTTCTGGACCATCATTTGCTGCTCCTGAACACTTCACCTGATGGGAAGTTAGATTTTCCCACAGCAACCCATTCTATTATGCGGTAGCTGTTCGTGTTGGAAACTCTGTAGGTCAAGTTGGTTTTGTTATACCTATGAATTCCACCCTTGGGTCCTGCCCTCTGAAGCTAAGACCTGTGAGTGTTTGCCGATAGCAATTATGTTTACTCCAATTCTCTTCTTTTCCAGGAAAGATGTCTTTAGCTCTCAAAGTTATATATCATGTGGGGCAAAGGTGAAGTGAAGAAAAGGGGAGATAAAATAATGTTCTGTGGCTTACTATTAGAGTTCAAGGAGTTAGGATTTGCTCTCAGTCATTATATTGGTATATAAGCTTCTTCACCTTTTTGACTCAACAATGTGTCCTCATTAATCCCTAATTGTAGATCAGAGGACCTTATATCCAAAATAATCATTGAGCTTTGTAATTTATGAACTCTAGTTGCAACATATTTTCAATTTTTAACTCACAAAAACACAAGCTACATAGAAAAGAAAGCAAATGCTATATATTGTAACATGAAGGGGATTTTAATGGAATGAGAAGTGAAATTTTTTATTTGTAAAGACTGGGCTGAGCTGCCTAAATTAATATCACAATCTATAAACTTCATATTACACTTAGACACAACCATATTAAAAATGTTACAGCTTTGTTATAAAACATGAAATTCTTAATTATTTCACTCTATCTTATAAAAAAGGAAGAAAATGTATCTTCCCACCTCTTCAAATATTAGTTAAAATTCCAGGAAACAACTATATGCTAGGTATTCTTAGCTAAGATTTAAATTAGATCTGGGAAAGTTATGTATGTGTCATTTTCAATGGTTTATGGACCATAAAAATATAAATATATTTTGATTCTTAATTTTAATCCTAAATTTTGTTTTTTTTATTTTTTTGTTTTTTTATTCTCTAGAAAATATAATTTCTTCATGAATTAAAAATATTTAGTTACTTATTTTCTAAATTGAGGAGATGAATATACACACCCATCTGACAAATCTAGCCACACAGATGTTGATGTTTGTTCAAAGATGATTTACCTATAGATAGAAGTATTTTTGAAACATAGTCTACGAAACCAGAGACAAATAGACTTGAAATGGGATTTTGTTACTTACAAATTGCTTTGAGTCTGGTGGGATTTTCAAATTCTGACCTAACTAGATTTGGCTCTATGTAGATTAGCTGTTGAAAGGTTTTTCTGTAAATGGCTTACAACCATTTATTTACCCAATCATTACACATCATTTTGAGTGTTGAGAACTAGAGAAAAGTGGAATAAGGAGTAGGTCCAGTGAAAATATTTTTGCTAAGTGTTTGCTATTTCTTGGCTAGGATGATGATGATGTTAAACTTTAGAAATGCATGTTTATGCAAATTAAAATTAAATTTGATATTTAAGTTGTTTTACACAATTACTATTCAATTTATTTAAGCTCCACTACATCCTAGTCACCTTACCAAACATTAGAGGGGATATAAAGATGAATAAGATAGTTCCCATTGCACATTGTGATCAGTGACCTCAATACCTAAAGAAATAATTATTTTCCCCATGCATGGTCTTTTTGTGTGCTTATTTATGTGATTATTAATGTTTAATAATATAATAAGCCAACATGAATTTAATGTTTCATGTTTGAAACACTGACAATAATCTACCAGTGTACTCTTCCACACCATCTCCCTGCCTCATTACACCTAATATAATCACTATTTTTTGCATTTTATATAACTTTTGTCCGTGTGTGTGTGTGTGTGTGTGTGTGTGTGTGTGTGTGTGAGGGGGGAGGGACAAAAAGTTATATAAAATGAATTTTTTACTTTTTTACTATAACTAATCTTTGGAACTTGCTTTTTCATGCAGTATCATGAAAAACTCTTGTTAAGATTCCTCTATATTGTTGTACGTAATTACAGTCATTTGTACTGCTTTCTAATATTCTGTATGTGACTATGCTACATTTTTTTTTTCCTGCAAATGGTGATTTAGGCTATTTCCAGATAGTTTAGTCTACTTTGAATAGTTATACTTTGAACATTTTTTAACATGTCCTCTGGTATATATTGCAATGACTTCTATTGGGAATGTATCTACTTACAGTAGTTCCTCCCCACACCCACTTATCCATGGTTTCAGCTTCTGCACATTCAGTTACCCATAGTCATCCATGGTCCAGAAATATTACATGGAAGATTTCAGGAATAAACAATTCATAAGTTTTAAATTGTGTGGCATTCTGAGTAGCGTGATGAAATTTCACACTGTCCCACTCCATCCTGCCTGAACATGAGTCATCCCTTTGTCCAGCAGTGTGTCCAAGCTGTACACATTCCCCATCTGTGAATCACTTAGTCATCAGATCAACTGTTGAGGTATCGCACTGCTTGTGTTCAAGTGACCCTTATTTTACAGAAATTATGGAACACAATCCTGGGATGGAGCGCAGCATTAAAGTCACCCATATGATTTCTGGATCACAATCTCTGCAGCAACACTTTGATGAGTTAAAAAGAAAGAGACAGAAACTTCTGAGTAGAATGTTTTTCCAAAATATTTTCACCAAAAAAACCCCCCAAAAAAAACCAACCAAATAAATAGCAAACAAAAAACCTTCAATTATCAAGGATCCCCAACTATCGAAATCATCTGCTCCTGACCTCCAGGCATCAACGTTGTCATGCATCGCTCATCGAGCCAGGGTCAGCAGAAGCAGAGGACCCTCTGGAGCATCATCAGAAGTCAAGTGCCTAACCCTGCATCACAAGGCCCACAGTACTCAGCTCACTTCATCTCATCACGTGGGCATTTCATCATCTCCTATCATCACAAGAAAAGGATGAGTATATGACAATAAGATTTTTGAGAGACAGTGTTTACATAAGTTTTATTATAATATTTTGTTATACCTTTTCTACTTTATTGTTATTAATGTTAATCTCTTAATGTGCATAATTTATAAATTAGACTTTAGACTTTATCATGGGTTTGTGTGTATAAGAACAAACATAGTTTATATAGGATTTGGCACTATCTTTTGTTTCAGGCATCAACTGGGGATTTTGGAATGTAATCCCCTGCAGATAAGGGAGAGACTACTGTATCTTGATTTAAATCTCTTTCTGTGAAGCATAGCACATTAGGTGAATTTTCTAATTGTAGAAATTCAAACCTAAAATAAACATCTTATCATAAGATGAATATCACCCTAAGAATCTTCTATGGTGTATACTCAAGATAAGAGCTACTTACTAAATGTTTTCTTGGGAGGTAAAATCGTTAGCAATAATTGGTGACCGATTTTTTTCCCCACTGACCCAATTCAACATCAGTGCTATTTTAGGATATAAAAGGAAAACTGGGAACCAGAGGAAGAGTGATACCAGATTCACTAAAGCTTAGGATTGCTTGGAAACTAGTCCAGAATAATTCACCTTCATCTCCTTTGCGGGTCCTCTTATCCTACCCAGCAGCCCTCCTATGTGATGGTGAACAATAGGAACAAAAGCACCAAGAAAATAGACCCTGTCAGATTTGTTCTCTCAGCATCAATTGGCTGCCTGCCAAGAAAAGTTTCTCACTCTGAAGAGGTTCTGAGCTTAAAGTCTTGACATTTGTGAACACGTAAGCAAGAACCCTTTCAGCGCACCTGGTCATGGACAAGCTAGGAGAAAGTGAGGCTGGACAGATGCAGAAGCTATACTGCTACTCTGCAGTGGTCTAGTCTTCCATTGTTTTCAAGTGTTACAAACTTCTTTTCTTTAAATAAAAATTGCTGCTATAATCTAAATAATAATAACCTTGTTGCTGAAACTTCCCACTCATTTTTACTTACAGAAATTATATCTAGAAATGATGCACATTTCTTAGTCTAATTCCCTCATTTCCTGATTTGACCAATCAACTTACTTAGCCTTTGGCCCAATGGCAAACCTATGTAACCCTTTCACACCTATTTCACAGGGTTTCACGATGGAAGGAAGAGAATGGTTATCTTATTTTTTGTGATGCAGAAAATAAGGGCTATACAAAGGGCCGATAAATCAGAGAGAAACCAAGATGGCAACATAGGTAAACACCTAAATTGCTGCCTTGAACAACAATTTCAAAGCTACAACTAAAAGACAGAACAGGCATCATCCAGAACCACAGGAAAGCTGGCTGAGTGGAAATTCTACAGCTAGAAAGAAAGAGAGGGGCTCACAGAGAGAAAGAGGAGCTGCAAAAAGCTGAGGTACAGTGCCTGGAGAAGATGGGTGGCGGAGTGCCTGGCTGGCTTCCTCTGGAGCAGTGGTTCTCAACCTTTCTAATGCCGCTTACCCTTTAATACAGTTCCTCATGTTGTTGTGACCTCCAACCATAAAGTTGTTTTTGTTGCTACTTCATAACTGTAATTTTGCTACTGTTATGAATCGTAATGTAAATATCTGTGTTTTCTGATGGTCTTAGGTATCCCTGCTAGGGGTTTTTAACCTGTGGGTCGCGACCCACAGGTTGAGAACTGTTGCTGTAGAGCCTAAGACTGTGTGTACAGACTTGTTGTAGTTAAGTCTTAATTGTTGTTGGTATCACTGGGGGGAATTGACCTCCAAGCCAATTAGTTGTGAGGATCAACTGTGTTTACACGGGGCTGTAAATCAAGTCAGAGATTTGAAATACAAAGAAGCAAAAAACACTCCACTGGAAAAGCAAGAAGAAAAAAGAATCCAAAAATGTGAAGATAGTATAAGGAGCCTCTGGGACAACTTCAATCATACCAACATCAGAATTATAGGGGTGCCAAAAGAAGAGAGAGAGCAAGATACTGAAAACCTATTTGAAGAAATAATGACTGAAAACTTCCCCCACCTGGTGAAAGAAATAGACTTATAAGTCCAGGACATGCATAGAACCCCAAACAAAAGGAATCCAAAGAGGACCACACCAAGACACATCATCATTAAAATGCCAAGAGCAAAAGACAAAGAGAATATTAAAAAGCAACAGTTATTTACCTACAAGGGAGCACCCATATGATTGTCAGCTGATTTCTCAACAGAAACTATGCTAGCCAGATGGGAGTGGCAAGAAATATTCAAAGTAATGAATAGCAAGAACCTACAACCAAGATTACTCTATCCAGCAAAGCTATCATTCAGAATTGAAGGTCAGATAAAGAGCTTCACTGATAAGAAAAAGCTTAAGGAGTTCATCATCACCATACCAGTATTATATGAAATGCTCAAAGGTACTCTTTAAGAAAAGGAAGAAGAAGAAACAGGTAAAGATAAAAATTATGAACAACAAATACGTATCTATCAACAAGTGAATCTAAAAATCAAGTAAATAAAATATCTGATGAACAGAATAAATTGGTGAATATAATAGAATCAGGGGCAGAAAGGGACTGGACTGACAATTCTCAGGGGGAAAGAGGTGAGGGAGGTGCAGGAAGAGACTGTACAAAAATCATACACCTATGGATAAGGACAATGCAGGAGAGGTAAGGGCAGAGAGAGGGGTGGGAGCTGGGTGGAGGGGAGCTATGGGGGGTGGAAAAAGGAACAAATGTAAAATAATCTGAACAATAAAGATTTATTAAATCCTCCCCCAAAATAACAAAGGGCCGATAAATCAGCAGTGCCACAGGGACTGATTGCCTACAGCGGGGTCTTCTGTGGCAGGATCTAAGGGAAGAATCTTGTGGCCTCTAGCTTCCAGTCATTCGCTGTACTCCCATTCTTTTCTTCTTGGAAAATCATTGTGTGTGTGTGTGTGTGTGTGTGTGTGTGTGTGTGTGTGTGTTAAGTTAAATAGTATACAATTGCCACACGTTTAGGTAAAACATAGTGCCAACATATTACCAATTATTGTAAGCACACTCATAAAACATAAAGTACTGTTTCTGAGTTGCAATGTATATTATACAAGGAGATATTTAAATCTAGAAAGAAACAGCAGAGGTTTCTTTCTTGTTTGGACAGTACTTTAAGACATCACAGAAACCTAGAGCTCTTTTTCCTCACTACATCAAATGAGCTGCATTTCCCAATTTGTTTTCCACCCCCTCCTAGATCTGCCCCCCCCCAAAAAAAAGGGCTGGATCTAAGCTGTGTTCAGTTAAGGTATGTGCTTACATGTACATTTCTATAGATATTATTTGGAAGTTATTTATATAACCCCATTTAGAATGTATCTAAACTTAATATTTATGTTTTTTAGATTCAGCCCTATAAAATAGTATTATCATTGCATGTTTACCTACCTCCACTTTCCCATAAAAAATATTAACATTTGACTGTAAATATGTAGAGAGTAGAAAATGTGAATTCCTCCTGTAGAAAGAGCCTTCTGATTCTCGCTAAGAATTAGTGTAGCAATTTTTCTATAGATAAAGGAACCTCTTATCCTACAAAGAGCTGCATTAATTACAGCCTGAAATTCTGTTCACACATCTCTTTTCAGAGCCAAGGAGAGAGCAGAAAAAAAAGTGCTGTTGGAATTCTGTACTCCCATTTTATTTTTCTTCTTAGAAAATAGCTTTTCTGAAAGGTAAACAGTACACAAACGTCATGAGTTTAGGTGGAACACAGTGCCAAAGCAATGCTAATTATTCCAACAACAGCCGTGGCTATAACTTTAAAAGCAAAAAACAAATTCCAATGTTATGAGTAACTTTGTTGATCATAATAAAAGGAGATGCAATTTGATGTCAATAGCAGTATGAGTGTAGGAGGTAATTCTATTTCATTTTCTTTTCAGAAATAGAACATGGTGATAGAAGCAAAAGAAAAAGCCCAGATAATAGTATAGAGATATCTACCATCTACATCAAGTCTCAAAGCTTTGGTTTGGGCAGTTTTTACTTTCTAGAATCTGTAAAGACCTATACTTCTTACTTCCCCCCATTACCCTTATTGGGTGATGGTGGCCAACTAAGAAATGGACATGTAAGAGAAAAGTAAGAATAATCTACTGAGCAGATATTTACTATGACAGTGTTACTATTGTACAGGCAAATTTTACCAATACCTGCTTCCTGTTTTCTTTGCAGCTCTTCCTGAAGTTAGCTCCCTTTCCTATTTAGCACCAACTCTTGCTCAGGCTTTGTCCAATGATTGGTTTCCTTCAAACTTTGTGTGCATTCGAACCTGCCAGATGGTGGTGCTGCCTATATGCTCAGGGTTGGGGAAATTTTCTCTCCTGATTTATTTATGCATCTATAAAAGAAGCCAGGATATTCTTATGCACTGTTACTATAGACCACATTCTCCATACCACATTTACGAGAAGAATCAGGTCAAATAGAATACTTGGAAAACATTAAAAAATTAAAAGTAGCAGCAGACAAGCTAACTCTGCTTAGCTAATTCTATCTATTGAAATCCCATTACTCTTCTCTAAGAATCCCGAGATAAGTAAATATGCTGAGTCTGTTAAAATAACTGGACCCAATATATATGGAATTGAGGTTCATCAAAGTAAAGCCAACTGCCTTTGGATTCTTGGGATGGGTTCATATTTGCACGTGGTGCTGCCTAGTGCAGTAGAAAAGAACAGCCCTAGGTTGGCATTTCAGATCTGCCATTGATTGGCCAATGACCTTGGCCAAATACCCTTCAATGCTCAGCATTCCCCGCAGCAGAGCTGCTGGTAAAGGTAGAGATAGTGTCTAGGATGCTGCCTGGCACATATGGGCTCAGAAATAAGTTGCTGCTGTTGTTGTGGTTAGTCATTATCCTGGCACACTACTTCTAATATTATAATAAAGACCCTACTGGACTTGAAGCAATAAATAAAACAATAAACCGCCTTAAATTTAGAGATCATTTTGATTGCAAGTACTCAAAACCCCTTTCTATTTCTCCTCTGATTAGTTCCGTAAAGGGGCAGGAATGCTGTTGTGGGGAATATGAGGACATCCCAGGACAGGTGCAGGTGCAACACAGGATATCACTGCCCGGCCTCAGGCTGGCTGCGCACTGTCACCAGCCAATCCAGACCAAGTGAAGGAACAAAATGGCCCCCTGAAGAAAAAGAAAACAGGGACCAACTCTTCCCGTTGCAGGCCACCAGGGACGGCTCAAATGATCCCACTCACGGCACCAAATGCAAATCAAGTCACCTGAAAAATTAAAAAATGTTGGGAAATGAACAGTTTACACAGAAGCTAAGAACTGAGACAAAGATCTGAATTTTTATAAAAAATCATTTTAGCCGAAAGCAGTTTATCTCAGTGGATAGAGCGTCGGCTTGCGGACTGAAAGGTTGCAGGTTCGATTCCAGTCAAGGGCATGTGCCTAGGTTGTGGGCACATCACCAGTAGGGGGCTGATTAATGTTTCTCTCTCATTGAAGTTTCTAGCTCTCTATCCCTCTCCCTTCCTCTCTGTGGAAAATCAATTATATATATTTAAAAAGCTAAAAAAAAAGATCATTTTAAAAACTGAGTTCAGAATTGGCCCAGTCATTGCTTCCATTCTCGGCTTTTCTCGAGCTATAGAAACAGTCAAATTCAGTGTCTTCAGGATTTTTGGTGGCTGTGAAATCATAGAAAGCCCTCATCTCTCCCTGGTGTTGCAATTCTTTCTCTGTGCCACCACCTCATCCACCACCTGCCTCACGCCAACACATTGCCTACTATTTTCCTCTCTGCCCCTCCTTCCCGTGTGGCTGATTGGCTGGGAGCAGCGGGCCCTCCTGTCGCTGAGTCCCAGTGCCTGCGAGGCACCCAGGTCTGAGTTTTCCATGACGCACCTGCTGCCGTCAGGCTGGCTCCCAAGTAAATAAATGGTCAAATCTTTTCCAAAAGTGATTTTGACAAAGAACAGCTTAAACCGCCAAAGATGTTGACAAATGCACTGTTACCTAGGAGAAGGGGGTAAACCAACCCATTTGAACGACAAGCGTAGATAAGGCCAGGTCTTTGTCCCCTTGCCTTTTTACATTGATATTCCTGGTGAGGGCAAGGGAAAGCAAAAAAAAAATAAACAAAGGCGGATCTTTAGTGCCGGCTGCCCCAGGGTTGATTAGGATGCTGATCTGTGTGGCAGGTTTCTGGGTTCTCACTCAACTTTTTGGCTACTATTCAAAGGATTTAACAGCCCGTTTTCTAACTAGTAGTATACAAAGCCGGTCTAAAAATAGTACATTCCAGGGTCTGAATTGGGTGAGTGGAATGAGTGGCAATGGCTGTATTGTAGAGGCAGATTACAAGTAAGGTATTCCGTGGGGGTTATTCACATGCTTCATCTGGTTTGGTTAAATAATGCAAACACATTTACCAACGTCCATGACTGTTTTGTTTAGTTATGCTCAGAGTGCTCATGTGTGTTTATGACAGACAAATGTGCATGTTCTATTTCTGGCAATCAAACAAAACTCTCTTGGTTGAGGCAGATAGCCTAGTGAACCAGTGGAGCCCGCACCCCTAAGAATCTCTGATGTGGCACCATGGTGGCTCTGAGTGACAGGTTTCCTGCTGCGCTGGCTATCCTAAAGGATTTTTGCTGAAGGTAGGAATCCAGAAGAGGCTCTGACAACTGGTGGGACTGCTAGGCCTGGCTGAAATCTCACTGGAAACCATGTGTGAGAGCTTGAGCCTTGCCAAGCCTTTTCCCCGGGGAAAGCAACTCTGCTCATTGCCCAGCTACTGTAAATGGGCTGTGTGGGACAGCGAAGGTGAGGTCATGTCCCTCCATCTCCAGGAGGACTGTGGCTGCCATGGTCACAGGAGACTCAGGCTCAGCAAGGAGCCTAAAAGAACTTTACAGAACAATATTATCTGGAACGAAGATGCCAAGAAAGTGTTTAACAGGCTGGAAGGGAAGCCACCCCTTCCTAAGTGTTTTCAGCTGTGAATGATGCTTCTGCCTGTATATTTTGAGGGGAGAATTTTTTCTCATACCAAAATAATAATTATTTCCTACATAAAAAGTTGGGAGACTCTCTTATTCTAATTCAATATAGAAATATGTGGTCATTCTGGCAGGTCTGCTTCCTCTCAGAAGATGGAAACTGAGACCAGTGACTACCCTTGAAGGAGTTAGATTAGGGAAATGCATCACAGAAGATTAAAAAAAAAAACCCGCTCCTCACTTTGGCAAACACTTGTCCCGCCCAAAGTTCATGCCTTGGGTCTGATAGTCCCTAGAAGTGGACATATTGACGCCCTTCTCTCCCCTACTCATGCTCTATGACTTTGGGACAGTTACATAAAGTCTTTGACCCGTTCTCCCCCCCCCCCCCCCCCGCCCTGCCCAGTTTCCTCATCTGTAAAATAGTGAGAATAACACCCACCTCATTAAGTACATTGTTGTGCAGATTAAATGAGGTAATATAAGCAAAGCATGTAGCCCATGGTAATAAATGGGAGGCATTTAATAGCATTCCTGGGCAAAGCCTCTCACCTGCATGATGCAATCCTGGCCTCCCTCAAAATAGGTATCATCTCATAGGCACAGATGTCTAATTCCTTTTGAGAATTACCACCGTCCTCCTCATTATTATCCTGGGTGTTGAAGAATGACCAACTCAGGAAGCATTAAATCAGAATTTTCTGTCATTTCCCTCTTTATAACCCCAACTACATGATAACGAGGGCTATTTTTCCTTGGAGATGTCTTGAATGATAACATAAACCATTACTTTGGCCATTCTGGAATTTCTTCAATCTAGCTTTTATTTCTTATGCTAAGGAATTATAATTTTTTTCAATAAGATAGACATTTGCTTACATCCCTAAAGAGTCAAGAAAACAACATGTAGTTCATATCTTGTTTGAGACTTCATTTTTCAAATGAACGAGAGGATATAACTGAATAAAATTTTTTGGCACATCTTCAGGCATGACCAGAGTGAGCTCTGAAGAGCCTGATGTAGTTATGCAGACATGGAGAACCAAATAACTTCCAAAATCATGCAAAAAATGTACCCACCATGTTTGTAAGTTGAGAAGGGCAGCTGAGGTAGCTCTATAAATGGAAAAATCAGTCTGTAAAACAAAGTATAGACGATACCTCTGTTGGTAGCTATTTTCAGCACCTGTGCTGCAGGGTTCTACAGTTATTCTACAAACAAGAGTCGCTGTTACTATTACAATTTTTAGTGATCATCATCCAAAGTTAAGCTCCTATAAACAAAATTACCTCAGTCAAGTGCATAAAAATATTGGACTTGACCTCTGTACGAAATTTTCACATTACAATACTTAAAAATCACATTGGAAAGACAGTTTTGAAAATTGTCCAAGAAGGCATAATCTTGCCTCTAAGGTGCTTTTATTCTCAAAGGAATAAAATGTACACATACAGCCATGGAAAGAATGACATTTTCTTCTTCAATTCATTTGAGGTTTGTTTATTTTTTGTTTGTTTTATTGTAAGGCTATCTATTAATGTGCTGACTATGTCTAGACATCGAAAGAGACAAAACTATCCCTGTACATGTGGATCTTGTGGAGAAAGAAATTACTTTCAACTAAAACCACTCAAGATAGTGGACATAAGTACCCAATTTCATTTAATTAGCCACTAAAAAATTGACAGAGATCACCACGGCTGTGGATAGTCAACACCAAGGTAGGCTGGCTGGCAGAGGTGTATTTTTGTAAAAAATAGGTAAGGGTGGTTGACATGGTTGAATTGTGTTCCTTCCCCCAAATTCCTCTGTTGAAGTTGTAATCCCCATGACCTCAGAATGTAACTGTATTTGAAGACAGGGCCTTTAAAGAAATAATTAAGTCAAAATGAAGTCTTTAGCATGGTCCTAATTCAATATGACTAGTGTCCTGCTAAGAAGAGGCGATTAGGTCACAGACATTCAGAGGAGAGACCATGGGAAGACACAGGGAGAAGGTGGCCACCCACAAGCCCAGGAGGTTGGCCTCAGGGAAAAAAAAAAAAAACAATCCTTTGGACATCTTGATCTCAGATCTAGCCTCCAAAATTGTGGGAAAATAAACGTCTGTTGCTAAAGCCACCCAGTCTTGTTCCTTTGTGATAGCAGCCCAGGTAGACTAGGGATGAGTGAGGATTGTTAAGGTAGAGAAAAGGGGAAATGGGCTCAGCACAGTCCTCTCTCCTGTTATTAAATATCTAATTCTTGTTTGCATTTTATTTTCTTTGTTTATGTCTTTGGTGTGGATGGTGGGGAGAAGGGAGATGGGAAAGGAATTGGGAAGGGGAGAAGTGGAAACAGAAAATAGACTATTTGACACCCTACCAGTGTTTTACCAGAAATGGTTGGATATGGAAAAGCAGCAGAAAGCAACAACTGTAAAAGCAGTGATTAGTTTTAAAACTAAGGAATAGCATTAAGAATAAGGAGCTATAGAGTGTTTAACAAAATTATTGAAAATCTGAAATGTATCTGCACTCAATAAGAAGTCTTTATTGCTCACTTGTGGCCTCTTGATAAGTTCAACCTTTATCTTCTGAAAATAAATTCCAATATTATCATTATAGTTATCACTTCTATGATATTTATAACACTCCAGGGTTGCCATCTTGCCACATTATTTTTGTAATGTTGAAATAATTAAAAAAAAACACACACAATGGATATAAATGATGCAAATGTAATATGGAAGCATTTATATCAATAGCAAAGACATGGCTGGGCTATTTAGTCAAATAGGACTTGTCACTCAGGTGATTCTTATTAGTCATTAAACATTTCCCAGTGGTTCAGGGGCTTTCAATTGGTTGAGAAACTTAGGTGAAGACAAATGCCAATAGATGAAGATAAAATGCTGCCTCAAATCTAACCTACTAAAATCTGGGATAACCACCAAACTCATCTAATATATTTTATCATGCAGACATAATTTGTTTTCAATGGTGTTGTATAAAAAAAATCCTGCTTAAGTGACCACATGTGCAGTGTTGTTTCTTAAGGAAACAACTTATGTTTGGTCTGAGCTCCTATGAGTACTTTAGTCTCAGTAGAGAATTTAGAGAAATATGGCCCTTCCATTACAATTTTGCAAATTGTGTTTGAGGTGGGCAGGAAATAGGATTACTGAATCATGCAAAAAATCATACTCTGATGAAAAATGTTTGAAAAAATATTTGAAAAAATATTTGTTGTGGACAACATTTCTTACTTTAGAACTCTCTTATATTTGTTCTCTCTAGGTCAAAAGGCCTGGGTGCCTTCAGAGGTCCCTCCCCAGCTGGATGCTTCCCATAAGAGACTCCTGCCTTGGGCAGCATGTAATCTCTAGGCTATCTACTTTTCCAGGAGAAAAAGATGAAATATAAAACATCTTTGATGCTTTTCTTTGCATCTCTGTCACTAGCACAATGCTCAGTTTTGCAAACATAGAAAGAGAGGTGGAGAGAGAGAGAGAGAGAGAGAGAGAGAGAGAGAGAATGAGAATGAATGAATATTGGCTTTATGCACAATTGCTACACTTGGAAATGTGGTCTACAGTGGTAGGTAAATTCCAGCTAAGTTTCTATAGAAATTCTGTTCTAGTAAGTATGCTGTTCATCCATTGGTCCCAACCATCACCTTCTAACACACCTGCTTCCATAGAGAACACTTTGCTGCATAGAAAGATTGTTTCTGCCACCAAGGCACCAGAAACAAGGATACCATGTCCATCCGAATGACTTCCATTTCAGTTATGACTGGGCTTTACATGCCCCAGAATAATCTGAGTGATCGGCCCCAGTTCTTCTCCTAGGGTCATCATATCTGGAATGAGAGGAAGGAAAAAGAAAAATAACACCCTTGTTAAGTGAAAGAGATTGGGCAAGGCACTGTAGAAAACACATTTAGTAGCAGGTTCACCCAACCCACAAGGCTCTCCTCAACTCCACCGCTCACAGACTGAGCCCCTTCAGCCCAATTACATTGTTTGAGCTCACAGCTCCCTTCCCCTGTACCCAGCCAACACCCACTACTGCCACAGTGAACTCCTGCAGCAGCTGAGACATTGGAAAGGGAATATGGGATTCCATTCCCTTGGTACTGAGGTCTTGGAAAGGGAAGACATATCGTATTTTCCGGCGTATAAGATGACTGGGCATATAAGACGACCCGCAACCTGTCCAGTTAAAATATAGAGTCTGGGATATACTCACCCTGTAAGATGACAGCGTATAAGACGACCCCCGACTTTTGAGAAGATTTTCCTGGGTTAAAAAGTCGTCTTATACGCCGGAAAATACGGTAAACCCAAGGGCAGTCACATTCTGTCAGCTCTGTTGGCTTAGAAGAGAGAAAGCCAGTTCTCACAAAAAGAGGGGAAAAAAAAATACAGACATACAAAGTGAGGCTGCAATGGCTCCTAATCACATTTTGTTTCTTGGTTCCAGTCTCATTAAAAGGCTCAGCTGAATTCTTGATTTTAAGAACATTGGGATATCACTTATAATTAAATCTCTCTGTGTCTCAGTCTCTCTCACTTTTTTTAAAAAATTAGCTCAGGTGGGTTTCTGTTACCTGGAATGAAAGGAATCCTAACTAATAAAGCAATGCACATGCTTTACCTTATTTAACATGGTTTTCACAACAGCTCTGTGAGGTATTTTTAATCTCTATTTTACAGATGGGGGAACTGGTATTAACTAAGTTGCATAGGCCTTATGCCATGTACATTTCAAGCATAGCATTTGAACACAAGTTTTCTGGCTTCTAAAACCTGGGCTTTTCCCACCGGGCCCTTATCCCTGTGGAGGTGCTCTGACAGCTAGGAGGATCTTCCCCATGGCCTTAGAGTGACACTAAAGTTTCACAAACCTGAGGTAACAAAGATTCCAGACACCAAAAGTGCCCCCTGAATACCTATTCCCTGGCAGGATGCCATTTACTGCCTCTTCTGCCTGCCCCTCCCCACCAGGAACACAGACTGAGTATTCGTCTCAGGCTGGAGGAGCTGTTTCTAGGCTCCCCAGGGAACAGGGCCCCTCCCACAGAAGAAACAAACTGAAGTCCAAAAGATTGTACATCCCTTGGATATACTCTATGACCTCTGACAGTCAGCTGGGTCTTGGGACACCAGGTTCATTGCACTGAAAACAGTCTTTCCTTGCATAACACTCAGAGCACTCCTTCCACCGGAAAATCTGACGAAGATGAGTCAGTCTATTCTTTCTCAGGAACAGAGGGTCCTTTATCTTTCCACTAAAAGCAGGCTCCACTGAAAGCCGTTTTCTGATTCACTTGGTGATTAATTATTTGGAAACAATGATTTGGATTCTGCTGGAGAGGTGAGGATGCTGCCTGTGGAGGGGCCTATGGCCTGGTTTGGCCAGGGAAGTATCTGGGGCGCATATGTTTTTCAGGGCCTGTGGTACCTGCATATTTACCTAATGACTTGTTATATATTAAAAATATGGGCATATTTTCCCAAGACTCCCTAATGACTTGGATGACAATTAAATGAATGGAAACGGAAGATATGATTGCCCCCTCCATGAGCCCAAGTATTGGGGCAGCATTCTAGGTGTAAGAATTGCCTTTCTTCTGAGGCAGGTCCAGCATTGCTCTACAGAGATGGCAATGTGTGATAGTTCAGATGGCCAGTTGATGGTTGTTGGAAACATAGTAACTTGGTTGAGGCTCACAAAAAGCCTAAGTGACCATTATGACCAGAACGACTGGTTGACCATTTGCTATGATGTACCCTGACCACTAGAGGGCAGATGCTTAATGCAGGAGCTGCCCCTTGGTACTCAGTGCACTCCCACAGTCAACCTCTATGGCTGGCCAACCACCTATGGTCCCTCTCCCTGGCTGGTTGGCCCCCATTGGCCCCTGGTGCTAAACCATTAGTAGACAACCTGCTTCTGGGTTGGGGTTTCGTATGTAGTAGAGCAGCTCCCTAGCTGCTATCTATTGAGAGCCAGTCCTAGACACAAGGGACTGTTCTCTCCCTTCCCTGGAGGCTGCCTGCCCTCTGTGGGGATGGTGCAGCAGCAAGAGAAGAAGGATCGAGGGGGAGGACTGCTAAGTGGCAGGGTGGCATCAGTGTCTGAAGTCCGTTCCTTCTGTGCCCAGCCCAGCAACCATTGCCCCCTCTCCTGACCCTGCCAGGGCCTTCAGACCCTGGGCTGGGATGCAGAACTGGAGGTGGGTAATGGCAGGCATGGCCCCTTTCTCAGGGAGTTTGAGGGCCAGCTCTTTCCTCAAGGCTGATGGCCAATTTCCCACAGTTTCTTCCTAACTCCCTCCCCCACTCCCATGCATGAATTTGTGCACCGGGCCTCTAGTAATAATTATAATTTGGAGATCTCTCTCCACTGCCATCTCCACCTTCAGTTCCTTCTTCTACCTTTGTGGCAAAGTTTCTCTCTTTTAAGCCACAGTTCAAGGATTTGTATTAGTTGTCCATGTTCAACTGATGGCTTTCTTAAGCACAATGGGGAAAGGTAAAGAAAACTGAGATTACCATTAGGTTAATCTCGCTTTAGTACCAGGCACAGAATAGTTTTGAAATAAATGTTAAAAGAATAATTTACAATAATCTGTACTAATAAAAGGGTAATATGCTAATTAGACCAGATCAACCAGACATCTTTCAGACATCTGACTTCCTTTCAGACAAAACCATGGTGGTAGGGGCCAAGGCAGAAGCAGTTAGAGGTGATCAGGCCGGCAGGGAAGCAAGCAGTTAAAGGCAAATCAAGCTGGCAGGGGAGCAAGCAGTTAGGGGTTGATCAAGCAGGCAGGGGAGGGCAGTTGGAGGCAATCAGGCAGGCAGGGGATCAGTTAGGGAGCAATCAGGCAGGCAGGCAGTTAGGAGCCAGCAGTTCCAGAATGTGAGAGGGATGTTCCAGTTTGGAGAGGGTATAGGCTGGACTAAAGGACACCCCCCACACCGGGAACGAATTTCATACACTGAGTCTATAGTCTATATGTATATAAAAGGCTAATATTCAAAGTGTCACCTTGGGAGTTTGACCGGGAAAACCAGGAGTTCAATCATTTGCTATGATGTGTGCTGACCACCAGGGGGTGGCATGGAACTAAGGAAGGCCCCAGCCGGCAGCTGGAAGGCCCCAATTGACCTGTACATGAATTTTGTACTCCAGGCCTCTGGCTGAATATAAAACATTTAATAAAATGAAGAATCTATGATCCTCAATGAAAGATAGAAATAGAAATGAGAAAGAGAAAAGGAAATTTATTTATAGAAGAATAACAGTTGATAAACTAGAAGGGATGATAGGGTTATAAAAATTACTATTTTGCAATCTCAATGTAATATTTGGTCCAGGCAAGAATCACATTAGTCAATACTAAAGCCATTGGGAAGAAGTTTTCACAAGTCTTAAAATATCAATTATCAGATCATGTATAAATTACCAATGGGAAAAGACACCTTATTATAGATAAATATAGTAAACAATATTTTAACCACGCTGTTACTCAAGATACCACCAATAATGGGACAAAATAACATTATGTCCTGATATAGTGCAGACTGAAGTATATCAACAATTTATGTTAGACATTCTACAAAATAAATGGCCTGGACTTTTAAAAAAAATTAATTTCATGAAAGATGAACAAGTTAGGTAGATGCTTCTAGATCAAAGAAACCAAAGAGACATAATCAAATCCAATGTGTGATTCTTGAATGGATACTGAATTTAAAAAAGTTATAAAGGACATTTTGGGATTAAATTAGGGGAAATTTAAATGCAGAGCATACATTAGATAATATTCATCAATATTAAACTTCTTATATGTAGTCTTGATTATAAGGTTATGTAAGAAAATGTTCTTGTCTTTGGAGATGCATCTTAAAGCATTTGAAGTATCTAAGGATACAATGTCATGATATCTGCAGTTTATTTTCAAATAAATGGTCTAGCAGTAAAATTATGCTTGTAGTACATAAAATGCGTATGTGTATATATATATGTGTTTGGTGAGAGAGAAAATTGAAGCAAAATGTTAACAATTGTTGAATCTAAGTGAAGAATATATACTTATTACACTATTTTTTCAACTCTGTGTGAGTTTGAAAATTTTCAAAGTAAATTGAAGAGGAAAAAAGAACAAAGACCAAATTGACTTGCACCTTACAAATGAATCAGAAAGCCCAGGTACTTCTTTTCCTGACATACTGATAGGTGAGAGAAATTGCAAAGTTGGGCAGAATAAACAGGCAGTTTAATCATAGAATATTATCAGTTGAAGGTTCTTTAAAATCTATATTTGACTGATTCTGAGAAATGATCTGCAAGAAAAAGTTTTCTGGTTAAAAATTTAGAGACATTGCATACTCTATCTCCCTTTTTGCAAAGTGAATACTGTTAGTATACCAACGCTCTGAGAAAAGAAAAATGTGTTTAATATTGTTTAATGTCACAGTTTGTAAACTTATTTGACCATAGTTTCCCCTTTTAAAAATGCTATCCCCATTAATTTCCTCAGAAACAATGTTCTCCAGAATAGACCTAGAGAAACTGATGCAGCTCAACAACCTTATTTTACAGATGAAGAATCAGGAGCTCTGACTAGTTGACAATCTCAAGGTCACAGAGGAATAACTGAGCCAAGAACTCAGGTTTGAAAAAACATAAAGACAATGCTCATTGGTATTCACAGAGAGGGAGAAAATGTTTCTTAGAAATATCATGCAGATTGAAATATTTAACACTATTTCCACCACCAGCAACAAAAAAACCCATATTTTATCCCAGTTCTAGATGTTCTACATATAGGATCTGTTTTACAAACATGACACCTTTGTTTATAACCATGGAGACATATGTTGTTTGCTCCTATTATTATAACCATACGTGTGAAAATGAAATGCCTTCTATATAGGATGCTAATTTAAGTTTCATCCAGTTATACAGACTAAATATTATTACATGAAATTGATGGAATTGCCCTGTCTTAAGTTACACTATTTACTTTAACTGCTAAGGAGGAAAAATACCCATGGTTTGTTGCTTCACAAGCTAAACACGTTAAGAACATACATCTGCTTTAAAACTACACAATTTCTTTTCTCGTGCCCAAGCAGATTTGCTCTGGGCTCCAGGCGTTATCAACCCCGGCTCTGTCTCTGCCGGCTGCGGTTTGCATTCTGAGCATGAGCCCAGCCTTGGTACAGGACAGGCAGTTTCAGGCAACAGCTGTCAACTCCCCTTGGGAAGGCACAACTCTGTTTCAAAACTGGCAGAGAATTGAAGGAGTTCCCTTCCCTTTATGGCTTTTATCTCTCTGGGTAATGGGGGCTGATGCTCAAGGGAGGCAATTCTTGAGCAATAAATCCAATTGCAAAGAAAGCAAGGGAAGAGGGAGGAAAATTACAATGAAAAGTTTCCTTTGTTTACGATGTTTAATTGGGATTCCACACTTGAATGAAGAGGGCTGAGTTCTCTCCCAGGGTGACTGGGCAGGGGAAAAGGTGGGTTTCCACTATCTGTGTGCTTTTAAATGTGCAAAAGAGTCAGAGCCTTTCCCAGCACAAGTGAGTTTGTAGTTCTGAGTCCCAGGCCAGTGGGTGCTCAGTAAATATTAATTGAAGAGGATGATGGTCGGGAGGGAGTGGGCTTCATTACATTCTTCTAGGCACAGCCCCCCTGAGCTGCACAGAAAGGTTGCTCTGTCTCTTGCCCCAGTCACTACCTAAGTGACCAGTTCTGTTAATGAGAAAGGTCTCAGTATGGGATCCCGCTTGTCTTCCACCTCTTCTCCTTCCCAACCCACTCTGCCTTCTGCCCCCAGGGGCTGATGGAAACAAAACAGGGAAGAGTAGAAACAACAACTGCTGCAACCTCACTTTCTGTGCGGTCCTTTCCCATGGAACACTCCAGGTGCCCTCCCTGAGCTGAAGGAATAAGAGCTGGAGAATCAGGTGGGGGCTGTAACAAGGCTGTAGATTGTGTTCTCATTCCTAGCAACTTGCACCCTTTCTGACACAGGATTACATGACTTGTTGTGCCTCCTGTGGGAGACCAGGCGATTTTTCCACCCTTGATGTCAGGCATGGGCATGTGAGCACTTTGGCCAATGGAATGTGGATAACCTTGATTATGCTTCATCTG
Source organism: Lasiurus cinereus (assembly GCA_011751065.1). NCBI lineage: Eukaryota > Metazoa > Chordata > Mammalia > Chiroptera > Vespertilionidae > Lasiurus > Lasiurus cinereus. Next base: position 15,420,891 of record JAAGEH010000293.1, read on the forward strand.
AGCAAAAGCATTATGAGCCTGCTATATAGACTGAATGTTCCCATCCAAAATTCATATGTGGAAGTCCTAATGCCACACCAGTGTGATGGTAATTGGAAGTAGGGTAAATAGATCATGGGGATGGACCCCTAATGAATGGGATGAATACCCTTATATAAGAAGTGGCACAAAAGAGATGATCTCTCTCTCTCTCTCTCTCTCTCTCTCTCTCTCTCTGACATGTAATGATACAGTGAGGAGATGGCTATCTACAAACCAGCAAGCAGACCAGCTCCAGACACTTAATCTGCAGGTACATCGATCTTGGACTTCCCAGCCTTCAGAACCAGGAGAAAGTAACGTTTGCGGTTTAAGCCATCCAGTTTAGGATATTTTTGTTATAGCAGCCTAAACCAAGACAGAGCCATTGTATGTTTCCATTAGCACTCTTGTTATTTTCTCTTTTCCAGAAGAATTTTATGTCCAAAAATGGACTGCTTTTTCAGCGTGGATCTGGAGTGAAGAAGACTGAGACCAGTTATAATGCAATGTCTTCTTCATTCTAGATCACAGAAAAAAATACCTTTGTAGTTGTAACTGAGAATCAGGGGGGTTGTTTGTTATAGCAGCAGAGCTAACTATTTCACACTGTTTGAGGGTAATAGGAAGATGAAGTCTGTGACTTGAACATTCCACCCGTCCTGGTTTTCCAACAGTCTCCTTGACTTAAATATAGCATGGTATATTGTATAATGTGACATTCAACTCCCAAAAGATCAAATAAGGGCCTTTTCTATGAAAGTGTGTCCTCCCAGGTTAGAGAAGGCTTAGTTTTCTCCAGAGAGCCTCTCTTCTCTGAGCAGCAATCTAGATTAAATTCTAGCATTGGAGGCACCAAGAACCTTTAAGCATAAGGGCCTGAGGTAGAGTAGCATGACCACACAGACAGCTTTGATTCATCTGTGCTTTGCCTTAGTATACATGGTCTTTCCCCAAAGCATATGCCTCGTGTAAATTAGAATTAAATACTTAGACTGATGTCCTAAACTGGGGGATGGGGGGGGGGAGTAGGGGGAGGAGAGACAACCTAAAAATAATTTGAGATCAGTTTTAGCTTTGTGTTACTATTAGTGATCATTATTTATTGGTTTGGGTTGTGCCTTTATGAAGAAGGTTGCATGAAAATATTGACTCACAGGGCCTCCTTGAGGTTTGGGTTATGTCTTTATGAAGATGGTTGCATGAAAATATTGACTCACAGGGCCTCCTTTGACTATAAAATTCTTATATCCTCATGAATTTAAACATATTACATCATACCAATAGATTGTGAGAGCTATCATAAAATAAGGAGTTGAAACCAACAGATGATTAAAACTGACCATAGGACTATAACTGTGAACTTTAAAAACATGCTAATTCTTGTTCCTATATAGAAATATTAGCCTGAGTTCTTTCTGTGACATATGTGTATGTGTTTATAATCTATTTTTGTAATAGGATAAAAAAAACCCGGCTCCAAAAATATCACTCTCCCCTTTGACATTTATCGGTGATAGCAATAATGTCAGGAAGCATTAGTACACTAAAGCAGTACACAAATGCTGCCTAAAGCATATCTTTGAGTTTTATTTTTTAAAGAATTTGATATCTATCCTGATTCTTAATTTTAATGATATTTTGGACCAAATTCCTATATGTACTAGATGGGATTATGTTGAGATCTGGGATCTTGTCCTATTCATTTTTAGTAAGAACTTGTATAAAGCCCAGTAAATAAAAAATGGTTTGGGTGGATAGACGGACAGATGGGTGAATGAATAGGTGAATGAAAGAATGAACAGGATAATAGATATGTGGGTCTCCTCTCCTCCCCAAAAATAAAATAAGAAAAAATGTCATTATTTTAATGTTGATATTAATTCAATTTATTTTTAAAAGATGCATGTTTTCTTTTAATATAAAGAAGATAAATACAAATTAATATAAATTAGGTTGTTATAACCATCATCATCATAGTAATAATTCAGAATGTTTACTTCTAGGCATTGTCCTAAGTACTGTCTTTGATTCTTCCCCTGGAGGTGGTGGATAACTCTCTTCATGCCCTGAAAGATTTTCCTTGAAAACCCTTCACAGTGACTCCACAATAAGACTGGGTTTCATCATTTGGGAGAGCATCTGGTTTGGAGTTCCTCAGTTATTCTAATGTAGTCATAAGGCATGGACAAGTTACCCTCATATTCCTGTAATCACTTTTATAGGGAGAAGCTAGGAAATTCAGAATGGAATGTGGTTTTCCTGGTCAGATCTGGTGAGGTCCATAATTGTCTTAATGAGAGGTTGGTTGCCATAGACCTAAGATCTGTTAGGTTTTAATTATCAACTATTTGTTTTATCCTTAAAAATAAGAACCTTTTAATGAAAAGTGTCACTTCCTTCCTTTGAAAATTCTGTATTGACCTTGTACTCCTCACTAGCTATTGCCTAGTTCTGTAGCTTTGAACCCTAGTCACCAGTCCATCCTTCTTGAAGTTGACTTCTCCTTTAGTTTTCATGATATCACCCCCTTCTTGTTCTCTACTTGGTTCTCAAACCATTCCTTCTCAGAATCCACTGCTGGACCCTGTCCAATGCTGGCCTTTCTTAGGCTTTGTTTCCAGCCCTCTTCAATTCCTACTCTAGAGCCTCTTCTGCAGTCCTCTCACCCACTCCCCTGGTTTTAATTTTCACCTCTACACTGGTTAACTCCCAACTCTATGTATCTGGTTTTGGTCTTTCCTCAGCCCTGACCTACAGATTCAAGTGACTACCTGATATCTACCTCAGGGTACACATCACCTTCAACTCCTGCCAAACGTCCTGTATCTTCATTGGTGGATACTCTGTTTCCCATGCCTGGAATTTGAAAGTCATTCTCCCTGAGTGTCACAAACAGCAAACCAAGACATTAAACATCACAATGCTTATCTCATGGCAGCCATTATGCTAGATTTGACGAATACAGAGATGAAAAAGATATTTCCAAACTTCCATTGTAAGGAGAGAGGAAGCAAACAAAAAATGACAAAGACAGAATGACGGTGACACTTAAGAAGTAAAACATTGTGCCCTGGCAAGGCAGCTTTGTTGGTTAGAGCATTGTCCTGGTACACCAAGGTTGCCAGTTTTATCCCCAGCCAGGGCACATACAAGAATCGACCAATGAATGCATAAATAAATGGAGCAACAGATCAATGTCTTTCTCCTCCCCCACCTCAAAAAAGTCAATAAACAAACAAACAAATAAATAAGAAAAAAACACAGTAAAATACAGAAAAAAATTAAAAGTGCAAGAAGGAGGGAGAGAGTGATACTGAGTGAGGACTTCAAGAAGAGGCAACAGTAAGCTGAGCCTTGAAAGATGAGTAGAAATCTCCTACATAAAAATGGGATAGTGGAAAGAGTAGTATTCCAAAAACAGGGACAGTATTCACAAAGGCACAGGCTGTAATTGCACAGCTCATTTCATTCATTTATTCACCTAGCTGGAGCTCAGAAATTATTCTAAGCTCAGAGAAGAGGGAATAATATAATGTACTAATAGCATCATGTTTGTGTGTGTGTGTGTGTGTGTGTGTGTGTGTGTGTGTGTGTGTGTGTGTTTATGTGCACACACACATGCTCACTGGGGAAGTGAGTAGAGATACAGAAGAAACTAGAATAGTAAGTTGGGGCCAGCCCTTGGAAGCAGTTGTTTGTTTCATTTATTTGAATGAACTGTATTTTGTACTTTCTGTGAGAAGGGTAGGCTGCTAAATTTCAAGGTTGATATTCACTTACGCAGTTACAAAATGATGCAAGTTGACATGAAATTGAAAAAGCACTATCACATAAAATCAGGATTTAGTTGTGGATTCTTTTCTAAGCCTCATTGCTTCTTTGGTCAGCTCTGGACAAAAATGCAAGTCAGGTTAAAAAGAAAAAGAAGAGGATGAGGAAAATGAGGAATGAGGGCTAGAGGGGGAAAGAGGGAGAAAAGAAATGGAAGGAAGAGGAAGAGAAGAACAGAAAGAAGAGGAAGGAGTAGGAGGGGGAAAAGACAGCCAACAACTCTATTGTCCATATAGAATGTTTTCAGACTGACACAATCTTAGCAGGAGCAGGGATGCAGATTGATCAAGCTGGTTTTAATGAGCCTACATAACCTGCCAGCCTCACCAGAAACATAAAATTAGGGTTCTCCAATCAGTGAGGGGTGCTTTTACTTTGTTAGCCTTAAAGGGACATGGAACAAATTGCCATTCTTCAAGATAAGATTTAGCTGAAACTGGCTAGAAAATTTCTCATAATGGAGTCCCTTGCTTCTTCATTCCTTGGATAAGGAAAGCAAGAGCCTTTTCTGTAAAGAACAGCATCAAACAGGTTGTAAAGAGACAAAGTGTAAATTTGGGAACATTTTTAAGCCCAGATTGAGCATGTTGCTGAATCAGAGGCTGAGATAATATACATTGTCTGAAAGGATCAAGAAAGGGAACAGGCTACTGGAGGTGTTGGTTGGCTGCCATAATGGACATGGAAACATGGTGCTAGAGCAAGTGCTCTGTGTTGGGTTAATGTTGGGAACATCTAAAGAGGAAAATGAATCAGAGATTGGGGTTCCAGAAGGATGGGAATAATGTTTTTATGAAACAGCTGCCGGAGAGCAAAGGAAAGCCATTTCCCCTTTGGGTGATAAGTGGCAGTGAGACACACAGGAGAGTAAACCTTGCAGTAGTACTGGGACGAGTTTAACTGAAGAAGCTGTTAATGTGTTTGAACTGAGAATGAGGTTGCACTTATAGACTGTGTAAATGCAGAATGCACCTCTAAGGATTCCTGGGGATTTATAACTAAAGCTGAGAATCCAGAGAGAAACAGTGATACTAACATGGTGTATTTAAAGGAGATGAAATCCAAGGGCATTTGCCAGACTCAAGAGGAACTCCTCTGTGTTCTATCCAAGCTGAACATTCCATTTTTTACAAGAGCTCCTTTGTTGTCATGTTTATACACAGACTAATAAATGCTTGACCTTTTTTAGTGATGAAGGAACAGTCTGTGCCTCAGGAGCATATTATTTCAAGAAGCACAAATGAAGAGAAAGTCCAAACCCCTCTGGGACAGATGGACTAAATATTTTTATATTGGAACCACATGGGGAAAGGCAGGGATGGGAAACAGAAAAGAAGGCCTGATAGGGGAACCTGGACAAAGCATCAGTCTTCTCAGATGTTTCCAGGGACTCCAGGTATGTGAGGAACTGGACACCAACCTCACAAGAGGAGGGGATCAAAGTGAGCTAAACATTTATCTTGATGTGTAGCAAAAGCGGAAAATAAATGAGAAAAATAGCTGTGGTCTGGCAAAAGTGTTGATTTCTCAAGTTTTGGGTTCTGTCTAAAAAGGACTAGTATTCATTAAGACTTCACTTTCCACTTGGATTAAGTGTTTAATATGAACTAACTTAATCATGACACTGACCCTGTGATGCAGGTACTATTATTTCCACCCCACCTTTTATTCTTATATAGACATAGAGGCACAGCAAGGAAATAACTTGCAAGGATCACGGAGTGTAAAAATGACTTTGAACCTATTTAGCTTGATGACTCCTGGTGACTGTCCCTCCCCCCCTGGAATACTGCTTTATTCCCCATTCCTTGTTCTAAACAAGAACTACTGCTAAATCAAGGGTGAGCTCCAGAGCAGAGGAGATATCTGGGAAGTTGCCCTTAAAGTACCCTGCATGTCAGGTGTGAGGCATGTGTAGAATGTGGCATTTTATTCTTACCTACTCAGTGTTGTTTCTAACATATTTTTAGGAATCCTTTAGAGAGTAAAGAATATACTAACTGATGATGATGGTGACAACATTTAATTTAAAAACAACTTCTCATTCAAAAAGCCTTGCATTTGGCGGGTCAGAGACCAGTGATGAAATGTGGGACTCCAGTGACAGAGCTGAAACCACAGGTATCGGAAGTGCAACGGAAAGAAGCCCTGAAAATGTGAGAGCCCTAAGTAACGTGAAGCAATTGGTCTCGCTCTTGGGCATAATGAACTCCCATCAGCACTCAGTGCCATGTGATGCAGAGTTTATAGCGCCTGTGAAACTGCATGAAGAGCAGTGTTGAATGGGACTTAGAACAGCTCTGCCCAAGCTCAGCAGTATGTTCAGAGAGTGTCTGTCACACCTGTACATCAAAGCCAGCCTGGACTCCTCCCAGGAACCTAGGTGCTCAAGCTGTGACTTTCTTTCCTCCATTCTCCCCTCTCTCAAGCCCTGTTGTCAGAAGCAATTAGATAAACTCATGCATTTTGAAAAGTTAATCTGTGACAATTCCTAAGGGAGTTGGTTTTGACAGAGAAGTAAAGCCTCAGAACAAAGGTCAAACAAGGTCCCAGATTTATAGAGTCAGGAGTGTGACAAACCAAAAGGTAGGTTTTTTGTTTTGTTTTTTTTTCCCCATCAATGATCTAATCTTCTCCCTCCAACTTTCCCTCCCATAGCACACATAACACTGGGTGATATGGGGGAGGGAAAACTTTAGAATTGCCATTTAAAGCTATCCTCAGTCTCTTCTAGTCTTATTTTGAGCAGTTAGTTATCTCATCACTTACAACCTCCCACCTGTATTAGTTTTCTGTTGCTGCTATAAAAAGTGAGCACAAATTTCATGGCTAAAAACAACATGAATTTATTTTTTACTAGTGGCCCAGCGCATGAAATGTGTGCACTGGGGTGGGGTGGGGGGTTACTTAGCCCAGCCTGTTTCCTCTCTCAGTCCAGGAGCCTTCAGGGGATGTCCTATTGATGGTTTAGGCAGGCTGGTCAGGGGAAGGCACCAGCCCCATCACCTTGCTGCTGCAGCCACTGCCAGCCACGCAGCCACCAAGGTGTTTGCATCAATATGGACTCCAGTCCCTTCACCATGAAAAAATGACAACTTTCTTTAGGCATTTTCAAGATGTGTCTTTCATAGGATATGACATTTCTTTTTTTCTTTCTTCCTTTTTATCCTCACCTGAGGATATTTTTCCACTGATTTTTAGAGAGCAGGGAAAGGAGAGGGAAAGACAGAGAGAAATATCAATGTGAGAGAGACATTTTGATTGGTTGCCTCCTGCATGAACCCTGACCTGGGCCCTGGCTAGGAAGGAGCCTGCAACCTAGGTACATGCCCTTGACCAGAATCGAACCCGGCCCTGCAGTTGGCAGGCAGAGGCTCTATCTACTGAGCCAAACCTGCTAGGGCAGGATATGACATTTCTTAGCCACTCCAGCAGCAGACCTTCTTTTTTTCCTCCAGGAGTGCGGTGGAAAAACCCTAGATCACCTTCATGGATTCTTATTAGGCAAGTTACCAAGAACACTGTGAGTAGCCACGTACAGGGATCTTAGCCAATGAGCAGTCAGAAAAGGTGTTTCCTCTGCAGCTCATGCGCAGAGGCAGGCTGCCAGCCAGGGGCTTGCCCTCAGCTACAGCAGCTGCGAGTGGGTCCTCTCTCCTCTCCCTCTCTCCTCTCCCCTCTTCCCTCTCCCTTCTTGGCCTGTGCTCGGCCTTGGTGGCTGTGTGGCTCTGAGCCTGCCCTTGCTGTGGAGGCTTGGGCAGACTCCCCGTCTCTGTCTCCATCTCTGCTCCAGACTTCACCTGCGTGCACAGCCTCCTCCTAACCAGTCGACTGTTATGGTGTCCTGGCTAATTTGCATATTCTCTCTCTCTCTCTCTCTCTCTCTCTCTCTCTCCATATATATATATATATATA